>JAYKKO010000008.1:5625000-6250000 GCA_037074685.1 Glyphodes pyloalis
TTTGCTTACTTTTGCTGACAAGGGGGATGGGGGGGTAAATGATTGTAATAAATCTGCTTACGTAATATTTGAACGGCCCCTTATTACATGAAGACAAAACATTAAGTATTTACCGATTTGACATATCGTCGACGCGCGTGCAATACCGCGTAAGTCGATTTATCAGTAAGTTCTAATTTGGATGGAAATAATATGAAATAACAGACAAAATTAATCTTTATGGTAAACTAGCGGACCCGACAGACTTCGTCCTGTCAAAGAGATTAGACTCTAAATTTTAGTTAGTTGGTACGGGAAAAAGAAAAGGGCTGTCTTTACAGTTTTCCCGGAAATTATTCGAATTTGTCTCGCCGTAAAAACCATCCTTGGACTTCAGCGAACATTTAAAAAAAAGAATTGTCAAAATCGGTCCAGGCGTTGTCGAGTTATGCGCTTACCAACACATTTTGCGATTCATTTTTATATAATAGATGTATATGTCGCAGGCATATTGAGTAAATCCGCCGTTTACATACGGCGTCGTCCAGTTTAAAAACGAATGCTGGTTTGTAAAATGCCGAGGACAAAATGTCATTATGTATAGTGACGCGGCAAATTGAAGTATAGCTTGACAAAGCTAGGGTGACCATACAATTTGGTTTGCAAAGGACAGTATTATTGAAATTTATAAAACTAAAGAACTGTAAATTTAATAGTGTTAAAAATATGTAATGTTTAAAAAATATATGAAATCCCTAGTAAATGACTTTCCTACTGTTTTATTTTTTAATGATTATAATATTATTACAAATGAGCTAGACATGGCGCTTCGCCGGCCGCTGCCGCGGCACGTTCGCTACGCTCGCTCAGCTTGCGCTTCACTTTATTCACTAACCCAACCAATGGAATCGTTAATTACTTCAATTAACTTTAGGTTAAGTAATTGATATTCATTCCTTTTTGTTACTTGAATATTTTAATGAAGTAGGTCTTATTTGTCCAAACAGTGTTTTATTTATGGTCACCCCAAAACTACAACAAACTGTTGTCATTTTGCCTAATTTTGCATTCGGCATATTACATATCAGCGAGCGTTTTAAACTGACGACGCCGTATGTAAACGGCGGATTTATTCAAAATGCCTGCGACATATATATGCACGCGCGTCGACGATATGTCAAATTAGTAATAACTCGGCGGCGTCACTAGGTTATGCGATTACTTAACGGCTTGACTATAATACAATTATTGACGCTATTTATTCTGTTTATTAAATTAAATAAATAAATAAATAAAATAACGGGGTTTTCAACAATTTCTCCTATTTTCTCAGGTACAACCTGAGCAATACGAACGTGAATGATGACAACTTCGACAAGTTGGATCGTTCGGTAGTCCCCGACGTGTTCCTAGTGAAGAAGTTCTACGGTGAGAAGGCCGCTAGACGTCGCGCACGTAACTGGAAGCTCAAACATATGGCTGAGGAGCTGCATGACGGAATCAGTTCTACTAATGAGTAAGTAGTCGTCGACCGATGACCGATGAGGCCGAAAGGTTATAGAATGGTTACCACTCACTTGATATTGCAGAGTAGGATAACTCCTCCATAGATTGGAGAGCCGTTGGGTGTAAGTCACTAAAGCCAAATTATACCAGTAAAACCAAAAATTGTAGTGATCTGAACTTCTGGCCAGCAGTCGGCTCAGTTATCTAATGAGCTGTTAGGGCATCAAGGTTTGATTTATCAATATTTATCTGACGTGAAAAATCTCAATCAAATCTTGTACGTTTTGGTAATCATGTTTTTAAAACACATAACGGCACCAATTTATCAAGCAAGAATAAACAGAGGGAACTTTTTTGAGTTATCAACCACGAATCCGCACTGCCAAAATCCGGCCTGCATAGCCCTCTCATAGTCAGGTGTGACATACGATCTGAGCCTAGCTATATAGCAAGTGGATTAATTTAACAAAATAGATATGTTGTTTGTATGGCCTATAGAACTGGCGTTCTCATTTGTACAATTTCCCATTTGCAGAGATTACAACGACTTCTTGGACGATTTAGAAGAGGATCCAGCGTTCAGACAAAACATCAACATCTTCAGAGATCAAAACCGGGTTGCTGTGGATACTGACGAGATTGATCCGACGTTGCCGCGCATCACGCTCGCTGAGATGTTGGACGACTTGAATATAGAAGACGTGGAAATGAGTGAAGTTTAAAATTGTTTACTTCAATACAAATGTATTTTTGTATTATAATAAACATGTAATATTTAAAAGGTCTATTATTTTTTGTATAAGCGGTTCCACAACTTCAACTAAACGAATTAAGAAGGTGTTCATAATGTTATAAAACATTGTAAACTTCGATTAAATTTAGGTAGGTACATAACATTTGTAAAAACATGATATATATAATTATAACATTTGTGAAAATGAAAGATTTTGTGTTTACTTGTGGTTTATTAAATAAAAGATTTTAGACGTGAAAATACGTGACTGTATTTTGGGCGGTAAAATTAACAGTGATAGAACAGAGACAAATACAGTGGTGCCAACCTAACCCATTTGACTGCTACCAACTTAGCACAAGAAAATGTTGCGTTCACTATTTAACACCCCCTCTAGAATGCAAACCCATTTTCTTTATACAATACAAGTGTTTATCATACGAAGTCCCTTTCGTTAAAATGTCGGCAACCATATCACTCCCCTTACAATTTACAAAACTTATTTGTTTATTATGTACATTATCTCTTAAAAAATGAAATCGAATATCAATATGTTTCGTTCTAGGTTTGTAACAATCAGTAGAAGCTAAACGTATTGCACTTTCATTATCACAATAAATAGGGAGGGGACAGTCTTTCTGTAGACAAAGTTCCAGTTGGAGCTGACGGAGCCATAGTGCTTCTTGTGTCGCAGCAGCCATCGCCATGTACTCTGCATCAGCTGTAGACAACGCAACTGTGGGCTGCTTGCAAGAGTTCCATGCTATCGCGCCATTCTGAAAAATAAAAAATGTAAAGTGCAGGACTTTCTGTCCTCAGGACTGCTAGCCCAGTTGGCATCACAATAGCCTCTCATTTCTCCTCTCAACAAGTCTAGGTTTATATCTGTTCACAGTCCTAGTTTTATCGGTTTTTGTTTAAAAAATCCATTTACAAGGAAGAGCTTTCTTTCCAGAAAGTAAGTCTGTAAGTCTCCAGGTATTATTTTGCATTAATGATTGAAACTCTTCATCCATTGCAGTTTTCCAATTCTGTGCATTTTCAGAGGATAGAGCTTCCTTTACTGTATCTGGATCTCTAGGATTTTTAACAGGACAAAAATAACCAGGTTTCGTACTGTGATCAGGTTTTCCAAATTGATTTCTTGGACGCAAAATGATGGTGCTACGAGGAACTTCTTTTATTGATCTTTGTGGAATGTACACTTCATCATGGTCTGTATCAGTTTCATATTCTTCAGAGCTTTCGTTAACATTTGTATTAGTTGTTGCCGGGACAGATTCTAATAATTCCTTTTCTGTTTCAGGTTTAGGTTCAGGTGCTGCTGCTGGTGTTGCTGATTGTGAATTATCAGTGAAGCTGTTGACATGACAAGGTAAGTATATATCATTACATTTCATAACATGCTCCAAAAATTCAACATCTCTACTTTTCATAATTCTGTTAGTTCCAGGTTCAGCAAGACGGTATCCTTTGGTGTTGTCACAATAACCTACAAAGATCATTCTTTGTGATTTCGGGTCCCATTTCTTTCGCTTTTCCTTGGGGACGAGCATCATGACTTCGGAACCAAATATTCTCATATTAGATAAATCAGGCAGCTTCCCAGACCAAAGCTCGTATGGAGTCTTTTTATCAATAGCTGTAGTAGGCGAGCGGTTGATAATATAAGCAGCAGTAGCAGTTGCCTCAGCCCAGTAAGGTTTAGGTAACTTTGCATCTATTAACATGCACTTCGCCCTCTCCACAAGAGTGCGATTCATTCGCTCTGCGAGACCATTTTGTTGCGGAGAGTAAGGTGTACTTGTTTGATGTCTTATGCCATGCTGACTTAAGTAAGTATCAAAATCTTTGTTGCAAAATTCTAAGCCATTGTCTGTGCGTATGATTTTTATTTTCTTATTACATTCATTTTCTGCTTTCTTGTGAAAATCTTTAAATGCATGCAGGATATTGAGCTTATCTTTAAGGAAATATACAAAGACTGATCTTGAGTAATCATCCACAAAAGTGATAAAATATCTCATACCTCCTAGGGACTGGTGCTCCATCGGACCACACAAATCAGAATGTATCACCTCAAGCAGTTCTGATGCTCTGGATCCGGTGTGGTTAAAGGGCATTCTTGTTTGTTTTCCCTCTAGGCAGGTAGTGCAGGTCACGGGTAATTTAACCTTATCTGAAGTCAGGCTCATTCCTTCGGTGCATTCTGGCAATCGGTTCACATCTGGAAAGTTTAAATGTCCCATGCGTCGGTGCCACAGGACAACATCATTTGAAATATCAGAAATACTAAGGTTAGCATTTATTTCTCTGTGAACATTTAATATGTACAAATTATTTTCCAATTTGGCAGTACAGACATAATCTCCATTTTTGGCAAATATTTCACAGCTATTTTTATTAAAGTTTACTTTACAACCATTACTGACCATTGCACTGACAGAAAGTAAGTTTCCAGCAAGTTCAGGTATGTATAAAACATCTCTTACCTGTATTCTGTTTTCATTACTTTTACCCTTTAACACAAGATTAATTTTTCCTATTCCTTTCACAGGTAGCGGTGTGTTATTAGCAACAGTGATGGTTGAGACGGGTGGACTTTTGATGTCATACATCCAATAACTACAGTTAGTCATATGCATCGAGGCTCCGGAGTCCACATACCATTTATCATTTTCAGTTGTTACAGAAGAAGCCGTAAAAGCTGCTACAAAACTTTTATCTTCATTTTTAATTGAAGTTTTCTTCTGTGTCGGACAATTTTTACTTAAGTGACCATATCTATTACATTTATAGCACCGTGGCCCTTTGTTTTTCATGCTGTTCTGTTTCTTCATTGAGTAAAAAGCAGTCGTTTCGGAACTCTGAACTTCTTGTAGTAGTTTAGTTTTAACATTATCAGCACTGATTTTCACTCCAGAACTTTCTATGGCCATGATCATGGGTTTGTATAAATCCGGCAAACCCGCCAACATCAATGTTCCTAGCCATTCGTCATCGACCGAAAATCCTATGTTTCTCAATTTGTGAGCCGACGTCATAATTTTATTTACATAATTTTCAATACTCTTCGAGGATTCCAACGTTGTCGTAATGAGATCTTTTAACAATGCTACTTTCCGTGTCAAGCCATTATCGTCAAATGCTCGTTCCAGGTTCAACCAGACTTCTCTTGATGTTTTCGCATCCTGAATGTGAACGTAATTAATCGCATCCACAAGTAAAATCAGTTTTGATTTGGCTTTTACGTCTTTCGCGCCATCGACTTTTTCCGCTTCTATGCATTGCCAGAGATCTTCATGTTCCAAGTACGCTTTTACTGCGAACTTCCAATTCGCGTAATTATCCCTTCCTATGAGTTTTTCAATTTGAAATGCTGTATTTACAGACATTTTTCACTTTTTCGGTATGTAATTTAACCTCCAAATTGTATGACGCCACGCCGGTAGAATTTTTACGATGCAGGTATTTTCACTTTCTTCGGAATCACTATTTCGGATAAACTACAGTAAACTACAATGAACTACGATGAACTACGCTCTGCTACCATGAAAGATTTTGTGTTTACTTGTGGTTTATTAAATAAAAGATTTTAGACGTGAAAATACGTGACTGTATTTTGGGCGGTAAAATTAACAGTGATAGAACAGAGACAAATACAGTGGTGCCAACCTAACCCATTTGACTGCTACCAACTTAGCACAAGAAAATGTTGCGTTCACTATTTAACAGAAAACGCGTTCAAAAGCTCTGTCATTTAACAGTACTTTTTGTTTGACTGGCGGGCCTATAGTGTGGGTATTTAGAGGTCACGATCAAAAGCATGTCACACACTTTGGACATTGAGCCGCCCTTATTGCACCCCTAGATGAAAACTCAAGTAACTCAAAATATTTGTTTTTGGATATGACGGAAAATTATTTCAGAAATATATAATAGCACTGGTTTTAAATGTCTAAAGAGGCATTCCCGAGGATAATGTGATCTTTAGCTTGTTAAACTTGCCTTTTTTAACACGCTTTTATTAGCTTGGGTTGTATGTATCTATGTAACGGAATCTTTGAATCTTAATTTGACCCACATCCCGGTCTTTGATTAAGATGAAATTTTGCACACGCTCTGAGTTCTGATGACAATACATGACTAGCTAAGAAACGTCATTACAAATCCAATATGGCGGCCTCCCCAAGATGGCGAACTGACTGTTTGAAATGCACTTCCATGATATGGGTATCAAAAGAAAGGGTTTGCTGTCAGGAATACGAAAAAAATAGTCACGTGATTCAAATCCAATATGGCGGGCGTCCAAGATAACGGACAGGCTATTTGAAATGCACCCCTATGATATGGGTATTAAATGAAAGGGTTTGCTGAATGGGATACGAAAAAGAATTATATAATTATTGATACATGAGAAAACTAAAAAGTAGAAAATAAAAATAATAGTTTAAAAAACTAAAAAACACGCTTTTAGCTCGCACTAAAAATTACAAAATAATTCAGACATTTAAGAAAGAAAGCGTGGAGCGTTTTGTCCAAAAAGAGTAAAGATAACATAAACGCTCCACGCTTTCTTTCTTAAATGTCTGAATTATTTTGTAATTTTTAGTGCGAGCTAATTATAGTTAGTTTAGACGTTCGAGCCAGGATGTCTTAAATGCATAATTTTTGAGTTACCTACTTGAGTTTTCATCTAGAGGTGCGTTATGTCGTGCGCATAAGAACTAATATCGAACTGCAAGTGTTTACCTTGACGAGCTGTTATCCGTACAATATATTTTTTTATCCCTAACTTACTATCGATGATGACTGCGAAGCTTTATCGACTTCACCGAACTTTCGGAGATTACAAGTCTCCAACCCGTAGGGACAATAGGTACCATTTTTGTTATACTGCAATTTGGCCCTTTTATCGTGCTAGATTCGTAGGTTCAAATCTTGTGGGAGTAACATAATTATGACACATCACAGTGTAATCGTAACACTGGATGTCTTACTATACTAAATGACTGCAAAGTACTTTAAAAAATCAATAAAACATTCATATCTATGAATTAGTTTGACTTAGCTATACTTACCTATAACCATTGCCGCGAAATGACTAACTGTCTATGCTATTTGTTGTTGGCCTGCAAATGGAATAAGATACTAAAATATGATTTGTGTATCCAACGAACAGGCTGTTCTTATAATTAAGATTCACATATAATAATCCAACATATCGATCAAAAGGATTAGGTAGATGGTGACGTGTAGGTTAATTACGTATGTAAGGAGGTATAGCGTGGTTGCGGCATGATTCAATAAATACAAATAATAAAGAATTTGTTTTTAAATTGGTTTTAAACCAATGTTTGTTTAAATTGGTATGTTGCATTTTGAAGTACAAAATTGTAACACGTTAAGAAATAAATTGCTTTTTTTATTTTGAAGTAACAAAAAATCTACTTAATAGCTTTTCTATAGATTATAGGAATCCTATGTGTACTGTCACTACCGCCGGATCTGCAGAATGCCGGAGCGGTAGAATTTGCCCATACAAAGATCAGTGCTTCAGACCTTATTGTGCCTTCAAACGAGTTTAAACTGGATGCTGGCCTCCATGGAATCCGCGGAAAGCTATAGAGTAAACACTCGTGTCCTATATCCTTGGCATAGGTGCACTTAATCGTTAAAATGCTAAGTAGCCATCATAATACCAAAATAGGTACCTACTGGATAATAATATTTTAAACGTGAAATTTGTAAGAATGTGAGTATATCTGGATGTGTGTTTGTTCCCCTTCCACGCACACTTCATCACCCTGGTTAACCTAACTTTCAACAAAAATATAAAAAACAAATTAAGAATTGCAACTCGGAACATTTCATTGTTTTCTTTTGGGCCTGCTTGGTTGGGAAGTCCTATTCTAAGTGGTTCAAGGAGTAGGTAGGTAGGTACGTTAAATGAGACATCAGTTAATTCAAATTGAGAAGAACAGAAGCACGTGAAAAACAGATCAAGTTCGAGTCGGACTTGCATTCGAGGAGTCTCATTATCTATAAAAACGCCAAAAATTTTGCCCCTAAATACTCAAGTATTTTAGTCAGATTTTAGTAGGTAGGTAGGTATTGCCTAGTTGTTATAGTGGCAACATCATCGACAAGACAGACAACCAGCGGAGTCTTACAAATGTAGGTACCCTTTGGAAAATAAGTAAAACCTTAAATTTTACGGTTAAGTTCCTGGAATGAAATTTAAAAGCTTTAATTTTTAGGATTGATATTTTTTTTTATTCAGACTGCTTTCTTGAAGACAGGTACAGGTAGTAGCAAGCAGGGATGGGTGAGAGGTGGTTTTGTATTGGTTTTCTGCCTTTGAAATAGCTAGATTGTATGGTCTACAGTCTGTAGGTATATCACAGTAAACAGTTCTCAAAACAGGTAATATTTTTAAACATAAATCGGTACGAAGTCCAATATAGTCTGACTCTACCCGTAGCCCGAATAAAACCGATAATCCATTAGTTTTACGTAGTGCCTCTTGTGTGTGGGAATTACAGTAGGTAGGTACTGCGCTATAATTTCCATACAATTTTTTTACTGTGTAGAACCACAGGTAGAACTATTAGATTTCCGTTTTGTTAGTAATCCCAACAGCAGTATGTACCATACATAAAGCATTAAATGTCAAACGAACAGACGAGCTACAATAGTAATCGAGGGATATGGAAGTGATGGATGCTATTACCTACCAACTATCTACTCATGTAACATGCCTATTGTTAATTCTTTAGAAATTGCTTAATACACAAAATGGGATTACCTTATAAATAATCTACAAATCAATAACGTAAAGTGTTAAATCTTTAAGTCAGTACACACCTACCTATTAGATAACAGCATGATTACTAATGTACTTAATAATTACAAGACAAAACATTCATGTTATTCCATGTTTTCTGATAGATTGGTAAACATGTAGGTACCTATTGGTTCAGCTAATATGCCTAACTTAGTGAAATGGTTGGATTTCAAATGATATATGACCATTCATATCCCAGGTGTTAAAGTAAACCTACGAAGAGAAGACGGGCGTACCCTTATTTCAATGGACCAAGGGGATAATTTACCTATTTACAAATCAGATCACTAACCATGCCCGCATAACGCAGACCCAAGGAATTCGCGTGTTGTTGCGTGCGTGTTTCGTACATTTATAAAAGGTGTAACAACTTATCGACCTGCAGTGTGACTGTGCCGGGCAAGATGAAAGTGTTGGCGTATCTGTTTATTTTATTTATTTCAAATGCTGCTACGCAACTTTTATCTTTCAGTAAGTACTTGTCGACACTTGATATACCTTCCCTCTTACTATGTTTTTTAAGAGCCGTTTATCTTACCTCCACGATAGATAAATGAGTGTTGTGTCACACAAAAAATGTGTGTTAATGTGGATGCTGACTGAAGTGCCCCTAATTCCAGATGTTTTTTATTACGTGCTATGTGTTTAGGAGTTAAAGGATTTTTTAGAAGATTGTACGGAAAGACAATCCTTTCCATTCCATTTTCCACCTCATTCATTATTGTCTTCAGTACTCTGACTCTGCTTTTTTTTTTATATTACACTTCAAGATTGACCTCATCCCACCTGATGTTAAGTGGTAATGCTTCATATCTTGAAGGTAGATTTTATGGGTGAGCGGTGCAAAACCCTCCTAGCACGCACCAAGGGTTGTAATCCAAAGAAGGGAAATGTATTTTGGTTCACCGAAAGTCTAAACGTTTAACTGTTTTGCTGCAATTAAACTACTCGTCCAAAAATATGTTACAACACCAAACAAATTCCAAGTTATCACCAAGGTATAACACATTTAATTCTAGTGCGCTGCAAATATTCTATTATTACAATAACTGTTTTGTTCTAAAAAATTTAAAACAATTTTGTACAACTTTTATGCTACTCAAATAGTTATTATTGAAGAACAAAGAATGCATTTTAACATTACTTCTAAGAAATACATTTATTTTACTAAAAATGTTTTTGGCGCACTTGCGGTTTTCCTTCACGTATCGCGCGGCGTGCTGCTATTTGGTCGTGGGTTCAAGCCCCACACCGCATTGGGAGATGATTTTTTTCTGTTTCTTTCAAATATTTAAACTTCGCTAGTGCGGCGTAAAGTGCTATAAAATATTGTAAAAATCTATTCTTCTTGTGTTTGTTTTTTTACCATTATCCTGTAGCCTTCTTCAGCGCGCATTTCATCCTCTTGGTTGTGATTTCTTGTTTTAAATTCAACAGGGTGTCCACTGCTAATGTTCGAAATAATTCCCTGACTTTTCCCTGACATTTTTTTCAAAACTCCCTGACCAACTATGTATATTCATTTTACAGAAAAATAAAATACAATGTATATTTTTGAAATACTTTAAATGGTACAGTATTTTTGACAACTTTTTAAACTAAATGATTTTTAAAATCTTAAAAGTTGTGTGGTTTAACTTTCACATCCATACAATATATTTTTTAACGGAAACAAAAAAGTACAACTATTCAAACAGAATGCAGTTATCTTTTTTTTAGTTACTTACCTATGACAAAAAAAAATATCACATTTTCGTTTTCAATGATTAATCTTAGATTTGAGTTTAAAATATGGTTTATTGATTTGCTCATATAAACATGTTTTTTTCGAAGCTAAATAAAATAATGAAGTTGGAAATAAGAAACTCTAACACCTAAAGGAACCGATCCTTATAAGCTTAGTTATAAAATCTGACTAAATCATTGATACAGGCTGATTCTACTGCGAATTCAAATGCCCCACCAGTGGAAACAGCTTGTCCTTTGTAAAGTTACCAATATATAAATATTTATTGAAAATCTGGGAAAATCAGATTGTTCCTAGTTTTCTAAATATTGTGCGGTAATAAATTTCTCATAATGATCCAATATCGGTAATAGAAACGGTTGTCATTGGTTGGACATAGTCATGGTGATATTATGTACCAATTGTTTTTTATTACCGTGCCAACGTTTAATCGACCGATGCACCATATCGAGAAACATTGCAAAATTTAAACACATCACTCTATTAGCGAGAATTGTTATTTTCATTTAAAAGGGAGATGAAGTAGCTCCCTTTATACTCCCCGTCTTATGTAGGCGAGTCTACGTTATGGTGACAACGGGAAAAATTGGAGCACGTGTCTCAGTCCCCGTATTGGGGACACAGTTGGTGGCGTTTGCCTGGGTTGGCACCCGGTGCGGCTTTTTATATCTGAGTACCTCAGAATATAACGACAAATACTAAACGTGCTAACGTGACATCTATTTAGCTAGAATATTTATTTAAAAATATATGTTATTAAAAACGCGAATGTTTGTAAGAATGTATGGATATGTAAAAACTACATGAAATTTGGTGGGAAGGGAGATTTACTAGATTAAAGTTCGAAATAAAGCGGGAAACAGCTAGTTTAAGATTTGTGATATAATGCATGTAATAAGACAAATCTTAAATGAGGGGATTTTAAGATAGAGTGAAGTCATTGGTCGCATTGTGACGTGAAAAGAATCACCTATGGGGTCTGATCTGCTCCAGCTACTCAATTCAATTCAATATTTTTATTGCATTTCACATGGAGTAAGTTGACAGATTCCCTTAAGATCAAGTACATGTGAAGCCCTGTAGAGATTCTATATAATGTAGCTATTTATAAAATGTATTAGTAGTTAACAATTATTAAACTAGGAAGGTATTCTAAGACAACATTAAATAAATCTAAAATTAACTTTCACTTGCAAGGTTCAGAAGGAAAATCTCGCTGGGTGTGGGTAAATTATTATATTTTTCCTCAAATACTCTAACTAAGGTTGAAACTAAATCCGATAAGTTAGTGTTACATGTTGCCTAGGTGATGTTAACTGCCGCCCTGGTGTGATGGTTAGAGCGTTAGGCCCTCAAAGTGGTAGTATATAGTTAGTGGCATATAGGTAGCGTTTCCATATAATAACGCTTTCGAGTCGTCCATAATTTGAGCTTTCCCACTGGCTCAAATTATTGGCGACTCGAAAGCATTACATGTTACCTATTTCAATTAAGTTATTTATATTTGATACCTAGTAGTTACCTTATTACTTTAGTAATAAACGAGTTTACCTATGTAGGAAGGAAGTAATTTTAGTCTCGTTGCAGGTGAAATAGAAAATTTATTGAGAAAGTTCATGCTAAGAAACCTGAATGAAGAAGAAACACGAACGCTGAAGAATGTGCTGGAGTTACTTCATAGACCCCAACATATTTCTACCAAATCTCTTGATAATAGCAGTCACGCTAGAATGGTACGTTACTGAGAGACAAATTATAAGGTAGAATAACCATAAAGGCCATGAATAATAATATTTCCCGAAAAGAAATCAAAATTTTAAAAAACCCTGTGGTTCGATATTAGCGCGTCTTGGATTTTTAATTTAATATAATGTATAAATACTACCTACTCAAGCCCTTATATTTGATACATTATGGGAGTATCTCAAAATCATGGTTTATTATAATAAGTCCATGGTCAAAATATGTAATCCGACATCTAGTGGCGGTGGCCATCATGGACCGATTTCCATCAAACATAATTAAAATAAGCACTCCTGACTTTTTAACCTTTCAAACATAAGAAAAAAAAATCTCATGTCCAGTCCTAATATTTGAAAAACGATCCGTTCTAATTACGGATAGTACTAAATTATACGAGGCGTAAGCTAAACACGACTGATAACAGCAGATATGGAAAGTGAATTTGAAATGAGAACTAACTTAACTCGTAGTCGGTTGGAGAAAAACGGATAGTAATTTTTGACATATTACGAATCGTAAAATATTGGAGCCGGGTATAAATCGATTCATCTGCACGGGATCTACGATTTCCCAGACAGACACACACAGACAGACAGACAGACCCGTCAATCTTGTAACACCCCATTGTTTTTGCGTCGGGGTTTAAATAAATAATCTAACGAGAACTTATTGAGCACTAATTTGTAACTCGAAAAAACATAAATTCCTGAAAATGTGCAATTAAAAAAATTGCCACATTTGATGTACCTATCTGATTTGGATTTTTATTTTATTATTATCACCATTTTTATAATGTGTATTGCATTTCTTGTGATATGTTATTCTTACTTAGGATTTTAGTGGGTATTAACTACATACCTACATAGTTATTTCTGTGAAATTACGGATTGATAAACAAACTATTTTCAAGCTGGTAGCCATTTAATATATTGGTGAAAAATTACTACCTAATCGAATTCTCGCTGTGTTATTTAAGTATGTTCGTCTGTGGGGAGTAATGTAATTTTTAATAGGTATAACTGTTTCGTTTCTTTGTAGATTTTTATTAGTAAAATATGTAGGTACCTACCACTTACGTAGGTAGTCTAAGTACCAATATACCTACGTAAGAGAAGTAACAAAAGTTGTTTTAACAGCATTTATTTTCCAGAGTATCGACTGCTTGATATGTAGGAGCGCAGTTGGAGTTCTCTTCCAGAACATAAGAAAAGGGCAATCTGAGGAGGAGGCCGCTGACACTCTTATCCGATTATGCACCAGTTTGGGCATTGAGAGTTTCAACGTCTGCTATGGAGCCGTTAAACTTAACATTGTAAGTATTAAACCAAATTCCTTTATTTTTCCTATCCAGTTACTTTTACGAACTATTCATTTAGTGATTAGGTATTGGCACCATCTAAACCACGTCAGACTATATATATGTCGCAGTCATCTGGTTGAAACAGCTATTTGATTGAATCACTAGCGTGTTTATTAAATGACGACGTTTAATTGAATGACTAGGCCGAACGTTGAATGAATAAGACTCACTGAACGTCCAACAAGTTAGCGGATTGTAACATAGCCCTTTGAACATAGCGGACGTAATCAGTCAGGTGATTGTAATTTAGTTCATTTTTTTTCCACTGCGGCGTTAGTGCTCATCAAAACAAAGATGGCGTCAAACAGCTGGTACAGATATAAACGAATAGCACTGTGTTGATAATTTTTAGAGTGAAATTGAGATGTAAAGTGACTTATTCGTAAAAAAATATTTTTTTAGCCTAATTGTCTTAAGACTTAAAATTCTTAAAACATATTAAAAAATCTTATTAAGGTGTGTTATGTCATGTCTTCATTTTTTTTATCTAAATTTAGTTATCTTTTAAGTGGCGAACTTATGGTATCCCTAATTAAACATTACAAAGTCAGCTATATCCCATTCAACGACTATGCTAAATGACGTTCAGTCAAGAAGTTGAACGTTATATCAAACAATTTGACGAGTTGTCCTTTAGTCATTCAATTAAACGTCGTCATTCAATGAACGCGCTAGTGATCCAATCAAATAGCTGATTAAAGCAGATGACTGCGACATATACATTTTGAACTTTGTACGGCACTTATGTTGTGCCCATAAGAAGTAATATCGAACTGCAAGTGTTTACCTTGTCCAGACTACACAATTTTTTGGACTTTGTTGGAACAGGGGTGGACCCTTTTATGGCTTATGGGTTGGGCATAAGAAGTAGCGGATCTGCTGTGCGGCACCGCTGCCTAACGCCTCTGCGGACACTCGAGACTCTCAATCTAGTTCTCCCTTCGAGAGCCAGATGGAGTCCCGAGACCCACCGGCCGCGGAAAATAGGGAGGCCGGCAAACGTAACTCTGTATCATCCTCTTCCTCCGCGATTTGTGCCCCGCGCAGCGCGCCACTGCCGGGTCGCGGAGGACAGGAAGGCCGGCAACGAGACACCGAGGTCCTCCTCTTTCTCCGCGATTCACCTCTGCACATGAGGGCTTGCCGCGGAGAGCAGGTGGCTCTCTGCTCGGAATCCGTCTGCGCTTCAACCTGTGCGGTATCGGAGGCTGGGTGATACAATATCAGCCTTACAGTATCCAGTCGTGACATCACAACACGGCGGATTTAATCTACGCAGCGTGCATGCGTTTGGCACGTACCTAAAATGTTTTTTAATTAATTATATATTTTCAGCCTATACTAGCTCATATTATAAGGACTGTACCAGAAGCGACACCTAACGCGTTTTGTGGATTAGTGCTGCAGACGGCAAGCGATAACGCTTGCTCTTTCGACGATCCTAGATTTGAGTGGCAAGTTCAACTGCCTACAAAGAATTACCAGGTTCCGGTGAGAATAAAAATATTGTTGGTTCGTTTTAAATTAGATAGATAAATATTACTTCATTGTAAATTTTTAGGTTCAAGTCAAAAATAACAGACCCTTGAAAGTAGTGATTATCACAGACACTCATATAGATCCCTTGTATGAGGCGTTTGGAGTGGCGGAATGTGACGCCCCAACCTGCTGCAGAGTAGGGCAGAAGCCCAGAAGCTTCTCGGACATGTATAAGACTGGCATCAACGAATCTCTATTTGAAGAAAGTCTTGTCAAATATGGTGGCGAGGTCAAGTTGAATTTAAGTGTCGCATCGGATATTCGTAGACAGAACCAGACACCCCGGTCGGTGTACTACAACAGAAGAGCGGAACCAGCGGGGTATTGGGGCGATTACAGAAATTGCGATACCCCTATCTGGGCTTTTGACGACGCCATTGAGCATATTCATGAACATCACAAGGTGAGATTTATCATCGACGATTTAATTGTTTTGATCGTTCTTGCTTACCTCGTCTACAATATACATGATGTACAGCATTGATGTAAAAAAACGAATACCTACTTGCAATTTTATTTTACCAGGACATTGATATGATATATTACATGGGTGACACCATCGACCATGGAATCTGGGAGACGTCAATTGAGTTGATCAACGAAATGAATCGATACTTGATAAATAAAATCCGTAACACTTTTGGAGACGATGTTTTAGTAGTACCTGTCATTGGTAATCATGAGTCACAACCAACAAACCAGTAAGTATGGGTGCATTTCAGTTAGAAGTTTGTGTCGGTGTAGGTATTGAACGAAAACTAAAATTATCATACAAAATTATCCAAAATGAGTCTATGCAAAGTAGGTATAAAAACTGTATATTAAAGGACAGAATTTGTTTTGATTACAGTTAAGTTACTTACCATGCGTGCATTTGAATTTTGATAAATGCTTATTGCAGATTTGCTCCATCAAGAGTAGTTGGCGAAAAACTTAACACCACCTGGTTGTACCAAGCATTAATCGATAAATGGGGTTATTATTTGACAGAGGAAGCAGAAAAAACTCTATTAGAGGGAGGAGATTTTTCAATTTTGGTCAGTCCTGGACTACGAGTTATATCATTAAATAATAACGTGGCTTACAGATACAATTGGTAATTGATGTTACTTTTATTATCATACACTAAGCACATAGTTATAAAAAACAACATGAAAAATTTTAGCATCCTAGTTTAAAGAGCAAGCACTAAATGTGACCTCAACTAGGTGATACTGCTTTATTAGTGTAAATAGATAAAAGAGTAAAATAAACGACCATAAATTCAATTCGTAACTCACTACTACTATCTGCAACACATTACTATCAGTGTATTTTTGAAACATACTCGCCCCACCTCGTTGTAAGGAGCATTTGATATTAAGATAATCGTTTTTTTATATTACCATTTAAGATTGACCTCATGCCACCTGATGCTAAGTGGTACTAAGGTCCTTTTTTTTTTTCACGGGGAGAAATGACGTTACGCACCGTACCGCCACCCGAGGGAGAGTGGCAGCGTGTGTGGGACTCTCCTGCCCTCAGAAGGGCAGGAAGTGGTACTAAGGTCCTAGCTTAAGGGCGACAAGTACAGCATAATAATTATGTTACTGGACTTGTTGCCCTTACCTTGGAGGCTCGACCCCTGCTATTAATGTAGCACCCCCCAGGAGCTCTGGAAACCTTACTCACACGCAGGAACACAACAACACAGAAGTGATTGTTATTTGGCTGCGGTCTTCTGTAAGGTGGAGGTATATCACCAGTCGGTCTGCGTTCGAGCGATAAATAGCTATGCCCTACCTCTCTTAAGTATTTAGTATTCTTGGAGTTACATTACTTATGTCTAGAATTTGTTAATCAACTCAAGTATTTAATGACGAGACTACACGGCGTGGTATTAACGAACTGTATCCAAGATAACGGTAACATGATCGCTGATAATAAGGTAATGTATACTTTATGTGTATAATAACTTATCCGTGGTCAACAACAAAGTCAACAAATTAATCCCACTATATATTAATCATCCTTCTTAGTTTACTTTCACGTTAATGCTTGGTCTACACTTTGTTGTTTTCCTTAGGTGGCTGGTGTATGATCCCCTTGATGCAAAGAAGCACTTAGATTGGCTAGTTCAAGAGCTTTATAGAGCTGAACTAGCTGGAGAGAAGGTGCACATCTTGGCGCACATACCCCCGGGAGTTCACGACCTCACGCACACTTGGACCAGAGAATACAACAAAATTGTTAACAGGTGCGAATGAAATCGAGTTTAAGATTCTCTCTTTATAAAGAGTATTGTTATATGTGCTCGAGAATATAATAATAATTTTTTCACCTAATATTATCCTTCACTATCCCCGTTTTTTTCCACATTTTCTATCGATTACTCGCTCCTATTGGTCGAAGCATAATTTTATATAGCCCAACACAAACACTAAAATATTCGTTCATATCGGACTGAGATTAGCGCGTTCAAACAATCAAACTCTTCAGCTTTATAATATTAGTAAGTATAGATTAAATCTATAGTCTATACTAATATTACAAATACGAAAGTAACTCTGTCTGTCCGGCTTTCAGGTCTAATCCACAGAACCGATTTTCATAAAAAAAATTGTTTTCAATATAAGGGGAGACAGGGGTAAACCGACCATGAAAGCATGTAGTCTATGCGACCCAAGTCGCAGGCACAGCTAGTAGTTTTTTTAATTATCTTATGCCTGGTTCCTATGTTATATCGGGTCGGCGTAGTCTGTTTTCATTTTTCATCCGTCCATCTCAGCCGTCACAGAACTATTCACATCCTTTTCATTCAGATGTCTTGGTTCAGAATATTTTTTTCAACGAAAACAATCCCTCATCTAGTTTCACCAAGCATCGGTAAGTACTCGTATCAGATAAAATTCCTAGCAACTGAAGTATGTCGTATACTGAATTACCGATTATTAAGATAAAATTTCAACATTTTCAACACAAACAATAGATATCTGATGAGAATTAATCTGAACCACATAATTCTATTACTTGGGTAATCTCTGAAATAAAAATACATTACGCATACAATGTCTCATTTACAATAATTTATCCATTTAACTTGTTTTTTTGCCATGTCTTTCAGGAAGTGTCTTGGTAAGTTTAGAAAGTAATTTATAGACATTTCTATTGTGCACTTATTAGGTACATGGGATTTAAAAAAAAAATCTTGTGAGAAGTATACGTACTAAGGTTAAAGAAGTAGGTTTGCCAGTGAATACTGGTCTGTGTCTACTATTCAAATTGTAGTGATTTTCATCACATAAACCATCTACTCAATCTCTTTCCAGTTATTATTTAAAAAGACCATGAATCAATGATGAATTATGGTGAACATAATATGGGAAATGAAATTACAGATTCTCAACTACGATCGCAGCTGAGTTTAACGGGCACACGCACTCTGACGAGTTGAAGTTATTCTACAGTCCAGAGGGCACGCCTATCAACGTAGCGTGGGGAGGCGGCAGCGTCACCGCCTACACCTTCTACAATCTCAACTACAAGATAGCTACTTTCAACGCTAACACCTTTGTAAGTGTCAATATACAAATGTCTTACCTGCGTATATCGGTGATACGATATAACGCTTAACACCTGAATAGTCAATGAGCGGGAAAGCTGATAGTGGCAACGATTAAACGCTCGTGATCCTATAGATTTTTGGAAAGGAAAGTGCATGATAATCACAGTGCAAATGTATTACGCTTTTGATTTGGTGCTCATAAGCTAAGCAGCAGTTATATTGTTACTAGCTGAGCTCGCCACTTCGTCCATGTCTATGGAATTTTGGACATGGCATGGAATACAGTGGGTAGCATTTTATTTATTAAGGCTCATTATTTTACAAATGCGACGCAATGGTATAAATATTTCGATTACCTATTTCTAGTACATATTTCACTGCAAACAGCCTACTATATAGCCTAATCCCTACTAATACTATAAATGCGAAGGTAACTCTGTCTGTCTGTTACGCTTTCCCGCTTAAACCTCTCAACCGATTTTAATGAAATTTGGTATAGGTATATGTTGAACCTCAAGAACGGACATAGGCTACTTTTTATTTTTTTACTAGGGGAGATAGGGGTAAAAACTGACCATGAAAGTATGTAGTCCACGCGAACAAAGTCGCGGGTACAGCTAGTAATGTATAAAGTTCACGTTCCCCCCTGCGGCATATCATGCTCCCTCCCCCTTCAACCACGCCACGCTCCCGTCATCGTCATTACAAGACGTGGGCATCATGTAATCAGATTAACGATTACGATAGAAAAGGGTAATCTGTACTCATGATTACAGATTACAAAAGTAATCTAATAGAGGATTAATGATTCGTAATCTTGATTATGTTTATAGATAAATAATCATGAATGTTAATAAATTGTTCTTGGTTTTGTTATGAACAGTAAGAATTTTGAGAGATAAAATGCCAACTCAATCATCTACATCACTTTAATTGTCTGAAATTATAAATTTCGTTTATTAAATTATCGCATTTTGAAATGCTTATTTAAAATGTTCTAAAACGTTTAATAGTTAGTGTGTTAATACGTAATTGTGACTATGATGAATGTGCTACCTTGATTTTATATATCAATATCAATAATCGTGTTTTGACAGCTATTTAAAAGTAGGTCATCTTTATTTAATATTAAAAATATCGTTAAAATATTTGTAGTATAATATCTGAAATGTCACGAATCAGAATAATATCATGTAATTGACAAAGGTACTTTCACATGTATATAATACTAGCCGTGCTCGTGACTTCGTTGCGTGGATTTACCCCTATCTCCCCTAAAAAAAGTAGTCTTAGAGTTACATTGTGCAAAATTTCTTCTAACAACAACATTTTCCATAACAAACATTTTTCCATATTTATTTATTTGTTTTGGACAGCCAGAGATAATGATATTATGTAATATTTACTTAAAATTAACTTATACAATAGTGAAACATACAAAATGTAAAAATCCTTAGAAGGCATCTTTTTCAACTTTCAAGGAAAATATTACCCTCATCCCCCATTATTTTCAAAACAAAAAGTAGCCTATGTCCGTTTTAGAGATTCAACGTAGGTATACCTAAGCATAACAAATTTCATCAAAATCGGTCCAGTGGTTTAGGCGTGAACCGACCAACAGACAGACAAATAGAGTCAGTTTCGCATTTATCATACTAGTATGGATTAGTTATAGTATTAAGAAATAAGGAAAGTAGGGAACATTTGCTTCAGAAAATTAACAATATCAATGCTCCCACACTGGTTTGTTTTAAACAAACATCCTATTGCATTCTTATCTTGAGTCTGTCTTTTGAGGAATCATGAAATTTGTCTAAGGGCAGGAAGTGCGAATGATGTCATATGATAGAAGTTATAATTTACAGTTATAATAATTAAATTAGTTGTGTTGCATTTGGTTACAAAATTGAAAAAACACGTCTTACAATACTTTTTTTTGCAACAAAAGTTAGACAAATATTATGCAACAAGATATAAATGCAGTGTTGGAGCACTTAATCAAGCACTCAATGTGTTTCCAGGCCCCTGAGAGTATCGTGAACTATGCCTACAACCTAACAGAAGCAAACCTGACACCAAATAGGAGACCACATTGGTTCCAGCTTTACGACATGGCGAACAGTTTTGGATTGAAGGATTTATCTGCCCAGTCTATTAGTGACTTAATATACTCGATGGTTACGGATAAAAGAATATTTCTAGAAATGTACGCCGCGTTCTATTCAAAGATTAGCGACACGCTTTGGCCTAAATGCGATGATAACTGTAAAATTGACATTCTCTGTAATACCGTTGTTACTGTTTTATGGGAGCGTCAGCGGTGTGATGAACTGAAGGAATTGTTCTCATCATAATGTCAAAATTATTGAATAAATTTGATGCCGCACTGATTTGTTTATTATTTAGGTACCTACACGACACATTGGTTTTAATTAAGTGGCTTTATTAAACATCACACAATGATATAAATCAGTAAGGAATACTTCATGCGTCACGCAAATCCAACTTAGGGTTTCGTCGTGCGTATTTCAAAAGGGAAAAAAACGGAACAACTCCGACGACACTCCATAGCCGAGAGGCGAGTAGGCCGACCTTAGGCCTTATCTCTAAGATACACGGGTTCGATTCCCTTAATCGGTGAATTTGGAAAGCGAACTATTCTGTATTGTCTCGGATCTGGGTGTTTTGTTTACGTTATTGTTTCTGATATCTTAAACACAAGTACCACATAATCATAGCAATGTATATGATGTTGCCCAATATCCCAATATTTGCTGAAGAGTTCGTTTGCTTGAACCGGTAATTTCAGGAAGTACAAGCTCGAATGCTTTATACAATATAACATTACGCTGCGACAGATAGAAGTATGTAATAAATCAACGGAAAATGTGGATAAAACGGGGAGTGCGTACGAAGACGCAGAGGGCATAATGTCAAATATGTAAACTGAAAGTTCAATGCAATGCAATTAAAATTATGATGCTTTTAAAATGATATATAAAGAGCTATGATATTTAGACTTATTGTAATTACTCAATGGAGGATCAAAACTCTACAGCAAATTATATTCTACAATTAACTTTACACAATGAAATGAAAGGTGTCATGCTTAATTTTTTATTGCAATTTCCTTCCTGAGAAAAAAACTTAAGCAAGATATGAAACGAGATTACGGAACCCCGAGTGCATAAGTCCTCTACTCTAACTAGCCTAGTTATTTTACAAATTACCCACTAATTAGGTGTAGATAGGATCTGCTGGGCTTAAGCTGATAAATCGAGTCATAGAATTATTTTCAAATCAGCGCAGATATCAAGCAACGCAAACATTTTGAACCTATACCTACCATAACGCGTGTTGCAAGCATTACTTGTAGGCAATCAATTAATATAAAAGGTGATAATAATTTATTGATCAGTGGGATTATTTCGGCTGCCAACATGAGACTGTTGACATTTTTATTTATGATATGTTATTTAAGTTTAAGTGTTGCTGATCAGCTTCTGACTACTAGTAAGTGACCGTTGTTTTTTTTAAATGTTACATGGGTTCTATAATTTAGTTTGTGTTGGTGAATACCTAAAATATTTGGTGATATTTATCATCGGTTTCTGTCACCATCGACCATGTTTTTTACGATCTGTTGAATCATCAGTGATCGTGTCGCATATATTTAAGCAATGATAGGTGTGTTTTATACGAAGGCTGTAGAAAGTAACTATGATCTAAAATATCAGTGTACACGTAGCCTTAATGTGTCTGTATAGCCTTATCTAACAAAAAGGGTTACATAAAATGTAAAGTATCAGCTTATTTAATGTCCCACTGCAGGGCTAAGGCATAGTAGAAAGAGAAGAGTACGTAAACTAGCGCCCCGACCGAACGAGAACTGCCTATACCCCTAGGGCTGTCAGTGAAAACTTTCGACACCTATTGTTATGTTTGTTCCTGTTCCGTTTAAATAAATCAGAAAATTCTCAGAACAAATATGATTGGTATAATGTTATGTCATTTTGGGATATTAATAAACAAGCATATAAAACCGAAAGTTGGTGAATTATCCTTTCTATCGCTAACAAGTAATGATAGTCATGAATTTGTCAATTCATTTATCTTCTGAATTTATAGTTATGTAGATATTTGTTTTTATATATAAAATAATCAATATTATGTAAATCTAAGTATACCTTCATATTTTATATATATATTCTGATTAATTTATATAGTACTAGCTGACCCGGGTATATTATTATCGTATATTTAAAAGATACCGTAATGTTATTTTTAATGCTTAATTTATTGTTGTTTAAAATGATTTCTTTTTTTTCTTCCCTGTTACCGCACCCATATACAAACTATCTGCATGACCCAAGGGTTGACTGGTAGAGAATGCCCCTAGCATTAAGTCCACCTGTTGTACTTATTTGTGCAATAAAGTTTTTAAATAAATAAATAAATAAAACCACTGAATGATATTGCCTATATGCATATATATTTCTATGCCAGCAACTTCTGTGAAGTCGTAGAGGGTGTTTTTCGCAATGGGCAACATCCTTTAGGATCGGAGAAGTTCGCTGCAGTCTGACATTGATGCTATGCATTTTAAATCAAAACTTTGAAATCAACGATTAGTTTATATTTTTTGTCACACCAGTAGCTCTGGGCACATGTTAAGGCTTCATACATA
This sequence comes from Glyphodes pyloalis, assembly GCA_037074685.1. Taxonomy (NCBI): domain Eukaryota; kingdom Metazoa; phylum Arthropoda; class Insecta; order Lepidoptera; family Crambidae; genus Glyphodes; species Glyphodes pyloalis. Next base: position 5,648,686 of record JAYKKO010000008.1, read on the forward strand.
TATTTTTCGTTTTTCTATTAATTACATATTAAAAATACAATTTTGTACCTTTTTGTAATGTTTTGGCAGTGTCCATTACCTAAATATTATAAAATGGTAAATTTTTAATTTAGAACATAATTAAAAAAAAGAACAAAATCAAATACAATCTCCGGTGATTCACCGGTTATCAATCGGTTTTGTCAAATTCACCGGTGATTTTCTCCGGTGCCATAATTTCGCTCCGGTGCAAAGCCCTAACTGAGGTGACTCTGAAAGATTGTGAATATTTGTCAGTGTGTGCGTGCGACGCGCGTCGGTAAAGGGCGGGGCAGGGCGCGCACACATAGTAGTGTCGCAGGCATATTGAGTAAATCCGCCGTTTACATACGGCGTCGTCAGTTTAAAAACGAATGCTGGTTTGTAAAATGCCGAGGACAAAATGTCATTATGTATAATGACGCGGCAAATTGAAGTATAGCTTGACAAAGCTAGGGTGACCATACAATTTGGTTTGCAAAGGACAGTATTATTGAAATTTATAAAACTAAACTAAAGAACTGTAAACTAAAGAACTGTAAATTTATTAGTGTTAAAAATATGTAATGTTTCAAATATATGTGAAATCCCTAGTAAATGACTTTCCTACTGTTTTATTTTTTAATGATTATAATATTATTACAAATGAGCTAGACATGGCGCTTCGCCGGCCGCTGCCGCGGCACGCTCGCTACGCTCGCTCAGCTTGCGATTCACTTTATTCACTAACCTAACCAATGGAATCTTTAATTACTTCAATTAAGTTTAGGTTAAGTAATAAAAGTCTATTCAATAAAAGTCCTTTTTGTTACTTGAATATTTTAATGAAGTAGGTCTAATTTGTCCAAACAGTGTTTTATTCATGGTCACCCCAAAACTACAACAAACTGTTGTCATTTTGCCTGATTTTGCAGTCGGCATATTACATATCAGCGAGCGTTTTTAAACTGACGACGCCGTATGTAAACGGCGGATTTATTCAAAATGCCTGCGACAGTAGCCACGCTCCGTGCGTTTGTTGGAGGATTACATACTTCTCTTTATATACTCTGGCTAAGGATTCCATCATTTAAACAAATCATCCTTCCAATCAAGTTATACGTACTGGCTTCATCATCACGCTTGCTAAATAAGGGGGTGATCAAAAACCGAAGCTATGTTTAAATACAAATCCGAAAATACTTCCAGCGACAGGGGTTTTAAATGTAGGTATCTGTGTTACTTCCGAACACCTAATAATAATACGTAGGTAGGTATGTGTCTTTATATTACTATTTAAACCACATTATGAAAACCAAACTATGATTAACACTTAATGAGTTGTTTAATGTTTCAGATGCAATTGAGCCTTTATTCAGAAAATTTGTCGGAAATGAGTTGAACGAAAAAGACATTGCAAGTTTCAAAGATGCACTGGAGCTACTTCGAAGGCCTGAGTACGTTTCTGAAAAGTCAATGAAATCTAGCAGTAACGCCCGAACGGTAAAATATTGATTTTAAAATTAACGATTATTAAGATACTAGCTGTGCCCGCGAGATTGTTTGCGTGGACTTCAGGTTTTTTTCCATAATGTACTTTCATAGTCGGTTATACTCCTGTCTCCCCTTATTCTTCCCCTTCCCCCTTCGGAACAAAAAGTAGTCCATATTTTAATTGCTCGAAACTTGCGAGCTATATTTGTGCCAAATGTCATATCTCTTACTTTTTCGCATATAAACTTTCATGGGCGGCATAACCCCTATCTCCCCTTATTTTCAAAATAATAAGTAGCCTATTTCCGTTCTAGAGGTTCAACGAGACCTATGCCAAATTTCAACAAAATCGGTTCAGTGGTTTAGGCGTGAAAGCCTGACAAACAAACAGACAAATAGACAGACAGAGTTACTTTCGCATTTATAATATTACTATGGATTAGTCTGGATTTTTGTAATTTTTAGTTATGAGTGGCCTCACGTCAAATATCAAATCCCTACTAATCCCTACTTATATTATAAATGCGAAAGTAACTCTGTCTGTCTGTCTGTTACGCTTTCCCGCTTAAACCTCTTAACCGATTTTGATGAAATTTGGCATAGTTTTACGTTGAAACTCAAGAACAGACATAGGCTAATTTTTGTTAGAAAGTAAGGGGGAAAGGGGGGGGGGTTTATGCCACCTTTGAAAGTTTATATGGGAAAATGTTTATTTTTTAAGTTAGAGATATGAAAGTTGGCACAAATATATATTAAAATGTAGACTCCTTTTTGTTTCGAATATTAGGGGAGATAGGGATAAAACCGACCATGAAAGGATGTATCCGGATGTAATCCGATGTAGTCCACGCGAACGAAGTCGCGGGCACCGCTACAAAAATAAAACAGTACCTATATACATTAATAGTTTACCTATGACAACATGTTGAAACGCAACTTACCTAGTTAGTTGTAAGTATGCTATGGGCTAACAAAATGTAATCTTTATCTAATAATAGGTAGGTCAGTTAACTGCGATAAAATAATCAAGTTTCTAAACGTACGTTTCTACGATTAGTTATATTACTAATTTAATTACTATCTACTATGTCATGTTTAACAAGTTTTATATCTTTAAATTCAGCTTTTAACGGCCCACTGATGGGCAGGATTTTTTGTTTTTTTATAATATATTGCAGTTCAAGATTGACCTCACCCCACATGATGTTAAGTGGTGATGAGGTCCTAGCTCAAGGGCGACAAATAGGTACAGCATAATAAATCTGTTACTAGACGTCCTAATCTGAACTATGAGATTGGATGATTAATAATCCTCCACGTGAGTGGGCCCAGTGCGCATGGGCAAACTATATTATCGGATGTTTTCAGGGGGTCTACTCCCAAAAACGAAACGAACAAACGAAAAGTTTCGTTATTAAAGATTTATCAAAAGTTTGGGAGTGAAAACGTGGATTTTGATTTGCATGAAACGCTTAATCACTTTTGAAGTGAATTGGTTGCGACCATCAGGCCTAGCATGCGCAATAGGTATGTCAAATTTATCGCATGAGATGACAAAGGTTTCGATACTGTTGTTTGGCTAGTAGCACACCGCACTCGTATTTTCAGCCAATCAGCAGCTGACGCACTGACTTCAATCGATTTTGACGTTTGTTAAGAGCGCGATAAAATTTATTCACGTGGCGCATGCTAGACCTGTATGAGAATTAAAAATTGCTATCCGTTGTCGGGTCAGACATATTTAGTTTTTGAGAGTAGACCTTCAGTCCACCAAATTGCGCCTGACTAGGCCTAACGACCAACATCAATATATTATGTATAGGCCGACACCAGTAGTTTAATGTTCCTTCCGAAATTTGCAAATTTTGTACCCTTTTATGTACACTACTTTTACATTCTTAACTACTTATCATAAGTGTGGACCGGTAGCCTGTTTGCCGCCATAATGGTTTTAAACATTTTTTTTTCCAGTCTATAGACTGCATAATATGTCGCAGTGCATTCACAGCTCTTTTCCAAAGCATAAGGGAAGGCCAGTCCGATGAGCAAGCCACAGAAGTAATAGCCACATTATGCACAAGCTTGGGTATCGAAACTTTGGCAGTCTGCAAAGGAGCCGTCGAACTTAATATGGTAACTTTTCAAAGTGCCTTTTTTTTATTAGGTCATAGGTATAAGAACTCTGTCAAATTCAAACTGCAAGAAACTTGCTTTGACCGTATTTAGGAAAAAAACAATTATGATCATTTAAAGTAACGAACAAAAATCAGTGAAGTTTCCACCACCAATTAGTGATGATAAGAATCTTTGTACCCCATATGAAGAGATAATAAACGATAAATTGATTGATTAATTGATTTTGAACAAATCATTTAATTAAAAAAACAATAAAAAAAAGCAAAGAAATGTTTGGTCAGAAAACTGTCTAAACAAAACTAAAAACAGAACAGAATAAAATGTAGAAATGAAAAAATATGGACAATACAATACACACGACCAACCACTAACAAATTCGATTTTTTATGTAAATTTTTAGCGTAACATAAAATGGTTTACGATGGGAATTTTTAAAAGATCAGGGCATGCTGACATGTCGCCGTGTATTTCTAATACCATACCATTATTGAGAGACCTTTTTTTGTTGAGGGGAGAAAAAAGCAATTGCGCACCTCACTACTGCCGTGGGGCCGGCAGCGGCGTGTGTGGGACTCTCCTTGCCCAAAAAAGCGGGGACTAACCAAACAAACCCCCCCCCCACCCTCCCCCCTTCCCATCGCCTATTGATACCGGGCTACCCATAAATGCCGCAGATTAGTGATAGACCTAACCTAACCTTATTTTTAATCTTATAGCCCGTCATAGCGCATATCATCAGAACTGAGCCTCAAGCATCAGCCGCGGCATTCTGTGGGCTTCAAATGCAGAGGGCTCACGACCCAAACCTCTGTCCCTTCAACGATCCCCGGTTCGAATGGCAAGTTGAACTACCACAGAGAAGCAAGAATGCTCAAGTAAGTATTACTTAATATGGAGGGAAAAAAACGAGGAGGTTCACCAAACGACGCGTACCTACCTATGTTTTTTTATTTTTGATTAAATGCTTTGGCGCACCGTACCTACCACTTCCTGGTGTAAAGGACATTCAGGCCTAGCATATGGAACGCGACTAAATTTTATCGCGCTCATAACAAACGTCAAAAGCGACTGAAGTCAGTGCGTCAGCTGCTGATTGGCTGAAAATACAAGTGCGGTGTGCTAGTTAGCAAATCAACAGTATTGAAACTTTTGTCGTCTCATGCGATAAATTTGACGTATATTGCGTATGCTAGACCTGATAGACGAGTGTGGGGCTCCCCCTCTGAAAAGAGCGGGGACTACCCACTAGCCGCCTCGATATGCCACGTTTAATGCACATAATATGTACTGGTATCATTTCACTACACAATTTCAAAATACGCCCAGACGATCATCATACACGATACGACACGTATCAGATAAGTAAGCGGTAAAATGCTGAATGGAAGTCGTCTAACAAAGTGTTCAAAGATGCGTATCATTTTGCGTCGTAATTAGCGATAATGATATTATGCAGGTGTTTAATCTTTGCCTCTGCAACGAGTTTTTTTAAATCATAGGTTATCCATACATAATATTACAATCCTTGGAGCGGGAACGGGATAATATTGTTCGCAAATCACAATTTATTAAAAAAAACATATCTATAAGTTTTTCAAGTTGTAATTCATTAACTTATAGACCGATATCATCCATGTTTGTTACAGTAGATCATGAAATTCAGCCAACCTACTTAATTAAACTTTCATGCCTTTATCTAAGTTAGGTACTGTTTACGATTAGGTACTTAATAATTTTGGTAAGAATATCTATCCTTAGTACCTATCGGATATAATTAAAGACATTGCCTGAAATGAACGACCCTGCTATCGTTAATTCTCCTTGTGTTTTGTTTACAGCCAACAGTTGAATACGTCGACAAGCCTCTTAAAGTGGCCGTGCTTACAGATGCCCACATCGACCCTCTATACGAAGCGTACGGTGTAGCAGAATGCGACCAACCCGTCTGCTGCAGAGTAGGACAGACTCCAAGGAGCGTTCCTTACCACTCAAACGTTGATGATTCTTTATTTGAGGAAAGCGTTGTTCAAGAAAATGGCGAAATCATGTTGAATTTAAGCTTAGTTTCCGAAATCCACAAAAAACAAAACGAAGTATCTGACAATCTGCTCCAAAGTAGAAGAAACCCCGAACCTGCAGGATACTGGGGAGACTACAGGAACTGTGACACCCCTTTATGGGCGTATGATGACGCTATTGAGAACATTTATGAAAATCACAAGGTAAGTTAGTTGGTTAGTTGGTGTTATAATAATAATAGTTTTTTCATAGTTGGTAGGAAACTCTCTCCCAGTTGTTGTCGCAATTTAAGAAAATTTTCATCTTCGTCTATGAAGATCACATGGATAACCTATGCCCGGTTTTCAAAGTTACCTACTTATTAGTTACGGGTAAATTCACTCAGAGAGAGATTCAGACATAGAGAGATCAGACATATTACACAAGCAATGTACAAAAAAGTGCATGACAACATCCAGACATACTGCCTATGATAGAGTATCTGTCTGAACTTACGTGACCTTGACGTGCAGTTGACTGTACTTGTGCGAAATAATTGTGTCAACCATTTATTTTTCTTTGCAATATAAAACATATTTTTATTTAAACAGGACATAGATGTGGTTTACTACGTGGGGGATACAATCGATCATGGAGTTTGGGAGACGTCCTTTGAACTAATTAACAATATGAACAGATACATTGTAGACAAAATCAGGAAAACATTTGGAGACCACGTTGTTGTAGTGCCTGCTCTTGGGAATCATGAGGCTCAACCTACCAATCAGTGAGTGCCACTTTGCAGACTTAGGCTAAGGCCGCACTACGGTTTTTTGCCGCAAGCGGTAAGTCGCGAAACCGCCCGAAACACACATTACGGTTAAAAACCGCGACGCCAATAAAGTTGTATGGTCTATACCTACACTTTGGAGCGTTTTTTTCCACTTAACATTCCGTAACGCGGTTTTAAAATCAGTCGCGGCAAAAACCCATAAGTGCGGCCGCATGCATTAGTTTCTTTAAGTCACAAAATGAGGCGGTTATAAATCCACGGCTTTTTAGCCGTAGTGCGGTCTAAGCGTTACGGATATTAAGTACTTTTCGGATTTCGTATGAGCGGGTATAGTGAATAAAGATATTTTTTATTTCAGATTCGCTCCATCGACAATCGTTGGCGAAAAACTGAATACAACATGGTTGTACCAAGCTTTGGTTGACAAATGGGGATTCTACTTAACTGATGAAGCAAAACAAAGTTTACTGGAACAGGGTGATTTCTCGCTTTTAATAAGACCTGGGCTAAGAGTTATATCACTGAACAACAATGTAGCATACAGGGACAACTGGTAAGAATGTAATAATCAAGGATTTCCCTTTGATCTCAGACTACTGTTACTACTTAAATACTCTCATTAAACGTAGGTAGGGACCCAACAATGGTATATATGTATTGAAGAAATAAGTATTTAGTATATATGTATATGTATTGAAAAAAAAATATTTTACGATGATTTTAAAAAAATATATGCTGTTGAGAAATGAGTAAAGTTTAGTAGGATTACTATAATATACTGTATAATATGTACCCTCAATCAATCAATTAACTAATTAAATTCAGATCAATTTGCCCAGCCCATTTATTTATATTTAGAAAGATATTTTTTTAGAATTAACAGCATAAAGTATACTTTTTTTATTATTATTTTATCGTGTACCTAGAATCCACTTTATAGGTACTAATAAAAAGGTCGTCGACCTACTCATGTCCAATGTACCAACCATGCATTTTGGATGTTGATCCAAAATAGACATTTTAAAATGATTCACGTCAACGTGTCTTTATTAGGTGGCTGGTATATGATCCCCAGGACTCTAAGAAACATTTAGATTGGCTAGTTAAAGAATTATATACAGCAGAGTTGGCGGGGGAAAAAGTGCACATTTTGGCCCATATTCCACCTGGGGTTCCCGACCTTACCTACACATGGACCAGAGAGTACAACAGGATTGTTAACAGGTACAACTTTGTTGTACTAAATCTCACTGTAATCATTTTCCAATCCTATGTAATCACGGCTTAAAAAAAATACGTACTATTTGGGTAAAGGTTAGAGGGGCATATTGAACAATAATCCTCAATATGCCCGTTTATTTCGTGTACAGCTACTACTCTATCCAGGCTATCTAGCTTACCCAAGATCGCAAGTTCAAACTCGTAACGTAGAGTCAGCATCAATAGTTTGTACAGTTCGTCCGCGCACATGGTTGTATGTGTTTAGTACTAAAGGAATTTAAATAAAAATATTTATATTTATTACTTAGAAATATTCATAATAAATGCAATAGTTTAATAAGAGACCATGCAATATCGTGTGTTGGTATGGAAAGTCCGTATCAGATTTCAAATTCAATCCATTTTTGTCGTAAAATCTGTAGGTATATTATGGTCGTATGGTCATTCTGTGATCAACCGGCGAAATTGTTTTCGTTCGGTTTCCTAGTGTTTTTCATGTTGATGAGCAAGATTTTGAAGCGGCATGCATTTGATGTACAACTGACGGCGCCGAAAAGTACGCAACGTAAACCATTTGAACGAACAGAATATATAGTATATACACCTCAGTACCTTGTTAGATTAAACATCCGCGTGACTGAGTTAGTCAAATAGACAGGTGTGACGTGACAATGTACTGAGTTGGTTACAAACTAAAGATGATGACTGTACACAAAACTAACGACTGGTGATGATTCCAGCTTTAATTCCAAATCTAGTCGCACCGAATAACGATTTTATACTGACTTTTTCGATTTATAATCGATTCTTTTTAGATTCTCAGACACGATCGTGGCGGAGTTCAACGGGCACACGCACTCTGATGAGCTGAAGGTGTTCTACAGCCCCGAGGGCGCGCCCATCAACGTGGCGTGGGGCGCCGGCAGCGTCACCGCCTTTACTTTCTACAACCTCAACTACAAGATTGTAACCTTTAACGCGCAGACCTTTGTAAGTAATTTATAATTATAACATTTCCCGAGCCTATCGCGTTGTAAAAAAATCTCAGCATTCACTTTTAAAACGTATGAATATAGGTACTAGTTCCTTGAACAGCATTTTCCCTCTTCAAAAAAAGGTACGACACACGTCGATAGTCTGCGTGCTTATTAATTATAAATTTGTATGTAACTAAATAATAAAACGGTGTATGATATTGTAGACCTCACGGTGTTCTCGCATGGAAATCCACCAGATGGCGGCATGTAGGCGTGGGTGGGGTCCCACTGCTCCGTGATTGGTTATGGTTTACATGACATTGACGACATGTCACAGTGACATTTAAATTATCAACCAATCAACAGTAAGTTGGACCCCACTTCCACCATGCGAGAATAGTGTGATGAAAAATCCACTAGATGGCGATACGTAAACTGAACCACTTCATTTAATTTATTGGAATTTATTGCAAATAAATTGACATGGATTCAACGCCTCGGTAGTCTAATAAATTAAATACCGGGTCAGATTTAAGTACTCGCGGATCCTGTGACCAATGCCCGGGTCAAGCAAAGTATGGTCCGTTAATACATTTGGCTAGCGACTTGATTAGTGCAGTACCTACCCATTGTTATAATAACGACTTGATTTCAATGTATAGGTTGATACTATTTTTTATCAATAAATTCCAAAGCTCAAACAAGTTTATTTTCTTCCAGACGCCTGAGCGAATTCTCAACTATGCCTACAACCTGACCGAAGCAAACCTTACACCAAATATTAGACCACATTGGTTCCTGCTTTACGATATGGCAAACAGCTTTGGATTGACGGATCTGTCTGCCCAGTCCATCAGCGACTTAATCTACTCAATGGTCAAAGATAAAAGAATATTTTTAGATATGTACACCGCGTTCTATTCTAAGGTTAGCGACGTGCGTTGGCCCAACTGCAATGATTATTGTAAAATTGACAACCTATGCAAAACTGTTGTCACTGTATTATGGGAGCGACAGCGATGCGATGAACTTAGGCAGTTGTTCTTCTCATGAAGTCAATCAGCCTAAAGACTTCGTTATTGCAACCAATTTATTTATCCCTCTGAATGATATAAATTTAAAAATAAACCCAATAAATAACGCAAAAGAGTATAATATATAATAACATCTGTTTCGTACGGTCGGCAGCATGTCGAGGTAAACACTTACAGTTCAATATTCATTCTTATTCCCCCTACATAATTTAACATTTTGACATGCTTTTCATCATACTCGAATCCATAGATTCCTCAAAGTGCTTCAAATATGTAGTACTCGGTTTAACTTTTAAGAGGTCATTTACAAAATATACACTGACATCTGTGTTGTAATTAAATAAATAAAAGTATAATATTTGTTAATAAATACCTAGTGTTTTATTATTATTATACACCTATTGTCTACTTAACAAATTATTCCTTACAAATTTTAAAATTACTCACAACTTAGTGATCAAGTACACTTAACCAAGCTATGTTGGGTTTGAATTTTAGGTCTTCACTAGGAATTTTATCTAGTAAAAAGATCTGAAACAAAAAACAGTTGTTTTAACCCTAGTTGATTTTTGATGATCATAACAGATTTTTGTTCACTTACTCTTAGACACAACATACAGTTACATTGTGGAATAATTCAAATGAATCTTGTGTTCATTGTCTTACGACCAATTTGTATTGTATTTTATAAATAAACCTTTTCAACTTCAAAAATCATTAACTCACATCAAACTAATCAAAGAAATTCTTTGGTAAAAGTATAATATAAGATAAAGGAGTTTAGATAATAACTATTTGTGTTTATTATTATTCAGGCTTTTATTTCATTCATGCACATCAATTTTAATACATTCATTTTACGAATTATTTCTGCTCTGAAAAACTCATGTTGTATTTCTTTGCCATGTTTTCAACTGATAGATTTCCCCGAAGAACTTTCTTATTAAAAACATATATTTTAAATAGGTACCTGATGTCTAATGAAATGCACTATCCTTTCAATGTTTTGAGCTTTGGTATCATCAGAGAGTGAATAAAACCTCCTCCATATGGCCGCTGCCAGCACTTTATCATCACTGAGCCCTTCATCATATGCTACTAGTGCTGCTTGGAACTGTTCTGATAATTCTGATACTTGTTTTCTGGCAATAGCTGGATTTGCTCCCTAAAAAAAATATAATGAATGCTTCAAATTTAACAAAAAGTCTTGAACACCAAATTTACAGAAATTATAAACAAAATCTAAAAATCAAAATAGTGTTGAGCACTTTATAATGTGTCTTGATCCAATGCCTAGCAAAAAAAGGGTATAAAACTTACTTCTAACAATTTAATTTTGTTTCCAACATCAGCCCACAAAGCCTCTATCAAACAGTTCCTAACAAAATGTCCATCACCTTTAACATACTTCTTCTTGTCATTTGGTGATATCATTATGTCTTCTGCCATGTACCGTACCATGAGCATCCACACATGTAGCTCTGTCACGGTAAACCATGACACAAAGGTGTCCGGAAGATCAAGTTTTTCAAACCATTCATTGTAGGCTACTTTATCTGGTACACATTCATATAGAAAATAGCCAGTGAGTTTCAGCCGCTGAAACAAAAAGTTTTCAAATTTAAGGAAATATTCAGGTCAATTTTAATTTTATAGGCATCATGCCTCATTTGTCAGCTAGTAACTGCAAGAGATGATATTTTATTGTATCTTGTAAATTTTCATATAGGAACTGATGTGTCAAAAATTAAATATTAATAAAACACTAACCAAATTTAACATAAAATAAACCAAAGAGCCCTATTCCAATCGGACAGCATGGTTGAGATACCAATTTGAGACAACCACCACATGAATTTTATTTACAGTCAGTTAGTGGTCCTGAAGTATCAGTAGGTATGTAAGACCACAAAAATTTAGAAGATCTCAGTAAAACTCACAGTCCGAGATTGATCCATCCAGCCAACAGCTTTCATAAATTTCTTGACATAGCTATCTTCTACTGTCACTGTACCCTGGTCTCTTGCATTCAGTACCTTCATTTGTGGAAACACCCGTCTTGTCATCGTGAAGCCGTTCGTAAATTCATTTCGGCGGAGCAATAACAACTGTAGGTAACATTAAAATTATTAAAACAAATCAAGAAGTATTTATGAATCTAAAATATCTAATTTCAATTTTAATATAAATCTAACTCTGCATATTATCTTTAAGTAGGTACTTGAAGTAATCATTATGGATTTATTATTACAAATGACTGAAAAAAATAACTATTATTAACTTATAATAACGCTGGCAGCATTACCTTGTAATAAAATATAAACTAATTCTTTAACGAATGTAAGGTTAATACGAAAAAAATGTAGAAAGAAACTTTATATTAAAATACGTACACTAGGAGAAAGTAAGCTTCGACGGTACATTCTGTCTACGAAACTATGTATTTTAATATATTTTTACAACCTAAAATAACAATAATGATCAAAATTAACACAAACTATTTTTGGGTATTGACCAGTGTTAGCATTGACGATATATGACATTCTTGAGCCGAGACCAGAGAGACGACTAAACTAAAAATTTAAAAGAAGTGTTGCTGGAAAAAACGATAGATTTTCGACTATATTTAAACTGCATAGGAGTTAGTCAGATTAGGTCCGGGTGACCGTCGGAACAAACAGTTTATTAATTATATTATCTAAACGTCGGTATTACTTAAATATCAATTTTTCTATACTAGTTGGCTCCAGTTGAGCTTAAAAACATTTCTAACAAAACACGATGATACATTGACCATCGAACCATAACCGTCTTCACCATATGGGCACATGAGGCCCGTGCCCAGGGCCCCCATTCTCCGGGGGCCCTGAAAGTCCGTTTATTTCTCTAACCAAAGAATCAGCAGCATTCTATTATCAAAAATTTAATAATTAGCTTTTTTACTTTCCGAATTATTTTGGGCCCAAGGGCCCAAGTTGGTTTAAAATGGCCTTGCATCAAACATATCCATGTTCTGTAACATCCGTCCGGAGCTTCATAGCTTGGTTCCCAAAGATTGCGTGGAATTTAAATGTAGTCTCTATTTATAATTTCTTTTATTTTAACCCACTATAAAACAAAACTGAAAAAAAGACAATAAATGGGATCAATCAATCAATATCAATTTACAGCATACATTTATATAATTTAGATGTCTGTGGATCAACTACACTTTTTTTCATTATTGAACTAAATAAATAGTGAAATATTTTTAGGAGTTAGTTTGAATTAAGACAAGACGCTAAAGCTTTGGACATAGTCACACGAGTTATTTTGTTTCAAATTTATTGATTGCAGTTTTAAGGTCGTTGAGGCAATGTGTAAAAAAACGTAGTATCGAATAAATTTAGCAGTTTAACTTCATACTGCACGCAGTTCGTGCATGGTAGTGATTCAAGTTATACTATGAATGGACCATTGTCCAGCGTATACATATTAAGATTCCTTCCTTCTTCTTAGGTCCAGCCAAGCGCTTTTTGTCAGCAGCCATCATTAGACACTTTGACAGCAGTTAGACAGCTGTTGTGTGTAGTACCATAGACTAGCTAGAACAACGGACGGAGGGGAGGGACGACGTCTCCTCATCAATCTCCTCCACATTGCTTTGCTTTGTCTATAGTAATTTTAGGTTACATAATTTCGGGCGGCCGCAGATTTTCATCGCCCAAGTGCTCCAGATTTCCAAAATGTTCGGGGCTGTAAGTAGGGTCGGAAGCGGCTTCTTAGCCGCTAAAACAGTTGCCGAAAAAGCCCTCTCAGAATGTGGGAAAGTCGCCGCAGTTTCTGCCACCAACAAGAGAGATTACGCAGCGAAAGCCGCAGGCAAAGGGCAAGGTAAGGTGGTTGCCGTTATCGGTGCCGTCGTAGACGTACAGTTCGAAGATAACCTGCCGTCCATCCTAAATGCCCTGGAGGTGCAGAACCGCCAGCCCCGGCTCGTGCTGGAGGTGGCGCAGCACTTGGGAGAGAACACCGTCCGCACAATCGCCATGGACGGTACCGAGGGTCTGGTGCGCGGCCAGCCCGTGCACGACTCCGGCTCACCCATCCGTATCCCGGTGGGCGTGGAGACGCTCGGCCGCATCATCAACGTGATCGGCGAGCCCATCGATGAGCGCGGTCCCATCCCCACCGACAAGACAGCCGCCATCCACGCCGAGGCGCCAGAGTTCGTGGACATGTCCGTGCAGCAGGAGATTCTGGTCACCGGCATCAAGGTCGTCGACCTGCTCGCTCCGTACGCGAAAGGAGGCAAGATCGGCCTCTTCGGCGGCGCTGGTGTAGGCAAGACCGTACTCATCATGGAGCTGATCAACAACGTCGCCAAGGCTCACGGTGGTTACTCTGTGTTCGCTGGAGTGGGTGAGCGCACCCGTGAGGGCAATGATTTGTACCATGAGATGATTGAGTCTGGAGTCATCTCCCTGAAAGACAAGACCTCCAAAGTAGCTCTTGTGTATGGACAGATGAATGAACCCCCTGGCGCGCGTGCCCGTGTCGCCCTCACCGGGCTTACCGTCGCCGAGTACTTCCGTGATCAGGAAGGACAGGATGTACTGCTTTTCATTGACAACATTTTCCGATTCACCCAGGCTGGTTCTGAGGTGTCTGCCCTGCTGGGACGTATCCCATCTGCTGTAGGTTACCAGCCAACATTGGCCACTGACATGGGTACCATGCAGGAGCGTATCACCACCACCAAGAAGGGCTCCATCACCTCAGTGCAGGCTATCTATGTACCAGCTGACGACTTGACTGACCCTGCCCCTGCCACTACCTTCGCTCACTTGGACGCCACCACTGTACTATCAAGAGCCATTGCTGAGCTGGGTATCTACCCCGCTGTGGACCCTCTTGACTCCACCTCACGTATCATGGACCCCAACATCATTGGTGCTGAGCACTACAATGTTGCACGTGGCGTTCAGAAGATTCTGCAGGACTACAAGTCTCTTCAGGATATCATTGCTATCCTGGGTATGGATGAGTTGTCTGAGGAAGACAAGCTGACCGTCGCCCGTGCCCGCAAGATTCAAAGGTTCTTGTCTCAGCCTTTCCAGGTGGCTGAGGTGTTCACCGGACATGCTGGCAAGCTGGTGCCACTTGAGCAGACCATCAAGGGCTTCTCCCAAATCCTACATGGCGAGTATGATCATCTACCAGAGGTTGCTTTCTACATGGTGGGACCGATTGAAGAAGTTGTTGCTAAGGCTGACACACTCGCCAAGAATGCTTAATTGTTATTGGGAAGAATGGTAATATGATTGTATTTCGTAATAAAGTTTAGTGATAACCTATTTTTAGTTTATTTACTTACCCATTCCTTGTATTTTAAACACACAATCAGTTAAATTTCAGGAGTTTTGCTTTGAATTATATAAGTTTATGTTATGTAATAATGTGTGTGACTGATCAAGTAATTATTAATACTCTACTGATTTGAAGACCTAAAGATGCACAGTTAAATATTGGATAGTCTTTAGATATGTACTAATATATATATTGAATATATTCAATTATCTAACCTCCAAAATAAAAAAATAAGCATATAAAGTTTATATTTTCTTCTGATTTAGTATTTGTACAGTAGGTTTTTAACCATTTCCCAACATAAGTGGTATGAGGTACTAGAGCGCAGGTCCATAAGAAATAAATTAAAACGATGTAAAACATATAGGTACTTATATTTATCCAGAAATTACGTAAATAAACTGTGTTGTCATTTGATGATAAAATCAACTCGGAGAAGATATCGTTTCAACATTTGTTGTGATTCGAAGCAGAAAATATTGCTGGTAACCCATTCGGAAAGTCATTTGATAAAAAATAGAAAAATAGAGACTTTTAAGATTATCATTCAAACATTTCCACCGAGGGAATCGAATCCACAACTTTGAGGTCACATGCGCTTAAAAAGGCGCAGATACAGCGGTGAAAGATACGCCACCTACTAATGGTCCAATAGAGTTGAACAGATAGATTGCAAGACGTTATCGACTGGACCACAAAGAAATTTTAGATGAGAGCACAATGGCATGTTAATGTATATTTTTCAGTCATGTTTACGGTAAGTATATTATCGTCAAACATTAGGTACCCTATTATACTATCGAAAGCAAAGTTTTTTTATTGTTTGATTTTTGGTTGTGTCTCTAAAAATAATTTAATACCTAGGTACCTACCCTCCTCATTCCGTATGAAGCAGAGATGAACGGGCCGGTTTCCCGGTCGGGTCATTGGAGAAAAATCGGCAGTACAGTAGTAGTAACACTTTGCATTGTTATTAACGACGATACAAAAGTGTTCTGCATGTACCGATTCCTTGAATATTTTATGGAACCGACACCAATAAAATAATATTGTATTAATTTAACTTTGTGAACTTGTTTTCGGTATAGTGTACTTTCGATCTAACGTAATTCGGGCTTGTGTATTTTTCGTTTTCACCTTTGGTACTTCGATATTTCGTGGTGCAGTATTTTTTATTTCTTATAGGCATACAGATACAAAGAGATTTTCATCAAGTCTTGTGTTTACGCGGTACTACTAGTTCCTCTCGTTTGAGCCGTTCAAAACAGTTTCAGTAAGGGCATGATAGACAAAATTAATACCTTAAGACATTGTCTTCTGCGCAGGTCTTAAAAGATCTCTTACAATACTACATAACTTTACTACCATTATTGATTAATTGAGGTCTGCGCAGAAGAGGGCTAATCGCTAGGGATTTTTCTCCTTCTAAAGTTCTAGAGTCTAGAACGTTTTTATCCATGAAGTCTAGATTCTAGACAAATCATGGATAAAAACGCAAAAACAGATTAAAAAAAAGGAAATTAAAAACATGTGTTTAAAGAATATGTTGGTATTTATTCAACTAACTAACTTAAACTAAATACTTATCATAAGGTTAAACAATTTAATGTTTATAGAAGGCTTTACAAAATAAAATACCTTCGATCACTTTGCAAGGACGAGCTTCATGAGAAATACATTAAACGAATGTTACAAAACCTGTACACGCCATAGTGACGATACTTGCATAAACCAGACTATATAAAAAAAAATACCAAGAAACAAAACATTGTTTACCTCTTGCGAGATATGAAGTTTCGGCCAAAAACTGCAACCAACCAACAACCCAACTGTTCATTGTAATTTACACGTCATAAAATGATTCAGTGGATTTTCAATTGTTATTTCTATATTTATTTGAAAGGTTAACCCTCACTGTCATTTTATTGATGGGCACTTTCGTTAAAACTGTTAGATCACTTTTTTGGCCGACCATACATGTTGGTTTAAAAGTACCTTGAATGCAAGTAAATAAATTGTATGTTTTCTGACTCTTTAAAATGTCTATGCTATTAGCAAAGGGTTGTCGTTTGTACCACTTTACAGAGCGTAGCTGGCTTTAGGTATAGGTAAGGAACATGGTGGTTAACAAAGTTACATTCAAGAAAAATGAAGCCTAATGTAGCATTACATTGTTTTCCTACCTAATTTTATACACTATCTTAAAACATTTTCAGTTATTGTACACATTGAACTCCATAAATTTTCAAAGTTTACAAGAAGCCTCGAAACCGCAGAGGTGAAAACATAATGACTATCCTGAGCGGTGTTTGAGGTACTGAGCAGTATTTTTGGAAAGGTAATTAAAAGTAATTGTATTCCTGATAATTTGTTACGTTGCGTCGGGAATATTTGAAATAGTATCTATCACCGTACGAAGTTCTTTAGAATCACTAACTGGCTGAGGATCATCAGATACAATTTGATTTTCTTTTAAATTATTTTTAGATACTACACAAAGTTCGTCTGTATTTTTTGGGTCATGTTTAGTAGACTTACTTTTATCATGATCAGTTCTTTCGTGTTCATCAACAGCATTTGTTACATTATTATTTGTAGTATTTGTGGCTGTATTGTCTGATAAAACTGTTTCGTTGTTAACTGCAGTTGTATCTGTCACATTTCGTGAAAGTGTTTCAACTTTTGGAACTTTGACAACCATGACTTGCTCAGAAGACTTTTCTTCATTTGATGAAGAACTTTTAGAAGGATCTTTCAATTTTATAGTTTGAAATTTAAGAGGAGTGCTTGGTACTGGCGTGCCGCCTTTATTTCTATTAATAGGTTTAATCACCAATATTTTAGTTTTCATCCCAGCTTTTTTGAAATCGGTAATATTCTTGTTTATAATAGGATTTTTAATTAATTCTAGGCTTTCTCGACGAAATTTAATAGGCAATATTGGAGGTGTAGGACGCATATTTACATTCGATTTTGTAGTATCACTTTCACAACTACTAGACTTGCTTTTATCTTTATTACCAATTTCCTTGGATTCCTGCGTACTTATATTGACTTCATTTTCAGATTCAATAGCTACAATTTTTTCAGTGTTATTTTTGGTGGGAGTCAATTCTTTCTGTGGGCTTAGAGCATCTTTTGAATCTTCAATTATGTCTTTTTTAGGTGAATTTTTATCAGTTTTCGATGAGCTTTTGGGTATCATAGGTCTAACAAAAATATTTGATGCCCGAGAATCTTTTTGTGTAACATAGTTGAAGTTTGTATTTTTAAGATGAGCAGCAGAATATTCCACCGCCTTTTTCGATAATGTGGCCAAAGCACCACAACTATCCTTGTTAATGATTTCGTAGTAATTAAAATTGTCTTGTTGTAGAGTCTTTTTCTTGCTTTGATTAGATTTTGTGTTTGTTGAAGTAGTTTGTGAATCTCTGTAGCCCTGTGCTTCCATTTTTAACAAATTTGATAAATCATATTCAAAATCTTCATTCTTCCGTTTAGTCTTTTTTCGAACAGGTCTTCGAGACGCTACTGAAGGAGTTGTTTCTATTGATTGGCGTTTTGAAATTTTATCTTCAATTTCATCCATATCAGACGAATTTTCCTCAAAAGTTTTGGATACTGAAGATGTGTCATCCATTGAAAGAGAATTATTGTCTTTATCCAGCAGAATTTCTGTTTTTTGATCATAATCGTCATCTGAAAGAAAAAAAATACTACAATTTATATGAGGTACACATAAATCCATCATGAGCGATTTGTATTTACATAAATGTGATTGTTTTCCACAATGAGCATATTTACTTACCATTTGCTAAAGAATCTTTTTTACGTTTTCCTGAACCTTTGCTGGAAAATATTTTTCTTTTCCTAGATCCTACTTCTATGCGAGTGCTACTAGATGAGCTATCGTCCGACAGTCGACTTGAGTCACTCGAGCACCTGCTTTGTCGCCTCGAGTCAGGGCTGACGTCATTAGATTCGGGCGACTCGTCAACATTAGCTGACAATTCTGTAGCTTCATTACCGTCAATGGCTTTAACTGTGCTAAAGTAAAAATCTAAATCGCCTTTTAATTTATGAACCATTTTGAGATGTTCTGGCAGTTTTGAGAAGTAATAAGTCTTGAAGTTGCATAATTTACAAGCATAACGCATCCATTTGTAATGACCAGCCATGTGATCGTAAAGTTCTTGAACAGAATTATGCTGAATGTCACATTTTTTACAAAGCAATGTGTTTACTTCTATATCTGGTTGTATTCTTTGCCTGAATGCAGTCATATTACTTTTTTCTGCCTGATGAGCAAACGGTTGTTTCAGTGTGATCTGGGATTTATGGAATTCAAACTCAAAGTCTAAAAATTTTTCAGGCGATTCCGTAGTTGCGTCATTCGATTTTTCATCGTCGTCCACAACTTCCATTGTTGCTTCCTCAATATTTTCAATCCGTTTTTCGGTATCTTTTTCCTCATTATCTTTTGGAGATTTGGTTGCAGTCGAAACTTCATTTGAAACTTTATTTTCTGAAAAAAAAAATGACATACAGTAGGTAGTGAACCTTCCAACATACTAAAGGTATGAGTAAGTTTCAAAAATATCCTACGAATAATTTAACACATAAGGTTGTTTGCAAGTTTTTTATTCTTTAGTGCAAAAACAATGATCTGATATGGTCCATAGATATATATCTATATTAAATTCATTTAAGGGCACTTTTTCGGGAACTTTATAAAAATTAGTTAGTAACAAGTTTATAATTCGAGATTTATAATTCAGAGCAACCGTTACGAACCTATATAAGTAAGTAAACGAATGAAGTTTGACAATTACCATCGCTATCGTCGGGCTTGGCGACGGGCGCGACAGCCGGCACGAGAGGCGGCGCGAGAGGCGGCGCGACAGGCGACGCGAGAGGCGGCGCGACGGGCGACGCGAGAGGCGGCGCGACGGGCGACACGAGAGGCGGCGCGACGGGCGACGCGGTGGGCGCGGCGGGCCCCTTGTGGTAGTCCTTGCGGATCTGTATCTCGATGCGCTTGGGGTCGGGGCGGCGCGCGCGCGAGCGCGGCTGGCACGTGTGCGCGTGCGCCGCCAGCGCCGCGCGCCGCTCGAACGTGCGCCCGCACCCGAAGCAGCGCGGCAGACCGCCGTCGCCTTCCATGTTATCCATCCATGCCTGTGAAAACTCTAGACTTACTACCGTCTCCTGATTTAAACCTTTTGGGGTCATTCATTGATTCAGTTTAGCGAAATTTCAAAAATCTTTTGGAGGAAGGGGGGGGGGGGGGGGAATATAATGGCCTAAATTAAAAATCATAGTAGTGACACAATAATAAGATGCCATCGTAACCTCTGCAGATAACTATCAAGAGACTGCAGAAACCTTCAATAATGAAGGCTGAATCGAGACTTAAGATTCATAACTTTGCAAACCTCTATTACTGATCCTTGATTTATCAACTTAACTACCCATGGTGTAGTCTAGAACCCTAGCATTGGCAAACAGGTATTCGACCACTTGTTTGATCTAGGGGTTTGAAATTAATAAGGCGACTCGCAATTCATTGTATTAGGTGCCTATACATCTAATTTATATCCTTACTTCGGTATCAAAAAACACAATGCTAACCTGATTCTCTTGATCCAATCGTTCTTCTTCGCTAATCTTTTGTGCAACAGGCTTCATATTCTTCCGTTTCTCATAAAAAGCTGGTGGGTTGTTCATTCTGAAAGCTTTTGCTTGAATTGATTCCCTAAGTCGTCTGATTTGGGCTGCTGTTTTTCTGTGAAATGAGAGTAGGTACTTATTTATTTTAAATATTTTATTTGCCATCAACAACATAGAACGATCTGTGTATTTATGTTAAACTAAAAAAGTATATATGAACTTTTATTGTTGAGTTCACGCAGAAACAAAATGTGTCAAAATTATTTAATTTTAGAATTTAAAATAGAAAAAGGAAATTTTACCGGTGGACTTTGAAGAGATGACGATAGACACTCCACGACGTTGAGAATATCTCAAGACAATCAGGGCAAGGGTATACCAGTCGGCTCTCTAGATGTTTATATTTCATGTGGAATTTCAGTGTTTTTTGAGTTGAGAAATTTTGATCACCTGTAATGTAAGATATTAAGTTTTTTAAATTATTAAAATCCTTTATATTAGATACATTTTGTTTTAATGTTCTGTGGGTTAGTTTTATAAGTACTTCATTCTCAATAACTCTGTGTTTGGTGGGGGTATTTATGTAAATATTTAATAATACTCTTAGTAGTAAATATACTGTGGTACAGTACTTGAGCGAATTACTTTGTATTAAAAAGTATGCAAAGTTTCCTAATATTCAGTTACTTTACGATTAAACTAAACTATTGGTATTCTTCTAATCTAAAAATAATTATTGTGTCGAATACAAATAGCATTATATTGTGTAATCAATACTAAAAAATTTAGTACTGTAATATAATTATGGTTCCAACCACTTAGAACCTGGACCTTATACCTCATTATAGTTTTGTTTATTGAAACTCTTTTAAAGAGACTTTGGAATTATTAGGTATGTACTATGAACTTACATATTTTGCATTTTAAATCATCATTGTGTTCATCATCATCATCACTAATTTGTATCACATTATCTGTATCTGGTAGAGAACTCTGGATCTTAAAGTGTCCATCACTTTGTAACACAGCTTTATCTTTTGAAAGCAAAACATCCAACTCTTTTACCTGTAAAAAACTTGAAACATTCTTAAAATAATCTAGTAAATATTTTACAGAACATTATTGTATCTATGGTTGCAAAGTCAATTACTAAATAAAACATATTCATATTCACAAAAGTATGTAATAGTAAAGTACATACTTGTGTCTTCATTTTATCTTGTTTTTGTTCTAAATTACCAACATTTTGAAAGACAGCTACAGAACTGTTAGGTATTTTTTGTAAAACCATAGTTTCTTTATCACTCTTGTTTTCATAGACTCCTTGAGTTCTAACAATCTTTTCTATTATAGTTGTCAAGTCCTTTGTCAATGGGATTCGGTTATCAGTTTCATCAACTTCAATTTCATTAGTACCATTCCTATCAATCAAAGACTCTAAATAGTTTTCTTCCAATCTTTTGATTTTCATCATCTCATTTACCTAAAATAAAACATAAATAAATGGTTAAGCAAAGTATTAAAGTCAATTTATAATTAAACAAATATAGAAAAACAGTTTTACCACAGAATCAGTCTTGAAAAAATGTCCATGTTGTGTACTATTAAACTTTTCTTTACAGTAGATCCGTTTGTGTGATATAAAATTGGCCAGACTTCTGAATATATTACGGCATACTTTACATTCATACAATAAATCACATTCATTAGACAGTAAGCCCTTGAGCTGAAAAATAACAAAATTAGATATTACAATTTTCAAAACAATTGTGTCAGATGCAAGGTGTTTGTTATGTAAGCATGGAGTATATAGTTGCTTGTATAATTTTCTTAGAACTAAGGTAATCTCAACTCAAATTACCTCTTCAGTAGCAAAATCAAATACTTTTCGTGCTTGGGCAAATCCTGTAACACTTGTTAGTATTGGTTTCCTTAGTAGAGAAAAGTCAAGATCTTCATTTTCTTCATTACCCTGAACAAGGCTTTTCGTATTTTTTTGCCTGTCTTCTTTGTTTTTGGATTTCGTGTTTATCTTATTTCCAGCCATGTTTACATCTAAGAATAAGAAAAAATAATACTTTGTTAAAGCACAATCACTCTGTAAGGTTGCCACAAAGTTCCTGATAAGCCGATTGGTACGTTTCCTTATTTTGCTGTCGGCCCTAGCGACGCTATTACAAGAACTTGCAATTGTCTTACTCTTCAAAACATAACTTCTTAGTTTGACTTTACTATTAATTACTATAATCAATGAGTGCAAGTTTATATCATATCAATCGAGCATGGTATTTAGTTACATACATATACATACTAAGATGCTCACAGTCTCTCCCTCAAATTTCGTCAATAAAATAAATTCTAGGGCACTAATCTTAGTACTGAAGGTCTTCCAAATACATAATATAATCAAAACAGGTAAATAAACACTTCTACTCACATGGAGGTCCTCACAGTCGCAAACATGAAAATCCTGGTTTTTAGACAATCGCACCACCATCACGCCTCCATTTTCAACAAATGAATATCACCGATAGTACGTAAACTGATTGCGATCGACACTGGCAACTACAACGTAAAAATTACGTATCAAAATTTTCGTTCGTGGATTTAACACCAGGATTTAAAATATATATATTTAAATAACATTGAATTATATAGTGTTGAATATTAAATTAGGTTAAAAATTATTCATTTTCATTTATTAATTAATTTATTTTTACCCTTTCTTTTCTAGTAACACGGAAAAGAAAACGCATTTATTTTTTAAGGTGGCATTACTTTTTGTGCTAATGCGATGTTTACACTTCAAACATGGGAATTACGTAATGTTCAGTTATTTGTTTTCCTTAGTTTAAATGCGCTTTAGGACCAGCAGCTTATTCTTATTTTTGGAAGCTTGCGTAAACTATTTTATGTATATATTTTGGTACAGGTGCAAGTCGAAAGAAAGGTCACGTTCTTACAAGTTTTTAGGCACGAGTACCGAGGTGTAATACTCCACACTACCAGAACGACGAAGGGAGAAGCCGCAATAAGCCTGCTTAAGCAACTATTTATTGATATGTTAGTTTATGTATACTGTCGAAATGACTGCAGATAGAAAAAAAATACGCTTATCTACAAGCAACTTGCTAACTGACTTATTTTTAAAACGATAACGTTAAATAAAATTGTAGAAAATATTGAATATTGCGATATCGTTGCTGTTTGTAAGATAGGTAAGATGTTTGCCTTTAAGATCGTAGGTACTAGTATCGGTCTTTAGTAGTACACATTTGGCATATATTACATATAATATGGATTATTTTTATGTATTTATCTTGCAAGCCACCTTACAAATAGGTCTTAAAAAGGCTTCAATTCGAAATTATCAGTTATGCGTGATTAAAATGTTTACGTTTTTAATTATGTTGCATACATAGGTTTATGTCAAATCTTGAAATGACACCAAAGACTTCTTTCAAATTTTCTGGTGACAATGGCAGATGTATGTACTTTTGGCTTGAGCTGTTTTCACTATTCACTCACTTCACAGGTGATTTCAAGACCGGCTTATTTATTATTGGTCTGTGGGCTTATTTTAAGACTTAAGTTTATATTTTCGAATAAATTGAGTTCCAAAAATCAGTAATATTGGTTATTTGCAAAGTGTTTTTTAGATAAAAGTAGGTAAGGTGTTTGGATTTATAGTCTCCTACAACATTTAAGTATCTAGGAGCACTTCATCATCATCTTTGGATGATAAAGCCGATCGACAACCATTGCTAAACATAGGGTCCGGGTGAAGAAAATAAGGTCCCTAGTAATACCTGATTTCTGTCTGACGCTTCTGCATTCGCTGCCGCGGCTGTGCTCGCTTGCTAGTGTTTTCGATTTGAAAATTGTATAACATCTATTTCACTAACAAAGTGATTAGTACTTGCAACAATCAGCTATGTTTCCGATCTGTTGGACCCGTTTTGTTTATTTTTGTATCTAGTACAAATATTTCATGTGTATTATTATTTTTTCAGAGTTCTCTCAGAAAAATGTGTTTTTTATGTTAATTAATTTCTGTAGTGTCTAAAATTTATGATTTATGATATTTTAGCTACTATCATGGCTTCAAATGAGACACAGACTTTGGACTACCAACAGAGAAAATGGCAGCACATACGAAAGTTATTAGAGCGATCTGGTCCATTTTGTCATCCAGATTTTGAGCCTTCTGGCGAAATATTGGATTTCATTATGAACTCATGCAAAGTTCTGGTGGTTGGCGCTGGTGGCCTAGGCTGTGAACTGCTTAAAGACCTTGCTTTGATGGGGTTCAAGAAGATTCATGTTGTTGACATGGACACCATAGAATTATCTAACTTAAATAGGCAGTTTTTATTCAGAAAGAATGATATTGGACTGTCTAAAGCCAAATGTGCTGTAGAATTTGTAAATAAAAGGTAAAAAGAATTATTGATAATTGAACTATCTATGTACTAATCTCTCAACAAAGAGCACTATGAAGTTACAGTCATATTATTAGAAATTAAGTTTTGTTCTTTTGTACGAAGCTATAAAATGTTTGAATTTAGTAAAGAAATGTTATCTTCAAATGAAATGTTTCAGAATTCCTGGATGTGAGGCAGTGGCACATCATTGTCCTATTCAAGATCTTGATGAAGGATTTTATAGACAATTCCACATTGTGGTTTGTGGTTTGGACTCAATAGTTGCACGTCGTTGGCTCAATGGAATGCTCATGTCCCTGTTACAATACAATGATGATAGTATGTATTGAAGATTTTTAAGAAAAAATTTTGGTCTAGCATTTCATTTTTGATTTTAGTTTGATCAATTCTGAACTTTAATGTGACATATGAACAAAAAAAAATATTTAGATGTTTAACTTAATATACAATACCTAAAGAATAGCTATTCTGACTCACACAGGAAGTTTGGATCAAAGCAGTGTAATACCACTTGTGGATGGAGGCACAGAGGGCTTCAAAGGCAATGCAAGAGTCATCCTACCAGGCATGAGCGCCTGCATTGAATGCACTTTGGACCTATATCCGCCACAAAAAACGTTCCCCCTCTGTACTATTGCAAATACTCCAAGGTACATTATTAAATATTTTTTTGTTTGTTGAATTTTTTTATATGATAACATTATATTTGAAATGTTGAATACATTAATAAATAAAAAACAGACCAATTGAATGATATGCAATATTTATTGATCTTGCACACAGAAAAATAAATTTAGCAAGCTTAAGACATTTTCTACCTGTCTAATTTGATGAAGGTTATTATTTGTACAATATAATGGTGGTACAAAAAGTTAATTTTGAAGTATGATTTATTTTTAATTACGATTTTAACTACTTGTAACTTTTGCACATAGACAATTTTGTAGTTAAGGCCTGCCCAATTTAAAATGTTTCTTAATGTTTTTTTTTTTGTTTCAGATTACCTGAACATTGTGTGGAATATGTTAAAGTTATTCAGTGGGCTAAGGAGAACCCTTGGGGATCCACCACACCATTGGATGGGGATGATCCTCAACATGTTGGATGGGTGTTGGAAAAGGCCCAGGAAAGGGCTATAAAACATGGCATAAGTAATGTCACATATCGTCTCACTCAAGGTGTACTCAAAAATATAATACCTGCAGTGGCAAGCACAAATGCTGCAATAGCTGCAGCTTGTGCTACTGAGGTGAATGTCACGCCTTTTAAAATCAAACTGTTAGAAAAAAGGAGCAGTTGATCAAAAACTTTGACAGTTGCTATTCCAAAGCTTGGTTATAATTTTAAAATCAGATGTGTTACCAAAGTAATATTACTTTGGTAACACATCTGATTTTAAAATTCCCATATGGGTGTTACCTTTATTTGCAGGTTTTTAAGTTAGCGACTTCATGTTGTACCAACATGAATAACTACATGGTGTTGAACATGGCCGATGGTGTATACACATACACATTTAATGCTGAGCGACGCCCCGATTGCGTGGCGTGTAGCAATAATACACGCGTGCTGGAGATTGAATCAGATGCAACGTTGCAGACAATTTATGATAAACTCTGTGAAGATCAGTCTTACATGATGAAAAGCCCTGGTATGTAAATTAATTGATGTATATTCAAAGTCAGTAAATAATAATTAGTTGTATTGGCCTAAAGGTATACTCTTTATGGCTAATTTATATTTCTGTGACATTTATTTAATTCAGCTTTAGGAATTGGCTACTTTACAGTTTGTGAAAAAGTATTGTAAAATGTGCGCCCATTCATTTTATATCCCAAGCAATTCGATTTATCTGGAAAAAATGTAAATAACCAGAGAAAAATAAGATTTTGTGTAACACATTTAAAAAGCGCGCGAAAACGCCAAGTCACGTCACTGTTGCAATTATGACGTCAACGTTCTAGACATCGAACCGATACGCATAGGAACGACTTAATTTAGATAAACGGTAAATGTTTCAATAAATTCTTAATATGGTAAGAGACACAATAATTCAATTTAATCGGTAAAATAATCATTGTTTTGCCACAATCAAATAAAAAATTTTCGCTGACAGCTGTCATTTCCGAATTGCAATGGTGGTTTCCGTTTCGGTTCTTTTGTTCCACAGATAAAAAAAGAAAAATTTATTTTGCAAAACTAAAATACTTACTATGCATTTAATTAAAAAATAAATATTTTAAATTGTTACTTAACTATTAAGCTAACATATCTAACACTTTTCATATTTTATTGTTAACACTGTCAAGTAGCCAATTATAGCCATATCTTAAATATTAACAAACATCAGAAAAAAATACTAATACACACAATACAAAACTTTACAAACATTTAATAAATACCAAAACACTGCATCAAGAGCCCACTAAGTGCATTTTTGTCCAGGACTTCATAATGGCACAATCAAAATCCAACCTTTCCGCTATGCGTTTTAGGTAGGTGTTGACGTTGCCCTGCACCCGCCGCATCAGTAATGATGCATTTGCACCACCTATTAGAAATACAAGGGTTTATTTAAAAGGTTCTAATTTCATATTTTGTTACTTTCAGGAATTACAACTGTTATAAATGGCCGTAATAAAACATTGTACATGTCATCTATAAAAAGTATAGAAGAGAGAACAAGAGATAATTTAAAGAAGAAGGTAACTGAACTTGGCCTATTTAATGGAGCAGATATTCTGGTTGCTGATGTCACCACTCCTAATACAGTTACCATAAAATTGAAATTCACTGACAATGCTGATATAGAAATGTCACGATAAAAAAGCGCTCCAGAATTTGAAGCATTAAGAATCTTGAATAAAAGGACACTTATTAAAATGCTGTGCATGTAATTTTTCTCGCCTTTAGTTATTGTTACTTATGTATGTATACCTACCATAAATTAAAGTAAAATAAAAAATCATTTGAATAATATTATTGATGATATTTAATAGTAAACCTTAAGTTTAGAATAAAACAAAACAAGGGTTTTCGTGTTCGAAAAATCCACCAGATGGCGATACGTAGGCGTTGGGTCCTCCTGTTTATTGATTGGTGATTTAAATGTCATGGTGACATGTCTGTTAATGTCATGTAAACCATAACCAATCACGTAGCAGTTGGACCCCACGCCTACGTATCGCCATCTGGTGGATTTTTCGAACACGAAAACCCTCATTGCATGAAAAATCAGCCTAGTTTAAAATGAGTGAGCGTTAGAAAAATTAGGGCCTTACATCCTGCAAATGAGCCCTAAAAATAAAAAATTGTGCCCTCATAGGTTTCTGAGTAATTAAAGAAACTAAAAGGTAAAAAGTTTGCATACTTTTTACCTATTAGCCTCAGCCAAATTACAAAAAGCTTGAAAGGTAGGTAGCTTATATTTGTACCCGCAGTTGGGCAAACAGCGGCCTGAAATATAAGCTACCATATGGTTTTTGAGTTATTTTCTCCGAAACTACTTGACTTATAGGCCTAGCATGCGCAAATTGCGCAATACATCAAATTTATCGCATGAGACGACAAAAGTTTCGGTACTGTTGATAGGCTAATAGCACACGGCACTCGTATTTTCAGCCAATCAGCAGCTGACGCACTGACTTCAATCGATTTTGATATTTGTTAAGAGCGCGATAAAATTTAGTCGCGTGGTGCATGCTAGGCCCGTTAAAGATACGATCTTTTAAGGGTAGGTGTAGTCAATTTATGCCCTAGAAATGATTCTAAAAAAGTGTATAATGTATGATAAAGAAATGTTTTTCAGAAAATAAAAAAAACAGCCTCTAGCTCATAAACTTCTTACGATAGACAAATGGTAATTCCAGTAGCGTATGCCTATTGGATATACGTACCTATCGTCTGAAAAAAAGGTAAACCCTACATCTAATTTTGAAAGAACCCATTTTTACAACTGAAATAGATCACATTTAATCGAGCTTCGAATATGGGTATTTTTTTGCCTAACTTAAAACTTACACGATTTTATAAAAACCTAAGCCTAGATTACTATATTATATAGTACTTGTATTTTGTACCATTTGTTCACTATGTAGGGATACAAATTATAATATCCTTTCACAGACATATTATTTAGATGTCTGTGAAAGGATATTATATCTATCATTCTACTTATTTTCATCCTAATTAATTTGGTCGTTTTTGCGTGAAAGAATAACAAATATATATCCAGGTATACATTTATACGTATAATAAATGCTAATTTAGAATGAGTGAGTTACGTATCATAGAGAAAATACTTTCATACTCTGTGAAAAAATTGTCTTTGATCACTATCTGACGTGGTTTGTCGAAGTGTCGTCGACCGATTTGTCGACAACAAGGAAAGGTTATTAACCAAAAATTTATTCTAAATCCCGTAGAAAAACTAATAAAAATAACAATGTTGGACAGTTTATTTGACGATGTAAAGCGCATGAACAAGCGACAGGTACGGTTCATATAGATTGCTCCTAATTTATAGGCAATCTTAGCCGGTTGTTTTCTCATGTATTTTTCTTTATTTTTCAGTTCATCTATCAAGTTTTAAGTTTTGGCATGATAGTGTCTTCCGCGCTGATGATTTGGAAAGGTTTAATGGTTGTAACTGGTAGTGAAAGCCCAATTGTTGTGGTTCTATCTGGAAGTATGGAGCCAGCTTTCCACAGAGGAGATCTTCTTTTTTTAACGAACTATCCTGAAGAGCCTGTGCGTGTTGGAGAGATCGTCGTCTTCAAAGTTGAGGGACGGGATATTCCTATAGTACATAGGGTCTTGAAGCTTCACGAAAAGTGAGTACACCAACTTCTATTACGTTTTTTCATATTACTAACCTGTAAAATTCCATATTTTAAATCTTGTAAAGTTGGAATTACAAATAGTAAAATTCTTTTTTAAAGAAAGTGCACAGTGCACAGGCACAATTATGTTAAATCCTGTTCCAGCAGACAAATTGTGTTAACAGTTTTGTGAGACTCTATTTTTAAATAATTAAAAAAATAATGAATATGTTTTAACAATAGTAGTTGCATTGATTTGTCAGTTATTTCCTGGTATACAATTGTTAATGATAATATGAATGATCTCTTTTTACAGAAACAATGCTACAGTAAAGTTTTTAACCAAGGGTGACAACAACAGTGTTGATGATCGAGGTTTATATGCACAGGGACAGTTGTGGCTTACTAAAAAAGATGTGGTTGGGCGTGCAAGAGGATTCTTACCTTACGTGGGCATGGTTACCATTTATATGAATGAATATCCAAAGTTTAAGGTATGTCTATTAATGTACACTATTATGTACACAACAATTAGTAACCATATTTGGTTACTTTCTCTATTTCAAACTCTATTTACACAATTCTGTATGCACCTTTGAAATTAACAATAACTCAATGATATTTTAAATAGTGCAAAGAAATTCCATTTTTACCTTCTCATATTTCTTGAAGTACTGTGAATAGACCCTTCTGTTAACTCTTTCTTGTGTTTAACATGACAATATCTCATTATTGAGTTGACATTTGACAACAATAAACTTCTCTTTTTATTTCAGTTTGCGGTTCTGGCATGTTTAGCAATCTATGTGTTAGTGCACAGAGAGTGACCGTCTTACTTGATCTGAAGTGTTGTTGAAGAAGCTGTAAACTCTGTGGAAGAGTTATATTGGCTCTGTGGATGTAATTTTATGATTAAATGAAGTTCTCTCTAGTTTAAATATATTTATTTTTAACTTAAAAGTAAATTACAAGATTTTATTTATCCTAAATTCAGTTCTATGGCAAGGCAAGCTATTCTAAATTTCAATTGGGTGTGTTAACACATGATTATAATTTAAATTGAAACATATACTTTGTAACTAAACTAAATTTCGAATCTGAAATATTAATTGCTTTACAATATTTTGGACAAAAACATTGTACATTTTCACACTTTGTTCCAGACCGAAATATTTTTTTAATTCTTGCATGGTGTTCCTTTTGACTTAAAAATATCTGCCTTTCATATTTACCAGTTCCATTACAAAGTAAATAAAAAACATAAGTAAAATAGGAGTATATTATTGCTGTGTGGTGGCTGGATGTTATTGGATTTTAACAAATATAAAGTACTAGAGAGAATGTCACCTTATCTGTCTTGTCACTTACATTCTAAATAGCATAATATTCCATTGACATACCTTATGTTTAATACTGTTTAAACTTATAAAAATTTAAAATTAGTATTTAGTATTGGTATTTAAAAATATTGTAATTAAGAAAGAAGAGTTTCTGTATCATGCATTCTTAAATTATTAACTTGATCTGGTATTGACTTTGGGGTCAGGGGTCATGTGGACATTCACAGCATCGACACTACGACGCAGATTAATGCAGTACTTCAGACAAGCCATGTCAGAGTTAAGTTATTATGACGTGTCTCGTCCTCATATCTCAGAATCTACGATTGTCTTAATAAGATCGCGGGCATTTGAAGTTAAACGAGGTAATTGTACATAATTATTTCGTAATAATTTATATAGACAGTCAGCCAGTTAGCAGGTGTTTCGCTTTTTAATGTATAAAGATATCTTGTTTTTTTATTGGTGGTAAGACTGTGGTTAACTTATGACTTTCAGCAGGAATTTCAAGGAAAATCAGGAAATTCAGCTATACAATTTTTGTATGTAATGTTGTTGACTAACTTCAGGACATTTCCCTCTTGATTTTCCTACACCTTTTCGACTTGTTACGTGACATACGTGAGCTTCACCTGCAAGTGTTCAGGGTTGCAAAACTCTCTAGTCAACAGGGTACTGAGCCGCCCTCATCGCGACAAGACGTGGAACCAAGCGGGTTGTATGAGTAGGTACTCATACCCCCTAGAAAAAGGTACCTATCGACTCATTTCCTATGCTCAAACCGAAACAAAAGACTTAATCAACCACATACATGTCTCATTTCAGCCATGAGCCAAATGGCAACTGACTAAAGATTGACCTCATCCCACCTGATGTTAAGTGGTAATGAGTTCCTAGCTTAAGGGCGAAAAGTATAGCATAGTAAAACTGTTACTAGACTTGTCGCCCCTACCTTGAAGGCTTGACCCCTGCTACTAATGTAGCACCCCCCAGGAGCTCTGGAAACCTTACACGCAGGAACACAACAACACCGGAGTGATTGTTATTTGGCTGCGGTCTTCTGTAAGGTGGAGGTATTTCGATAAGTCAGCCGAGCCCTCAGCTTAATGTACCTTTCGATCCCCCGATGAATGATCTAAACTGAAGTGCGGCCTGCGTAGCTTACTTAACCTTTGGTACCTACCTACCTACATAAATACCATTTTCGAATCGTTGCCGCTACCGGTCCAGTCGCCCTATACCTACATTTTGTTGTTATAATCGATTACTATACGGAAAGTCTATGTTTTCATTTTGTCACAGTTCAATTGTTTAGATAAGAAAAAGACGAAACAGTTTCTAAATTCAAATCAATTTCCGACGTTTTGTAAATACATATTTATGTCTTAAGGTAGGTATATCTATTCAAAATGTGTCGAGTAATACACCAATATAAAATAGACTAGTGATAAGTGCCTAACGTTCCTACGGCTCTATTAGCATAACGAATATCTATCATTTCAAAGAAAAAGTAAGTGGAAGATAATGATTTGCAGTTCTGCGTTGAGAATGGTTTGTGGGTACGTAGTAGGGCTTAGATACTTCTTATAGAGCAGTCGTCCGTAACATTAGATACCTCGGAGATCTGGAGAATATCAAGGGCGTTTTCGAAGTTCATAAATCTTATGGTTTGGTATTTATTTATTTGCTCATAAGTTACTAACCTGATTTTTCAATATAGGCATTATATCTCGGGTAAGATCTCAAATACTTAGAGGATATTAGGTACCTACCTACGTTATTGTCGCTGATATAATTAAATATAGAAAATATGCATACGTATGGAAAAGTATGTATGTAGGTAAGTAGGTCAATGAACGACTAAATAAAAATAAAAAAAACACTTTAAAAAGAACCTAGGTAGTAACCTACGCTTATGCTCCTCTTCTAGTAGGTACTTAACCTTTTAGTTACGTCGAATGTTAGAGCAATATAATATTCTTAATACAATGGAAATTAGGATGTATCTACCTATCCTACTTATTGTAGGTATTATAGTTGTCTACTTGAACTGAGCACTATTATCATTAGCCAAATGCTTATGTCGTTAATTTATTATTCATACAGATACCTACAACAAGCCCCGTTTTTGTATCAAAATGCGATAGTCTGTATCAAATTACTATGATAAAGCGAGCATTAGCTGCCTATTTTTACTGGTAAATATCCACGCTACGTGAATATTCAAGT
Source organism: Glyphodes pyloalis (assembly GCA_037074685.1). NCBI lineage: Eukaryota > Metazoa > Arthropoda > Insecta > Lepidoptera > Crambidae > Glyphodes > Glyphodes pyloalis. The sequence goes on from JAYKKO010000008.1 coordinate 5,682,189, forward strand.
AAGCAAGGTACATTTTGTTAGAATTTTTTGACTCGTTCCAATTGTCGACGATACATGCCTATTTTCAGCAAGCTTGTGTGGACCAGCGTAAATGTCAACAAAAAGTAGGAACTTGGTATATGTGTAGGTACTTAATCTTAGCATTAAAGGTAAAAAGTTATTGTAAAGTAGGTATCATCACGATTTATTGTAAAGATAAATTCTCACCACTGCAGCTTACATCAATCCAGCATTGCGTAAATATCACGTACTTAACTACCTATTAATTGAAACTTCGTCATAAGTGGGTAGTTCTATCAAAAACACTTAAATATGTGGGAGATTCATAGCTGTTAAAGAAACTAGGTATACATTAAACCATCTTAATAAAGGTACTTGGGAATACTGTTTTCCAGCTGTAAATAAGAATTTTGGTACCTATATATATTTTACGTTTAAAATACAATCAGATCAACGTAAAATTACGCATAGTACGTAACCTATTTCTTGAGGTGAGTAGGTATGTATGTAAATGAGTAGTACCAAGTACATAAATATGCCTACATGCAAATCTGAAAGCACACATGGTTTTACACACTCAAATAAATTAGTCCTAATCAAACTAAAGACAATTAAAATCAGGAAACATTAATTTTTATTTATTTGTAAACTTATTGCACAAAAAAAAGTACAAAATGTGGCCTTAAGATAGGAGGATGATTCTCTAACAGTCAACCATTGCAGGTAATGCCGATAGTTAGATTATTGGTGTGGTAGGATTCTAAAAAACTTGCAATCCTATACCTATCCATAAAAGTCATCCATAAAATGTGCAGTTTGTTAAGGTACAATTGTTTCAATATTACCAAAGTACGTGCGTTTTTTGATGCATTCGTTGTAAGCTAGGCTTGGGGCAGGAATAAAACCAAATTATTGATAGTAACCGTACCTTTTTAAAGATTAATGTTTTAATGTGGCGAGAACGACGGACGCGGTGGCTGCGTAGGGTGGCCAGGCAGGTGTCAATATAAGTGAACACCAACATTAATAATCGCGCAGAATAATTTATGCCTCCGCAGCTCCCCTTGTGTCTGGCGTGGTTAAGATTTAAGTCTTTGCCTTTTATTAGTGGCTTGGTCATTTGAAATCCATAAGTAGGTAGGTAGATACGCACTTTTATAAGATAGAACGCATGAGAAATAAATAAGAATGATTCGTTATTAGGCAAGTAAGTTGTATTAGATATATCAATTTTACATCTAATTTTAGGTCTACTCTTGTAGTTCCTAAAATCGAATACGTAAGATTTTTGATTGCAGATTGATAATTGAGTTACCTATCTGTACCTACCTACATATGGAATCTACCTTCTGTAGGTAGGTTCCAAATACCTTTAAAAACAATTTAAAAAATTAATTTATTTTTAGACTTTTATAAACGGCTGAGATTATTAACTTGAACTTGCATTCCATTTCTAAAGGATATTGTAGGTAGGTACATTATCTAGTTAAAAATAGATTTTAAATTTTGTGTGAGATACTGCATTAACCATTTTGATGGAAAAAAGGAAGTAGCGTCAGTATACCTACTTGATTTTTAGGAAATATAAATCTTGGATTAAGATTACCTACGTACCTATTTCAACTGGCCAAGAAGGGATAGGTAATGATTACTGGAGGGCACCCTCGAATTTATGTTGTCGTTCGACCCATATGATAAATTGAGGGAGCACAAACATTTGTTCTGTTCCACTGTTCATCATTTATTCACGTATAGTTGGTCTCCGGGCGAGAGCAGTATTCATAAACAAGTGCAGCGGAACTTTGGCAGCAAGTTTTTTGTATATTTACGGCACCACACGGTCATGTGGGGACTCTAGGCTGCATCCCAATTCCCACCCTCTATCGCATATGAGACTTTTGGCAAACGTAGCCAAAGTTAAATTTACTTTATTGTTTGGCTATAAAATTGGCCAGTGCCGGTATCGGTTCAGGCTACTTTTCAAGCATTTGTCGTGGATGGATATTGTTGTAGTGGATGGTTACAAGAAATATGTAGAGTTTAGAATTGGTTACTAGTCGCTTATATCTAACATTAAACCTCCGCGTGACGAAGGAAGTCAAATAGGGAGTTAATTAAATACAGCCAATAGGTACTTACTTGCGCAGGAACTAATGATGGCGGCTGTATAACAAAATTCGAAGTAGGTAATGACATAGACACGAATTAAATAGGTAAAGATTCAGTCTGGAATATTGTGCCTATAGGTACTTACCTAATTTCCTTATATTAAAAATACATTGGTGTTAAACTGAAAAATGTGTTAACAAATAGGTGAATGGATATAATTTAATCATGACGTTATCTTAGAATATTATTAAACTGAAATATTTGCAAATTAAAAGGCCCATTAATAAAAATTAAAAGAAAAGAAAAAACATTATTATTAGGTTTACCTAATTTAGCAGTATTCTTTGTTTTGATTCTCAACAGAGGGTATCTACAGACTAGGGCGCTGACAGTATAAAAATATGCCTTCTGAATTATGAACAACAGTAAGTGTGAAGTTTCGTATGTCCGCCAAAAAACCAAATTCAGAGCAAGAAAGTATATTTCCCCAGCGACCTTTTACAAAGTTAACAAGGTGTAACTTGGGAAATAAATAAGGGAAAGCAACGATTAATATTAAACATTCCGTATTTAATGTTTCTGGAAAAAATATGGAAATACGTATTTTAGGTTTTACGTACATAATTAGGGGCTTAACATTGAATAACGACAATGACTTGAGGTTTGCTGTGAGAGAAAACATTGCTTGTGCAACAAAATATCTAAAGGCGTGTTCAATATGCGTTTCATCTAGTATTAATATCCGTAAGGTAATGAAAAAGTGTGAAGTACGAGTACATATAAGGATTTAACGGACTCTGATTAAATAGCTATTAATACATAGGTGTAAACAATGTACGCAGATTTAAGCACTTTTCATTTGTAGTTACATGTAGAGACACTGACAAAATAACAAACAGTTAGGTAAACATTTAGATTTAAAGTTATGTTAATAGGTTTTTACATTTAAAAAATGCATTGGGTACGTCTATTAAACTATACCTATACGTTAATAGTTGTGGACTGTATGAATAAAAGGTTCTTTAAAATGTAAAAGGTATATTTAAATAATAAAATGTTAACACAAACCAAAATAAAATTAAATAATTAACAGAGAAAAACTAAAAGACGTATTTACGGAGCGCGTGAGAAAAGACAAAGGGCAGAAAACAAAAGAATAACTGTTCTTTTCAAACTTATAAATTATTTTTAATAATACACGAATAAGGTCGTATTGCTACCGGCCTGTCGTCGACATTCTCCCGCCCGTAAGGCTCTGCCTTACACCAGAAAATGAAATGAAGTCGACGTCAAGCCGGTTAGGTACTGCAAATTATTGACCAGCTTGCGGACTGGTCGCCGTAGGATGCCACCGGCGCACACTGGTCCGGATTTTTAATATGGAAGACTTAGGACCCAATGTCAATATTTCGGGCTGAAAAAAATCATGTGGATAGATAAATGAACGTTCATCAACGTTTGTTCTAGCAGTTTTTATGAAATTGGTTATTTTTGCGAAAAAAAAAACATTGAAAAAAAATTTGTATGGAGAAAAAGTGAAATATTTTTTTTTTTCGAAAAGTTCAAAACTGTTAGCAGTGAAACCTTTTGTGTGTTATTGTATTACACTTATTCGTTAATTCCATATTTTTTTTATTTGCATATACTTGCAGCCTTGGCCAAAATATGCATCGGAACTTTCATTGTATTTATTTCAACTATTTGTGACAATTTAATTTTTTTATTGATTTATAGTCACATAATTTACGCATATTTTCAATATAATAAATTTTAAAATCCATTATTTGTTGACTATGAATGATTTTGAAAAATAGATTACAATTTAATTTAAAAAATCAAAATAATATTTTACTTCTCATGGTTAGCTGTTGCTTAAAGCACAGCTAGTGATCGAATGAGGCATTGCCTGCCTGCTAATATTCTCCTATTCCCTAATATAGCTATCACTTTTATTTTCTACTATTGCTGTCTCTTTCATTCTCTTTTGCTCACTCTTTTTCTTCTTAAGACAAGTGGTGTTCCACGCTTATAAATCAGATAAAATAGACAAGAGCTCTACTGGTAATACAAAATATTTACTTGCAGCTTTGGCGTTTATTTCGTTTATCCTAATATATATTTATTTAAAATCAGTACTTTTGCTTCTTTAAGTGGTTTCGGGAAAGTAAATTCGGTACTAAGATAAAATCCATACTAATATTATTAATGTGAAAGTGACTCTGTCTGTCTGTCTCTCTGTCGCTCAATCACGCCTAAACTACTAAATAAATCTAGTGTCCCAAAGAATATCTATACCAAATTTCATCTATATCGGTTCAGTGGTGCAGCGGTAAATTTAATGTAATGTAAACGACCTTCAATTATTTTTTATTGTACTGCGAGAATTGTGCAATAAACTATTTCTGGTTATTTTGTTATACATTTTGAAGTTGATTTATGAATAACTAGTGGCCATCCGCGACTTCGTCCGCATTAATGTCGGTTATCGCGACGCTATTCACGCGGACGAAGTTTTAAGTAGCATAGGGTATGTATGTAAATGTATTACAAAATAACTAAAAATTGTTTATTGCATAATTCTTGCAGTACAATAAAAAATAAATTGAAGGTCGTTTTCATTACATAAAATTTAATACATTTTTTATCAATTTAGTACATAATAAATAATAATAAAATAAGTAATTAAATTAAAAATAAAGTAATTAACTAACACTATCTATACATAACATACAAATTAATATAAATAACTTAAAACTACAATAGAAAATAATTGAAGGTTGTTTACATTACATTAAATTTAATACATTTTTCATTAATTTAGTAAATAGGAAATAATAATAAAATAACTAAAATGAAATTAAAACTAAAGTTATTGACTAAAACTATCTATATATAACACGCAAAATAATAGTTATAAATAACTTAAAACTTATTCTAAAGGATCTGGCACATTTTCTGGAGCTTCTTCATCAACTTCAATTTCTTCTTCAACTTCTATTAATTCATCTGATAATATCAACTGCGTAGCTTCTGGAAACATCCTTGATGACTTAAAATTGGTGTATTTAGGTTTCAGATGAGATATATATGGATCTGATGATATCAAAAAATTGTGTATAATGTCTTCATTATTTTGCAGTCTTCCTGTTTTCCTCGTGTGTCGCTCTCTGGTATTTCGAAAGTCCTTATTTCTTGCTTCTCCTGCTTCTTCTGACAAAATTCCGATAGGAAGGCAAGAGAAATGTTTGCATATGTCAGCGCCATGTATCAACATTTTGTGTATGCTGGAAGGCATATTGTACCAGGGGTAGTGATGTACAAAGATCTCAGCAGTCTCCTTGCAGTATTCACGGAAACTATCGATATTGACAGCCTTTCCACAAGATAACACTTGCAATATAACTGCGAAGTGCTTTATCAAATCAGCATCAATCTTCGTTATTTGAGCACTTTTTTTGTATTCCCGAAAAAATCTTCTGGCCGTGTTTCCGTCATTAGTAGTTCCAAAGCCCTGCTTTACAACATCAATCAAAAGTCCCATTTGTTGTTTGAACTCCGATTGCACCATATCCTTCCTTAACTTCTTAAGGTTTTTGTTGTCACCTCGTGCACTCCACATTTTGAAATCTAAATTATATGAAATATGTAAAAGACACTCCATGCTTCGAATCCACATATGGAGTGTTGATAGTCCATATTGATACACATCGTCCCGTACAGGTCTTGAAAACATTTCTGAAAGATTATTCATCTCACTAGGTTTTGCAAGACAAACATTGCACGTAGCTGCAGATGGAGTATCTGTAATAATTGTAGCCACTTTCCCATCAATCATTGTCATGTGCAACTCATGAGTAACTTCCAAGTTTCCGCAACTTGAAATAGTCAAATTTCGTATTTCTTCCTCCATTGCCGCTGGTTCTTGCTTAACAAATTCGGTCGTTTCCTTCGCAAACTGAAATTTAATAGGTCTGCAATAAGATGTTGAAGATGGGTTTGGATTATTCCAAATAACAACATTGCCGCTCTCGAGCTTCAAAGGAACGAGGCTCGTCATGAACACAGAGGAGTCGTCGAATTCTGCCAGTTCACTTCTTTGCTTGTAGTTGCTCTGTGCTGAAGATCCATCGAATCCCCACTTGGAGGTAAGCTTCAAGTTTTCACTGCACATATTTAAATCATCACCAACGACTTGCAGTATTCTTCGAGTTGTCACGTCTAACAGTGCTTGTAGTTTCACCTTCACTAAATGTTCTGATACTTCAATATCTCTGGTATCTGGATAACACCTCTGCTTAGCTTCCAACAACTTGTAGTAAGACGGAAGCTTCAATTGCTGTGACAATGCTGACCGTAAAGTAAGATACTTCCACTTTGACAGATCCAATGATGCAGTAAGGGCCAACGCTTGATCTTCCTGCATAGTGTCCGTCTTCTCGTTTGTTGATAAAAGTGATTCGACAGCTTCAACCTTTTCAGGATTCTTCACAAGGTGATCGATGATGCGAGCAAGACCTTCTTTCCCATTAGACTTTAGCTTCGTGACAAAAGCAAAAGTCAGTTCCTCTTCCGGATAGTCGAGTAATGTACCCGATCGCCTTTTCTTCTGCTTATTCCCCAAGTCTTCAAATGGCTTCCTTGATGCAATGTCTGTAGATGTTCCAATGTCACTAGTCGCCTTCGAAGTAGATGGAATGGGTTGAACAGCTGCTTCTTCTTCTGTAGAACGAGGATCCAAATTTTCGGTCCCTTCAAAAATTTCGGTGAGATTTACTGATTCACATTCAGGCCACTTAATTCTTGTTTCCAACCAGTTCATATGCTTCTTCATGAATGTTTTTTGCACCCTGTGTGCCTCGGTCCATCGACGATTTAAGTTCACAGTAAAAGATCTTGCAAAATTCAATAATTTTTCTGAATCTTCTTGCGAAATTTCAAGCAAAACGCAATCCAAAATTGCTTGATGCAGTCGTTTGTAATCCTTGAGGTCCTCTTGTCGCAGAAACACGTAAATGTCCAGGTTAGTGCCAAATCCAGCCATGATCAAGTTGCTAGATTATTCACGTTAAAATTTCCAGGTATGTTGACTCTTCAAGGGTTGAATGTCTAATGACGCTCCAACATGAGCTCCCGTCTGTTTTATTTGATTCATAAGCGCTCAACTAGCAAGGGTTTCAAGGAGCGAAAGAGAGAGAAGTATGGAATGAAAGAGATAGCGATAGTAGGAAATGAAAGAGATAGCAATATTAGGGAATGGGAGGGGAATATTAGCAGGCAATGCCTCATTCGATCACTAACTGCGCTTTGAGCAACAGCTAACCACTAAGAAGTAAAATATTATTTTGATTTTTAAAATTTAATTGTAATCTATTTTTCAAAATCATTAATGGATTTTAAAATTTATTATATTGAAAATATGCGTAAATTATGTGACTATAAATCAATAAAAAAATTAAATTGTCACAAATAGTTGAAATAAATACAATGAAAGTTCCGATGCATATTTTGGCCAAGGCTGCAAGTATATGCAAATAAAAAAAATATGGAATTAACGAATAAGTGTAATACAATAACACACAAAAGGTTTCACTGCTAACAGTTTTGAACTTTTCGAAAAAAAAAAAAATTTCACTTTTTCTCCATACAAATTTTTTTTCAATGTTTTTTTTTTCGCAAAAATAACCAATTTCATAAAAACTGCTAGAACAAACGTTGATGAACGTTCATTTATCTATCCACATGATTTTTTTCAGCCCGAAATATTGACATTGGGTCCTAAGTCTTCCATATTAAAAATCCGGACCAGTGTGCGGCGGTGGCAACATCCGCTACTCGCACCGTTCCATCACGACCGGAGAAAACAGCGACTATTCTTCTTCTAAGCCAAATTTTTCTGGCGAGCATCCTCTTCCGGCCATAATGATTGCATCCGATGACAAACTGTGTAAGTGGAGTGGCTCTTGAAACTAACCACGTTAATAAAGCGACGTACCATTTCTCTCATCTTCGACCAACTGGGACATCCAATGGTCCAAATAATTGAAAACGGGCGATGATGATGTTCCATCAAAACGTCCGGTAGATTTCGAGTTGGCAGTAGTTGCAGCTTCCACAGACACGCTGTAGCGACGCTAATGACAGTGGGTCGCAGTCGAATAATATGTAAACGTTGACGTAGTTCGTTCTAGTGTTTCATTATAGCAATGACCAGCTATCCATTTGTAGTACTGATCAGTTAGAAGTTTAGTATAGAACAGTAACCATTTAGTACAAATGGCGTGCGTAAACCATCAGGTATACTTTCATCAGCTAGCTTAAGACGACTCTCCACAATCAGAAGTCCTAGCTCATCTAAAATCGCTTTAATGTGTCTCAACCGTGAGTTTGAAGGTTGTGACTGGTTGCTTCTAGCCGCTCCTATTCCTCTGCTGAAGCAAGTCGCCTGGCTGGGGTGCCTCAGATGATGATCTTGAGCTCTCCTTATGTCTCGGGCGAGTAACGGATGTGGCCGCGCAGGTGATGCATGTGTGCCTTTCCGCGTCTGAAAACCGACGAGCATCTTTTAACATCATATATTGAAATACTCTGGTACTAATAATATTTACAATGAAATCGCGGAATTTTAAAAGTAAGTGATATGTACAATTTGGTTATACCACTTGTGCCATAAAGCACACCCTCAGGCAACAAATTTTCCCAACAAAAAACTAAGCGCCAAGTTCTTTAAAATATAATTTTATCTTTAGTTATGATAGGCGCATGAAAACCGAGAGATAAATTGATATTACATAAAAAAATATTATTGTGTGAGTTCCAAACAAGACCCTTGGGTCTTGCCTCACGAGGTTTCTGGTGACTGTAAGAGATCAGGACCTGGCAGAAGTAAAGAATTCAAGCTGACGCCACAAGACTGAGCTATTCTGAGCTTACCCCGTTCGCAAGGGTGAGCGACGAAAAAGTGAGGTAAGTACCGCCACCTTGACTCGTAAAGCTTACATTTATAAGAATCTTGACATTTTTCCGCGTAGCCTTTGTTCAAATAAGCCTCAATATTAACTTTGTATCGATTAAAAAAAGATTTATCTTTCTTAAAACGCTTTTCTAAGCTTTTGAGTCGAGTCGTTGCATGGTTGAAGCTATTGGGTATGAACGGTTTATCCTCACGTCGTAGTAAACCTACTTCAAACCTACCATCAGGCAGGCGCCTAACAGTATTCTCGATAATACTCAAAGCGCGTTTTTCCGATGCGTTAAATGGCTCTGCTTGTTTCACTCCTAAATTATCTAAGTGATTGTGTTCTTTTACCAAAATGTCTTGATCGTAATCGTTCGATGTGACCGCGCAATGATTAGTAGAAATCAGAGGATTGAACTTATTCAATGCTCCATATAGAGCCCATCCGAGGGCTGTTTTCACCGCAGCGGGCTCCGCTAAACTACCGAGACGGTTCTCTCTAGCGATCAACAGATGCCAGTCGCATACACCTATCAGAACCTTGGGTGATCCATCAACATAAGCAAGATGATCTATTATGTCAATTAGGTGCTTATGGCTCTTTAAGTCCTCAGCTAGAACTGATTGCGGTGAAAGTGCTAAGTTCGAAATGGCTCGAGCATTAGAAATATTAAAAGTTTCTTTACAGTTTTTGCCCCTGATACTGAAATTAACAACTTTAGAACGGACCCCCTCACGATTACCAGTGACACTCTCGATGCGAACACGATCTAGTCGGCCAGACAACCCCAACTCGTCAGCTAGATCCAAGTCAATCATAGACGTGGTCGAACCGTCATCCAAAAGCGCAAATGTGTCGCACTCACCTTTCGGGCCTGATAAAACTACAGGAACAATTTTTAAAAGAATGCGACCACTCCGGTTCAAAGCCTTTGGACACGATAAAGAATTAGTATTTACAATTTCCGGCTCTTTTGCCAAATTAACTTTCTCGGCATGATTGACTACTGACGTGCTGGGAGGTGTCTTAGATTCTGACACAAAATTATTATTTAAATGAGACTTTTCTAATGTCGGTTCAGCCACCAACGATGAATTATGCAAAAGTGTATTATGTCGCCCACCGCAATTTTCACACCGTACTTTACAAAAACGCCAATCGTGACGACTGTTTTTTAAACACTTAGTGCAAAGTCTCGCAGATCGAATCCAAGACAAGCGCTTTTCAACTGGCAAAGATGTAAATTGAAGGCAGAATCTAACAGTATGATTGGTTGAATTGCAATATAAACACGGGCTTACACCGGTGGGGGCTGAATCGCATTTTATCTCATTACAAATAGATTTTTTAGCATTCACCGGGTCATGAAGAACACGATGAGCGGCCGTCGGACGAGCAGCGGAGCCTGGGGGCAGCGGACGAGCAGCGGCGGGTGAGGGCCTACCCGCGGCCGGCGCGGCAGCACCGGGAAATATTTCACGCGGAGCGGAGTGAACCCGCTTGCTCGCTTCACGTTCTAGGAACTCTGCCATCAACAGAAGCTTCGGCTGGTTGGATGTATTTCCATACGCGTAGTCAAGCCATTTATCCTGCAGTAATGTTGAAAGTTTAAAATAAATACAATTAAAGAGCTCAGGGGAATATAAATAATCGTTTTTGTTTAGTATATTCATCACCCTGACACAACTTCGTAACTTAGTTGCTAAAGTTATAAGATTTTTGCAACTATCTCCTAAATGCGGCATAGCGCGTATAATGCGGACGTCATTCTCGATTATTTGGTCGGGCTGGGCGTAATACATTTCGAGAGCCCTAATGACATCCTCGGGGTCATCGGCAACTAGGAGAAGGGATCCTACTATATCACGTGCCTCCCCACGAAGCGCATTGCGTAGTCTACAAATATTATCTGTGGCTGAATAAGATGCGCGGGTATCGACAAACGATTTTCTAAAAAGTAACCACTCACTAATATTACCATCAAAAGTAGGCAGCGGCACAGAAGCGCCCTGTCTCAGCGACGCTAATGACAACAACTGCGACACATCTAAGGTCACAGTTTGCGGCTGAGACTCGAAATGTATAACGGGTGCTCCTGGCGGCGTAACAGTGGTGGGCTCCGCGCGCGCCGGCTTAGAAATATTTGGACTCATTACCTTGCCCTGGCCATTTTGTTCATCTACCCACGCTGCAGTGTAACTGGAACTTGAACGGTGTGACGCACGCTCCTCCGCGTCCGCCATCGCCACCTCTGCTTCGGCGCGGGCAGTTTCCTCTTCCGCCGCAAGTCGCCGCTCCTTTGCGGCAAGTCGCTCCATCACCGCTTGAAGTCGCTCCTCCTCCGCTTGAAGTCGCTCTTTTCTAATTTCAGCCAGCTTCAGGTTACTCTGGGCCAGCTTGCGACGGGAACTTGAGCTTCGGAAGGAACGCATTGAAGCCGCGGAACGGCTCTCGCACTCCTCCGCACGAACGGACACACTACGGTTTTTCTCCTCCGGCTTAAAAGCGGTCTCGGCCTCTTGTGTAAGAGACCTATTCGTGGTTTTGGATCGTGTTAACATGTTTAAAAAATTACTTTAGAAAACGAAAATTACAAATGAAAAGTCGAGAAAATTTACGGAAAAAAATCTATGCAAAAATTATTTAAATCGACGAGTGAATGACCAAAATCGACGGGTGAAGGACCAAAATCGACGGGTGAAGGACCAAAATATTAAAATATATATATTGAAATAATAAAATGTTAACACAAACCAAAATAAAATTAAATAATTAACAGAGAAAAACTAAAAGACGTATTTACGGAGCGCGTGAGAAAAGACAAAGGGCAGAAAACAAAAGAATAACTGTTCTTTTCAAACTTATAAATTATTTTTAATAATACACGAATAAGGTCGTATTGCTACCGGCCTGTCGTCGACAATAGTATTATAAAGATGTAATTTCAATATACCGTAGAGTATTTCTGCGTTACGTTTGCACTAAAAGATAAATGTGCTAAAACGGTATTTTTATACACTACATTATAATAACATGTCATTTAGGTATATTTAACTCGTATGAAATACAAAAGTTATTTACATAGATACATAATATTGCAGTTCACTATTACCTACATTGTTCCGAGCATGCATGTCGATTTTAAATTCGACGTAGGTACTGCGGACGGATTGAAATCAACCGCTAACCTTAATTATTTTACACGTGAGGCTTAGCAGAATGTTCCCTGCTTCATTAACTATGTCTCAGACGTTTAAGTAATCGCTACGGTAAGCGTTTATGTTCCTTCTAAATGGTGGTAATGAGGGTTCTAATGTTCTTTGCTACTTCTGTTAATGTCTAAACGATAAGTTCCCCTTTTGTTTAGGCACATAGCGTCATTAGTTGGTACCTATACTATGTAGAAGGGTACGTCAACGTACTCGACTAAAATGTTTTAATAGAGTGATTAGATTGTTTTATTATTTATTTTATTTAAAAACTTTATTGCACAAAAAAAGTACAACAGGTGGACTTAATGCTATGGGCATTCTCTACCAGTCAACCTTTGGGTCATGCGGAGAGTTAGTTTATGGGTGCGGTAATAGTGACAAAGTGCATAAGTAATCTAAAAAATAAAATAAAAACATAATACACGAGAATAGTAACTATCAAGCGTTACAAAATTCATTTCGGAAACAATTAAATATACATATAGACATACATATGTTTTATGTAATACTAGCTGTGCCCGCGACTTCGTTCGCGTGGACTACATCCTTTTATGGTCGGTTTTACCCCTTTCTCCCCTAATATTCGAAACAAAAAGTAGTCTATATTTTAATCCAAGTTTCGAGCTATATTTGTGCCAACTTTCATATCACTAACTTCAAAAATAAACATTTTTCCATATAAACTTCCAAAGGTGGTATTACCCCCCTCCCCCCTTATTTTCTAATAAAAAGTAGCCTATGTCCGTTCTGGAGATTCAACGTATACCTATACAAAATTTCATCAAAATCGGTTGAGAGGTTTAAGCAGGAAAGCGTAACAGACACACAGACAGACAGACAGACAGACAGACAGACAGACAGACAGAGTTACTTTCGCATTTATAATATTAGTAGGGATGTTGTTTTTATATATATATATAAAATTGCGAGAAAAGTTTTGGTTTTCACTTACATTAAGACAACTCTTGAAGTTTGAGTGTGATTAAAAATGAATGTAAACAAAGTTCGAAGTACAATATATTACATTACCTATTTCACTTCAATCCTTTAGATTTTCAAATCGCTCGAAATCAAAATTATGATATTCTTAATATCATTACTTACGACTTTAATATACACATTTTGATAATATAAGGTACCTAATGGGTAGATAATTCGTCTCGCTCTCTTATGGGTTACGAAGTGATAGATGACGTGAGTACCTTGACAGAAGGCCCTGGGCGTATTTCTATCAAAGTCCTCTTCAGTGGCGGGTCCGAGTTTTAGTTTGGGTGGTTCCTCTCCTTAGCGTAGCTATGTATGTTTCTCTTATCCCTTATATCCGGCGCCCTGAGCGGTGAGCTATCCTAACGCGGCTACTGTCCAATAATAACTATTTCTTCCCATAGTCCCTTCTATGATTCCTTCGGGTAGATAGTGATAGATAGGACGATGCAATTGTAATTGAATTATTTCAAAATCGATTTATATGTGTACATTACTGCAGTAACATTAATAAATTACGAGTATCTATACAATACAAATGTGCTTCGGAAATTAAACCTATCGAGAAGACTCTGGCTTTAAAAAAGGCTGATATTGTTATTAATTTTACACGAAGACCTACAGTTTTGTTTGCAAATTGTAAATATAGATTACCCACCAAAAATAGGATCACTTACTTAATAGACTTTAGGTTCTAGGGCGCACTGTTAAAATATTTTACGCTGCAAACTCTTTGCTCACTTGCGTAAAAAATAATGTGAGGAAATAAATTGTTAAGTCTGCAAAAAAAGTATTTAAAAAGTGTTTTGCAAAAGCACCATGTTATTATAATCCAAAATAGTATAACAGTAATCACACTAGACGTTCTTATAGCCACTGTTATTACAACAATCACAGATAGTCTGATGTAGCGTGACCAAATACAACTCGCGAAACTAATAATGCGAAATGGGGAACTCCAAATGAGCGGCCAAATAAAGCTTATTACAGCTTGGAATAGCATTAGGGAAATAACAACACTACCTCGCAGTGACGATTTATGTAAACTATTTTAGTAAAAGTTGGGTTAAAATTATGCCGATCATTTTCTGATGTAGGTACTTTCTTACACGGATTTATTAAAATAGTCCAAGTTCTTAAATTATCTTGACCAGTTTCACCAAGGCCTTCTTATATGGGTTTAAAATTGGTGAAATACACAATGTTATGAGTATTTTTATATCCGCTTTACAAAAATACGTACGTACTCATAGAACCCGATCTATAATCAAATATTCCGGTACGATTCGACCCCTTTTTTATTTATTTTTTAACGAGGAGAAATACATTGATGTACCGTACCGTCACCCGAGGGATGTGACGGCGTGTGTGGGACTCCCCGCCCTGAGAAGGGCAGGACTACTCGCTAAAACCCCCCGATTGGAGCTCATCGCCGTTAATGGAGACGATATGGAAAATCGGCTCAGCCATAACTACCACACACGAGTCGATCCCTGGAACCGAACCACGGACCCAGAAATCGTAACTAAGTACGTGAGCCACTAGACCATCGAAGCCTCTGTGATCACCAATCCAAATTTGCCTTTTTTTTTTTTTTTTTTTTTTTTGCGGGGGGAAATGCTTGGCGCACCGTACCGTCACCTGAGGGAGGTGACGGCGTGTGTGGGACTCTCCTGCCCTAAAAAGGACAGGCCTACCCACTAAAACCCCCCGGGGGACCTCATCGCCTTAATGGTAATGCTGTGGGAAATTTTAAAGAACCACCACAACAGAATCCAAATTTGCCTAGTGTGTATTTTACAGTAACGATATTGTGCGAAATTAAATAAAGGAGGACTTTGCTTTGCAGTGTGACATAATCGTGGCTGTAATTTTAATTTATTGACAAACATTTTCTATATATTTTTTTTATTATAAAAAACACTTCTATAAATTTAGAAGTTATTTTAGGACGTAGATGGTAAGAGTAGGAACAGATTGATCACTGAACATTATTTTTAGGGTTCCCTACCAGAGGGGTAAAATGGGAACCTATTACTCAGACTTATTTGTCTGTCTGTTCGTCTGCCTGTCACCAGGCTGTTCAAGAACCATGATTGCTAGAAAGTTAGAATTTTCAGTAATGATATATTTCTGTTGCTACTTTAATAAAAAATACTACACAAAATAAAATATCTATTTAAGGGGAGCTCCCATTAAATATACATATTTTTATTGGATTTTTTTGGTTGATATCTATAACGGTAACTATTAGGCCCTTGAAATATTCCCAAAGTTCTTAGTACTAGTCTACTACTAAATAATATATTATACTACTCGTACTTTACTAAATAAATATTAAGAAGTGGTTTTCATAGCGAACGTTACTTTTTGCTGATAATATTGATAATATTGTGTAATGTTGTTTACTTAGTCATTGGTATGGGGCCTTGGCTGGTCTTAAAATCTTTGATCATCATTACTAGGTACGCTTCGCCCTAGGATTTGTGAATTTTATAGTTATCATGTATTGACCATTAAATTATCAGAAAAAAAAACTTTAGGTAGAAGATGAATGAAACGGCACTCAGTTCTATTTAGTTGCCTATTAGCATAGAGCAATTAACGACTTTTTACTATGCGAGCTTTATGTGACCGTTTGACTAAACGTTGCGGGGTAATTAAGTGAAAGAGGAAATTTCGCGTTACTTTTTATATGGACACTATACTTTTAAATTACTTTTTGCATTGTTCGGGTCATAGTAATAATTGGGCCATATTCAGTTTACTGCGAGCAATAAGCTGTGGGACTGCATTTACTATGTAAAATTTGGTAAACAACTTTAATTTGATCTGACTTTTTTGGCTTGTGTTTAAGTAGGTTTGTATGATCATTAATTCCCGTATTACTAATAGCTGTGCCCGCCACTTTTTTCGCGTGGACTACATACAATCTTTATTATATGCATCACGATTTTTCATGCTCTCATTCGATAATTGCATTAGATATGTGGGACTTAAGGTATTTTTTGAACTATGTATTTAAATAATGACGCGGTGGTCAAAAGTGCGGATGGATCTGTAAATAAATAAAATAAAATAATTCTATTGGCTTTAAGAAACTGTGTATCTACGAAGCATATACCGAGGCCTATACATATATGTATCGTTTTTTGCTAATACGTGAAAGGTTGTATGTACGAGTGTATTGGAAACGTTTTGGTTGTCCGCTTGATAAAGGCTATGTGACATCATTGTAAACTAAATTAGGGGAAGAAGCCGTTAAGTCATCAATTAAAAAAAACTTACTTAAATAACTTTTTGGTATTAACTGTACTCGTGCATTTTGACTTGCATTTTTGAATAGCTTTTAAACTTAAGCTTCCTTCTAAACTTAAGACACTACACACTACAGCCAGTTAACCTATTAGTGAACTGACTGTATTATACGCGGTATATGTTTTTTTTGATTAGGCCATTAAAGTTTTTTCTTAGTAAAGTTTCAGAAAACTTTGTAGTGTGCAAACGGTGCACTTTGAGAATGAATCCGTTCCCTTCTTCATAAACGGCAGCATCGTTCCCGACATCGTTGGAATGTCTATGTATTGTCTGTGTGTTATAGTCATAGATATATTATATTCCTAGATGTAACGCTAAAAACCGCAATTGGGACGTAGCTGTCTTATTCACATCTAGCCATGCAGCGCCACCTAGTGTGACTGAAACAAAAACCACTCAAAGCTTGTATTGGAGTCCGCATCTGCAGATAGAAAATCTATGGACTGGACTCCGGAGTTGGAGTCCAGACCATAGACTGCCAATAGAACGTTACCAAATTGAAAATACATTCAATTTCAAATACGACTATTTTTAATGGCCGTATTTTATTCAGTGATGGGCCATAATTGAAAAATCACTTTCTAGTATTTAACAGTATTTGTTATAGTCGTAACTATTTACTAAACGCTTTATTTTATTCCTATGTATATATGTTCCTAATTTATTAGTATTGCATATTTTCCAGAATAGTGCTACTAATCGATACCAACTTTATTATAAACCATGTTTTAACATGGTTTGATATATATTTTGCATCTGCGCATCCATTACGCAAGTCAACAATATTTACACACACCTAATAAATTAAATATTTAATATTAAATGTTTAAAACAACTTTTTGTCTATTTCAAAATACCGTGTCACTATTAAATATAACTATAAAGTATAAACGAAAACTGTTTTTGGGTTTTAGCTTATGTACTCTTATATTTTAAATGGGAATACGAATCACTAATAGTCACACTTATGTATATTAGTATTATCAAATACTAGCGCATACTTGTGACAGGATCCATGGTATCCTTAACTCGTATTTCAATAAACTGACATTGAATTGTCAAACTGAATTTCACAAAACAAGATTTTTCTTATAATGTAGCAAAATTATGTATAAAACTCAATAAAAACAAATAATTATTATAATTGCGGACGAGGATAACTGTATATCAAAGACCATGGTGGTTTCTAAGTTTGTGATTTAAAAAATAACGAGAGTTATTCAATATCGTCTTCATCGGTAAGTTTTGCAAAACCATTTTCGTATTATGTAGTAAAAATGAGCCAAAGACAATAGATTAGGGCACGAATGCGTTTTGTTACTCTGGCTGTCGGGTTATAGGATACAGGTTTGTAAACATTTGTATCTGACAACAAACTCCTTATTTTGTCCACGTAATTTTCAGTATTGATTACCACAGTGGCGTTTCCCTTATCGGCCCTTAACACCAAAACATTATCGTTACTTCTTAACGATTTTAGTGCTAGACGCTCTTCCGTGGTAATGTTACTTTTAGGTAGCTTCGATTTACGTAAAATCACTGCGACATCCTGTCTCAAAATTTCAGCATCAGCAGGTGGTACTTTATTACGTAAAATCGTCTGTTCCACGCTACACACGATATTATCATAAGGAATCCGTTGTGGTGTTAATGCAAAATTAATTCCCTTTGCCAACACACTTGTCGTCGGTTCATCAAGTACTTCAGTTGACAAATTGATCACCGTACGATTACTCCACTGTTCGGAATTATTCGTGACAGACTGTACATCCGATACGTCACTGGAGGGTATTTGCGATGTAAAACTACGACGCTGCAATTTGCGGGTACTCAGCAAATTATATTTGCGATCGTGACCCGCACTGCTCAGTTCGTATGTCCTTGACGCTTGTCTGAAGGTTATTCGATCAAATTTGTCAAAATCTTCACCCGACACTACCGCACTGCATTCCAAATGTAACTTATACAAATCACTCTGTACACTATCCAAGGCTATGTGACTGTTCCGAATGAGTTGCCGCAACAGACGAACACTCGCGTTTCTTAAAATCCCTGCCGAACGAGCAATATCATTACGCGGTTTTAAGCGTACACACTTAGGAATTAAGTCACTGTCACGACACTTCACTAAAAATGTCAACGACGATTCCAAGCGTGCCCGTTTTTTACGGAGGAATTCTAGGTGGTTTATTTTATGTACAAACTCCGGCCCGTATCGGTTTGTAATATAAATTTTAAGACTTTCGCGTTCCATTTTAAACATTTAAAATAATTTAACGGGTCAAAACGCGACACCATTTTTATTTAGTAGTTAATACGAACTACTTACTGTTTAATTTTGCATTAACACCACAACGGATTCCTTATGAGAATATCGTGTGTAGCGTGGAACAGACGATTTTACGTAATAAAGTACCACCTGCTGATGCTGAAATTTTGAGACAGGATGTCGCAGTGATTTTACGTAAATCGAAGCTACCTAAAAGTAACATTACCACGGAAGAGCGTCTAGCACTAAAATCGTTAAGAAGTAACGATAATGTTTTGGTGTTAAGGGCCGATAAGGGAAACGCCACTGTGGTAATCAATACTGAAAATTACGTGGACAAAATAAGGAGTTTGTTGTCAGATACAAATGTTTAAAAACCTGTATCCTATAACCCGACAGCCAGAGTAACAAAACGCATTCGTGCCCTAATCTATCAACACAGAGATATTTTTACAGAAGACGAGTACTTTCATTTGCATAGACCAAAAACTGTGCAACCACCCAAGTTGTACGGCTTGCCGAAAATACACAAAAGCAACATTCCATTGAGACCAATCGTAAGTCAAATTGATTTACCCACCTACGACTTGGCGAAACATGTTGCTGGAGTACTGCAGCCGATAATTGGACACACACCGTCTTTTGTGAAAGATTCTTACCACTTCAGGGACATCATAAGGAGTATTAGGTTGGAACCTGGTGACACAATGGTGAGTTTCGACGTTGAGTCACTTTTTACGAATGTCCCTCTTAAGGAGTGCCTCGATATAATCAAGAGTAAACTTTGCGATAGTGAGTTGCCTAAAGAATATATAGATCTGATAGAAAATTGTTTAGACGGAAATTACCTAATATTCAGAAACCAGTACTACCTTCAGATTGATGGTGTTGCCATGGGTAGTCCTTTAGCCCCGGTGATAGCTAACATCTGGATAGAACATTTTGAAGAAACAGCCCTTGCCACTGGACCGTGTACTGTGAAACTCTGGAAGAGGTACGTTGATGATATTTTTTGTATAATCAACGGTGGTCAACAGGAAGTAGATCTATATCTAAATCATCTAAATTCTATCCACGCGAAAGTAAAGTTTACCTATGAAATGGAAAGGAACAGATCGTTGGCATTTCTTGATTTACAAGTGAGTGTTAAAGATGATGGGACGTTGGCACACTCTGTATACAGGAAACCTACGCACACTGACAGATATTTGCACGCTTCTTCGCATCATCACCCACGACATCTTCAATATGTTGTGACGTCTCTTACTAACAGAGCGCATAACCTTTGTGACCCTGAACATTTACAGGCGGAGCTCACGCATGTTCAGGAGGTACTCAGACAAAACGGGTATGAAGTGTCGAGGAAACCAAGAAGGTGGAAATCAAAAGGAAAGTGTCCTGAAGTCAGTCGACAAGCAGCGTTTTTGCCGTACATAAAAGGCGTAACGGATAAAATTGGAACAGTACTAAGAAAAAACTCCATCAAGACTGTATATACACCGTTATGCAAAATGTCAAGATTACTGCGAACGCCGAAGGATGTTATTCCTTTTCAAACGCCGGGAGTTTATAAAATTGATTGCAGTTGTGGTAGTTCTTACATTGGACTTCCGCTAAAATTGGAACCCAATCTGAACTGACTCTTCAAAACCTAAGCGAGTTAATAACCTCCCACCTGAAAGAAAATAACAAATCCATTATCATAGACCTTCGTGAAATTATTCAAACTGAAATAGATAAAGCAATAAAAAAACACATGGAAGAAATTCAGCAGGATACGAACACTTTGTACAGAGAAAATGAGTTGATTAAGCAGAAGATGGAAGTTATAAATGCGAACTTAGAAAATTTGAAAACTGAATATAATAAACTCAAAAACGAGATACAAGACCTAGAACAAAAAATTACTACACCAGAAAAATACTATAAACCAGAAACCAATACTAGGAAATTTGTGATCTACGGATTTAATGAATGTTATAACGAACCTGAAAGTGAGCTCCACAATAGGCTTATTCATATGTTTAAAGAAATAATGGACGTAAACTTAATGGGCTATATTGAGGAAACATACAGAATTGGTAAATATCGCAATAACAACAGACCATTAGTGATTGAACTGTTAAGTAAAAGAATGGTAAAATTTATAACCCAAAACAGCAATTATTTCTACGGAACCCATATTTCTGTATCTGAATATTTAGATAAAACAGCATTAAGAGAGAAAAAAGCAATGAGAGAGCAAATGTTTGCTATACGGAAGAGTGGCCGACATGCAGTAATTCGCAACAACCAGTTATTTGTCGAAGGAAAGATAGTTGACTGGAAAAATGATATAACATTCACCACAGTAAACTTACCTAATAAAATACCCAATTCCCAACAGCTACCAGAATCCAAAGACCAAGAAAATAATACATTTCGAAAAAATAAAACCACCATTTAAAATACTTTACCAAAACATACAAAGCATTTTTAATAAACAACATATTTTAGATACATTTATTACTACAAATCCAGACTACCAAGCTTTTTGTATATCCGAAACCTGGCTAACATCTGGAAAACGGGATTTGATACATTTTAATGGATATAAAGTAGCAGCTTCATACTGCCGAGAGACTAGATGTGGCGGCGGTGTTTGCATCCTAGTCCAAGAGCAAATTGACTGTGTCAACCGAACTGAGATAGCGAATATGTCTATAGAATATGTATTAGAAGTGTGTGCAACAGAGTTTATAAAAGATAATATGATATTAGTTGTTATTTATTGGAATAGGAGAGAGGAAGATTTATTTTACTCACAGTTACAATTAATATTAACATATATAAGTAAAAAATTCTGCAATTACAGAATAGTATTAGGAGGAGATTTTAATATAAATTGTTTAAAGAAATGTCCAAAGACCCGCCATTTCTTGGATATAATGTTAGAACACAATCTTATTCAATACGTACAACATCCAACTCACGTAACACCGACATCATCTACATGTATAGATCTCATATTCACTAACATAGATGAAAGAAATCACCATGTAAATGTTGAAGAATTGGGATTATCAGATCATGCTGCAACAACGATTAGTATAAAGAATATTACACAAACAAAGACATGCCCTTGGTACGTTGAGAAAAGATTGTTTAATCGAAAAAATATAGAGAAATTTAAGCATAATTTAAAATACATAAAATGGGAAAATCTATTTTTACTTTCTCAAAATGTAAACGTAAACTACGAAATTTTCAATAATATTTTATTAGATAACTTAAATGAATCTATTCCAAAACATACAATAAAGTTAAAAAATAAATGCAAAAAGCACTGGCTTACAATTGGTATAAAAACCTCATCATTAAACAAACGTTTATTAAAAATAATTACACAAAAAACAAATGATCCGGTCTTGATTAAATATTATAAAAAATATGAAAAATTGCTTAAAAAAACAGTAAATCTTTCAAAGAAACTTCATTACATACACAGATTAAAAACATCATCGAACAAATATAAAACAATGTGGAATATTATTAAAGAACGTATAAATCAAAAAAAGAAAAAAGATAAAATTAATATAAAATTAGAAGTAAATAACAGTATTATTGCAGAACCATATCATGTAGCAAATATTTTTAATAATTTTTTTGCATCAATTGGCGAACACACGGCGGACGCAGCAGTCGGTCGCCCAGTTGTTCATCCCACTGAAAATACCATGTTCCTCTGGCCAGTAGACTCTAAAGAAGTAAACAAAACAATTTCAATGTTAAAAAACAAAAATAGCTGTGGAATAGACGAGCTTCCACCTAGTTTAATTAAGCAATGTGCATCTGAGCTTACCTTGCCGCTCAGCTTACTAATAAATCAATCCTTTAACGAAGGAATTTTCCCTCAACAATTGAAAAAGACAATAATTAAACCACTTCACAAAAAAAACAATAAATCAGATCTGAACAACTATCGTCCAATATCCCTTTTACCGTCTATTTCAAAAGTTTTCGAAAAAGTAATGTGCAACCGTGTATATAGTTTTTGTGAAAAATATAATATTTTCGATGATAGTCAGAATGGATTCCGAAAAAAAAGGTCAACAACTTTGGCTGTTTTTAAATACATCCAAAAGATCCTTGATATAATCAATGATAAAAAATATGCGGTTGGTGTCCTCCTTGACATGACCAAAGCATATGATAAGGTACAATTTAACATATTGCTGAAAAAATTGTATGGCATAGGAATTCGGGGAAATGCATATAAATGGTTCGAATCATACCTGAAGGATCGCGAACAGTTTGTGGAAATAGAACATTACAACCATAACAGCAAAGAAATAAAAATAGTGAGATCAGATGTTAAAATTACAAATGCGTCAATACCACAAGGCAGCGTACTCGGGTGTTTATTGTTCCTCATATACATAAACGATCTTCCCAAACTTATGAACGAACCCTGTGTTCTATTCGCAGATGATGTCTCCCTATTGACCTCGTGTAATACTGACTCAAACATAGATATTAAAATACATACAATGTTAGAAAAAATAGTTAACTGGATGAAAGAACATAACCTTGAAATTAATTTTACAAAAACGAAAGTTATTAGCTTTTACCCTTACCAAAAAACCCCCTTAAATTTAAATATTACCTTTAATAACGTACATTTAGAAACCGTTAATGAATTCACATTACTTGGCCTGATAATAGATACACATATTAATTGGAAAACCCATGTACAAACAATTAAAACCAAATTATCATCTTTTGCATATGCTCTCCGTGAAGTGAAAAAGACTACCGACATTGAGACAGCATTGTCCACTTACTACGCCTACGCGCACTCGCGGCTCAGCTACGGAGTCATCATGTGGGGAAATAGTACCGACTCATCTGCCCTTTTCATCATACAGAAAAAATTAATCAGAATAATATTCAACATACATGTAACAGATAGCTGCAAACCATATTTCGCCAAATATAATATACTTACCTTGCCATGCATTTATATATTAGAAATCTGTAAATTTATAAGACAATATCCAGAGTTCTACAAAACAAGAGAAGAACAGTACTCATATACACTACGACACGGCAAGAAATTGACAATACCTACATCTCATCTCAAACTACATTCATCAGGTCCTCTAGTTATGTCAATAAAAATTTACAATAAATTGCCAGACTCAATAAAAAAAATTACCAAACTAAATATTTATATTAAACATATAAAAGAACTCCTAATCAATAAACAATATTACACCATACAAGATTATTTACAGGACAAACTATAACAAGCATAATATTATTAGATACAATTAATATAAATCCAATGCTTATTAATAAATAAATATTTTTAAATATGTTAAACTCCTCCCCTCTCCTACGTTGCCGTGCCCGACAGGGTCCATAAATTGTACTTTTAGTTCTAAGCAACTATAATATGTAATACCTACTTTACTTATGGAGTGCAATAAAGAATATGAATATGAATATGAATATGAATATGGACAAACAAAGCGGACAATAGCTGAACGAGTGAAAGAACATATCACGGCGGTCAAAAATCGTCAGACTAATAAATCCGCGGTAGCAGAACATCTGTTAGAAATGGGAGTTAATCATTGGATGGAGTTGCACGACCCTAAAATCCTCTCGACCGATCGCCACTACCATACTAGGATAGTACGTGAAGCTATTGAAATCAAAAAGTACAAAAATTTCAATAGAGAAGACGGATTTAAGTTATCATCAGCATGGAATCCAGTGATTAATAAATGTTTACCGCGATTAGAACGATCAAAAACAATTACGGATACTGTCAGTGTAGTGTGTCGAAGTGACTTCAATAATATTTTGTTATGTGACAATGTGCGGGTGGATGAAGATTTGCAAGCTCCCCCGAACAGACGAAGGCGAGCAAGACCAGTCAGCTCGTGACCACGGTTGGTGCAACCTAACCGAAACGTCGGGCAGTAAGTAGTTCGTATTAACTACTAAATAAAAATGGTGTCGCGTTTTGACCCGTTAAATTATTTTAAATGTTTAAAATGGAACGCGAAAGTCTTAAAATTTATATGTACTGGATTGTCGATATGCTGATACATTTTGGTATTCATAGCATACAGTCGTACAAAAGTTAAATTATTCAACCGCTTTCCTGTAGTCTTCTTCATCCTAGCATGTTAGTACTACTCTGGTGGAAATTATGAAGGAAAGCAGGACTAGTTCCACCGTTGGTTTTGGTTTCCATAATACAAGTGCTTAAATTGTTTACTTTGGACTCAGGTCAATGTGATTATAGCCTGATATTAATTTATGTATTCATTATTTTTATATCGACAGAAGAAAAAGATCCCTATTTCTTCACCATCCATATTGTTATCACATTTTATCGATATTAAAATCGACATTTGCTACATTACCAAAGAATAAATAGATATTAATACTCATTTTTAAATTGTTAAACGTCAAAACAATGTTGAAAAAAAATATTTTGGGGTGGACGGTCACATTGTTGCTGTCATGATGCGGTTTCTATACTTTCCTTATTCTAAGGTTATAGTGATAACTGTTTAGAAAGAGACAAATATAAGTTTTTTTTTCTTTATGGACTCAATCTCGCGTCATTAACCACGCGATGATTCTGCCAATGTCGAGTGTTCAGAGCATGGACCTAATATAATAAACAGGACTGATAACTCTGAAAATTTTCATTATGAAAAATGAACACTATTGCAATGCAATAAAGTATTAATTCCTGTGCGCTTTACACAGATGCAAATCCGAGCCGACAGAGATAGCCAGGACGGAGGCGTGTGTCTCGTTCTTTGATCTTTCTTAGATCTTGCCAGCATAAAATAATATTTCTGATCTAAATTTTGCCTGATCAAAAACTCAGTTTATGCACTTGTATTTAATTGTTATTTCAACAATTGTAAAATAATAAATAATATTTTAATTTATTTCTTTGATTTTATACATAAACTATAAAGAAAACGTAAAATAGTATTGGCTTATTTCTAATTTCCTAGTGGTAACCCTCTAAAGCATCATCATGAACTGTCATGGTGTCAGTAAGTCAAACTGTCATTGATTGAGTTTATCAAAATAAACAATTCTTAGGCACCTTTTAAGATAAAATGGTGAAAAAATGTTGCGTTTATACTTGTTCAAGTGAATCATATAGTGAATGCCATATATCGTTCCACAGGTAAGCTTAATATAATCTTACTGTAAATCTTACCACTAGGGTACCCATAATTCTCGTAATATTTCAATTGTGTGCTCGAGTTAGTTCTTCACTGTTGTACATTTATTTACAGTTACCTACCTTAAAAATGAAGTAATGCGACAAAAATGGCTCAGCAATACACGTAAAGCAAAAAATCACTAAACATTCTGTCGTATGCAGCCGGGACTTGCTATACCTACGATTTCACCTGTGGTAAGTATCATTAGTAATTGTTTATCATGCTTCAACGCAACAACACACAAGATTTAATTTTAGGAATCTTAGTCTAAACACCTTATCAAGTATTTTAAACAACACTATTTGTATATACACTATACATAGTCTTTTAGGTTCCATACCCAAGGGCTAAAACGGAACCCTATTACTAAGACTTCGCTTTCCGTCTAACTGCCATCAGGCTGTATCTTGTGAACAGTGATAGTTAGTTATAATTTTAATTTTTTGATGCCTTTATTAACAACATCAAATACTTAACACTAAAAAACAAGATAACATACGTATGTAAAGGGCTCCCATACAACATACGTGATTTAGATATAGCTTGCCGGATATTGATAGCTATTACAGTTAGACGCTTAAAATATTGACGGAATACACTTTATTTAAAGACAAATAATAAAATTGAAATAAAATAAATATTTAAGAAGGATTCGTTTTACAGTCAAATATAGTAAAACCTTTACGACTTATGTACTTGGCCCGGTTTATTTTTACTTAATTCTTTACATGACTATTATTTTGTAGGTCATAAACTGGATGTAATATGTTGCACTAAGTTAACTGTAATGTTTATTTTACAGACCAAAAAAAATAAGTTCTCAGTAATACATTGAGCCACCGACCACTGCCAGATTCTGACGAAGAAATACTACATCCTGCCACCTCTTAAAGATATTATCATGTTAAAAAAGTCGTTTAATCGATCAAAATGTTCAAACGATGTTTTTTGGTTAATATTAATATTGGCACTGAAAACAATGTGTTGCCCACCGTGATCAGAAGTTAGGTAAAAAATTGTAGACATACTGGCGTACTTTAATTATTACAAAAGCCATTCATTAAACATGTAGCCAAAGCGGCTGTAATTGTACTTACTAGCAATTATTTTAAGCATTGTTTCAACTATATTTTCTTGTCATCTGTATCAACCAAAGCATGTAAATGGCTAAATATAATAATAATAATGAATAAATTAAGGGTTATTCTCGTTGTCCCTACCAGGCGCGTCCCCAGCAGTAGGGACAGTGGAAAATTCAATAAATGATTCAAATTTATTGCCATTGTCCCCATTGGAGTAAAAAGCGGTATAATTATACATAAATTCTATTGAAATAATTCAAGATAATTTTTTCAAACCTATAAAAGTAAAGCTGTCCCGGTTGTTTTCAACAGTCAAATCTGTCCAGACGATAACTTTGGAACATGACGACCTCCGTGGCCAGATGCGAACGGGCCGGACTTTGTTGTTGTACCATCTCTGAGGTCCCGGGTTCGAACCCGGTCGGGTCAATGAGGGAAACGATCTTTTCTGTATTGTCTCGGGTCTGGATGTTGTGGTACCGTCGTTGTTTATGATTTATGTAACACAAGTGCTTTAGCTACTTACCACAGAATCTGAGCAATGTATGTGATGTTGTCCAATATTTATTAATTATTTTACTAGATGTAGTGGGGACAACGGGCTAAATTTTAATTATTTAATCAAATGTCCGTTATCAAAATAAATCTTGTTGTCACCCTATTAGAAAGGGACACGCGCCTCTGTGGTAGCTATCTCGCTCGGCTCGTTTTTTGGCTGCGAGTGCTCGGTCCTGTTTATTATACTAAGTCCATGGTTCAGAGAGACACGTTATTTAAAAAAAAAAGATCGGTGATGAGAGCTAATTCATTTCTAAAATGAGATGTTCATTTTCTCACATCACCTGACGTTTTTTGCATGAAGGCTTGTCACTTCAGTGAATTGGGTGCAAACGTTGCTGTCTGCACGGTTGCGCTTTAATTTTACATGGCTAATGAAATTCAAAGTGTATGTTAATAGATTTGGTTACGTCTCACTGAATGGTTTCTCAAAAAGGCTCCCAACTCATTAGGCGACAAAGCCGCCGAATGAATGGTGGATCAAAGGGATGCTCACGCCGAGTCGCCACTCGCGTGGAGTGGTCGTTACCCGCCCAAGCACGCCCTACTCCTTTGCCTCCATTTTTAACAATCTTTGACTCAAGAAACGCCAAATTTGATTATTGAGATACCTAATTCGGGGTGAAATTAAATTACTTACATTGTTACAAAGGGACTTCTCGAGCTACAAGTGTTTTTCATTACGAACTATCTTTGAGAGGTTTTGAGATTGGAGGTTTACAAAGGTAGATACTAAAATGTACGGTTGATATCAGTTATGTCCTGTAGTATAACACAAAAGCTTTCATTCCTAATATCTACAAAAAAGATAGTCTATAGTCGTGTCGATAGAGTGAGTATCTACTTATATGTACTATACCTATAGTTTCACCTGAATAATTTTAGACTGACATCATTAGGTCGGGTATTATACCCTACATTAAGAAAAAAGTTATGTAGGTGTAGATCGTTGTGCATGAGGCACAAGTAGGTACGGTCATCAACAGCACCAGTAAACACTTAGTGTTCCCTATTAGATTTGTATACGACGTAAGTAGGTATACCTACTCATGTAAACGTATACATTATGCTCACCTTATAAATTCGATACATATGAACGACCAAACGTTTTCAAAAATAAGGCTTTCTTGATACATTATTGTTTTCTATCTTCATTAAACAATTGGAGACATTAGTAAAATCCTTCCTCGTTCAGTAGGTAATCGTGAATATAGATTCAGAGATAGGACAAGTTCAGTCGATTGGTTATACATAGACAGTGCTAAATTATGCCGAGCCTTAAACGGGACAGCCATTTAGCATGTTAGGTCTTAGATTTACTTCAATTAGTCGTTTGCGAGTTATTTCGGCCGTTGGCAAAATAGAGCTTCTTTATTTATAGAATTTATTAAGTTTTGATGGTTATCAGGTAAAGTATGTAGCATACTTTACCTGATAATATGATTGTTATGATACTAGCTTTTGGACCCGGCTTCGCTTTTCTGGGCTGAAAAAGTATACGTACTGTTTTCTTTTTCAGGTCCTAGATTATACCCATATTATTATGCTTATCGGATGTTCCAAAACCCCTGAAAAATAAGACATAACATGAAAAAAGTTGGTTCTTAGCCTATTCATTGGGCGTGCATTAATTTAGATTTGTAGAAGCATTAAAACACCATTCGTGCAATTATATTTCAAAATGTCCTGCTACTATGAGTTTCAAAAGTTTCAAGACTTAATATTAATCTAATATTATAATACCACACAAACTTGCAAGCCTAGGTAATTTCTTAAACCGTGTTATGGCCATTAATTTTAAAATGAACCTTTTCAAAAATTGTCTTTCCTCTGCGAAATCTAATCGCAGATGAAATTTTGAATTCAAACTTTATAAAACAATCGTGGTATATGAGGTGGATTTCGGAAAATCTTTTATTAGCGGATGCCTACATCATAATAAATAACCTGTATGCCAAATCTCGAAATGTTATGATTTTTTATCCGTGCAGTGGTTTGAGATATGTGTCGATAGGTCAGTAGCTCCTGGGAAAATTTAAATGGTTTTTAATAGGGCACAGGGTACAGGTCTACTTCCAAAAACGAAACGATCAAACGATAGGTTTCGGTTCTGAAGATTAATTAAAAGTTTGGTAATTAAAATTCGATTTCCATACATACTATTTTGTTTTTTTTAATGCTTAGGTAATTTATATTCGAAGTGAGTTGGTTACGAATGAGAGATTTAAAAATTGATATCTGGCGTCGGATCCGATATTTTTCGTTTTTAGGAGCAGATCCCCAGTTCGGGTAATGGATTATGAGTATGGTCGCTAAACAGAGTCTTATTAAAATCACTGTTACCTCAGTGCTTACCTCTCAAAAGTATATACTTAATGTTTTATTCATTTATCATTTACTTAAACAAAACTATATGACTTGGCCCAAAGTGGTTTACACATAGCTATAAGTTAGATACTGCTACTGTAACTAATCTGCAGAGTTTCTTACCGGTGTCTTCTCTGTAGATATAGGTTCCGAACCGGAAGTAGAATCACTTTGCATTATATACAATGACGATTCGAAAGTGTTATTAATATGTAACCTACTTTATTCAAAAAAAAATTTAAGTCATTATCTCACCGTTGTAAAACATAGTGTTGAGTGTTGTATGAAAGTTTAACTAAAGCTTAACTAAGTGGATACTTAGATGGGAAGTAACCAAATGTGTAATATTGATCTATTTTTATTAAACCATGCCTTTATTTATATTATCGAGTCAACAGAAAAAAACATCTAAACTTAAATAGTATCGCCTGTTATATTAAATGAATTACTACTATAAAAACGAAGTAAATTGAGTATTATTTTCTTAAAACTTTCTTCATATTAAACTTCTAGTATTTTATACTATAAGATTACTAAATAAGAAAAATAAGTAAAGAAAAAGATTCAAGGCTTAATGTTCTTGGGAAATATTACAGTTCATTTCATTCTGTCTTAATTTTAAAAGTGTCGCTTAAACGGGGGAACTGAATAACCTAAATAAAATTACTTCATCACCTTGAGGGAAGTCCCATTCATATTTTACGAGACGGTGAGAGGATAGGATAGTCGGTAACAAAGATAAGGAAATTTAATTTTCAAAAGTGCTCCGAAAGCAAGTTTATAAAAATCATTTTGTAGGTGAAAATTGCTGTGAAATGATTTGAGATTTCCCTGAGTTTCTTTTACTGTAGGTAGATAGGTACTAATTTGAAATTTATTTGCACCAGGCGAAGACTCTTTTTTAACTTCACAGATTTATGAAACCAATAAGGTCGAAAAAGTGTTATGTTTACTAAATTATATGCGTTCAGTAATGTGCGGAAAATTATCCATGTTAGTAATCACTCTTTTTGTTCACCAAGGTAACAGAAGTACCTAATTATTTCATTCAATTCCACAAGTGTCATATTCTGATTGTGCTTTCATTGTACAGTCATGGTACAGTCAGTAGCTTTAGTTAGTGAACAACTCTGTACCTTGTCAGATTAAGTCACTATCTATCTGACGTGCTTCGTTACGCGGAGATTTGGTATGACATGGTATTCAGGTGTACTTATACGAACTAATGATGCTGGTTATACAGTCATTAACAATTAGTACAGAACGTTAAATACGTTGCCTTAAAATTGCACATTTGACTACTGTGTATTTTGAACGAACAATCAAATAAAACTGAAAGGCTTTTCTTTACTACAAGTTATTGTTCGAGTGAGGAGGATGGTAACTTTTTTTAGTGTCTGATCGTGCAGCCAGGGGAGTCGTAAAATGAGATTGGCACAATCGGCGCCCATTTACTGACTTATTAAATCGATCTTTGAGCCCAATATGCGAGCTTGAGTTCATAAGGTTTCGTTCTTGTTTTCAACTAAGTAACACGCCGTCAAGTTTTGTTTTTCGAGGTTATTATATTAATTAATTTTTTTAACATTCTCACTAAAATGTCAATAGGTCATGGCGTATTTACCCATAACTTTTTTGGCATTCAGTTGAATTTTGTAATTCAGTTTGAATTGGGAAAAATTAGCTAAGGTAGGTTAGCTTATTTAGTTATTAGGTAAATGAATTTATGCAAGCAATTGCTTAGCATACAAAATACGTGACCCATTTAGTTTTACAAAAGTTGGACCATTCTTACTAGAAACATATACATAACTAAGCGTAGTTTGTAGTTACTAGAAACATATGCATAAAGAAGCGTCTTGGCATGCTAGAATAGGAAAATATTATTTGGGAACTTGTATTTTTCTCATAAACACTCCTGCATTCGGCTATAAAATTAAATATCTGTTATGGGCCTAGAAAAGCTTTAATTATCTAACCTAGAATTAATTCATTACTTTGAAAATAAATGTGGGTATGTATACTCTTATGCGTGTTTCCTACTTTGGTTGTTTGTAGAAATAGTACAGTCAGTAAATGTTAAACAAGAAGAGATAATTTACCCATATAATAATGAACAATAAACGTGACAGTTAATGTCGAAAACAGCGCACTAAGAAAACTTATCCATTCGCAAACTGAAAATGTCTTCAAAGTACCTTTTCAGTTTCAAACCTCCATTTAATTCTTACGTCATATTACTAAAATGAAGCAGCAAAACCCCGACATGTTCGCTTAAATTCACAATCAGCGGTTTCTCTAGTGTACCGGCAGCCTTAAAAGGTTTTATCAGTAAACCTTAAAACTGCTTCCAGAATTTTAATCGAGTTCGCTTGATCCGGCAATTTTTCTGTTATATCCGACGAGGAGGACCACAGCAGTGGTGTGGTGCGCATTATTAATTACCGTCTGCCCACCGTTTAATATTTCACCTGAGTGCAGGATAGCCTCAACCGCTTGAGCCTTAATCCCCACTTAATTCCCCATATTTCGTCGTTTTCAACGTTTATCCCAAACGGAAACTCGTTTTTTAATTTTAATGCGATCAGATCAGCACGTTTGAGGGTACAGCTGGGTAATCGCACTAACGGGTTACATTTTTACAGAGTATGCAATGCGAAGTGGTCTCAGACGTTTTGGAATGTGTCTATTTGATTTTAATGAGACTTTATGGAAAAATGCGCTAACCGATTTGTTATTGTAGCAGTTTGTACTTCTAAAATGTTAATGACCAAAATAGTAGATAAACGCTCTAACACAAGAGTCTCCTAAACTTTATTCGTCTAACAACCGCTTTGAAAATCAGTAATTTTGTAGCGCAACCCGTTTATTTTTACCTGTAAACCACAATAGCACATAAGTCTCTCCTGGAGTTTAATTAAACCTATATTCTCAACGATATTTTTCGTACTAGAGGGAGTAAATAATAAATTCAACCTTGCAATATTAAGGGTTCCTCTCATTTGAAATTAAAAATAATAATCAAAATTAATACTACAATTTTGTGAGTAAAGATACTATCACGATCAACAATTGTTTTGTTTGTTAATCTTAGGTTTTAGTTAACTCGAAAACAGCTGTAAGTCAAAAACCACGCAGAACAAAGCATCGTTCACAATATCAAGTCAGTTCTATGCGTTTTTGGGTCCCTGGGTCCCTTACCGCTCACGTCTAAGGCTCCACCAGCGCCCACAATGGGGCATAACTGCCCACTTTAACTATTCCAAAGCGAAGTCTATACTTCTCTAAGACATGTAAATGATGTGACGGCATAAAAACTAGTATCACTTCGAATATGTCTTTATCCGCAACGCCTGTCTAGCGTCGTCAAAGATAATTAAGATAGTAGTTTATGTGTTATTTTATTATGAATAATTTTAAACATTACACTTCACATGAAAGAGCTTATATCCATAATTGGATCTCTTCATTATATCGCCAAATTCATTATGCCTGATTTGACATAAATATCATCGATCCCAATCGAAACTGACATTCTCTAGTTACCGGAAAGTATTATCCAGCTTTAATGAACTGATGTCGCTGCTATTTGTAATCCGAATGAAGAAACGTTAGACGGGAATAGTTTACATTGCATATATCGATCTAGCGGGAACGCTCCCGAATGCAATATCCGCTTTTAAACGAGTTTTTGGTTCAAAAAACTATTCGCTTTAGTACTCAGGTAAGGCAAATACGCTCTGTATATCTGGAATACTGTTTCCAGATATGAATTCATGAAGAAAAACTATGCTCACTTAGAAAATGATAGTGTTAAGTTCAAATTACTACCAACATGTTTATTAATTCATAAACCTGGATACGTTTAATCCCAAAGCGAGTTAAACATCCATATGATAAATTGTTTATTTATTTAAAAATTGCAAAATAATTAAATTTTAACGTATGAATCACTGTAAAATGTGGTAGCTTACCTGAACCGTATCTATTAGATTTGTTAAAATAGATACAATTGTAGTTCATAATTAGAGCTCTACAGGTGGATGCAATGGTTTTAAACTATTCTCGTAGTTTTATTAATTACGCGTACACGTACCTATATTTAGTTGAGATAAAATTCGCTGGGCCAGTAAATAATAGCTTATTCAGTCTTGTTTCAAAGTATGCCTGTCATATTAATTAAGAATTACCTACTCTGGAATTTGTTATTAGTTCTAGCATGAAAGTCTTAATTACTTTCTGTTCAAAATTTTCTTACTTAATAACCAAAATAAGGTGCAAAAAACGAAATAAAAAGCAACAATTTACTAGGCACTCCTTCAAATTGGAATAATAGTATGCACTAATGCGAATGCGAAGATGTGTGAGTAAATTGATGTTTGTTTTTCGGTCATACAATAACTGCTCAAGGTATTTGGATGAAATATGGTATATAGAAAGCTAACATTTTAAGTTTACGTACCTATACAATTTTTATCATTAAATATACCTATGTGATGTGATTTAGATGTAGGTGATTTTCGATCAATTGAAACAAAATTTAAGTTAAGTTTTTACTACAAAACAGAACAACACTGAATTTTGGTATTATTAACAGTAATCTTGACGTGGTACATTTATATCTTATCGCAAGTAGATGTTGATAGAGTTCGTCCACAAACAATAACTTGGACAGTAGGATCAATCATGTGTTGAATTGGAAATGTTTCGCGCAGACACAAGAACCGGTCGCTCAAAACTTTTGTAAACGCCCGGTGCATTTTTAACGGGTCGGATTTTTTTATCCACCCACGTAATAAAACTTTTAACGGGTGTCGATCAAATCATTGAATAATTGACGGCCTCTCTAAGTGTACGGCGATCCTCAGACCTTCAGAGGTCACAACCGCTATAAATATATTATTACGATAGTTTTACCTTCAAAGATACTCTTATGAAATATATAAACGATTCCCTGTCAATTGAAAGTAATTGGATTACATTTTGAGAGTAAAGTTATTAAAAATCAATTAGGTTAGCTAAAAATACCTACTAACTTACCGGGAATTTTGAACGGTAACAAATCGATATTGATATTCAAAAATTTCTAAATTAAACTGGCTGGCAAAGTTGACATCGTATAAGGTATTTTGCAATAAAAGGCTCCATATTTTAGTTTTGTATTTCATTTCTCTAGAAACCAAATTTTACCAAATCCTAATAATGTTTCCGTGAATGAAAAACAATCATGTACGCATTCAATCTTTACATTTACAATAATAGTGTTTTAGTAATATCTTCTCACTATGGGAGAGCTTAGTGCCCTGTTCACTGCGACACATCTTCTATTCTCCTTCTATGGGCTCGAGTCTCGAACAGCTGAATGAAGTAAAATATTCAGGTGTCGGTACTAGAACAGTCCATATGGTCAGCTAGAAGAAGGAGGCCTGGCGCACACTACCGTTTTCTGAGAGAGATTTGGGCATGTTTGGTGAAGACGAGATTAGAGTGTAAGTACGTACTCCTTGTAGGCCGTGCTGCTTAAAGATGCGGGTGGTGGTGTCTGATGACGAGGCTCAATTGTTCCCGATGCTTTCACAATCGCGTATCATGGGCTATCCTGGGCGTTTACAGCAGTTGGATTTTTGATCTTCGATTTAACCACATCATTCTCCCCGATGGCGTGAAAAAATGTATTTACACCATGGTACTATACATATATGTATAAATGAAAATAGGGGTTGTTAAGCATCCCTATTTACTCTCACCGGACTTCTCGATTCGGAACCTATAGTATAGAGTGACTATCAAAGTATTAAATCAATATGCTTTAGTTACACGTAACACATCAATATTTTTTCACTTGTTTAAATTTGCTTAACTCAGTAAATAAATTACTTTGAACCAGATGTATTCACACATACAGTAGTGTATCGCGCCAAGAAAAGAGTGACAAGCCAGGCTTGCTAATTACAGGAAAATGTAATAGTTCCATTTTATTAAAAGCACGTGTTTATATATATATATATAAAAACAAATACTTCTTAACATCAGTATAAGTTGTAAACTTTCGCGTTTCGAAAAGCTCAATAATTCAACGCAATTAGACTTGTTATTTTATAAGAATGATTATTTTATAAAAATATAAGTATGAATAATATTTCGTAAAGAAATGAATAATCTTAGTACTGTATCTATATCAAAATAGCGAAATCGTTTAAACCTATTCTTGCCTATAAAGTTCAAGACCGCTGCTCTAGATTAGGTAACAAGTAAATAATAGTTAATTATGTATTTAAATTAATTTGAAACAGGTGTTTTGCAATTTGACGTTTAAGTCATGTAGTAGTGTTTATTTCATTATAGTTCACACTGGTCGTTTATCGTATTTTTAACCGATTTAGTTGAAATTAGTTAATTCTGTTTTAGAATAAGTAACAATCAGATGTGCAAAATGCGAAATATTTTTATAATAATGGTTTTGGTAAGTTTTTAGAATTAAATCTTTTTACTTCGTAAGGATTTATGTTAGGTATAGATGTTATTTTGCGACTAATGTAATATAAACGTTTTTTTAGATTTAAAATACATTATTCAGAATACAATTAATTTGAAGGTAATGTAAATGTATCAAAGATTTTGTTTATTTAATTTGTTCCAATTTCGTTTTTGTTTAAGGTCGGCTTATTCACCACAAATGCCCAAGGTAAAGTATTATTTAAATGTATTAAAACATTAGTAAATTATTATTATTAGTAATAGCTTCATTACTAATAGTAATAGCTTCATTTAATATGGGTTATTTTGTTACAGGTAACCATAATAAGGATTTAATTAAGGATCTCATAGAGAAATTGGAGGATACATATGACAAAAATGGTAAAATAACTTTAAAATAGCTATGTGTACGGCGAGAAGTATCATGTACATTCCTCTAATATCTCATTTATCTTTCTACCAAATTTCATCGATATCCATTTAGTACTTTATTCCGTGAAATAATAAGAAAGATCTTTCGATACATGCCGGCATCCAGTTATCCAAACCTACTAATTCAAGTGATTTCCTCCACAAATGTAAAAGACTGTTACGATATCATTATACTTTTTAAATCGCACATGTATTATATTTTAGGCGCAGACCGGGAAAATTTTTTTCAAGCCAAGGAGATTTTGCAGAGTTTCGACAAAGATGATGATTCTAACGGTAACTAAAAATTTGGAACAAATTCTTCATCTAAACATAAAAATAAAATTGGAGTGTCTGTTTGTAATATTAGAATAACTGCTTTTTACTATATGCATATAAATATATATATACGGTACGTATACCAAAATAACATTTTTTTAATGTTTGTTTGTCCGTCTGTTTGTTCCGGCTAATCTCTGAAATGGCTGGACCGATTTTGACGGGACTTTTACTGGAAGGTAGCTGATGTAATAAGAAGTGACTTAGGCTACTTTTATTTTAGAAAAATGGATTAAAAATGAAATCCTGTAGTCCACACGAACGAAGTCGCGAGCACAGCTATTAACTAATAAATTAATTTCCCAGTGCGGGCAATAGTTTTCCTATTTAAATCAATTAAAAACTTTGAACTACCCAATTAAGAATTAACAAAATTTGATGTTTTTTTTCACAGTCATCGATACAGAAGTTTCTCAGGATGGATTCGTTTTAGGAAGCCACTCGTTTCTCGTAAGTATTTTTATATTTATATTAATTTACATTAAATATCTGAATTAGTGAATGGGTTGCCAATTTGTTCGGCGCAAAGACGCATGTTGCTAAATGGTTACATGACGAATATACTTGATGAAAACAATATTTAAAACTCATCTGCTTTTAGCATGATTCTTTAAAGTTAACAACATCACATACATTGTGTACAATATTAATACTATCAGCACATGTATTTGTTCCCATTAAATAAGAACATTTATTTACACTTTGTAAAGAAACAATTTATTTGGATTCTCTTACGTTTCTCTCCACATTTTCGTACACTCTTTTTACAGAATGAGGATCTACCATCACCATCAGCCATCCTAGGAATATAGGATAAATTCAGTTTACATTCGAACTTTAGATTGATTTCATCAGCAACCTGAGTTTGTTAATTTGACATTGAAAAAAGTAGAAAAGCTATTGTTACTCTGTTAAATATACTTGGATATTTATTAAAAAATATGATTAAATCCAAAGTTGTCTTATTGCCAATGTGGAGTAATGTTTACAGCTTCGCGGTCGGAGTTTGGTAAAGGTAGGTATACGTTAAACTTCTAGAACGGACAAAGGCTACTTTTTGTTTTGTAAATAAAGATGGGAGTAATAACACCCTATACCGTTTATTTTTTATGTTAGAGATATGAAATATGGCACAAATATAGCTCGAAACTTAATTAAAATAAGGACTTTTTTTGCTTCGAATATAAGGGGACATCGATATGTGGTCCACATGAACAATGTCGCGGGCACAGCTAGTACTTATACATATATGTAGATTCAAGAAGTTGTTAAAAAATCAGGCTTCTAATTTAACGCAATCCCGTGAAGGTCAATTGAACCTTATTGATCCTTTTTCTCAGAAAAATTTAAACCTATAGGTACTTGTATGGTTGACCTCAGTCATTGCTGTATATTACTGTCTTGTTGTAAAAGAGAAAAAGACAGTAATATAATACGACAAGGAACGTAGGTGTACAGCAACTAGTAATGGTGATCGTACTTTTGTACTTCCCGTACTCCTAAAATCGCGAAATTTGGAAAATACTAATAAAAATGTATTCTATATATACAATCTTAAAACTGTTCATTTGTATTCAGCAGACCTCCATAGTCTCTGCTTCAAAAAACATTTTTGTTTAAAACATAGTTACTGAATATAAAACATATAGGAACATACTTGCTTTTTATTTCCACATAATACTCTTAATCTATAATCGAAGAAACTGGTTGTTGCAAGCTTAGAATTTTCCCGAAAGAAAACCATAATAGCCAAATACTTAGTTCGGCGTATTTTTTGTGAAAATGACTATGAGCATACGTGATTCCTATGGCAGCACTAGGATTAGCCGACCTTCTTTACGATATAGCAGTGACCTGTTCTTGGAAACACGCGACTACATAATCAATGAGCAATCGTTTCGAAGAAAATGAAACTGTGTTCGATTAATTTCAATTGTTGCCGAGTTACGTCATCAATAGCAGATACGAATACCAAAGTATTCAAAATTTACATTTTTCTCTCAGTGTAGTGTGTTATGTCCAGGTTCTAAAATACCTACTAATAGCTTATTATTGTGTCTGATGGAAATTAGAATCAATACTGCCATTTGGTGATATCAAGATTGAAAGTCAATCAGGCATAGATCACAATCATATTGGTATGCTTTATTCAAAGGTCTGAAACGAGCTTGTTTGCGGAACCACCAATATTAGACAATAGCGTTAATTTCAATTCTATTGCGAGTCATATTAGTCTTTTATTTGTAGTGAATTGACAATGATAAAAACTTTTTTTTATATTACACTTCAAGATTGACATCATCTCACCTGATGTTGAGTGGTAATGAGGTCCTAGCTTAAGAGCAACAAGTACAGCATAATAAATATGTTACTGGACTTGTCGCCCTTACCTTGAAGGCCTAACCCCTGCACCCCTCAGGAGCTCTGGAAACCTTACTCACACAAAAGTGATTGTTATTTTAAGACCGCAGTGGTCTTCTGTAAGGAGGTATTTCACCAGTCGGGCTGCTCCAGTTCGAGCGATAAACCGCTATGATATATAAACTAAATAATGACACGGTATTTGCGAAGTTATGTATATGTCGCAGTCATCTGGTTTAATCAGCTATTTCATTGAATCACTAGCGCGTTCATTGAATGACGACGTTTAATTGAATGACTAAAGGACAACTCGTCAAATTGTTTAATATAACGTTCAACTTCTTGACTGAACGTCATTTAGCATAGTCGTTGAATGGGATATAGCTGACTTTGTAATGTTTGATTAGGGTGACCATAAGTTCGCCACTTAAAAGATAACAAAATTTAGATAAAAAAAAAAATAAGACATGACATAACACGCCTTAATAAGATTTTTTAATATGTTTTAACAATTTAAGTCTTAAGACAATTAGGCTAAAAAAATATTTTTTTACGAATAAGTCACTTTATATCTCAATTTCACTCTAAAAATTATCAACACAGTGCTATTCGATTATATCTGTACCAGCTGTTTGACGCCATCTTTGTTTTGATGAGCATTAACGCCGCAGTGGAAACAAAATGAACTAAATTACAATCACCTGACTGATTACGTCCGCTATGTTCAAAGGGCTATGTTACAATCCGCTAACTTGTTGGACGTTCAGTGAGTCTTATTCATTCAACGTTCGGCCTAGTCATTCAATTAAACGTCGTCATTTAATAAACACGCTAGTGATTCAATCAAATAGCTGTTTCAACCAGATGACTGCGACATATACAACACAGTATTATTGACAGTATAATAATACATACGTTACAATATTGGACAATTACGTGAGTCAATCCAGCAAGCCAGCCAAACACCGACAAAACTGAAACAAATCCCACAAATTTAAAATGTCCCCCGCGGGGTTTGAATTCACGACCTGCGGGTTTTTGAGCTTAATACTCTAACCTCTACACCACGAAGACAATTCAGCACAGATAAAAATTACAATTGAGAACGACTTATTGAAATAAGTTTCTAAGATAATATTAGATAGATATTTAAAATGCAAGGGGGCCGAGTCCATTGGTGCCACCTCCGTCCGAGGAGCAGGAGCGGGGCGTTTGTCTATATCAATTACTAGCGACCCACCCCGGCTTCGCACGGGTGCAATAGGTACTAAAATATGTACGTATTATACAAATAAACCTTGCACTTTATTTTATTACATTGATTCCTCCCGTACCCCAATGACGCTTACATGGAGCCTACATCGCATGCTGGCTAGCTGAGCGCGGTGAGCGGCAATCACTTTTCCCTAATACTTGCATTTTTAAACTCATGATATAGCCTATGTCACCCGAGGATAGTGTAGCTTCCCAACGGTTAAATAATTTTTGAAATCGGTCCAGTAGTTTCGGAGCCTATTCATTACAAACAAACAAACAAATCTTTCCTCTTTATAATATTAGTATAGATTAATAACTCCGCACTGACATTGCATTAATACATAGATTGCACCTGTTCGAAGCCTGAGACGTTGTTTCAGGTCTATTTGTTGGTAGTATCTTGATTTAGGTATTCATATGCTTAAGTAGACAGTAACTCATTTCGTTGTCAGATCAATGTAAGGAAGTTGATGCTTGAAATCCCTACTAATATCCCTACTAAAATTATAAATGCGAAAGTAACTCTGTCTGTCTGTCTGTCTGTAACGCTTTCCCGCTTAAACCTCTCAACCGATTTTGATGAAATTTGGCATAGGTATACGTTGAACCTCAAGAACGGACATAGGCTACTTTTTGTTAGAAAGTAAGGGGGGGGGGGGGTAATGCCACCTTTGAAAGTTTATATGGGAAAATGTTTATTTTTTAAGTTAGAGATATGAAAGTTGGCACAAATATAGCTCTATTAAAATATAGACTACTTTTTGTTTCGAATATTAGAGGAGATAGGGGTAAAACCGACCATGAAACGATGTAGTCCACGCGAAAGAAGTCGCGGGCACAGCTAGTATAAAATACTACTAAAAAAAAATTAAACGTAACTATGAAATTGCATTCAAATACGAATAATAAATGAAAGTAGCATGCTTAGGTTAAAAAGAAAAAGTAAAAAATGTATTGATTTAGCATAATTATGGTTAATTTAGATTCCGCGAAAACTTGTACTATTCTACTAACTGGAAGTACCTTCTTACATACTACAATTAGAGAGTAGCTTTTCTGATAAATCGTTTGTTAAATGGAAGTTAAAATTATTTCTACGAGAAAGTACTTAATAAATGTTGAATCCCTTTTTATGCCCTAAATAACAAGGTTCGATAGCTACACTTTAAAACTTTACTAAATTGGATTAGACGCTGCTGTTCATGAATTTATCGTTCAATATTCGGGTAATTTACTGGGAAACCTGAAGTAGGGTGCTGTTTCTTAACTTTTCCGGCAATATTAAAATTGTTAAATATGATTTTATAATTTTAATAGTACTTTACGCCGTACTAGCGAATTTTAAATATTAGAAACAGAAAAAATAAATATCTACTCGTAGTTCTAAACATAATCGGCAGAGGGCACTTGGCGGAGGCTAACGGTTGAGACAGCAGAAAAATTTCATCGCCTACGATGACTTGCGGTTAGCTCAGTTGGTAAGAGCAGCACGCGTGATACGTGAAGGTCGTGGGTTCGATTCCCGCACCGCAAGGGGAGATGAAATTTTTCTGTTTCTAATATTTGCTAAATATGATTGCGTTACTTATGTTTGACCATTGGTAATAGAATATTAGATATATTAACTAAACTAAGAAGAAACGTTTGTATTAATTATATTTTGTGTTAATAATTTGATTGTTATCGTAAGTTGATTCGGTATTATTTTATGTCATCATTAGTGGCGAAACAAAATAGCAATAAACAAAATATACTTAAAATAGAAGTAGTGCTCTTAAAAGGAATGTTTTTTTTTTCAAGGTTTAATTACAAATATGTTTAACTTATTTACCTAATATTTAATTTAAAGTTAAATACTTTTTTGAACTGTGTATCTTCGTAAAATGTTAATCGGGTCAATGAGACAATTTCAAAATTAATCACGTTTCGTCGAATTCAGGGTCGGCACTTAATCGAAAGTATTTTGTTAACTGGGGGATTTAATAAGGGGAAACAAATTGTTTTTGGACTGGCAAACGGCGCAATCTTCGTGGCAGATAGTAGTAATTGCTAATGAACCTTTACAAGTGCTTAAGTATCGAAAGGGGACTGTTTACAGCCTCATTGGTGTTTCTCTTGACGTGTGATCGTAAATTTTTTACGTTACGATTGAATGGTCCACTCGCCCTTAACTAAAGCAGGTTATAAACTTTCACGATTCCAGTTTATGGTACTATTCGTGTTCATTTTATAAATGATGTGCCTCAACATCGCCCTTTATCTCTCGCTTTATGTTGTTGCTTTAATTTATCTGTTGTTTATCTTTGGTTTCAGTTAGTACCTAGATAGGTACTAACTGAAAACTTAACAAGTGAAAAGTAGATACTTTTCACTTGTTAAGTTGACAAAATGTGAACGTTGTTTTTTTTGTTTTATCATTAAATTCTCACCTAAGAGAGGTGGGGTTTAGCGATTTATCGCTTAAACTGGAGCAGCCCGACTGGTGAAATACCTTCACCTTTCAGAAGACGGCAGCCAAATAACAATCACTTCGGTGTTGTTGTGTTCCTGAGTAAGGTTTCCAGAGCTCATAGAGGGGTGCTACATTAGTAGCAGGGTTCAAACCTTCAAGATAAGGGCGAAAATTCCAGTAACAGCTTTATTATGCTGTGAGCTCATTACCAATTAACATCAGTAGGGATGAGATCAATCTTGAAGTGAAATATAAAAAAAACCTTTAAATCAATGTAACGTGGACACGCCACTCAAATATAATATTTGTAGTAAACTATAATATTTTATGGCAAAATCTGATTTTAGTTGCTCAATGTCCTACCTTGAGGGGTACTCTCAAAACGAAACGAACAAACGAAAGGTTTCGTTTTTGAAGATTATTCAAAAGTTTGGGAATGAAGACGTGGTTTTTGATTTGCATAAATAATAATTTGTTTTTTGAAAACGCTTAATTTGCATTCGAAGTGAATTCTTTATGATTATGAGGATTAAAAATTGCCATCCGTTGTCGGATCCGACATACTTATTTCGTTTATGAGAGTAGACCCCCTTAAGTCATCAATGCAAAATAGGCGATAAAGGCAAGTGGTACATTGGTCTTAGAAGGGCCGATAATCAGCAGTGGACTTATTTAAGTTTAAGAAATCTTTTTATACATGTAAATTACATCAGTAATAAGTATTTACTAATCGTCTATGTTAATCAAATGACGCCCCCACTGGCTCGGAACCTATAACTACAGAGAAGATACCGGCAAGAAAGTCTGCAGTTTAATTCAACGTAGATAATCCAATATTACCTACTTACTCATAGATTATCACGAGGAACGCGGACGAAGTTGTGGGCACAGCTAGTGAT
This sequence comes from Glyphodes pyloalis, assembly GCA_037074685.1. NCBI lineage: Eukaryota > Metazoa > Arthropoda > Insecta > Lepidoptera > Crambidae > Glyphodes > Glyphodes pyloalis. Next base: position 5,726,487 of record JAYKKO010000008.1, read on the forward strand.
GACCTAAATCATTGTAGGGTATTCTAAGAAAACCGTTCAAGTTAAATAATTTTAGCAAAAAGCGAACGTAAAAATATTTAGGAAAAGGTTGGTAAATATCACGTCTTCGGTTTATTGCGCGTTCGCTGGGGGCTTCGTGACCGGCCGGGTATACGTGTTCTATTGACCAGGTAATGACTTATCTGCCACGGACAAGTTTTATGTGATATCTATCGGTATTTCTAGCACGGTGCTTTGCCTAGAGTTAGGCTACAATCATAGCAGCCATAGTCACGGTGGTATGAACTGGTATTTTATGTCTTTGGAGGGCTTACTAAAGATTGATTATTGCTAAAAATAGTGACTGACATATTTATATTCACAAGCACTAAATAATTTAGTGATTAGTTACATTATGTGGGTCCCCGTGTCATCGCAGAAAAAGAGACATTAATGTTCATTAATAAAATTAATTTACCTTATTTATGCCCAATATTACAAAGTCCCGTCACTGTTATAATTGTACGGAACGAGTAAGAAAAACGGAGAGCTTCAAATGCACGTTAAATAACTTGAGATTCGTTTTCGGTTCACAAATTTGTGATTGAAAAGTTCCTTTTTAAAGTAGGTACCCAACTGGCACATTCGCCAGTGGGTTTTCTTTTTCAAAAATAGTTTAGGCCCAGTAGTTGAATAGGAAACCTTGAGTTAGTTTCCTATTTCCTTTTCCGGTGAAAGGCCTTTGCAGAGCCATGAATGCTGTTTTAAATATTGCGTCCCGATTTACCCCACAAAGCCGTCTTACACATTATATTACATGAGAATTACTTCTGGGAAATGGCGTTCTGAATTGGTAAACGTTTTGTTGTGTACTGGCTTGTCCCATGGCAACTCTTACATTGTATTTCGGTGTACTTTGTTTACTCGTACCTAAATCATTGCTAACTAAGCATCGTTAACGAAACGATGTTACGAGCAGTTGGAATCATTAAGTAGTATTCAGGTAAAATATGAATTTATGGGCTAATATCATAACGTGAGGCTTTACGACTACTTTGCATTTTGTAAATTTATATCACTTTATGACATATTTTATTAATAATATTTGATCTGGGGGTCTACTCCTTAAAAAATAAAAAGAACAAATCGTTTTTGAAGATTTATCAAATGTTCGGGAGTTAAAACATGGTTTTTGATTTGCATAAATAATAGATATTTTGTTTTATGAAAGCTCTTATTTCGCATTCGAAGTGAATTGGTTGCGACTATGGGAAAAAAATTGCTATCCGTTGTCGGATCCTACATATTTCGTTTTTGGGAGTAGGCCCTGTTTTCAGAGATGCTTGAATGTCAGCTCATATTATTATAGGTATAGTTATGTGGTAAAAAAACTACTCGTATCTTTATCAGTACTGTTTTTCTTTGAATTTAGGATTTCCTTACAAACAAACTGAACGTTTTTTTTTTGTATTTTTTTTAGGCCCAAACGTTGAGGGCTCCTTAACAAATATTTGTGTCAAATTGAAACTCATCAAATACTTGGTGGTTTCTATTCTTATCTATATATTTAGTACGTACCGACAACAATTTAATATAAAAGGCGTCGAATTGACGCCTACAAAGGGCGCATTCGGACGTTGTTCGTCGAGGCGAAAACAAATTAATTGCTATTGGTTACGTTCCAGTGTCGTAATTGCTTTGTTCCCGCGCTCGACGATCGATCAAGTGAGAAAAATTAATTGAAATGCCTGACGAACCCGTAGACGTTATCGGATCTCTCCTTTCTTTTGCCGCAATGTTAAGAATAAGCGTTCAAATCTGAATGTAAATGTTGAAATCTCCACTGTTTTGTTTCCGATAGCGAAGTAAGTTGCACGAAATAATTTGGTGTAACCACCTAATTAATATACTATCAAATTATATTTAGATAAATTTCTAATACTCTTCAACTTTAAAAAGTACCTACCCTTTATTTCTGAAGTTTCCCGCGTTTTCAACCTTAACTATATCTTTACTCTTTGTTTCTTCTTAATATATAAAATGTTTATGTTATTATATTAGTATGTGTAATATAAGGCTATGATTTCCTCTATCCTTCTTCCTTAAGCGTTGTATCATTAATGCGTTGTTCGCTTTTGTTTTAGGTTCTTAATGAAGACATCAGAAACAAATAGCTCAAATCACCGCGCAGTCTCCTTCTGGTGACGTATCTCTCTAAACACTTGACATTGGCGGAATCACTGCGTTGTTTTTAAACGCGGGGTAGAGACCGTTATAAACAAAACATACATTTCTGCTGTTGTTCTTGATCAACCCCGATATTATCTATCAGGGAATATCTGATACAGTTGGCCGCAATGAAAATGGGGTCTGACTATCATTGCATGGACCTTAGAACAATGTTTCCCAGAAATGTTTAATTTCTTAGGTTGCTGCTTCTATTATCAAATTATAAAACCTAGCCTCATTTTTAAATAGATGAAATGGTGTTCTGCGAGAATTCAGCTCATTTAACTAGATTATTGGTCTGGGCTATAACGTTTCTTTGTGCTTGTATATGATATAGATCAGTGGCTCGATCCAGTAATGTACATAAGCGATTGCTTACCTACGCAAATCACTCGTTGAATATGCAACGACTAGTTTAGGAGCTCAGTAAGCACATGCTTAGACTATTAAGTTCCTATATCTCGGTTTAGAATCACTTTATTTTCATCCCTCTGTAATCCTTCAATATCGATAGAAGGGTGTTTACGTTTTAAGCGGAAGTTTCGAGAAAATCTTGCTAAGGCTATGCGCAGCTCAAGTCTCACGTTTTGTTGTTTCATGTTTATTGTATCTGCTTGGAATTAAATTCTAGGAACAGTTTATTAATAAGTTATGAAAAACGAAACAAACATATTTTCCAATAATGTGTTCATTTGACCTGATAGTTACCTTGACCTGATAGATAGAAGAACTCGGGTGAAAGTATTATAGCTAATTCAAAATTAGCTCAAACTTGCCAATTAAACGTTCAAGAAACTTATTTCAAGTTAGTTGGATGGACCGTTAACTATATTTATGAGTGTGACGGGCTTAAATAATTTTGTGCTCAAATATTTTTAAAAAGTGTACTTTTTCTGATTTTGATGACTGTTTGTAAAAGAAAAAAATTCAAAGTCAGACCGGAATTTAAAAAATATTCAATTCATTAATGTTTTAATCCTCAATTTAAACCGCAATTTGATTGTAGTACCTAGTCGTGTACATCAAATATTGTGGAGTTATAAAATACATTTTTTCTGGTTCTACTTTACCGATACCGATCTTTAGGTTAAATCAAATTCTCTGTATCGGTATTATCTGCCAAGATAAAGGCTTCTGTAACACACTTTGGTTTGCAGATTGCAACGGTAGGTACCCACGTAATTTTACCACCGAACTAGCGAGATGAAGCTGGATTTGCATTCGTTTGGCTATCGAACAATTAAATCTGATACAAAGTGAATATATAGATTATTCCGAATCGGGGTAATAAAAGGATAAAAAAATCAGCTTAGTATCAATGTGTTTTATTAATGCTAAGTTGTAAATCGATCATCATGTACAACTATGTATGTTACACATTTTAAAACTATTATTGACGGTAACGGTATACTTTATGACTAAGGTCCAGTGCGAATTGGACTATGGTGAATCAGTGTGCAAATATACGATGTCTTATCTTTATTTTTATTATTCACTATCCATTCAAACCATAAAATGTACATGCTACTAAAAAATATTGTTTTCTTGCTTTGTTGTTGTATTCACATCTAACAAATAAAAGAATATGTAATGAGGTGTTTCAAAGGTTGCCGTCTAACCAATGGTTATTTTATGATTTTATGTTAAAAATGAGACCACGTGGTGAATATATCTTAATAAGAGTAATACTGATTTACTAGTTTACTCAGTAAGTCCAATACTCTTAGTGATATAATGACTATACACCAAAATACACAAAGTGGACTGACGTCAACCTTTGCCCAAAATTCGTTTCGAGGCGGACATTATTGCATTGGTTCCAGAATTATTAGTACAGGCAGCTTTGGTTTAGTTCTACCGCATCTATTTAAATCCCCTTAACTATTAACTATAATGATCGAAACTTGCGTCTGGTTCCCATATGAAACAACATTAATATCGTACAAACTTGAACTTCGACATGACATGAACGTATAGTACCTATGTACATGTGTCTAAGTGCAGTTTCATAGCAAAGGGTTGCAGGGAGGTATGAGGCGGGAGAGGTGGGAGGGAGCGTTAAGGAAAATCCAATTAGTTGGATAAACATTCGATTAAACTATACACTTGAGATAAGCTCTCTTTGCTCGTAGGAGTTCGTAAACGGTGATTCTGTAGCAGCGAAAATTGTTTGCTAATTGACCACAAATTATTGCAGTGTATTTTATCCTTCGACCTCAAGCACATCATTACTTTAATTAATCAGTTACATTCTACCACAAAAATATCAGAGTGAAGCAAATTTATTTTTCCTTGAACGTTTACCATTTATGGGTGTTGAGCAAATATAACTGGACTATGTGTACTCAAAAACTAATTAAGTAACTTCTTGTTTGATTGTTGTTTCGGATGTTTTTCAATGTTCTCTTGTATGTGAATAGGTACTTGATGGATTTACTTGTTACAGTTCAATGATAGCTTCATTACTTAACTTTTCTGTTATACCTTTTACTAGGGACTCTGGCGTTTAATAATAAGGGTATAATGTAGCATTTACATTAGTGAAACAATATTTATCTAATGCCCGCATCAAAAACCATAGTGCGGTTTCGAAAGTGCAACTTTTAAACTATTTAAAGATGGTAAAGTACCACTTTCGGTTCGAATCTGGGTCGCATTGTATTTTGCCTACTTTGCAACATTTAAATTACATCGGAAGAATTAACAATGCATTTTTTGTTATAGCAAAAAACAAATAATTTAAAATCTTTTTCCCCAGAATCCTATTTCTGTGAAAACGTCTAGTCTAGACTTACATTTGTAGTACAGTTGCAATGTTAAATTTGTGTAAAGACCGCTCATAGTAGCTCAGTGCAGTTAATAGGGAAGTGGGCCACCGCAGCTGCAAACGTCGGATATCCGATTCTGATATTATTCTTGGTTGTGGTATGCTCGGTAATGTTAGACCCTCGTCAGGTTATGCCGAGATGTAATTCAATCTAGTCCACCCCATCAATCTGTGAGTTCTCACGCATATATTTCTGTTGATTTGACAAATGAGAAGGGTGGGCCGTCTGTGTGGATGAGGTACGGAGCCGCTGGATCGGTGAAATATAGGTACTTGATGCCTTCTGAGTTAGGATCTCACGTGTCAATATCTTGGGATGTGGGTAGGGCTGTCAAAAAAGTCCATGTTGGTTTTATTTTCTTTAAAGCCGATTGCCAAAACAGTGTCCCTGTCACCTGTCTGTTTTCGAATTCTAAATAAAAAAAATGGTGTCGACTGAAGGTTGCTGGTGTGTTTTTATTATTGATAAAATATGTGTTTGAAATTCCATTTTTTATATTTTTTATTACAATTGGAAAAAAATGTCTTGCTTGTAAACTTTTATAATGATCACTTATTAATTTTATTCACAAAAAGTGGGTCCATTATTTTATTAATCGGTGGTATAAAACGTATCGATAGATTTGGACCATCCTTAAATTCGGGGTTAAGTCCTGTATTCATAGCGAGATGATGTTACGATATCAAACCTACATTAACAAATGGAAAGATATTTCGCGGTTCTTAGAAATGATTTAAAATGATCATTTTTTCATTTTAAGGCACTTTCGTAAAAGTATTTAGTGATTGATGGATACATGTAAATCTTGAAAAACATATTATATCTATATTACAATAAAGTTTCACCATAATAAATCATTCAAATTCTGTTACTTCAGTTATGTACTGGATACCATCACTAAACTAAAATTAATTTGTGATCGTTTCGTAGCTTGCTACAGCGGTGAAACTTGCTACGAATTATGATCTAAGCCGTAGCGAATGGTTTTCTGTTACTTTTAATACATTTATTCTATCTCATGATTATGTTACGTATTTAAAATATGTGGTCATTCAACGATTGGAACTTATTTTAGTAAATGTTATTAACAAATTACTTCATTTAAGAATGTGTTGGAATGTAATTGACAAGAATTTTTAAATAATCGCTCTATGTCTCCTATAGTATAAAATAACATCGTAATTCAGTTAAAACAAATATATAATTATGTATTTTACTTCAATTCAGCGCTTCGATTTGCTATGAATTTGAAACTTACCAGGGTTTTGAATTTACTTACGGGCTGGATATTATTCATGTTGATCGGATTTAGTTGTTCACATCTTACATAAAAAATCGTTAAAATGTCAAAATAAGGTACATGTAGATAAGACGATGATTTGTGATGGGGACATGTGTCCTATGCCACGAGGTATACGGGAGGGGATTTAAAAATAAACTGATTGCTGGCGGGTGCGATTTTTCTCGGCAAAAGTTATGTACCGCTAATAACTCATAGCGATAACATCTGTACTTGCTCGTCAGTTCGGAAGTAGCAGTTTAATGTGCATATTAGCCGCCGGATTTTTTCCATCAACCCTAACGACTGATATTATGGTAACAAATGTCGTGAAAACTATGTTAATTTGATTACTGGCGGTTGTAAACGTTTCGGTGCGGTTCAGTTTAGTGGATACGAATTTTATCACTGACGTCATTGGAATTTGAAAGGTCAAAATTTATAACAAATTGAAAGGGTTAATGAAAAACTTTTGACAAGAAAATGGTTTTCTGCCCGATATATAGTTTTTTAAAATAATATCTCTTTCAATTATTATCACTGTCTAGTTGTAGCATTCTAATTTAAGAATAACTTATACAACCTGTAACGGAAAGGGGGTAACAATATAAAATGGGTGGATACTATGCCTTGTATAGATTCTATATACGAAATCCCGAGTTAAAATAAACACTTTATTGTTTTTATGAAATAAAAAATGATTAACTATAATGACTGACTAAAACGTAAACAAACGGATCACAACACTATTGAGGTCAGCGACCCCAAATCACGTTATCACTTCACGACAATCACTGCGATCCTGAATTTCTCCACCTCCTTCCTCGACATGCGCGCCTAGTACTTTCTTAGAAGATGCGCGAACATTATGCAACATTTGTGGTGTCACTGTACAGAACGCGGCCTTGATGCTTTCTATCATCTCTTCCCTTGACGAGCATGCTACAGCGTACACCTTCCTTTTATTAGTCCCACAAGAAGAAGTCCAACGGAGTGAGGTCTGGTGACCGAGCTGGCCATGTGATACGACCTCCTCGCCCAATCCACAGATGGAAACGAGCGTTTTGATGGTTTCGTAAATCTCTTTCTCTAGCTCTCGGTCGGCCATCACGCTGCCGTCGGTTGCTATGACACAGATAATCATCTCGAATATTCTTGATTGCTCAAAGAAATCACGAAATATCACTAGGCTATCCATAGTAAGTAGGTAATCCAGAAAGGCAAAAACACAAGATGTTGTCACGGCGACGACAACTCAATGACTTAACTGAATTGTCAAAATGAGAAACGCTAAACCAACAAATTTCAGATGTGATTCAGTAAATACTAAAAGATGAACCACCATTGTGATATTTAAATTAATAGCATAATAGGTAGGTACATCCAAGTCTTTCGACGATTCCAACAATACTGTGATAGTGTTGTGCAAGCGTGACTTAGTCAAAATTTTGACTTGTATTTGACTGATATTTCAAAAAAAAATATTGAATCAATATGTGCGTGTACACAGCTACAAATGGTCCCATACAGTTTGTAACCGTTAACTGCTTTGGTATTTTTGATATTGTTATACCCTTTCCGTTACACGTTGTAGATAGTCAATTCGTTTTAAACATCTTTAAATTCTAATTGGCCACTTGTTGCTTGTGATATCTTATTATCTTTTTGCTTTGTTTGTGGCAAATAAATGTTTCTTTATTTCTAAAACACAAAATATTCCTCTTCAAATACGACTAACGAGTGTGGAATTGAATCGTATAGAAACGCTTTTGATACTTAAGTAATACATGTTTTTAAAAGACGTTGGGTTATAAAAGGCACGAGTCCCCACTTAAGATACGTATTCACTAGTCAACATTTGCGGCGCAACACGTGACTCTTGACATGTTTGTATCTGTTTTACGTGTCATGAATACCGGCTTCTGATGCGCTACACTGAAATCAACACAATTGAGAGCTTGAAGCTGCAAACTAGCGTCGCCTACGAAAGAAAACACTTTAGCAAGTGCTCTCTATGACCCTTTAGCCTATAATTTCGACATGTCAATATTCGATTCTTTTTTTCAATAAACAGATATCGTAAACAAAGTCAACGACAAAATATTTTTTAATCCTACCTACAGTAAAAAAATAAATATTGGACAACATCCCATAGATTGCTCTGTACTTAGTACGCATAAAACCACTTGTGTTACAGAAATCGACGTGTTAAATTTAAAAACTTTTCTTTAAGTTTATTTAAATCCAGACCTTTAGCGTAGTTTTTTTTATCTACTTATATAGTTATTGGTAGTGAAAGCAGGACTTATTTCTGAATAGAATAGTTTCATGTGTAGTTGATCAAGAGTGGTCTACACTTTAAATGAAAAAAAAAAAGTAATAATAATGTGGAGCAGCCTTTCTATTAATGAACGCGATTGCAAGGGAAAATAGAACACTTGTACTTCATGCATAATGTTTGGCCTTATGTGTTACTTTTTTCGGTTAGTGTGTATCGTTGAGAAAACGGTCTCTGATTTTATTGCGTCAGGACTATAGCAAATAACGTTTTGGTCATTTTAATTAAAACAGCTAAACAATCAAGGAGGGTCAACAAGAACTATTCTTAAATTAGGTAAGGGATCTAAAACTTTAATTACGTCGCTCTCGCGGTGGTCGATAAGCCGGCCCTAGTTCGTAGTGGCTTTTATTTCACATAATAACATATTAGAAAGCTCCCGGGGCACGCGGCCTGACGTGTATTTTCGTTGGTCGTGTAAATAAAACTCACTTAACTGGTCGCAGCACGAACGCCACCACTTTTAACATTATAATATGATTTTGGAAGTTAAATTTTTAAACACTCACAAAGGATGTTGGGCCGTATAAATAAAATCGTGTGAATGCAGGCCAACTCTGCCGCGAAATCAGAGTTTCACTGAAATGTGTTGCTCGAGGGGTTAACGCAATGTTTGTTTATTAGTAATTTGACTGGTTGTTCTCATATTTTCATTATTTTTCCGTTAACAACACATATTTTATTTATTTTTTTTAATATGAATAGTCAGGTACTTTTATTAAGCTATGGCAGTTCTAAAGGGACAAATATAGTCAAGGAGCCAAGGCAAGTTGCAATAGTTGAAATTCCATATCGTTTCGACAAGTTTAAAATTTATTTGTTGAAATTTGACTTAGAAAAGTCACGTGACATTGAAAAATCAATCCCAGAAATTATAAACTTGTTGAAATGTTAGGGACCCAGCCAATTGGCTAGACCCCTGGTCTTTGTAATCATAGAGGGGAATATAGATTTTACAGAAATAATGAATGGATATTGCAATACATGTTTGTTACTCTTTCACGCAAAAACTGATTAATGGATTTGGATGAAATTTTGTAGAAAGGTAGATGAAACATAGTACTATGCGTTATGGCAAGATATAAGATGCTGAAATAACCCAAACGAAGTTGTAGGTTGTACCGTAGTGCTATCAACGCGTTCTTCTTGTTGATAATACAGATATTCTTAGGAGTACACTTAGTTGTCTAAAATTATCATAGACATAGTATGTATCTCATTAGAGTGCTTAAATCTAATTATGTACTCTCTAGGGAGGTTAAACCATAAATACAACGGTATCACTAAGAGTATAGATATTTTTATCATTACATCTAGTGCAAGTGTGCGCTAAAAGTGTTCTGTACACTAACTGTTTCCTTATTTTCACAATCACTGAAACCTACTTCCTAAATCTAATAAAGCGCCTAAACTCGTTTACCCGTTAAACCTGATTAGAGGTCGCGCTCACCAAATATGAAATTATTTTTAAAGAAAAGCACTCAGCAGCTTAGAATTGTGCCATTGTTTCTTATTCATTTTCTAGTTTGCAATTTAAATTGTATAGTAGTTTTTAGGTTATGTTTTGTTCCGTAGAAATCGCGATTTTAAGATTGGTGTTCATAATGGACTTAGGATTTTGGTTAAAACTGGCAGCAATCGTGCTATGGAAGCTGGAATCGATGGTGGTCCCACAACATACAAATAAAGAAAAGTCGTCAGGTACAAATGAAAATTTTTATACAGGGGGGATCGAACCTTCGGCGCAGAGGGTCATTTCATAAATCCTAAATGCACCATCGAACCCGTTAATGAAATATACCCGTTTTGTAGAAAAACAAGCTATTGATGACGATGACTGCGACTTCGTTCGCGTTTTCCGGATAAAAAGTTATTAGAATACAATGTCATTAATTTAGCACTATAAGAATCGTACAATCTAATTTGTCTAATTATCAAATTTCATATAATTTAATTAAGTAGTTTATGCGTAAAAGGCAAAAAAATCCAGACATCCATACAAATGAATGTTCATATTCATATTATTTGTAGTGGTAGTTAGAATGGTTAGACTAAACGAGATGAAAGATCATCTGCACTTTCAATTAATAATTTGATGGTGGTGTTATCAAATATTGTTTGACAGGTAGCATCAAATGCACTACCTATGTGTATAAAGTGCACATTATTACCTGTCCATATCTCGTTACGTCCAGCCATCCTGACGAAAATAATATCTAGTTTAAAAAATAAAAATTGAATACTACACAGCGTAGGGAACGGGCGTTGAGTGAGAGGGGCTGACGTAGCTGCGCTTTCCAGGGCCCTCATAACTCGTTACGGTTATAGGTAGAGACAGTTAGGGCCTGTTAGGGCTCCGCACCCTCGCATCACCACGGCTGGGCGGCGCCGGTAATGAGGGCGATCGCGTAATGAAACTGTTTGAAGTTCTTACGCATGTTTGTTCATGAGCTAGGCAAAGTTTCACTCGGCATAGGAGACGTTGGAAAGGGCAGTAAATTCACTATTATTTGTTTTTTTTTTAAGATAAATGAACCAACCAATAAAGTGGTTTCGAACTAAGATTTTGAATTAGTAGGTAGATTACTAGACGACGAAAACTAAGTAAAGTCATAAGCACGTCAGAATACAAACTTTAGACTTGGCATCACCCTTATGTCCGCCGCATTAGATCTAATATCGAATTGAACACTTGCAGTGTTTACCTGGACGTGCTAACTAACCGAAGTAACTGTGGACGTCAACCCAGTAATTTAAGGAAGTGTTTTCTCAATGAATCCTACCAAGAATCTAGCCGGGACCTATCGCGGATTGGCCGCCTAACTTAAAAAATTAAATACTATGATTCACACTCAAGAGACAGTTTTGGACTCTCCCGTTAATAACGGCAACCGCGTAGTGAAAACAATTGAAGATCATACGTATAAGGTACATTAAAGGTGGGGTATTACAAAGCGCACAATCAAGTTCTTGTGTGTGCTTTGTGCCATTATTTTTAATAAAAATCTAATAGATACATATCTACCTAATATATATAAAAAAAGCGTAATTTCTGGATGGAGCGCAGTAAAGGACTATTAGGTAGCAGGAATACGCTGAGAACAGATTTATCCATCTAATAATAAAAACACAGTTTAGTCCTGGGCAACACGTTGACCACGGTTTAGTAAACACTAACCGCTCTACCTTGGACCCCAACCTTAGAGTACACATAATTGTGGCGTTTGAATTCACTATCCGGTGATTTCAAAAACTAAAAGTGCTGTAAAGCTTAGTTCAGTAGTTCCAGACACTACTTCAAAAAAATATAAATTTAACCTTCCGCTAAAGTTTAGTTTATTACAATTTGTTGTTTGTTTGAAGACGCATTAGACACATATTTATTTATTATAGGAAATTTAACGAAATACAGCTCCACAACATTTTTAAAGTTTATTTAAAATAAAGCTTGTAATATGTTTCCAGGAGATAGCAAATCGTGGAAATGTATTTGGAAAAATAAAAATTAAATAGGTTTTTGGATTTTTTTTACGCTTTTAAGAATATTCCTAGGGTTTACGACTTTCCGGAATTTATACACGTAGGTATGCCCACTCATATTCACCGGTAGTATTTTGATAGGAGTAATGTAATATTTTTTTTTAGGACAATTTCATTGCTCTCAATATGCATTTATTTTTATAAAATGAAAATGTATGTAACATGCAAATTATACAATAATATGTATTACACTTATTTAAATTTCTATATTTCTGAGATAAATTTTCATTTTGTTGAACATTTTAAATGGACTATGTAAGTTTATCCCTGAATTGGTATTTACTTTTAATTATTTTTTCTTCAAAAAATTAGATATATATAAATTATACGTTTGCAAATTCTTTTTAGGTGCTATTTGTTTTGGGACAACTCTCCGAAAAATATTGCAGTCGGTTTACAGCATCAAGTTTGTATTATGGCGAATTGTTTTCCCGTAGCTACCAAAGGGAGAGTATGAAAATTATGTGTAATGCTGTGAGTACGGAGTATTTGTTCTAGCTGGTGAAAATAGAGACGAATATAAATAAGTAAAAGGAACCTTAAATATGTTGTTAGTGGAAATGCAGTGGGTATTACAGTTGCATTTCAAATTGTATCCTGATATGTTGTAGGTTTGGAGATTTTCCGCAATGAACGGTAACGTTACCCATTGATAAAACACACAAATTAGGATAAGTACTTCAGACTACTGCTCACATGTTGAATCTCATAACATGGTGTATTGCAATTCCGGCTCGTAGATATTAGCCAAGACTAACTGTTTAATATGTCTTCTAAAGTTACACACGCCATTGCTTATTAAGCAGGCTATTTATGAGTATCTAGCCAGCATTACGTAGTGAGCTCGTGCCTACGAACTCTTGATACAGTATCAGATACATTACACGCTCCACGGATAGGTAAGTACCCTGCTAACATTTCACCAAACTAGCTTGGGATGGCAACGTATTCAATATCAGAGCCATCTCCATTTAACATACAGGGAGATATCACTTTTACATATATTTTTTGCTAAGCCTTTTGTTGAGTTTGTGAAAAAGTATTATATTACCTAAATGTGCCTCGACTCCAACTCTACTCTCTCTTGCCAAAGCAAATAACAGCCTCAAGAGTTGTCATGTCTAAAACTAAACAAAGTTTCTTTCTTTCAATAATACTTTTTAAGAGAGGTAGGGTATAGCGATTTGTCGCCCGAACTGGAGCAGCCCGACTGGTAAAATACCTCCACCATATAGAAGACCGCAGCCAAATAACAATCACTTCGGTGTTGTTGTGTTCCTGCGTGTGAGTATGGTTTCCAAAGCTCCTAGGGGGTGCTACATTAGTAGCAGGGGTCAAGCCTTCAAGGTAAGGGCTACAAGTTCAGTAACAGATTTACTATGCTGTATGCGACCTTAAGCTAGGACCTCATTTCCACTTAACATCAGGTGGGATAAGGTCAATCTTGAAGTATAATATAAAAAATAAAAACGTTCTCCACAAAAACTAAGAGATCAGTCAACGTTAAAAGGAGGTAGTCATTAGAAATCTGTTTAACAATTTGAAAACTTTGGAAGTTTTCGTATTCAAGCATCATAGGCAAGAATGCCCATATTAGCCAAGGCTCCACGGATTCAAGGATACAGTTTAACAAATGCCAATCGATTAAAGATCAAGGTGTTTGCGTGTGCCAGTAATTAGAGCGCTAACGAACGCATTAGGTTCACTTCCGCGGCGAGGCAGGCGTGGCAGCCTTGTGCTGGCCTTCTAATATTTGTCCAATCTTCGTCACCACTGTTTAGGGAACAACAAAACAAGTTAAATTATCCAAGCTACTCGTATCAAGTTTAATAAATTAGATCGATTACGTACTGAAATCTAGCACGTTGACAGGATACCTCTATACAATTATTACAATATGGCGTGCTGCAAGAAACCATCTGCTAGTTTTTCACATAGAGTTACAGTCAGTAATATTAAAAAACACTTACGTCACCATATACGTGATCACCTGTCTATCCTGTATATTTTAATGCGTTTATTTGATAGCGATTTATTGTTAAATGAAATACACCCCTTCACTGAACTTTGATGCGCTGTGTCATCATCAATGTTTTTATAGTTATTGTATTTTGAAAATATAACTGACGGACTAAATATAATAATGGTTTTTAACCCCAATATATGATGTGTCTTTTCACAACTGTTTATATGAAATGGAAAACTATGTATTTATCTTCTATCGTCTTCTATCTTCAAATCTTATCTTATCTTCAAATTTGCAAAGGAAACCTGTAAATGATATAAAATTTTAAGTTATTTGGTTAACCCTACATTAACTGAACTTTTTATTGAAATATGTATATGGTTCATGGTAAGTGCCAACGACGTTACTATAGTATTTTGTTCTATTGTTTACTTTTCCACATCCATGAAGTTTTATACTACACAAGCAAATAAAAACCGCTGGGATTATCCACCTCACCACACAACCAAGCAGAATAAATTCTGAGAGTTCTTTGAAATAATATCTCTAGAAGCAATAAACCAGTAAGTTGGAACACACTCCAGAGAAATATACCAAAGTTTTCAGTGTGAGTCGTAACTTACGAGTACACAGAAGGCTGAGGTAATAATTCGTGTCTTACTTATTATGTTTGAAAGTTAAGATCTCGAAGCATTGGCAACTTCGATAGGTACTTGGCTGTGGCTTACATGTGCGATATGGTTGCCATAAAGCGCCTTTAAAAAATAGTTACAAATTTAAATTTAGAAGTCGTATACAGATACGACTTCTTTATCTCCATTATTCGATGACTGTGAGTTAATACAGAATTAGAAAAGGTAAACCCTTGCATTTTTTGCAACCCTTATTTCAGATGACGGCACGTGATTCTCCCATGATCACCAATATGTAGTTCCACCAACGTTCCAGCTCTAAATTACAAACGCAATTGTCAAACTTTGACATGTTGGCTTGCCAAACTGGAACAATATTAGATTCTCAAACAATACACCACGGAGAGTTTTCAATTGAACGTTAGCGATCGAACACATCACAGCGGCCGTAATACAGCAATTTGTAAACTAGCAACAACCAACCGCGGCGCGTTGACAAATTGCGACCGCCTAGCTGATATTCTACTCTGTACCAGCCATGTTCAAACTTGTCACGTGTTACCCTCAGGTGGTCAAAAGATTTACAGTTTTACTAAAATTTCTTGATGTCTCTGTATAGTAAAAAGGCAGCCCTACTCATTTTCAACTGCTCACGATTCTTGGATACTTTTTATGGGGAGTTTGGGCACCGTAGTTAAAAGGTGCCTCGGGGAAGGCAGCAGCGTATGTGCGACTTAGGGGGTAACACTAAATATAGCTGTAGCTTAGTATTTTGAGAATAAATGTTTGACGATTGTTAGACACCTACAGCAGCATGACATTGGCGGCGACACTTTTGGCACAAATGAAAGTAAGCCCAATTTTTTTTGTTATATTACAATACAACTTCCATTCTTTGAAACATTAAATGAACAGGATTAAACTGGAGTTTTATTATAATAAAACCGTTATGTTCTGTAAGTTCCGTTCTTTAACGAATAGAAAACGATATGACTGTACAAACATTTTGTTTAGTTTATGCCAGCTCAATTAGCACCAGTGTTTGGTTAAGACATGCAATATGGCTTTTGTGTCTTTATTAATTTATAATTTGATATCTTACATAACATACATGCATTGCAAGTTAAATAGCTTTTCTGCGTTGTGGGCTTCAGCTTACATCAGCACGTAAAATTAATGTTAACAATTAATGAAATAACTAAAACACAATTCAGTTAGTTTTTCGTGTAGTAAAAACAAGTACAGCGAGTGTTTTAAAAAATCACAAGGTCATCTTTAACAACGTTATTTTAATTAATAATGTTCAAAAACTTGCTACGTTCAACTGCTTCGCACCCCAGGGGGCCGCGCGCAGACTTTGAAAAACTTAACTCTACACCATAGATTGGTGATAAGCGACCAATTTGAGGAGGCGCCACGGCGGGTACGGAAGTCGTTATTACAGTAGGCGGTGCGACCAGCCAAATTGCGCCGGGGCACGCCATCTGAACGTGACAGCGCTGTCGAACACATTGCTTATTTGAAACGTCTTAGTTTGACGTTCTCGAGCCATCGCGAATATTGAATTTATTTCGCTGCGGTTCACCGTTCTTTGCAAATATATACCAAAATATTATCAGGAATGAGAGACAGATTCTAGTAATTTTTGTCCACAACATCGAGACAAACAAGGTAACTACTGACATGATCAGCTGTTGCGTACCAAAGCTAGAAACTACCAAGCTACTTAATAAAAAAAAATTGCCTCCAGAAGTCAGAAACGGTTTAGTGATCCTTTTTAAAGATATTAGTCACGATTAACAGGGCTATTCAATTAAATTATATTAAAATACATATTCCATTTGTAATTTTAGTCACATTACAATTTCACCTAATTTGGTTTTACAGACACATTGGAGTACGATTTAGGCAGTCTTTTTGTTACAAGACAAAGTGATATATTTTAAACAATATCGCCTCATTTAAGTTACAAAGGAATATAATACAAGTTACAGTGTTAAAGGAATCACTTTGAACTATACATGTCAATACCTGAAAATGGAATCATCGCATTGTTTCACGGTGTCAGGGCGGGCCCTAATTTACTAAATGTCAGATCTGCCAAGTTAGTTGTTTGTATTTCGATAATTGAAATTGGAACATCACCAATAATAATACATTTGCCCTACCAATCGTACCGTTATTGAGTTACAAAGTTTACCTTTGTATGAGAATAGAATATCTGCCTGTACTACCCACATAACTAAAAGTTCTATAAACTTCTATAATAGGCAGTACGAAACGTATAACCACCAACACAAAACAAATTCACTTCCATCTTCATTTCTATTCTTCTAAACGTATATTTACTTTTTGTAAAATACGTCTTAAGGACAAATTTTTTAATCGTTGAACAATAATTAACAAGTCGAAAGAAAATAAACTTTTTGATTTATGAACGTCATTAAGTAAAATTGTGATAGCATTTAAAATAAGTCGTATTGTAATTCATCCGAATGTAATTTTTTAAACGACGATTGAAAAATTGGCCCTAAATCAATAATACCTACTTACATCAATACGTCCTTAATTTATTTTTCCCTTCACCACACCACATATAGTGTGTGTATTTTTAGAACATTTATTATTAAATGAAAAATCAAAATCTTAATAGTAACTGACAAAGTATAAATCTATGAGTTTTCACAAGCCGGTTTCATAAAACGGTAGAACTTATTTTGAGATTGCCAAAACAAACTGCTTAAGTATAGTATAGTGGTCATTTCTTTGAGAAGTTGGACCAATATGTTATTGATAATAATTTAACAGGATCCACCGACGCTCAGTGGCGACCATGAGGGACTAATATATTTCCATTTTAGTTAAACATTCACGTCGACGATACTAAACCTCTATTTCCTTTAAGTGTTCGCCTTTGCACTCAGGTCTTATTATTTGAGAAAGTAACATGTATTATTTCAAGACCAGTTGATATCATATGACTAGACCAACACTTGAGCTACTTGAGCATGGAATTTTGGATATTTTCTTCAAATATATTTTGTAGCATTCATTAAGATAGTAATCGTTGCAGATTAATTCAACCTATTGTTTGATGTCGGAGAGTTTGGAAATAGGTGTATTGGATAATTTTGCTAAATTTGTTATTTTAAATAATGAAAAATAGATGCATAATAAGTGGGATAAAAATTTTAATCTTTTTGAAACTACTTTTAGCAATTGATGACATATGTGATACTTGTGAAACTTTATGACAGTACTACTATGTATTATTATGTATGTACTTATTATTCGTAATATACTAAATATACCGTGAAAGCAAGAATCTACCTGTTGCCGTTATCTATATCGAACAAAAACAAACAAAAACTCACGTATTAAAAGCTCTCATATTTTTATTCTGTATTTAGTATTTTTGTTATAGCGGCAACAGAAGCATATGATCTGTAGATTTCAACTGTCTAACTTTTACGGACTGTAAGATACCTACGCCTGGTGACAAATGGACTGTCAGATAGACAGACGGACAGCGAAAGTCTTAGCAATAGGGTCCTGTTGTCTTTACCCTTTGGGTACAAAACTCTAAAAATGAGTTTAGTAGGCAAGTTGTTGTAGGCGCCGACTAGCGTGTTTCAGAACGTATTAGGCTCCGCTCACTTTGAACGCAAATATTTTATTCGATGGCATGGTAGTCAGCCGCAGAAATGGCTAGGTAACCCCGAAACTTGTAATGTGGGCGTACCTATTATTAAATTACATGTTTTGTGACACGCACGCATGTAGTTAGGCCGTGATTCGCCTCAGTCGCCGTTTGAAGTTTGGAAATAAGGAATTTATGTATTTTCACGATTCTTCAACACAGTTAAGAATAGTTGGGAAAAAGTTATAATTTGATTTCCTTCTTCTTTATTATCGTTATTTCAGGATTGAAATGATATTTTAGCTGTAAGTACTTGTATCTTTTCTATCCATGGGTATAGCATTCCTATTAAATTTGCGTAAAAGAGGACTTAACTTCATATATTTCAATACAATCATTTGGCGTTTATGATACCAAGGAAATAATGTTAAACACGGCAAACTGACAAGCTTAAAATAATAGCCATTTGCCGTAGATAACGTAACTAAAAATCGTTGTAGCAGATTACGCGAAGGACATTCATACAAGAATGTGCCATCTGAAGGTATTAATATATTATCATCTTTATTATTGTTTATTAAAATTATTGTACATTTAGTGATTATAACCAAGCCAATGGGCAATAGTTCTGCGATAAATATTTCCATTTTCCATTTTCCCAGAGCTCCTGGGGGTGCTACATTAGTAGCAGAGGTCAAGCCTTCAAGGTAAGGGCGACAAGTCCAGTAACATATTTATTATGCTGTACTTGTCACCCTTAAGCTAGAATCTCATTACCACTTAACATCAGGTGGGATAAGGTCAATCTTGAAGTGCAATATAAAAAATAAAATTTTTTTTTTCGAAATAGTTGCTAAGGGATAAGTGCCATCGCTTTAGAAACTAAACACAAAAAATGTATAATTATTAATTAATGGTTATTAATTAAAACATAATCAGACTGTGGTGCCTGATGTCATTTACGAACAGATTCTGCTGACGCGCTACGGTATCCTCCAAAAAACATATTAACCAATCTGTAAAATGTGGTAACATAAAACATGAATGATACCTGACGATTTCGTGAGGTTATGAGCAGAATTTTTAATTAAAATGTTAGCGCACAAAGCGAAAATACCGCGGGCTCGTGCAAATATTATAAGCTGACACAAAAAGTATTTCAGTGGCGTGCATAACGAACGCACTTGTGTGGGGCAGTAATGTTTACAATAGTGCTGACTGATGCACTAGCGGTAGACTGTCGATACTATTGTAGATTTAAACCAATTCAATGAATGGATATGATTTTGTTTATGTGTTATATAATAAGTTTACCATGCGATTCTCGACACGTGTTGTATTATTGGTACCTACTTTTAATCTGATCATCTTAATGTGTTGTCGTAGTATCAAGAACATAAAAGAAATTGTAGTAAAATAAAGCAAGTGAAGTATAAATAAATTAGTTAGTTTTTAGAACTAACACAATTACAAACACCAACACAATTTCTTGTGTCCTTTTAGTGAGTAGATATGTGTGTAACCATACTCGTACAAGCGTTTTACCTTATATTAAGTGATCACCCATAGGACTTAATTTAGTGTTTTAACAGTGCTTGCGACAGTTTAATAATATGGTTCAAGAAGACAACCATATTATTGATAGTATTTCTCTACCTAAATTACCAATCTGAAGGTGTTTATCGATGGTCAAAATAAGTCACGACAACACTATTACAACAATACTAGCGATCCGTACCAAACTGCAACGACACTTTCACCACCGCGCCAGACAAAACATTGCAGTTTTCGGCTAAGATATTTTTTATGTTTTGTTCAAGAAAACACTCATTGTAGGATGTTTTGCAGTTTGGTAGACTAATATAACTCTTGAAAATACGAAAATGCTTTAAATCGTCCAAAAAATATACGTATTAATGTTAAATATACATAAATTTTCAACAAAGTACATTTCTGCCAATGTCGCGTGATAAATAGAGTCAGAAAATGAAAACTAATTATATCTGTATTTCATTTAAGCATCTTATAAATGACTTAATTGTTAGCACATTAGCTAAACATATAATCAAAATCTGATTATGTTTAAAATAGCAATCGCATAAACAGTCGTTGTAAAATCAGGAGTTTTATTTCCTGTGGGCCACTTTTAACGAGTAGGAATTATTATTTTATAACCGATTATTTGATTTAAACAGGTTCAGTCATACCGTAGCAGTTACTTGCAGTTTATTATCGAATAACTCTACTACATAAATAGCTTTGTTCATTTCCTCGTAATTCACTTTGAAAATTATACCCACTTTTGCTTCCCCGTAGCGTGACGGTCCGCAAAGTCAACCTAGAATTAGAAAGGCATAATAAGCAAATATCTCAAGATTTATGCTCCAAATAATTAAGCGAAATCGCCGTAATAACATGAGTTGACGATGTATTCGGTTTCTTGTTGGCTGCGATTCTGAAATTAATTAGTGTTTTAACTGTCGAATTTGGACAAAAATAACTGTGTTTGTAATCTGATATGAACTCGTTGAATAATGGGACACGAAATAATATGTTCTAAGGCATACGCAAATATTTCGATTTAATCAAAAGCAAATTAGGGTTTTATGCAGATGATTTGATTACTTAACTTTGTTTTGGGGAAATGCGTGACGCACCCAACCGTCACCCGAGTCACCGTAACAGTGATGCTGTGAGAAACTCTAAAAACACCACTAAACCTTCAATCAATAACGGACACATCTGCTCAACTCATGAGACATTTATTTTGCAGCACTATATAAAAAGTTACATCCTACTATTATGTTAAATGCGAAAGTAACTCTGTCTGTCTGTTACGCTTTCCCGCTTAAACCTCTCAACCAATTTTGATGAAATTTGGCACAAACAATTTTTAGACCCTGAGAAAGAACATAGGCCTTTTATTGCGAAAAAAAAACCCTGTAGTCCATGTGAACGAAGTCGCGGGCACAGCTAGTAAGATAAAATAAAAATATACTAACTCCACAGCTAATTAAATAAAACTCGTAAAAGTAACATAAGGCTAATTTAGGGCATACAGGTACTCAATTTTGGGTACCTTTCTAAGGTACTCAAAATCCTAGCAGTGTCTCATTGAATCGTGATTGATAGTTACTGGGCGTAGAGTCTACCAGTCTTTTCGATAGCTGGTGTCTTCTAACAACAGGTAATCGGTCTGAAACATGTCATGATTGATGCTAATTTGTATATCCGGAATTTCAGAACTAGCAGCATCGTTTAGGCTTAGGAACTAGATTTGCTATCCTTAAAATTTATAGCCAAAAACCCAGCCTACTCATCATATCGGTACATTTGCCATTGAATGAAAAACTTACATGATTAATTCAAAGAAATGCAATTCTGTTGAAAGAAAAAGTTATTTATAAATCTCCTCTTCAAAGATGTGGGTGCACATCTTCACAAAGTGATTTAGTTTGCATCCGAAGGCGTCAATCTAAGGCTTGTTAAGTTTGTGGCTCGTTGCGGAAACTAGGTGGGATGTGGGGCAGTCTACTTGCATTACTTTATTTATGTTGCAAATAACAGTCAAATGAAGAAGTGATTTTAAGTCTTCTCAACTTTCAACGATACTTAATAAAACTATGGAGTAAAGTTGATTTTGATGACATTTTGTGAACGTTTGCGTGTAAAAATGATTTCAGTGTTAAAATGTATTTTTTGAATCACCATGCATGCTCAAATGGTACGTTCTTTGGGCTCAGAACATAAATTAATTCGATAGGTTAACACAATCGATTACAAGTACACTTGTTACTTTCATTTAATTAAAGTAGGTAATTATTTGAGTTTGGTGGCTTTACGTGTACAATTGTTTAGTTAATACCATCTATTAAAAAAAGACATAAAAAAATAATCAAGAATCTGCCTGTTTTGGATGTTAAAATTAAGGTAACCCCAGATATTAGATGCCAATGGACATCCTAGTACTTTTTAATTGGAAATAAGAAAATGGTAGATTTGTATTCGTGCACGTTACGATCAAAGCAGGTACCAAACGGTGTTGGTAATCTGCTACACGAATGGTTATTTCTGTGGTCGTATTTGTAGCCGATTTATAAGAAATCTAGTTAAGATATGGTGAATGTGTGGAAGTCACGTCATACGTAGGTACCTACTAACTACTACGCCAATCGTAGTATATTGCTGGGCACTCCTTTAATACGGCGCATAATTGGTTTCTCGAAACATGTACAATTCATTGTTCGTTGTATCCAGGTAGCTAGTTGATAGTGTCGTCCAATTTAAGTAATAATATATCACACACGACAGCAAAAACAGAATAATCAGCCAAACAGATTTGACTGTTTAAAATGAGCTTTCGAATTTTAGATGAGGTGATAAAAATGTTCTAGGAATTGCTAACAATAAGTGTTGAATTGAATTTGATTAATTGTTTCTACTACAAAAACTAAAGTATTTATTTTTACCATGCAATGAAGTCCCATAGAGTTTTAGTAAGATAAAGCTGATATAAGTATATCATATTTGGAATACTTTAATCCGAATAGGTAGTTATTGTGTGAATGCAGTATTTGCATACGCATGCATGCATAGTCCACTAAATCTATTGTTCAATCGTAGTTAGAGTAATCTTCAGCAATATTGCAGTGAAGATGTTGGGCTGTAGACGCTGTTTAATAGCTTAGGGGAATATTAGGTTTAGATATAGGTTCGTTTTATAACGGAACGGAACGTTGAAGTCAATTAATAGGTGCTACAAAAGGTTATCGTAGAAATAATAAAAAAACATGGAATAATTTAAACACAGTAATTTGCTTTAACCGTTCAGGTTCATTATTTCAACTAAACTTATTTGATTAAAGTCGGTTAACATCTTATTGGATGCTATATTATTTTGTAATACGTGATGCTGCCATAGTGATTATCGGGATGACAATTTATTCCAAATTACAGCTCATTCGCTACCTCGGGTAGGCGGACAAATGTGGTGAAATGATAAGCGTTTCATAATGAGTTCGGAATCCTAGAAAGGCTAAGTTGTTAACTGAATGAACCATGAACTGTTACCTTCGAGGAGGTAAGTTTGGGATACTTTTTAATATAATAGGATACCACGTTTTCCGATATGTTTAAATCCCTGTTTTCATCTCCATTTACGTCAGAATATATCGAATCAAAAAAGTCGTAAGAACTTTTTTCTAGTATGTAAATTGAAAATTTCAGGGCACTGACTTTGACAAAGGCGATAGGTATGTTCTTTTTTTGTGGTAAAAGTGGCATATCGTTGGGGATAGTGCAATACCGCATTTCAATCATTTGCATTCTGTATGAAAATTAGTCCAGAGGTTTGGGAATCTATTCAAAAAAATATTGCACTTCAAGATTGACCTCATCCCACATGGTGTTAAGTGGTAATGAGATCCTAGTTTAAGGGCGACTAGTACATCATAATAAATCTGTGACTGGACTTCTCGTCCTTACCTTGAAGGCTTGACCCGTTCTACTAATGTAGCGTCCCCCCAGGAGCGAAGATTTTTATTTAGCTGCGGTCTTCTGTAAGGTAGAGGTATTTCACCAGTCGTCTACTCCAGTTCGAGCGATAAATCGCTATGCCCTACCTCTCTTAAAAATTATAACCTTTAACTTTTTCAAAGTATTACATAGTTTAAATGAGATAAATAGATTAAGTATAAAGTAAAGGTACGTCTGTCGATGCGGTCGGTAAGCAGACACGTCGATCAGCCTAGTTACGTCGCGTGCTTCGCGCCACATTACTAGCAGAAACTTTTTAACAGCCACGTAACAACTCAACTTTGCGCTATCCAGTTGTTTCCAACTACCTCGGCTTTTGGGATCGAGCTATTTTAGTTTTTACATCGCGATTGATACTTAGATATCGCGTATTACAGTTTAGTGTTACAAGGTTCGAATGAGTGAGAACTTTTTTCATTTAGATGTGGCGTTATTGGTAAGCTGTTACACACTGGTGTTGGTTTCAACTTTACGAAATTGCATGGCTCCCTGAGAAAAAAAAGAAATTTAGCTTTTAAGTAGATAATCATTGCATCTAATGTTTCGAGATAATTCTGGTTTCGATTGTATTACGTTTTTGGGAATAGCAATAAAGGAATATATACATGAATGCATTATCCATACTTATTAATATTATTAAGTTGAAGAGTTTGTTTATTTGTTTGAACGTTCTTAACTTAGGAACTTAGGTCCGAATTGAAAAAATATTTTTGCGTTGATAGTACATTTCTCGAGGAGGGCTTTAGGTTATATAATATCACCCTGCGATCAATAGTATAAAAGAATCAGTGAAAAATATGGAAAAACGGGGGGGGGTACGCGTGCGAAGCCGCCGCTGGCTGCTAGTAAATTATTATTATTTGGAAAACTTGTCAAATTTATATGAAAATATCTGGGGCTAAGGGGCTTACACTTCTTTGTTGCCCGCAGGCGTCCAGGTAAGATAAGATAAGAGAGGTAGAGCATAGCGATTTATCGCTCCAACTGGAGCAGCCCGACTGGTGAAATTCCTCCACCTTACAGAAGACCGCAGCCAAATAACAATCACTTCTGTGTTGTTATGTTCCTGTGTGTGAATAAGGTTTCCAGAGCTCTTGGGAGGTGCTACATTAGTAGCAGGGGTCAAGCCTTCAAGGTAAGGGCGACAAGCCCAGTAATAGATTTATTATCCTGTACTTGTCGCCTTTAAGCTAGGACCTCATATCCACTTAACATAGGTGGAATGAGGTCATTCTTGAAGTGCAATATAAAAAAAGGTCTCTAAATCCGGTATCATGGTAAACAAAAACTAAAATTTAGCTACGTTTCATTGCTAAGGCTTGTTGTTATTTTGTTTAGGTGAATGCCGTCCATTATTTGTGTCTACTGCAGTTCCTGTGAAACAAGAAAGCCCTACAGCGGTCACATGTAATCCTGTCCCAGGAGAAAGCTAAACTGTCTTGTAACCCGCAGCTATTTAATCGGAATTAAGAAATACTCTTTGTTCTTGTATTTGTTTTGTACGGTTACTTGGTGGTTAAATATGTTAGGAATTGAATTTTTCCTTACCGATTTATGTTGGATTTATTTAACACTGCTTGAATAAATCTTTAATAATGAGTGGTAGACGAAATAAAAATTGATTGTATGTCATGACTGCGCAAATATATTTAAAGAAGATGTTTACCTAGGAGAGACTGTTCATTTCTAAATAAAATAGGAAATTATCGTAAGATGTAACGTTCAAATATTTGGCATCAGTTGCACTAACTTAGTTTGAATGGTAATGGACAATTTAACAGTTGTCCAATTCCACAAAATGTATAGGATATCTGTTTATGCATTTATTTGTCATTCGTGTTTGTTTTAGGCACATATTTATTAGGTATGAGGATCTCAATATAGAAAGAAATACCTCATTACTTGTCTTGCGTTGTTTGTTAAAGCGGGATAGAGTAAAAAAAAATTATTGCAACTGCAATCTGCAAATCCATCACTTTGACGCTCGATTATGATTAATTAAAGTACGTCATTAGGACACACGATAAATTCAAACGTTCACCGAGTACCAACAGCTAGCCAAAAACTAACAACTTTCAGTGTATGCAAAACGTGTAAATACTCGGAATTCTTCAAACAACATGCACACGTAGTTGCTTTATGCGATCGTTAAAATAGCATGGCCGAGTTAGCAGCTGGTTGAAAAACGTAACGTTTCAGCTTCCCGATGTTAGGCTAATTACGGAAGAGTAGCCGGACAAACAACCGCTTTGGCGTATTGTCCCCAACTGTCTGTTTGCCGACCGCGTCCCTTTCAATCATGGGACCGTTTGAGCACCGTTGTGTGTTCCGCTTGTTTAGTGTAATGCCAATCGAATTTGGCATATTATTAAACTTGTTTTATTTAATCTAGCATATTTAGGTCCATATTAAACTTCGTCTGAGTCTGTTCTTTCTTTTCCGTTTAATGAGCCATGTGACTTCAAAAGTACATTGTACTTCATTGTCATTTACTAAAACGGTACGTCCAACGTTATTCAGGTACGCATTTTAAGTAATATATTTTTATGGCTTTTCTGATCATAACAGGATTCATATTTTTTTAAATTAGCTTAGTGTTTGGAGATCCTCCCATTACCTGTTAGAACATTTCTACCTAATGCCATACATATATGCTCATACATTTAGGTGTGTTCAAAGTATTATCACATAACTAAAAAAATATTTTGCTTCCTAAAATGTGATGACTTTAAAGCAAATTTAGCACTAAACGTGGTTTATTGTAAATCTTTGTGCAAGTAAGCCATAGATATTAATTAAAGAAAGGTCGGCTTTCTTCTTAAGAGTTTCTTTTCAAGTTGACTTCCAGTCTCTAATGCAAGCAAAAATAGTGCTGTGGTTTCTTTGACAGGATAATAGATGGTAGCATTGCTAGCTGATCGAGAAAATAATCACAACAAGTTTTAAACTGGTTGATAGTCATTAATAGGTTGCTACAAAACATTTTTTTAAAGTTTCGTTACCTACATACTTTATACTTTGATGAAGATACCCATTATTGAGTTAATTGTGTATTCATTCCAACACATCAATTTATTTCTCATTAAGAATATAAATCTAAGATCTTACGTATGTATGAGACTAACTGTTGCCATTACTTTGTTCACGTAATTTCAAGATAAAAAGTGCCTGTCCTATATCTTATTTTAGTGTCAAATCTATTCAGATACCATATTGCATCCAAATGAATTAAACTGAAAAAAATACTTACATTGCTTGACATGAAAAAGTTTTGTAACTTATTATTTTGTCAATTAAGTATAAATTATGACATACAATAAAAGAGGATCAAATTTGATATGAATTAATAAAATAACTATGCGGTGGAAAGGAAATGTTTTAGAACAAGCAAAGAAAACCAGTAAAGTAATGAATTATTATGTGGACAAATAGTCTATGCCAAAGGTCATAGGGTATTTGTGTAAAGGCCAAACATCGAGTTTTATAGCCCATGTTAAGAGATTATTCTCCAAATGTTACTGTGATAAACACCATTAAGTACTAAATAATAGTCAGTTTCTTAAGAGTTAGTACGAAACTCTTTTCTAGTGTAGCTACATTCCCTTTCTTGTAATAGTCTTGGAGGTAAATGCCTGTGAACAAAGAGCAAAATAAGTCTTCTGTTTTTCTAAATTTGGAATGGTACACTGGAAACATGGGCACAAAGGTTTCCCTTAGTTCCTTCATAAAACTAACAATATTGCTTGCGGTAACAAGACAGGAGCGTTTCTCGCGAGCCCATATTCGCGCCGGTATTGTCTCTTTAGGGGCTTGAGCCGCTGTTAGACCATTGTTTAGCTTCCTTCACCTGGCAAGACGGATTCCAGACAAAGGCAAGGCTTTCTGCACTCGTGTATGTTTTTGTTATGCAATTGTAGGTTTTGAGTATGCCACATGAGGGCGTCTCAGAGCTCGTTTGTGAATTGGAGTGTGGATTCCCCCTACTACGAGTTCGGAGATTCGGAGCACTGAATTTTTACAAGATGCAAATAAAAAAATTGCTTAGAGTCTGGTCTGTGTTTACTTCAATAAGCTGGAACGAAATTACATTTCGCAGTGGTCTGTATATTTACACTGATACCGGTGGGCGGCATCTACATTTAATTTTGTTAGATCTTTTTATAAATTAGACGGGGATCTAAAAACACATTTTTTAAGGATATTATTCCAGACATAAAACACAAAACTTGTAGTAATGGTCTCTGCAAGGCTCGGAAATAGCCCGTGTAAAGTTGAAGATATCTTGCACTAGCACCTTGTGAGACGTAATTCTCGCACAAGAGGTAGTGTCAGATGTGAAAATATGTCTGTGTTTCTTTACCCTCGAAAATTCTTTCGCTTTAGTGATGTATTGTGCAGGCTAAGCCATAATTTCCGAATATAACTAAAATGCCGAAGCAACGGTCCTCTCATAATGCTGTGGTGTACGGCAGCTAGCAATTTGCATTTTATGCTCCAACGCGAGACTAACAAAGGCTAGTAAGGAACGAAGAAATGAAAGAATTTTTAGTTTAGCCGAAATAATGCGAAGATCTCTTGCATCCATGAGAGAATTGAAAAAGGCAGCCGCCTCGCAGACAGCTGTTGAGTTTTGGAATAAAATAACAACTTTTATTTCCTTGCAAAATTCATCGAAATTAAACTGCAAAGCGGGTGTGCTGTGCCTTCATGTATTTATGGTAGGTATTACCTACCATACGCAGTCCATCATATCTAATTTTTTTATTCCCGATATAAATGCTTTCCTTTTATTTTAATCATAGAGATGTGTAAATATAAAATTTTATTGAAATATTATGTTACAAGTAGTCTTCCTTAATCTGGTAATGCGTCAAATTACTGAATAAAATTAACTGATGGTATGACGATTGTCTAAAACGGTGGTGATTTAGTAGGTCCAAGATCCTGTACTTTCGATTCTTATTATTAGGACACATGTTTCTGAGCCAAAAAAATTTTTTTTGGACGTACTTTACAGATGACTGATGTCATATTATCTCTGAAGCCTAGAACTCATAAAAAAAATGGTGTAACTCCATAATTGCATTAATGTGGTACCTACGTTTGTAGATAAAACTTTAGAATCATAACCGACCAACATTTTACGTGCAGACTCTAACAAAACAATTTTAAGTTTGTTAATTTAGACGACCTTTAACTGTTTAGTAAATAAAAAAATGGAGTGTAACGGATGGTAGTTAAGCTTAATCAATATAGGCGGCTTAGTGCGGCAAAGAGTGAGGTGCTAAAATACCGGAAGAGCGGCGAGATGAATTGATCGCTCTCTGCAAGATTGAGCACGGCACTACCCTGGGGACCCAGCGTAGAAAAGCCGTCCCTATTTGGTTCCATGTTAACAAACTTGCTAGCAGTAATGATCGATAATGAATGATGGGCTCATGTTGTTAGTAGAACGGGTGTGGGTTACGTTCACGGATTGTTTAGATTTTACGTTTCAAAAAGAGATAGCGCCATCGAGGAAATAGTTTGGGTATCTTGTTAAAAACACAACATGTTTCTCTCATGTCAGTCGCAAGAGTTTTTAAAACTACCAGCATTCCAAGGAACTTATATTGTTATATCATCTGAAGCGTAGGCAATAACATGATACCTAATAATACCTTCCAATTTTAAACGTAAAATAAATTTTAAGACGGCTTTCACTGTTAGTCAAATAGTTGACGGAGGTAAGAAATTGGATAGATGGCCAATAGTTACGGTCTAACATGTAAAAAATATTAAATAAAGACATACTTAACAGATCACAAATAATTTCTTGTAGCTACTTAACTACCTACATGGTCTAGAACCATTTCATATAAAAATATTGGAATAGCTTTTACAGTCCCTGGATAACTTTGTAAAAGTTTTTTTTAAAGAATCAACAGACGTTTTTTCTCTATTCATAGTATGACGATTTATTAAGTAACAAATTCCCATAAAATTATTTAACGACAGATGTATTTCTGCATTTACTGCCGAAACCGGAGCAAAGATTATGCACAGATTAGATGTATAAGATTATACACACGTAGCGAATCTCAAGGTTGTAAATTCGTCGTGAGATTTACGAGCGGTGCATCAGGAGACTGCAACCGAGGTTCGGGTCTAAGGATGGCAATTTTGTTTAAAAAAATATCTTTGATTCAATCTGAATGAATACATTCGAAAAATCGATGCGCGAAACAATGGAAAACGGAAAAAAAATCAAAATATTCGATCGGTATATTAATTAAAAAACAAAAATTGAAAAAATAAAAAATCCTTTCAATAATCTCCTTAAATGTATTGAATTTCTTAATGATAACAAAAATGTCTTCCGTGTTTTAAATTTCATGAATAAGACACACGTATTACCTCCTCAATCTCCCGTACTCAAATTAGTCTTCGAAATAAACAACAACAATTGTATTTTTATACGTCCCAGATTCATTAACGTGATGGGCCTGTTAAATCAAATTTTATTTTGATTAGTAGATTAGTTTTTCAACCCTACTAGGGCTGTATGGGCGGCGCCTGCGCTCATATAAACTACTTTTATCGTGTAAACCCGCAGGTAACTCGTACTTCATACTTTTGGCTTACTTTGCAAAGTTGAGTGGAAAAATGTAAACATTTTTTTTAGAAATGGATGTCTTCTCTGGTTGTCCGGCGACATAATAATGAAGCTATCTTAGTCCCTCAAAGTTCACGGGAACAGAATATTTTAAACATCAACACGTTAAGGGAGTTATTTATTTATTCTATGCCCTGATATTAATATGCTTATAATACAGGTTCAGTCTTGTCAAAGTATAAACCTTTCGAGTTTGACACAAACATTGATGATTTTTATAATCGTATATAAACTATATGAAAAACCAGTGCTAATTAAATAATTCAATATTTCTGTTGGCAAGTATACGTTAAAGACAGAGATTTATAGAGGAATTTAGAGGACCTCTTCTCCAGGAGTGAGAATATGCGGGCTAAAGAAAAATTCAATACGTTGACACATTGTAACGCATTTATATCGTTGCATAAATTACTGTATTTAACGTCCCAAATTTAAGCAAATACCACTAAGTGTGCCTAAAATAAATAAACCTAATGTCGTTTTATTTCATTGTATTCATTCGTATAGTACCTACTTATGCCGATTCCAATTTTCATTATGCAAATTTCGACGCAAAATCGCATTAACGAAGTTAGATTTTATTTTAAAAGCAGGATTAGCTGCTGATTCACATACAGATCGCGTTGTGGGGCCTATTTTCAAAACGAAATCCACTTATCCCTCCTAAACAATAAAGCTGAAGTTGGCCGAAGCCGCCCATTAGGTACTGTTGCAAATAAATAAAATGTAAATAGCATTACGGCATAGAACAAAGAGTATGGCGATTTGCATAATGCTGTTCACCTTTCAGGCGGTGGCTCGGCCGGCTGGCCTGGGCTGGAGCCAAACCGACTCCATTTAGCGGGCACCGAAGATTATAAGCTTACCTACACTTATTCTTTGGTTTCGCGGCCGCGAGCTTGTTCAAAACAAGGACAGGTAATCCTTGGGTTAAATTGCAGTGTAAACACTTTGATTATAAGCGTATCGTTGGATACGTAATATATTTATAGGTGAGTTGATTATATAACAAACTAAAGTATTTATGATATATTCGCATTATACCGGATGCTTTGATCAAGTTTAATTTATTTGTTTGTAGGAATAACTAAGTGATTTTATTGACATATCTTTTATTTTATTCTTTGTTCTTAACTTTTAAAAGAGGTATAATAATATTCTTAAGCTGTGCATAGTTTGGGGTAAAAATATGTACAAGAAAAAACTGTAATTTTTTTTTAATATTCCTATAAACACCACTTAGTAGCCTCTATGTAAGTAAGTTAAAAATATGCACATTATATCTGAGCTTTTGTATTGCATTCCGGAACAAATATGAGCCCTTTATTTAGCCTACTGATAGTTTACTGAAAGTTCTGAAGATAAAAAAAGTAAAACAATCTTTTTACTTTATTAAGTAGTTCGTATTAACTAGTACATAAAAATGGTGTCGCGTTCTGACCCGTTAAATTATTTTAAATGTTTTAAATGGAACGCAAAAGTCTTAAAGTATATAATCTCTTTATTGTTGCTGACCCGAATTATTGTATTGAATTATAATAAGAAAATAATAACAAAAATGACTTGTTTTTCTCCACAATCTCACCTGCTAACAATAATTAAAAGAGTAACAATTTTATTACATTGTGTGGTATGGATGTCGATGGGACCGAACATTCGACTAGCGAAATAAAAAAAATACTTATCCTAAGCTTCTGGAACTGCAAACTATATGAAATAGGGTTTGTTTCTTTTTATACTTGAAATAAATGTTTACTTACAGGTTATGCTTATTCAAATAGCTTGGTATTCTCCCGTGCAGTTTTATGTTAAAAGTATAAATAAAAGAAACATTTTCCACAGACGTTTTTGCAATGCATCCCAGTTATTTCAAGACCACTGTCGGTATAGTTAGGTATAGACAGAACTGAAGGTAAGTTTTTCAACGTCCTATATTGACGGCAATTGTAAACGTGAGTTTTATGATGACAAACTTTATCGTGGTGGAGAAATGTTAATTCGAGTTTTTATTTGCGGGCGTGCGCTGCCGGCCAGGCTCAAATTAAGATGCGCGTTAAGCTGGAGTGGATGGAACAAGTCTAGGAAACAGCTTTAAGTGCACATAAACTGGGTTAGCCGCCGTCGCTCGACCGGTCGGGTAATACTGTACACCAAGGGCTACCAACACTAGGGGCGTTCTGATCTTACACTGATCCGAAACATATTTTCTGGGGACTGGTCTGCTCTCAAAAGTAAATACTTAAAGTTTTAATCACTCATCAAAACAAAACTATACGACTTGGTCCAAAGTGGTCTTCACATAGCTATAAGCAAGATAATGCTACTGTAACTAATCTGCTGAGTTTCTTACCGATGTCTTCTCGGTAGACATAGGTTCCGAACCGGAAGTAAAATCACTTTGCATTATATCCAATGACAATTCGAAAGTGTTATAATAAGTAAGTTTCTTGAATAAAGAAATATTTGATTTGATTTATTGATTTGATTTGATGACAGCAGATAGTCACGTTGATGCATAATTGGTGATCTCGTGACATTTTTTTTCGGATAAATTGTTTTTGTTTGGTTGGAAACAAAAAGCGTGCTTATAAATCTTTGGATAAAATAGTTTTAAAGCAGGTAATGCAGAAGTTCTGATACCACAAACATATGATAATGGACACTTTTTGCATTTCTCAAAGTATAATAGTTAACGTTAAAAATTGCATAAACTTTTAGACAAATACAACGACATTTCAAGTAAAAATTGCAGTAGCCGAACGTTGCCGGGTCTATCAGTTCTAAAGGTTTCTTATGGTGCTGATGATCGCTAAAGGAAGTCTTGTTTTACCTTGTACATAGTAAATTTGAAGTAGTGAATACAATTCAAAGTCAATGTTGTGTCATATCAATGCATTTCTTTTAATTTACATGCCCTACGCCCACATTTATTACATTTTTTTTGGGTCACCTATATTTACTTTCAGCTATATTCAAGATATCTCTACGATAAAAGCCTACGATAAAAGACAATTGCAACCGGTTTGAAAATAATGTAACTTAAATGTCGTATTGTACACAATAAGACTTAATCTACTGCTTTGTTTTCAGGCATGATGCGATCATCACCGCCGAAGTGTCGGTAGCTCTTAGTATCTTAGATCGTGTTCTTTTTAACGAGTCTCCGGTCGCCCATAATTCATGGTGGAGAAATAAAAACTCTACTCGTGACTACTGAAGTGACGGCCGCGAACGTTTTCGTAAGCTCGACATTATTTATGCACTAACTAATAAAATATGAAGTGCAGCACCACTGATTAAACCGAACTTTTGGACTCGTGGTACAAAAAGATTGTATCTACTTGAAATAAAAATTTGGATTCGTACAAAGATAAGTTGACCCAGTTTTACGTATTACTAATTTTGTATTATAGTAGAAACTTTATAAACTTTATAAACACTAACAGTTTTCTCCCCAAGATATCTTACTACATTAAACTACATACAATTTAATTGTTATTTGTATTCTAATTTTAAAGTAAAAAAATGACAAACATTAATTTAAATTTTAACCCTAATACACATAAAGATACTCGTTATTCCCAATAATACTTACAAAATTAACATACTTACTTTTTAACGCAATGAATTTTTTTTTTAAAGCGGCCTCTTAGATAAAATAGTTAATATTAAGGAACGAGCTAAATTTAAAACTCCTATAAAATAATGGATCTAAACACCCTAAACAATCGGCTAAGAATTATATTCGGTGAAAACGCATCTACCAATTGCAGTTACAGTAAAAAAACACGAAGGTTTAACATTTTTATTTAAACTCCTCTTATGTTAATTCTAAAAAAAAAACCGTAGTCAATTTTGTGTTTCAAAATATGTAACAGTTCCTATTGGAACTGTCATAAACTTGAAAATTAGTTGGTAGAAGATATTTAGGTTAGTGGCTAAGGGTATATTCCCTTCGTTTTGTTACAAGATATTGCGCTTGATAAGGGTCCACATTGCGTCCGGTTGAGATTATTCATGCAAAATAAAGTCCTTTCTTTGTTATTTCGGTACCATTTTGCATACTTACGTAGGTAATGTGTAAATCACTTATATTAAAGTCTATTGCCGAGTAAAAGTTGCTTGGAATGTTAAATGAGATTAAGTTATTAACTTTATTGCACAGGACTTTTTGTTTATGTGAGAGGCTTCAAATCCGCTTATTTTAAGTAGATTTATAAATCTAAAGAAGAGAAATTAAAGAAATACCATAACAAAACGAAGCAATAGGTCCTGGTACAAGCTACTCAAATAAACGATGTTTGTTTGTTTTTTCTTATATGTCTTTATCAATTAACAACGAATTGACTGTGCTTGATAACCGAAGATTTTTGGACTATAATTGTATTTTAATCATAACATATAATTAGTGCGCATTTAACGTTATATTCGCTAATGCCACACACACATAATTTTGAATAGGTAGGTACTATCGTGGGGACTAATCTACTCCTGCACAAAACTACAACAAACTACTTGAAACTACATACTTGATTGTCACTAAACTCATCAAACGTAAGCTTAAATTACCTTGTACCATTTCAAAATAGATTCTGCTACTATAATATTTTTAATTGATTTTTTTCCTGTATCTTTTCGGTAGAAAAAGGTTTCAAACTGGTTTTAGAGTCATTTTGTATTGTTTTATTATGATCAAATGAACCATAGCAGCATGAAAAATAACAATTTGGAACTTGATAATCGATTCACTTGCATGACACTTTGCATCATCTGGCTATCATCTGCATCATTTACATTGTTAAATTTTGATTTCAAAAAATATTTTTGCCAATGCAACACGAATCTGTATCGGATTCGACTAGAATCATATCAAACGGTATTCAGAAATAATGCTTTCAGCATTTTGGTTGTCTTCCTACGGTCCCACCAAAATACCGAAACAAATAATGATACAAAGTATGTTTACTTTGTTACTTTCAAAAAACTAAAAAAATATCTTTATACCTAATATTGAATTTCCCGAATAAAAGAATCAGATCAAAGTCTTCTAAATTAATGATTAAATTTTATATTTATAATTGTCAAAATAAACCTTATGACATGGTACAAATAGAAAATAAAGTTCACCTTCATTTGTAAACAAAATGTAAGATTTTACTATTTATTAAAAGTCTCCCTAATAAAAAAAACTGAATTAATTGAAAATATTTGAGTATCTTCAGTCTTTGACAACTTTACATATATTGTATTCTGTTTCTGTGGTAAGTTTCTAAAGCACTTGTACGAGTATAACAGATATTTAGAAACAAGTTCCAAAACATTCAAACGCGAAACAATATGGAAAAGTTCGTGTTATATATATTGTTTACATAGTATTATTGTGTTTACCTTGGTTGTACTTAATAGTATCCGACTAATTACAGTTGAGATAGATGTGGTGTATCTTGTGTTTATGTCATTAGCTCCATTTCTAGTTACATAGGTTAGCCAAATTATACCAATTAGTTTATCTTGGAATATTGAGTAGTAATTAAGCTTAATATACTCCTGTTTAGATGTAATAACGTTAAATTAGTGTCCATTGCATGCTAGATTCGCTAAGTAAAATCACTTTTGAAATAAAAATTGTCTGATTCTTTTAAAGCAGAGAAGTATGATGGTAAGGATTAGGAATAAAAGTATTTCTACACATATTGATCAGTTCCTTGCAATGCAAATTGACATTTGTAATTCAAATCGTACGTTTAAGTTATCATGCATTCATGCACAATAAATAAAAAAGAGGTAATTTTTCCGCTTTTGGTATTTTGTATGTTTTATTGAAAATATGGGATAGTGATTATAGCCATTTTGTTTGTTTGTTTTGTTTTAACGTGGTTTGTTTTAATACGTTATATGAACATATATTTTTAATAAAAGGAGATTGAAATGATTGTACTTATTATTTTTTGTAAATTATATAAAGTAGGGTCAGCGTAGTTGGTATAAATAAAAATAATATACCGCCTTCTATTACAAACATTGCCTAAGTATTGTAAGTTAAAACAAAAAGAAGCGACGAAATTATTACCAGGAATCAATTAGTTAAACGAAAAATTTTATCAGATTCAAATGAAAAACTACTTCTTGGTATTTAGTAAACAAAAAACAAGACGTCTACTCAAAAGAAATTACAGTAGGATTCTCTAATTCTTAGCTTAAACTTAGATAAGTAAGAACTATTGATTAACTAACTAATAGGTATCAAACCGTGATCTGCTTTAACTAAGTAGTCTATTATCATCCTTGCTTTAATTCAATTTACAAGAGTTGTTTGTTCGTATCGTATGTTTTATTCTGACTGTTCTATATTGTATCACCGGAATTTGTACCTACCTCTCTGGGTCTTGGATTTGTATGGTGTCCCGCGCCCAGAGAGGTGAGACTTGGATTTTTATTATGTAATGTTAAAAGGAAAGTATCAGTCTTTTTACTGTCTAGTACAGAGCCAAGGCCATCAAATTAAGTCTTCGTCATGACAGTTTACTGGTTTGATCACCACGCTAGCCTAATTTAAGTCAGTGATGACTAACATATTAGCCACGTACGTCCATCGCCTCACTACTAAATAAATACAGCGCAAGCGGACCTTAGAAGAAACCAATAATATCTAATAAATTTTCTAAATATTTTAGGGATTTTATTTACCAACCATATAATTCATTTGTTGTGTTATGATGATCGTTTTTTACGATTGAATAAGCTTTTTGTTTCCGAAAAAGACGTTTAAAAATCCTAATCCTCTGGATGAGCTCTCACAATCGTCTCTAATAATAACCCGCCAAAAAGAGGGCTCAAGTGAAGGTAGACAAAAAGGCTCAACTAGCCCGTCCGCGGCTCCGTCAAATATTAATTGAGAGACAAGTGCTCGAAAACAACATTTCCTCGACGTTTTCCCTTTAAGATGTCCTTCAAAATCTTTTACTTTGCTCAGTCGGCTTCTGTCCTTTTTCAACTTAAGTTAAACGAATTTCCCGTAACAGACTTTTTCAAGATTCACCTCGAGGATTTGGAAGATCTACGAGGCATTTACCATTGGTTTGGTCTGTTATTTTGTTTTGTCTTATACTCACCCTTTTATGTAAAGCGACTTTACACGCACAATGAAACCAAGTCTCTGGTTTGGAACGGCTTTAATATTTTTTTAAGTCAACGATTTTTATTGAGGGAAACGAAAAGGCTTCGCTTTGAATTATTTAGTATACCTTTAACGCCCTCTGGTTTGCAACCGGCAATAAACATAAACACAGATGAATGTAGTAACTTTCATTTCTTTTTTATTATGTTTTGTTTATGTGTGTATTAGTGATTGGATAACTATTCTTTGTTGAATGGTACGTTTAGTAAAATGTTAATTAATTAAACAGTAATAATTGTTTGAACACTTTCAAAAGTTTACTAGTTGGTTTTATTGACTCTAAAACAATATAAATTCGCAAAATATACTAAATGGTACGTCAGCCAATATGTCAAGTATGTCGAACGCATGAGAGCGAAAAGGCTTATTGATAAGTGATGATGATCGCGCACATCCCGGCCCAATATGAACGCGGCCATACATTACGATTGTTACGCGTGCGTTATGTAGTTTTTATGATAAAATATGTGAATGTTCCTAATAAAAGCTATTAGTATTCACCACAAACGCGAGGATTGCCCGCGCTCCGATGGCCTATGTTTTACGCGTAACTCATCCACTCCAATATCAGAGAGATTGAGAACGTTAAGTTATTGCTGTAACAATTTCGTATTGCCCTATAAAACCTCACTTTCGCTTTATTTATACGCAGTAAAATGATCAATATTCGATATTGCCTTTCGATACTTTTATAAGTGTTATCATTTAAAGTCAAGTGCCTCGTTTTGATCACATTATTTATAAGTTGATAGTTATATTTGATATGGATAACGATATGAAATTAATCTAATTCACCGATAGTGTACATATATACTAACTTAAACGTAACTAAATACTCAGAGCCTTATAGAAATCATTGCATTTTTCTAGTAGGTCAAGGCAAACGTGACGGTCATCTGATAAAACAATACTCATGAAATATAAACAGTACGATATTTTCATTCTTACCTTGAGATTACGTAAGCTACATACATAATACGATAATGGATATATGGTAAGTATGCGGGGAGTGCACTGCATAACATCGCACATCTTTTGAAGGCACGGTAGATACGACAAGCTCGTTCCGACATGTGATATGAGGAGTTTATTTTTGCAGTATACATTTTGGTGTTTTCCTTCTAAGGCTGCTATAGCTAAACCTGCCATCTAAATATTTTACTGATGTTCCTAAGGTCTACTTGTCTATCTAAAACCAGTACACCTATCTACTCGTATATCCACATTCTAATCTTTTTCTTGCCTTACTACGGCAAGCAAATATAAATGTTTAATATTTTACCAGCCTATGTTTTTAATGCCTGCAGCACATAATATTTTTATTTGTGATTTTACGATGGTAACTAAAAATGTGCTAGTAGGAATTTATTTGTCCCAAATTAAACGTAATTAATCTCCAGTGCGAATTTGATTACCAGCTCATCGGTCATAAAATCTTGAATCTTGAAGAAACCCTGCATCGATTCCTATATATTGGGACACGAATATTAGATTAATCAATTTTTACAGAGGAATAGAGATGAGGCTCAATAACTTTTTCAGAATAAGGATTTAGTGGTTAGAAGGGATTCTTGAAAGGTGTTAAAACAATGATGTCTTCGATTTTGGCTTGTGTTAAATAAAAGACGTAATCTCCTGACAGTAGTTTATTGGGAACTGGCTCACACACCGCGCGCATCGATATCCATTCTATTTACACTATACCCTCATAAATACTAACAATATACAACACCTCCACCCTTATTTTACAAAGAATATCTGACAAAATAATTGCTATTAAATTAACAACATAACAAAATAAACTTTATAATGTCTGTCTATACATTTTTATCACTTACGAGTATGTAACTGTAAGTTGTAATAATAATTATAATTAGCTGCTGTTTGACATTCTCATAGCTAGATGTACTGACATCTTCTGTCCCGTTCGTACCATCATATTCATATAACATAAAGAAAAGAAAAAGAAACTTAATAAGCACATATTCTGTCTACCTATTTTAACAAATAACTCTCACAGAAAATCTTATACACAACATACATCTCCCTCTTTACAAAAAATTAGGTATAATCTTGTGATACAAAGTCAAAGTCAAATCCATATTGTTTGACAGGTACGCGATTTCTCAATGGGTAACGACGTTGGTTACCAGTTTCTTCACTGTTAGTGGCAACACTGGGCATCACGGTAGGTGATGCGGGTGGGATCGGTGAGCTGGATGTGCAGGGATTGTCATTACCATTATCATTTCTTATAGGTGAAGAACGGAAACCCTGGTCTTCTGATACTGACTCCGATGTTGGTGATGGAGCGTTTTTATTTGGGGATGTGGGGAATATTAATGAAGGTCGCATTCGCCTTTGCGCGGTTACAGGTGTAGGTATCGTTGACTCTAATAATGCATCATTTGTTGGTAATACCCGTAATTTTAATTGGTCGATATGTCTATGTACTTCGGTTCTCTCCGTACTATTCTCAACACTATAATTTGTACTACCTAATTGGTCTATAATTTTTCCTGGAAGCCATTTTTTTGTACCTCTGTAATTTCTATACCATACTAATGTTCCTGTTTCCAAACGCCTATTTACTCCCCCCGCCCCGGTCTCCACTTTAACCTGGTGTTCACTGACGCGGGCAGCGCGATCAGGTTTTAGACAATCAAGCCGCATTCGTGAATTTCTACCTAACAGTATTTTTGCTGGGCTCTCACCTGTTGCGTAATGTTCTGTGTTCCTATAGGTCAATAAAAATTTACATAAAACTGAATGAACGTCTAGTTTTGATTGTAAAGCTTTCTTTATAGTTTTCTTACAAATCTTTACTGCACTTTCGGCGGCCCCGTTCGAAGCCGGATGATAAGGAGCTGAAAATATGTGCTCGATACCATTTCTTGACAAAAATATTTTAAATTCTTCACTAATAAATTGTGGCCCATTGTCACTGACGAGTTGTTTTGGAAAGCCAAATCTTGCAAATATTTCTAGTAATTTAGTAATAACCGATAGCGATGAAGTACTGTGCATTCTAATAGCTTCTATCCACTTAGAACAAGCATCAACTACAATTAAATAGGTCATTCCTTCTAAGGGGCCAAGGAAGTCAATATGTATTCTAGACCAGGGACGGCTGGGCCAAGGCCACGAGCGTGGGGCGTGGTGGGGCGGCGCATCTGCCTCCGCGGCACACACCTCGCACGCGCGACACTTCGCCTCTATGGCTTTGGTTTTCACCATGCCCATATGCGAGTCATGCAACTCTTCGAGTACCTTATCCCTGCACGAAGTAGGTATAACCACTCGCTGACCCCACATAATGCAACCTAACTCACTGTATAATTCGGCCTTTCTATTGTAATATGGTTTGAGCTCTTTTATTTCAATATCTGACGGCCAACCATCATTTATATAACTTAAAATTCTACTCAAGAGTGGATCAGACTTAGTTGCCCTCTTTAGAATATTGTAATCTAACAACAATGATTCGACTGCAAAGTGTAAGTAAGTTTGTTCCGGAGTATCTTTTTCCTCCGCTGCCGTCTCTAGTTTATGTTCTTTTATCAATCTAGATAAGGCATCGGCTGTATTCCTATCTGTACGTACATATTCTATGTTGAAATCATAAGCGGATAGCTTAATCGCCCATCGCTGCAAACGGCTCGCTGCCGTACTTGGGATTCCTACTTGTGGCCCAAAAATTGAAACTAAGGGTTTGTGATCAGTACGTAAAGTGAAATTTCTTCCATATAAATATTGGTGGAATTTGTCTATATCAAAAATAATGGCTAAAGCTTCTTTGTGGATCTGACTATAATGTTTCTCCGCCTGAGTAAGTGCGCGCGAGGCGTAGGCCACGACGCGCTCCTGGCCGCCCGACGTGCGCTGCGCTAGCACCGCGCCGAGCCCGCGCGAGCTGGCGTCGCAGGTCACTATCGACTGCATAGACATGTCGAAGTGTGCGAGTACCTTTGTACTACACAACATATGTTTTACTTTCCGGAACACTAATTCGTGCTGTTTATCCCACTTCCAGTGGTTACCTTTTTTTAATAGGTCATACAGCGGTGTTAAATGTGCACTTAAGTTTTTAATAAATTTTCCATAAAAATTTATCATTCCTAAAAATGATTTAAGTTCAGATACATTTTTAGGTTGAGACATATCTGTGATTGCTTTTATTTTGTTTGGGTTGACCCTTACGCCGTCTTTGTTTATAATAAAGCCTAAATATTCCACCTGCTTCGCTAAAAAATTACATTTACTTTTTTTAATTTTTAATCCGTTTTGTTCTAATATCTCTAAAACTCGGTCTACTGTTTTCAAATGATTATTTAAACATTTACTTTTAATCAAAATATCATCATAGAATACTACTACGTCGGGCACATCCTTGAACAAGTTCATCATGAATTTTTGGAAAATCCCAGGGCTGGATGCCAGGCCATACACGAGGCGGTTATACATGAAAAGGCCCCTATGTGTATTAATAACTGTATACTTTTTCGAATTCTCATCTAGTAATAACTGATTATAAGCTTGTGAGAGATCCAGCTTTGTAAAAAAATCATTCCCAGACAAATCACTAAACAAGTCCTCTATTTTCGGAACCGGATACCTATCGACCATTAAAACAGGGTTGAGTGTTACCTTATAGTCCGCGCATAAGCGAATACCACCGTCCGCTTTCCTAGCGATCACCAACGGAGTCGCCCAGTCCGAGCGCGCCACGGGCTCGATGACGCCGGCGGCAAGCATCGCTTCCAGCTCCGCGTCGACGCGCGCCCTCAGCGCATACGGTAAGGGCCGGGCCGCGCAGTATAGGGGTACTGCTTCTTCCCGCACATACAGACTCACCGATCCGCCCGTGTATTTGCCCAATGTGCCATCGAACAGATCCTCATGTCTGGAAATAATATTCTCAATTGAATCCTGTTCCTTCAAACTATTAACACTACACTTAGGTATCTCAACATCTAACCCTGATAACCACTGTCGACCCAATAGGTTCGTCGATCCGTTATTGATGACGTACAAATCTAATTTCTTTTGAACATTGTTGTATTGTACATCTGTTGATAAATAGCCTAATGGCCGAATGACAGATCCATCATAAAATTTTAACTTCAATTTACACGGATGCAATGTTAAATCTGTAAACAATTCGTTGTAGGTAGATGCACTAATGCAAGATAAAGCCGAACCTGTATCGACTTCCATT
Source organism: Glyphodes pyloalis (assembly GCA_037074685.1). Taxonomy (NCBI): domain Eukaryota; kingdom Metazoa; phylum Arthropoda; class Insecta; order Lepidoptera; family Crambidae; genus Glyphodes; species Glyphodes pyloalis. The sequence goes on from JAYKKO010000008.1 coordinate 5,769,503, forward strand.
TCTAACAACTTACTTTGTACTAAAAGTGATATACGAACCGGCTTATATTTCGTTAATGACATTTGATACATTGGTTCATCGAGATCCTCTTCTTCCTCGGGGTCGGTTTCCGTGTCCGGTTCGCGCACCCAGTACGCAGCGCCAGTGCTGCTGCCGCTCGGGCGCCGAGCGTGGCCTCGGCTCCGTCCGCCGGTGCTCGGCCGCGCTCGTCCCCGGTGCGATCTCCAACCGCGCTGCGCGACCGTTGGCCTTGTTTCCGTATCTACCCGTTTTCCGTGATATCCATCTTGTTCTATGGAATTTTTTTGTGAACACATTCTTCTGAGATGACCGATTTTATGACACAGGCTACACTGAAAATTCTTGTATCGACACTCTGAAGCTCGATGATTATATTTCCCGCATGCAAAACATTTGTCAACATTCATTGCATTCACTTCCGTTTCTTTAGACAATGATTTATTACTTTCTACCGCGTTCGCGTCCCGTTCTGCTGCCTCCAGCGCCATCGCCAAACTGATAGCTTTCTTGTAATTAAGATTTTCCTCCGCGAATAACCTTTGTCTAATTGTTTCACTTTTTATTCCGCATACAAATTGATCCCTCATGTTTTCTTCTAGCTGACTCCCGAAATCACAATACCTAGTATGCTTCTTGAGATCCGCTACATAGTTCGCAATGGATTTCTCCGCAAGTTGTCGTCTTTGCCGAAATCTGTACCTTTCTGCTAATGTAGATGGTTTTGGTTGAAGATGTGCTTGTAATAAATCCACTGCTGTCTTGTAAGTGAGTGAAGACGGCTTCTCCGGGCTCGCTAATGTCGCTAGTAATTCATACGCCGGCTCACCCATTACTGCGATCAGTGTAGGCAGTTTCACTTCGTCAGCTATTTTGTTCGCTAGGAAATACATCTCCATGCGCTCCGTATACGCACTCCAGTTCCCGGTCGTTATGTCAAAATCGCCAATTTTTCCGATCGACATCTTGTTTTACGCCTTTCCACAAGCCCACGACACAAAGAAATATCCACGTTAACTACTATCTGTTGTTACTCCGTATTTTCCCCGTTCGCCAATTGTTAAATAAAAGACGTAATCTCCTGACAGTAGTTTATTGGGAACTGGCTCACACACCGCGCGCATCGATATCCATTCTATTTACACTATACCCTCATAAATACTAACAATATACAACAGCTTGCATAGAAAATTTTGTTAAATACTCTCAATGCCTAATTATTTCGCACAGCTCATCCTCAACTCTTTTCTTAATTGTCATAAATGGGCTAGAGATTCGGCGCAGCGTCCACTACTAACGAGTATTTCACTTACATAGGACATATTTTTTTCAAATAGCTTCTTTTTACATACTCATTCGTAAACATTTGTTATTTTATCATAAAGTAACCGTTGCTAGAGTTATAGCTAGGATTGTCGACTGTTGAAAATACCAACCTGGGGAAAGGTTTGACCATTTAATATATATCGGTTTCTAACCTGTGTCTATTTCCGTCACTCATACCGCGTGTGCCTCGTGCGTGAGCGTGAAAATCAACGAGACAAGCGTTTTGTAGTGGCCGCAAAGCGAGTGAATAACGCCAAGAGCATTTAAGTTTTAGAAAAACACCGGAGAAATTATAGCTTTCCGGTTACTGGATTCTCCTGGGCAATCCGGGAGCCCTAGATAGCTGTTTGAAGAAGCGTTTCGAATGCGTTCGTCCTGCGGATTGCGGCCGAGGGCGCGAGCCACTCACTCTATCGCACATGAGTTATACTGCCCGAGATAATGATAAGCCTTCCTCCGCATTAAAACCTCGTTAGCCTTACTAAACTCTTCTAAAACTGTTCAGTGCTCACTCTCCTCTATTAAATATTTTTGTTTTGTTTTTGCTAGAATATTAGAAATGCTTTTTAAATTCTTGAACATTGATTCTTGATTATCATGAATACTGAATCTATCTAACATAATTTATTTAACTATCAACAATTCTAACCAATATAGATATTCATACAAAGTTTGCCCTATTATTTTTTGTTCATGCGTTTAGAAAGAATACTTTTTTCGATGTATTTTCTTTGTGTTATTAAAATAAGCTTTGTGTATGGAAATGTATGGAAAGAAATAAAATAAAATGAGAATGTATTCATTTTTTTTTTGTTAGAGTGTTGTTAGTGATTTTATCCTCAACTCAAATCTCTGTGTATAGATTTATTTTTTGCTGTCTAAGTTTTCGCATTTTTATTCCTAGTTGGAATTTACAACAGTATGATTTAAGTGCTGATACATTTCTGACAATAATTCAATCAAGGAAACCATGGTATAGAAACAAAATTAAATGATCGATTGAATCAATAATAGCTAGTCCACCATGATATATTGATGCCAATATTAAATAAAGAGCTACGATTTTATGTTCAATTCAATTTACCATTTTCTTCATTGCATACTAACGGATTACGTTAGTGACTGTTTAACAAAAGCAATCCATCAGCATGCAGAAATAAATAACTTTTAAGCATTTCTTTATTAAATGCACCACTGCCCTTATCTTCAAGTTAATCTGAAATAAGTCTAGAGTTTACGCTATAAATAAGGGCCATATTTATATAATAAGTTACCCCCAGATTTACCAAGTTTAATGTTTCCCTTTGTGAATTGGTATTCTCGTAAAGGTCAGCATTTTCAACATTAAATTTTTTTATGCCTTCTTAGCATTTGTGTTAAAATTAAAAGAACGAGAAGATATGTCTATGTCTGTCTGCGTGACTTCAGTGTAACAGCAGCTTTTATCTATTTGCTGATCTGCACGTCATCATAGACAATAGTTATAGGGTCTCAAACATATTAAAGTTATTATTTGTAAGCTACTGTACCTATGTATTTTTTGATCTTAGAGATAATGTAGTCTTTACAAAAATTCCATAATGGACACTTTTCTTTCACTATGGAGTATATGACACTGAGTGACATATTAAGCCGTAAGCCATCTTTTGGCTTCGCATAATGATACTGTAAAATAATTAATTTTCCAATGTTTGTGTTTTATCTAGTGGTTTCTATTTTAAATCTTTACTTTAAATGTTCTTAATTCTGAAAAAACAGGTTTTTGTGGATTGTCCAAAAAAAATTTCCATTGGAATTTCTCCCCTGTGATTTTTAATTCAATTGTTATCAAGCATCGGTGAGAATATGATTTTAAAAGCCATTCGTTCTTCGAAGTAAAAATAGCTTACATAGAAATCTGTGTTTCCTTTGCAAGAACAAGCAAAGAGCCTCAAGCGAACTAAGTAAACGGTAATACGAGTATTTTCCCGCCCACAATAGTTATTCGCGTCACAATCGCGTTTAATGTTCATGTTTCCTAGTCTTAAAATAACATTTTGGTATCAAATTCTCGTGCCGCAACGAGACAGAGGCGCGGGTTAGCTCGCGTGACTAATGAGTTTTCTTCTATTTCTTATTGTTTTTCAGTTGTTGACCCTACACTATCGACGTTTGTTAGTCGTGGTCGCGAGGACGTAAAGCCGCCCTAATTATACCAATAAAATGATTTATTTATGCCGGTTGAGCGAACGATTGTTTTGCTAAAGATTTGTTTTATCCACCAATTTAGGCCTAATACCGTATTCATGACCGTTTTAACGAGGAATTCATTAACTGACTAGCTTTGAGAGTTACTTTATTGTATGCAACAACATTCACAATCAATAACCAATTGTGAATATTAATCTACTCTTCATCATAGATCAATCTAGACTAACGAATAAATATTTCCTAAAAATATAATAATTTGTTCTTATATAGTTTTACTTCATTTGTTTTTAAACGCTCAAAAACGTTTGTCAAGTTGACTTAAAAGGCATTTATACGGACGCAGCAATACATTTCCAATATTTATCCAGCATGTTAATTAATCAAACAAAACAGTCTAATTTGTTTGAAAAGGCAAAGGAGGTCGCTATGAATCAAAGCACTTTAAACATGTGTGTTGAAATGTATGAAAAGCCGGCTCACAGAAAGATATATCCACGTGTAAAACTTTTATGTTACTCCTTTGCTGGACTCTTTATTTTTCCTTCCGCCCTGGAGGTAAGCCGGCTGCGACGCAAAACGCGAGTGTAATTCCAGCGATACAGAGGTTCCCTTTATTTTATTCACAGAGTGCAGTGAGGAATACATCTTTAGAGGAAGTCGTTGAAAGTTATCCGGGGGAAAACTTAACTAACGTCGCTTTATGTCGCCAAGGTCTTTAACATAGTCCACTCGAAGCAGCGCTCGCGAACGCTTGTACCTACTAAGTATTCGATATTCTTAAAAAGCCTTGTGGAAATGTTGTAATAACCAGTCAGGGCAACACTTAATTGGATTTGGGGGAAAATGTAAGGAAAATACGTAATTAAACTTCATATTGTCGAATAAATAGTTAATGTTTTTAGTCGTTTCACATATTTGAGAAATACTTGATACTGTTGGCATTATTTTACAAAACTATTTTTTTGTTGGTAGATCTGTCGGTTTTCAATTTTAAAGAGCTTTACTTGTAGTAGCTTTACCTCTTTTTAGGGGACGAAATGCGTTATTGTACTAACGTCTGCTTAGTAAAGGCGTGTTTGGAGATTCTAACAAACAATTCTGGAAACTACCCACTAAAACTCCTTCCACCAATTATTGTTGATCGCATCGTTGGCAATTAGACGAACTGTACAGTAACTGCCGCGACAAAATGAATTGATTTTTTTTATTGTTTTTTTTTTAAGTAATATATTTGCCTACACCTATTATATATGTATACATTATGTAAATATAAGTATGCCTTTAAATTTTCAATATACATTATATTTTATTATGTCTTTTTATGTATATTTAATAATATCGTAATTTTATTAATTATGCTTAGTTTATTTAATTACTTACGCACTTTTTCATTATTACCGCACCCATATACAAACTATTTGCATGACCCAGGGGTTGACTGGTAGAGAATGCTAGCATTAAGTTTACCTATTGTACTTTTTAGTGCTATAAGTTTTTGAATAAATAAATGGCCAGCTGATAATAAAACATTTTTTTTATCTTGAAAAATAGTAAATTCTATGGTACCATGTTTATTTTTGTATTATGTTGATATCATAATATAATTGTATAATTGAAAAATAAAATATATTCTCCGTTTTCTATTTTAAGAAATTTGTCCAGTATATTTCTTCGAGTTATATAGGCAGTTCCAAAACTGGATGGTTTTACACTATATTGGTGTTAGATTTTAACACCTTTAAGCCAAAGTAATTTTATTTTCTTCTGAATAAACAACTTTTTATTTTCATTTATTTATTCTATTTGAGAGTACAATCCGGTGTATTTTGTTTAGAAGCAAAATATTCATACAAATATATAACTAGGCAATTTTAAAAGTGTATTTACATAGTATTTTTATTGTAGTAGTTACATAGTAGTTGCAGAGTTCCGGCAGTACAAGAAAGACGTGAAAATGTGTGGGATAAGCTCGGCATCCGTCGTGATTCGCAGCCACGGTATACATTACGAGTCGGCGACGTTGCATTTCCCACGGGATTTCGTACGAAGCCTACCGCAGAGCACATGTGGGTAGATTCCAAGTTCCATACAATGCACTGGGCTCAGTTCATTGTAAGATCAACATTTCTAGCGTTAACCAATGCTTATTTTAACTGTTACTCTAGAACTTATCGAAAAACTGGAATTTGCAGTTGGATTTCATTTTACTGCCATTACCGAATATTATAGCAGCATATATTACCAAATTTAAATGTTTAAGTAACAATGCTCTAACATTATATTGTAATACTTCGAATTTTATAATATTTCAGAGTTTCAAGGTACTCTACATATTTTCTCATCTTAAAAACGGTTTTATCGCTTGTCAAACGACAGCGTGTGACTTAGAAGGAAAATCGTACATATCGATGACGTGTGATTTATTGGTATCTAAACATGGAGGACGGTGATCATTTGAAATCACGTAATTACTTCTTCACAAACCAAATAATAAGCACAGCATACAAAATGGTTCTGATTTTTAGTCAGATTTTAAGCATAATAAAAGGAATATCAGTGTGGCGTCTTTGTAATGGTGCGTATGTTAAATATTGTTTACCATACGATGATGCACTCCGCGTATTAGATGTATGAAAAGTCATTTAAAATTTCTGGGACTGGGAGTCCTGAAACATAGCGCGTCTAACATTAGGTTCTAGACACGACATAAAGTTGGAACCTTTATTGAAAAAAGAATAAAATTAAAATCCATACTAATATTATAAATGCGAAAGTAGCTCTGTCTGTCTGTCTGTCTGTCTGTCTGTCTGTCTGTCTGTCTATCCGTCTGTTACTCTTTCACGCCTAAACGGCTGAACGTAACGTTTGATGAAATTTGGTATAGGTATACATTGAATCTCAAGAACGGACATAGGCTACTTTTTATTAGAAAATAAGGGGGGATGGCGGTAATACCACCTATGCAAGTTAGTTACTAGTTTATATGGAAAAATGTTTATTTTTGAAGATAGAGATATTAAATTTGGCATAAATATAGCTCGAACTTGGATTAAAATATAGACTACTTTTTACTTACCACGCGAACGAAGTCGCGGGCACAGCTAATTGTCATAAGAGAAAACATAATGTATTAAAAAAAATACCGCGCGGGAAAGTCGCAAGCTTAAAGTTGATTGTTGCTACTAATGCGTATACTGGTATTTATAATATAAGATATAGTAGACTATCAAATGATTCTACAATACAGGCAATATGCTCAATTTGTTTATTTTACATTTAACATTTGTCTTTGTAAAAAAGACTATATTTAAAGTCAATAAAGTTAATAAATTAATTATTTTAATTATTATGTTTTTTATATTTTTTTAACAATTTTAGTGCATAAATTTACAAATTAAAGGATTATAATTCGCTCAAACGCATTTTATCTTCATGAACTCAACATCGGTAGCCGTTATCGTCTACTGCTACACATAGGCCTTTCTAACAGCATGCAACTGAGTTTGTTTTTTATTTTCAACCACTGCGTTGTTGTACACGTTGTGTATCATCACTGCATCTAGTACCTACAGCTAGAGGGCCACCGACGTAACATTGCCAACGCTGGTCTATTCTGCAGAACATCGTCTACATTAACGGTTTGAGTTCCCACTCGATTAGTTTTAAATGTGCCATACTGTTTAGTTCTGTTTTACTTTATGTCCGGGGTTGCATTTTTCACGGGATCTCGTAGAAACTGAGCGACCGTCGGCCCACGTTCGGGGATACCGAGATAAAACTGCCAGCTCCTTATTTGATTTACAGCACTTTGACCATGCCTTATGTATACCTTCCGACGGGTATTTTAATCAGCAGAAAAGTTCTATCCTTTGTCTCTCTCCATGCGATACTTTATGTTTAATTAAGGTATTACGGATAACTTGCTTACAAATGCTCCTACATTTGTAACGCATTTATATTTTAAAGTCTTGTTTTTTTATACTTTACACTATTTTAGAATTCTTGATGATTGTATTTGGATTATAAATCTAATCCTTGTTTCTTTGTTACCTTTACCTTTCTCCTTTCCTCCGAAATGAAAAGAAACAAGAGTGCAAGTAAAATCCGTCATCTTGGCAATAAGTTTTTTTTATAGTAGCGCAGTGTATTGGCCCCTCCCAGCCTGATGGTAAGCAAGAGAGGAACCCACATCGCGATAACAACGGATATGTTTAGAAATACGATAAATCTATTCAACATAATAGGTAAGCGTTGTTTGTTTACTTGAATTTAATCTACTATCAGTCTGTTTTTACTCTTTAATTCATTCGACTCGTTGCAATGCTATTCTTCTTTGGTAAACTAAGGAAATAAAAAAGCAGTGCATCATTAAAATTAAAATTTTCGAAAAATAAAGCGTTGGGGAACAAGAAGGCCAGTTATATGAAACAGGAACGTTAAATTATATTATAAAAACATATTTTTTATGACATGCTTGCCCATCATCGAGACCTACGTATTCTCATAGTAATGCTTTGAATTTATTCTTGGTTTATTACCAAAATTACGAAATTGTTTGACTTAAGAAATTAATATACAAAATTAAGGAATTAATCAAACACACCTGAAACTCATTCCATGGAGTAAAGGCAAAGCTTTGGTTTGGGATGCGACTTGTGCTGACACTTTTGCTCCAAGCCATATCCACCCCACCTCTCCGAGCGCGGGGGCGGCGCAGACCCGCAAACGTTTGAAATACTCTGCCCTCGACGGGTGCTATCGTTTCGCCCCATTTGGAGTGGAGACTTTGGGGCCGTGGGGTCCAGAGGCCCGAACTTTATACAAAGAATTGTCCGCTCGCCTCGTAGAGGTTTCTGGTGACCAGAATGCTGGTAAATACCTCGGCCAGCGTTTAAGTCTGGCCATTCAAAGAGGAAATGTTGCTAGCATTCTGGGCACCCTAAACACTGGAGCGGACTATCTTTTGTAAATAGGTAGGTAGGTATTGTCTTTTTTAAATATTTTCATGTATAGGTTTGTTCTTGTACATATGTAAGTATGTTAATTTTTTTATAGATTATCACTATTAGACAATTAAGTATTTATAATCATAATTATATTTCTGTCATTAATATTCATTAAATTATATTAAAGTAAATGTAAAATAAATTATTATTAGTTTACTAGTAGACAAAATGAATATCACTATGTTAAATCTGTTTTTCAAAATATAAAAACGTATAACCTTTGTTTGATTGGTGAAATTCGATTAAACAATCCACATTCAATGTGAGATTACATAGTACCTACTTTACAGCTAGAGGGCCGGCCCTCTAGCTGTAAGTAAGTACTGTATTGCCGGCAATATACATATGAAAATATTTATTATTTTATACTTTTCTAAAACAACCATTAAATTACATAATATGTACCTCTGATTTACACAGTTAATGAGCTCAAATAACAAGTAGCCCTTTTAACCGCCTAGCATTTTACCTGGTAATACCAGGCAAACATAAAAAGCTGTAAGGTAGAAATAAACATATGTAGCTGTTGAACAGCTCCAAACGAGCCCGAACACCGAGTAGTTTGCTCCAGGTAAACATATTTTGAAGAACCTATTTATGATACGTCTGAACTCACGGTCTGGGGAACATCGATGTGTGCTGTGTGTGAGGCTCCAACGAGCTTATCTCAGAATCTGTTACTTTTATTACTTACTTATATATTATTCCATAGCACCTTATAACAAGAAAACCTTTCAAAGATTTCTAACATGTATTGTGTATCGATTTGTAATATACGTAACTTTACAATGTAACAGCTAGTATAATTATGTAGATTTTAAATCGATCAAATTCACAGTCTTAAATTAACTTTTCCAAACATATAAATTACTTTGTATATAAATACGCTAATGTAAATTACAAGTAGGTATGTTGATTACTAACCGACTTAATAAAGGCGGAGGTTTCTCAATTCGACCGTTATTTTTTTTCAATAACAAATTTATTTTAATTATTGGTTTTCAAACAAACTTTTTTTATGAGTGGATGCTAGTTTTGTGCATGTGAGGTTTAATATCTAAATTCGCACAAATCAATCGTACTCATACATGATACCAGTATTCGAGCAAATCTGTTCAGAACGATTTATGATACCAGTATTCGAGCAAATCTGTTCAGAACGATTTGGCACACCGCATCACTGCTCTTTTGGCAATTAACATCAGCTTTGTGTTTTGCGCATTCGGCCGTCGCTTGTGGTGGCTATGAACCACTTTTAATACAACCGCGCCGTTGTCAAGTGACATTGCTATCACATAATTTTATACGTTAGATATGCAGACAATTGTTTTGTTTATTACTGGTACATTTTGTCATCGCGGTATTTGTTTTTGATATCATGTAAAAAAGTGTATCTATTCAGGCAGTTTGTACACATGAGCGGAGCGAGGCCACGATGTGATGTGAAGCGGAGTGGCGGACTGTGTCGATCCCTAGAGGTGGAGCGGAGCACGAGAGTGTACAGCATGGCGTTTCGCTCTGTTTTTCCTGTGAGACTAAATTTTACATATTCCATATGTGTAAATGTAAAAAGACGACGAGCATGCAATGTGTCATTTAAGCTGCCGGCGGCAGGCGATTGGCCTGTCAATTAGTAGAATAACATTAATACTCTGCACCTGATTTTTGCATGCATGTGCGCCCCGCTCCTCTTCCTCGCCATCTGTTAATGCTCCGCTTTCCTTGTTATGTATTTTTGAACTAATTTGCACTCGCTGTCCACCGGAGCGGAGGTTTATCAATTCTATTGGTGGACTATATAGGTATACGTCGGTACGTATAAACTCCTAAAACGCGGTTATTTACGCATATATTAAAGAAATTCTAAAAAAGTTACACATAAGACTGGCTAGTTAGATAGTGGATTTAAAAGCACAAAACACCTACTATAATGTTCATTGCACGGTAAATACGTTTTTCAATATTATTACGAAAATTGTTGTCAATTTTTCATATTAAATGTTCGGGAACGGCACGAGTTTATTAATTTTCGTAAAACACCAGACCACGTCCGTAAATTTTGTCTGAGCTCCCAAACACATAACAAGAAAGCAGTTTACGAGGAGCGAACCATTCACAGTTCAATCTCCACTTGTTCTCGGATATGGTAACATTCAGTTGCAGTTACCAACCAAATTGGGACGTTTGCTACGTGTACTTGTACTTGCTACGTTTTCAAGTTGTTACCCGGGCCTCCTCAATTTCACAATTGACATACAACTTAGGCTGGAAGGGCCGGGCTATCGAAATATAAGACAATGAGCTCACATCCAATATTTAAATATATTTGCTTATAACGTTCTTATTTACCTTTGGCCCTTAACGCACCCAGCGTTACCATTTCAACTGAATTAAGCATTTTTCAGGATCATCTTCATGATTTGAAAGGCACATTGGTACTGGCTGATGTCTTCCTTGTTAAGTCTATTAAGGGCCCATTTGGCGGTTTAAGCAAGCAAGTTTACTTAAAGTTAGTTTAAACACCCACTTTACAACACACTGACCCACCAATTCGCACTAGGTTCTGGTGATGGAGTATGTTCTGTCATAGTTAAGATCCATGCCGAGTTGTGGAATAGCTCATTATTTTTTTTTCGTCCAGCGCTTTACATAATTCATGTGATTTACTGCCGGCTAAAGTTTACAATTATTATGACCATACATTTTAGATAATAATAAACTTTCAACAACATCACATACATTGGCCTGTGACTACTTAAGTCCAAACACACGTGTTACGGGAAGCAAAATAAACGGTGGTAACTACGAGTATAATATTATTAACTATACATATACAATGCAAACCGTGATGCAGAACAAACACAAACGTTACATGAGTATTTTTCCCGAACCGGGATCAAACCCACGTACCTTAGTTTAACAGGCATTTTTTTAAGTATGCCTGTAGGTACATAGGTACCGTTTATGTTTTCTGGGTCACATTCTTGTGAATTACAAGAATAGTATCTCAGATAGTATCTCAACAATCGCCAATGAAAATGGTAATTAAGTTGATTTTGAAACGAATAATCCAAAACTAAAACAATCCAATGGGAAATGGAATAACTAAGTCCAATTCTATTAGAAACAAATTCAGTGAAACATGAAAAATTGTATATATCATAATCAAGAAATAAAAAATATTCTGCTTCGTCAATAAATATGTTACTGACTTGTCGCCCTTACCTTGAAGGCTTGACCCCTGCTACTAGTGATGCAACGGAACTGGCATAACGGAAGCAGAAACGGAAACAGATGTCAAAAGTAAATCTTAACGGAAGCGGAAGCGGAAACGGAAGCGTTAACACTATGAAAAAAAAGCAAAATTTTTTTAAATTAAATTTGATTTTAGTAGTCAAAAATAAACAGCGGCAAGTTATATTTAATAAAGAGTAATTTGGCCGCTTTTTCACCTTTCAGCATATTTCGATATTATTCATATATTTAACCTAGGGAGCTGATAAGTATTGGCAAACTATTGGCAAAATATGGGGGTATTTGTACATATTCCCATTCCACCTCATAAGGGGATCCTCATGAAGAGGTAGTCTTTTTTCTTTATTGTACTCCCGAAGGTGTAACTGTACCTTTAAAAGCTGCACTGTTTCTCATCGCTCTCTCCCCGCTTCCGTTCAGAGTTCTGTTATAAAGTTTGCGGAACCAGAAGCAGAAGCGGAAGTGAAAAATCATGCGGAACTTCTGCAGTTGCGGAAGCGGAAGTGTTTAATTATAATTGTGGTTGGCGCCTTGAAGATGTAATAATTTGATAGTGACGACACCTTTTTTACGTACCAACCGATATTAAATAAAGCGCATAGAAGACGAAAAAATTCAGCTAATTTAGTTTATTATTTTTGATTTTAATTGCACTTGCTCCTGATTATTATTATAGTATTGCAATTTTGCTGTTAAAGTTGTAGCTTGGAAATTGCTATTCATCATTGATATGAGAATTATAAAGTTATCGAAATTAATCACAAAATAGAGACACTACTTAATCTGTGCCGTTTTTACAAATCTTTTCTCTCTATAATATTAGTGTAGATAAACATTTATAGCTCCCTATGTCATAGTAAGACCTATTGTTAAATCTGCCGCCTAACAAATAATCATTAATTATTTGTCGGACCCAGTGCACATTCGTAAAGGAGTACCTACCTAAAACAAAGATATCGATTACACTTTTTCATATTTCAAGAGTACCTGAACTATATAGCATTGTCAATATACCAAAACGCTGTATGTAAACGCTGTAGGTAAGGTAGTAATTAATAGTTATAACTAATAAAACCTCATGCCTGTCACTTCTAGTGATCTTTACGGCAAGGGTGTGACGTCGGTGAAATATTTTACGATTCCTGAGACATAAGCCTGCGCAAGGTAGGGCTGAACCTTAAGAATTCGTCCCTCTTCGGTAATTCGCCACATCTACTAGAGTTGCTTCCAAATATTTTCTTCCTCTAGCATTTTCATATTTTGTTTTATATTGCGTTTTTTTGTTTATTATGTTCTACTTGTTCCAAAGAGGTGTACCTAAAATTAATTACAGATAAAATTAATGATATTCGAAACGTTAATTAAACTATATGGTACAAGTGTTTCGTATAAAATACCAGTTGTAAAGTGTAGCTTACATCATTGACAATTTAAAATCTCTAATTTAGCTAATTACGTAATCAATCCGATTCTGTAACTAATTGCGTTTAAATGTAGTTTCGTACAAATTTGCAATGTGCATAGTGTGTGTCAATTCCATTCCTTGAATATTGTTCAGTCATGCCTGCTAACTATTGAACCAGTTGGATTAGGTAATCCCTTTCTGGTTTTAGGCAATCAGCTTTGAAGTCGTAATTTCTGTTACCCGGCACATGCAACTACCACCTTAGGCCTTGATAAAGTTAAATATTGATTTACCGTCTAACGATTGTAAACCTTTAAATTCGACTCTCTCACTCGTATTGTTTATTTATCCTTTCAATTTGAAAGAAGACTGTCATATTGTTTGATTAGGTTACTTTTAAGAAACACCAACGTTGTAACCAAAATCATCTTCTATCTATAAGATGCTATCACTAATATTACACTGTTTCATTAAACAACCTTGTCCCGGAAAACTATGATATGAGCTATTTTTTCACGTGGCTCAATTTTTTTTATCAGTTACTGAAAAGCCCAACAAATATCCATCGAACCAACAGTGTTATTTTTTAAAAACAAAAGCCGAAAAAGGTAACGAAATTATTAATTTAAATCTTATCACAACGTTGTACAAAAAACCATTGGGGCAATTTGTTCCGATTGCGAGCGGATGGTATTAAAATGTATTGTTGGTGCAAATTATCGTGTCACCGTTAAAACGGATATCCAGTGTGGGAGGTGTCACACGCACCTCGCTGAACTATATTGCGTTTTAACGGAATAAAACTTTATTAAGAGGTCTACGTGATTAATCAGCCACTTTCGATGTGGACGTGTTGCAGTATTTTAAACGAGTATTGGGTACGGTTTGATTGGAACTGGGATGTTTCATTGGGTAATTACATAAGTTACGGATTTATTTGTATATGATGATTTGTAATAAATAATTTATTGTTTATTAGTTGTTTCATCACTGAGTGTCATAAACGTGAAAGTTTATACATATACAAATTTAGATGCTTGCATGTACAATACATTGGATGTATTACTTTTACTAATTTAACAGTTTTGGGTTCCAATTCCCCTGTGCATAGACTGTGCAAAACTATTAACTCATGTGGTGATTTGGTTGATTTCCATAATGACTCATATGGCAAGTTCTACAAGGTAGCTGTACAATTTCTAAAAACAAAAAATTTTTAACCGGATTGAATTTTTTTTCCCACTCTGCAATTGGGAGAGTGCCGTTTGTTTATTTTTATTTTTTTTAAGATTAATTAATATTGCATGTGGAGCTAACCTGTAATTGTCTGTTACATTTAGTTATAGTATGCTGATGCATTACCTATATTTAAGTATTATTGTAAACAGATGTTGGTTAGCCTAAATAAATATAAATGTAAATAATAAAAACTACGGGTTATATTTGGATATTCGGTAGATGCATAGATGAGATACATTTTTTTTATGATAGATTAGATAGCTTGAAAAACGCAGATCAATTTGCGGACAATAGTTAGCGGATAATATTTGGTAAACACTAGAATATTTATGTGAGGAAAGTCACAAGTCCATGTCAAAGAGTGAACCCTGCCTTTAGTATTGTACTAACTTCAATATATAAAAATATAAGAGAATCAAATACAATCAGTGCTCCTTTCATTCGAAATAAAAATTATTACGAATTAAGTCATTATTTACATTACTTCTATTCGAATTACTGTTAGTATTTGTATTTATTATAGATAAGTATTTGTTTTATGTTGTTCTTGTGTGTGGCGCAATAGCTTCAATGGTTCAATGAACGAGCGACACATTTGGGTGTGCGACCATTTCAATAGAATTAAATGAAATTTATTACGAGGTTCTATTATATGTTAGTCATTTAGCATAGTCAGAGGTTATTTGGCAACTTCGGAACATCTGCGAAAAATATAAGTAGCTTGCTGTTAGTGGAGTATTATACCTGTTTAACCTTACAGTTACGATAGAGTCTGTGCAGTTAACAGCACATCAAGATAAATAAAAGTAGTTCAATAATATTTTCAAGCTATCGACATAAGGTCGGTAAAAAGTTCAAAATATAGCTTTACGCGCTTTAGACTGTACCTAGCAAATCTGATATAATTAACAGAATTATAAAATACCTTGAAGTTTATTTTATCTTAGCTCTTATATAAATTGTAAAATAAAAAACATAATATTAATAGAAATAATGATTGCTTTGTTTATGTCACTTTCCCTTTCCTAAGAGGGACACACTAGCGTCTTTCGAGCGTCACCGTCTTGCCGGCGACCTCCCCACACGTTGTTAGGGCGACGCGGCGCCCGCGCAACGTCGACGCGGCGGCCGCACAACGTCGGCGGGGCGTTTGAGCGGCGCTTGCGCTGGGCGTCCTCCGCACATCGCGTTCGAGCGTCGCGCCGCGCACAGTCGTTTCGAAAATGGAAATGTAAGATTGAATAACGCACAATATAATGTTTTATAATGCAGCGATAAATTAATGTTTTCCAACTTGTACTAATAAAGGAAAACATATATTTTACCTATTTGACACATGGCCCGAATAGGCAACTTTAGCATTTATTTTCTCGAAAACTAAAAGTACTTAATTGACAAGGGGAAATCCCTTTTGACAATATGAGTTAGTATTTTAAGCTACATCCATATTTGCTATCAGCTAAAAAGTATTCTACCTACTGATTCTAAAACACGGGCGGGCCGAAACAATTGAGTTGATCATTGTCCTGTTGACAAAATAAACGCTGCGCAGGCGTCGGGCCGGCGCGACGCCTGTGTAGCGCAGTCCTGGCGTTCGTCACTTCGGCAAGCTGCAGCGCCCTATTCGACCGCGCCGCTGCGCAAGCGTTGCGTCGACGTCGCGTCGGCGTTGCGTAGGCGTCGACGCTCAAAGAACGCTAGTGTGGGTTACGCTAAATCTAGAGTTGCTAATCGCGCCCTAAAAGCAAAGTACAAAAACTGATAGGCATAATAGGTATGCCATGAAACTCGGAATGGTTTCACTTATATGCCTTAAATTCCAGATCTAAGTATATAAAGTTTTAATGCAATTTGAATGATGAACTTAATCTTCTTATATATAAAAATGAATCGCTGTTCGTTAGTCTCGCTAAAACTCGAGAACAGCTAGACCGATTTGGCTAATCTTGGTTCTGAAATAATTGTGGAGGTCCAGGGAAGGTTTAAATAGACGTTACGAAGTTCGCCGGGACAGCTAGTCATTAATATTTGTTGCCCTCCTCGATATTGAGAATTTCAATACTTTATAAATCGTTAGGAGGGCAATCTGGTTACTATTATCACAGTTATAAAATGGACTTTTGTCTCAATTGAGACCTCGCACGCTACTCTAAATGATATCGCTATTTCTTCATCCAATTCAAATATAAAACCCTATAGATCGTTTTTCAAGTAGCCCTCCGCGACTTTAGAATGGGAAAATAAGTGCTATAGAAGAACTATCTATTTAACTTTTGTGTAATAGGGTACTCCCAAAGACCGAGACGGTACTAAAAATCCAGATATAAAACGGCTTTTTGCCCATTAAAGTAATTGATTCGATAAGACATGGGCAAAGTTTCTTTTTGACAAGGGACCGTCCTGTATGACTAACGGTGAATCCAGGGAAATAGAAACTGAAATAGGTTTGTTCAGTGTTTATTTTTCAAATAATAGATGGGTTGCCGGGTCCCGTGTGTTTAGTGCCTACCTAATTTGTTAAAGTGACTTAAACAATTCTTCGGGGAGACCAAGTTTTTAAAGTTCTTTTCTCTGACTATCTGAGGCAGTGTAGTTAATGTGACTTTGATTTCGATGGTTAAGGTTATATGATGTCATTTCTGGACCTTTTAGATTAAAGTTTACTAAATTTGACGGTGTAGTAATGTTAAAAAGGCAATTATGTAAAATTGTATTTGGTATTTTTCATGTATGCGCACATTCAGGTATATACCTTCAAAAGGAGTGTGAAGAAACATCTTGCGGGCCAGTATGGCGATGGGAAATTACGATATCAAGTCCGTTGTCATCGCGATGTCGGTTCCTCTCTAGCTTACCTTTAGGTTGAGAGGAGCCAATATACTTGTGTATACAATGTGCTTCTAAAAAAATATAAATAAACTTTTATTTCGATATTGTCCTGATGCCCGTGCGATTGGGGCGGCACGAAGTCTAAAGTGCAGGCTGATGTGCTTTCAATTGTACATATTTTCGTACATCTGTATCGACATTATGAGAAATGGTAATATTAAGTTGGGGAAAAGTCTTTTCGCATATAGTATACACTGAATTTTTTTTGGCTATACTATTTGTTCAGATACAAATAGTATAGCCGTTTTCGGTATCGTTAAAACTTTGAAATAAATAAAGATTCTTCCAAATGCAAATTAGGTAAATATGTTATTTCCAATTGTTTTTCTTAAACTCAACCTAAGTAAATTTGATAATAACAAAAGTATTATTTAAAATTGAAATGTTTATGGGTCTAGTGCAGAGTCTGTGAGAATAACACAAATTTGTTTTAAGCATTCTCAATCCGGAAACTTTGATGTTAAAGATCTACTTACCCCGCTATGGTCTCCCTGTTAAGAATAAACTGGATGCCATTTTTTTAACAGTGGAGCTAAATCAGCTTCGATCAGCTTAATCGGTTACGGTCTTACGGCGAAGAACTGTCAATTTCCTAAAGTAAAAAAAAATGAAAAAATACGAGTAACAGGAAAAGGTCAGTATTTGGGTTCTTTACGAGATCACTGAAATATAACTGATACGCCGTGTTCTCATTGGTACTCATTAAAGTGCTTTATATGATGTAATAAAACCGAATCATTTTAAACAAGCTGATAACTGACCATTTAAACTGGATTACAGAATTTCGTAATCAGATGCCTCTCGCGACAAGATAATCGTGTGTGTGTAGTGGGATAGGAAGGGCGTTATTAATTATGAGCAAGACCATCGATTCTGAACTCTACTACAACATTAGGTACGAGTAATAGTTGAGATTGTAGCAAGAAGTTGAGAAAAACTGATCGGAATGAATCAACATAAGCGGTGTGGTTTTTCACCTGAGACAATATCTGCCTCAAAGATGGCACAAAGTAATCGAAATATCATCTACTCACATACTTCAGTTAAATTTAAATAAACTTTATGAACAATGTTTTGAATTTTATGTAAAATGTGAAATAACTTGTTTCAATCCATTAGATATGGTTTAAAACAATGTTTCCAATTTCTATTGGTACGGATAAACCGTAATTATATTATATTGAATTCATTTAACTGGTATTGGGATTTAACTACACATAAAAATAAAGATATCATAGCGTAGGTTAAAATAAACGTATTTTGCTAGTTGAGTTATCCGAATGTTTAATCATGCATTTTGAATGCCAGAGAATTTAGTTTCACATTAATGAAGCATGAAAACAATGTGTGCAGGCTTTTCATGATCATGCCTGATATTTTAAAACGTGAATAACAAAATTTTCTGAAGTAGTTTAACAATACCGGCGTGTTTCTGTGTCCAGTTTTTGTTTTACGCCCAACAAACACCACTCTTTGAGCAGAGCTAAAATGCAGTGAAAATATGAGGCTTCCAGGTGCGGGTGCATTTTCTATTGCACAGATGATACCCCAGAGCACCATTGACGCACAAGCTCAACCCAAATAGCGCCGGTTCTAGGGATTTCTCGCTAATATAACTCACTTATAGATGGATTTCGACATTCTCGAGGGGTTAAGCCCCGAGTTTTTACCACTGCGTAAAATATTTTCGTTCAGACGTTATACGGCGAAAGTTTTCCCGTTTCGTAAAACATTTTCGCGGATAGAGCAACATTTTAATGTAGCTCCGTATGTTAATGCTACGTAACTATTTGTTCGGCAGTTGGGTTTTACTTGTTAGATGTTTTCAATTTAATGTAGTATGAATACGGGGAAACGGGATATGGTTGTGGCAGTTTTGATTTGATCATCTTTAGTTTCGTTTGTACGTAATGTAAACTAGACTAGACGAATTCTATTTGGAATTGCTATAGGAATGAACATAACGAACCTTAGTTTAGTAAAATACAAATACAAATAGTTAATTTACCAAAAATATAGTTACAAAATATTGCATTACAGTGGGTCCCACAATAGGAGAAGTCCTGTATGGTGGGCACTCTGTTTACTATTATAAATGTTGTTTTATTACATGACAAAATAGTTTTTCAATTTACAACTTGTTTCTGTGTGAATGCTTAGTCAAGAAACTTAGCAAACCAGTTTTTAAGTGCGAAATTATTTTGCTACAATATTTGAAAAAAACAATTTCATTTCATTAACCAGCTTAATTTGTAAAATAATAATAATATATCTAATATTATTTGTTTAGCATAATATTGTACTATACAATGTTTAGTTTTATTTTTTTACTTTTATTTTTTGTAATTAAAATGCGTGTCGCACTTGTGCTAGAATAATCCATACTGTTAAATACCTCACTATGCTCCCCACGGGACAGGCTTAGCCTAGTCTTGGTAATAAATGTACTTTTTATTTTTTTTATTTCTGGCATCAACAACTTGCCCTGAATTTAAAACCGCCTTGAACGTTCCTACAAAAAGTAACAACAAGAGGATGCCTTGTTGTCATTTTATGCATGCAAGGTCATTTTATGCATGTAAGTCATGTTTTTTTTATCAAAGTGTAACCTGAAATGACAGTAGTATTATTACTAAGCAAAGTAACGATAAAAACGACTGCAAAGCTTTCTAACTACGCAATCACATTTTTATTGGTCGGTTAAGAGTTTCACTTGAATGTATGGCATACTGGATATTAAAATTGTTTTATGGTGCACGTCACAGTAAGTTTATATTAGTCAGGATGTATACATGGTTGTTCATAATTGGGTACGGTATAATTGATACAGATCAGAATGGTATCGTAGTATTAATAGCAAGGATTGGTCCTACGTGGCCTTGAGGTCACACATGCATATTTGTATTAGTTTTGTTATTTTTCATTTTTAAGAGACCTAGGTAGGTTAAAGATTGTATGTTAGGTACTTACCTTAATTATGGAAGTTGGTACCTCATTTAGGCCTGAAACTAAACCTACTATGCCAGTTGCGGTTGAAAAGGTGTAAGTAGTCACATCAATATTTATTTCTAAAGTCGATATATACTGCCACGACCGTAACAATTTATCTTTATTCCCATGGTGCCACCATATAAGCGGTGTGAGATGCGGTAGGGTTTTAATAGGAATGGGATGGGTTCTAGGAAAGCGTTGGCGTTGATGTGTGTGGGAACACACGCCGCTGTCATACTAAGGAACAGTACAGGAGCAAAGCAATCCTCCTTTCAAAAAATCTACCCTTATCCTACTTATATTATAAGCGCGAAAATTTCTAAAAATGTATAAATGTCTTGATTTTTTTATTTTATTTGCTTTTTTTATAGAAACACAGTATATTGGCTCCTCCCAGCCTGATGGTAAGCAATAGAGGAGAATTGCGGTGACAACTGATTTGATACCGTAATATCATATCCGTTAGCATTGCCACACTGGGGCGCAAGATGTTTTGTTCTCGCTTCTTTTGAAATATTCCATATCAAAGGTGGGATGTTTCTTACTCTTTCACGCAAAAACTACTGAAAGAATTTGGACGAAATTTGATAGAAAGAGACATGAGACAAAGTAATGTTAGTTTTCTTTATTTTTATATAAAAATTTTTTTATCGTTAAATAACGCCGGTAAAGTCGCGGGAAACAGTTAGTATACTATATACAAGTGACTCATAATAGGCATGGAATAAATCGCTAGGATAGTATGACGCTTGTGTCATTTCAGTGGCAGGTAATGGCAACGAGCGCGCGGGCCAGGGCTCCGTCCGCGCGGACTGCGGCCCCGGGGTCCCGCCGCGGCCGTAACTTCACGCCCGGCCGCCGCCGGTAACGAGCAGCCACATAAAACAAAATGCCAGCACAGAAGGGATCCTCTAAATTTACTTAAATGCCAAATAAACTGCGAATTGCTTCGCCATTTATGAAAAAAGACCGAGCTAGCGATTCTGTTCTGTTTCACTGCTGAACAATTGAGCCCGTCCCTCGTCAGGATTACGCCCTCCCAACTGCCGTGGGTAGCTTATGCTTTCTTTGTTTTATACGTATTTACGTATCGCTCTGGTTTAACGTCAATAAACTCAAAGCTCTAAATAAATGAAGATGCTTATCTTGACCTGTGTGTCAAGTTTTAGAGTTTGGTATATGTAATAAAATATATTTTTTCTCTTATTATCTTTTCGACCATAACGTAAGAAACTTACAAATTAATGGTATCATACTGTCTAATAAAATTCTAAAACTAAACATTTACTTTTAGAGTTTGAAGAGTCTAGTACGTGATAAAGGTTGATTCTTATAGGGAAAGGTAAAGCTTGACATAAAGCTGCCAAAAGTTGTTTCGCTGAAATTAGCCACAAAAATAAGGGGCAACATAGTCGAAACAGCGATGTCGTAAATACATAAATTTTTACCACCCTCGTCCAAAGTTGGCTAGATTCGAACACCGATAATATAAAGTTGGCAGAACTTTTAAAATAAACCGTGCAAGGAATTAATAAATTGGTGAAAGAAGGTTTCTTCATAATCTTTTAGACTAGGAAACAATTATATTTCATGAAACAAATTTTAAATTTTGATGTCACGTCTATTTCGTAATTATGAAAGTATAAAAACTTTAGCCGAAATTTATATAATATTGTACTGTGACGACCAATTAATTGGAAATTTTGCTTCGTAATCTTCGTACTCATTTTATTAAAATATCTTTACTTTTTATCCCTCATACGTATCTTACATCTCCAATACTATGAAGAGTAAAGCAGAGGATTTAAATTTTGCAGGCGAAAAGAGGCACCAATTTAACTGATAACCTGACCAGGAAACTGTAGTTTTAAGTAATGAAGTAATTCTCAATGAAAGTGAAGCAAGAAAAACTATGATAATAAATTGAACGTCTTATAAATCATATTTTCTCTCAATAGATATTTTCTTCGAGGCGTGTCTTAAGATATCACTTCGCTCAGATAGTCATAGCGTTAGCTATCGTACTCGTGAGGGTGCATAAATCACAGACGTCATAGTTTAATAACGCTTGACAGATTTGAGAGCGCAGCAGTTCTCAGCAATATGTCACGCTACACGACACCCTATATATGAAAATAGGGATGCCAGGCTTGACAAATCGGAAAACCTTACTGACTAACCTTTTTGGCTGTGATATGGAACTTTAACGCCATCCGCCGTCGAGAAACAACTAATACCGATGAGATCTAAGGATCGCGAATTCTTACTCCGTCTACATTTAGTCATGTGATGAGGGAAATATGATCATGTGGTTATGGTTTTATAGCTACTTTATTATTATTATTTATTTATTTATTTATTATTATTAATTTAATAATACTTAAATTAAAATCAAAGGCCTCGCAAAAAATAAAGTAAAGTATAAGTAATATAGTAAAGTGCTTTAAGCACTTCATTCTGCCTTTTTAATAATTTCTGTTTTGATGATAGAACAAGAAATACAAAACCGAGTGTTAGAGGGGAGGCTTATAACTAGCTATAGGGGGTTTTCAGCTGAAAAACGATAATCATAGATTTCTTTGGTAAAAAATATTTTAAGCCAATGTGCAAATGTTAAAATATATGTTCCATATACCAGTAAAAAATTGGCATATTTTTTGTGCCAAAAATTCAACTGTCTAATCGATCTTAAATATTTGTAAAGTTCGACAAAAGCAAGAAAAAAGAATTTAAAATAGAACTTCAATGTAAATCTTGTACATCTTATCAAATTTGTCGATGTATAGATACTAATTAAATGA
This sequence comes from Glyphodes pyloalis, assembly GCA_037074685.1. NCBI lineage: Eukaryota > Metazoa > Arthropoda > Insecta > Lepidoptera > Crambidae > Glyphodes > Glyphodes pyloalis. The sequence goes on from JAYKKO010000008.1 coordinate 5,792,623, forward strand.
CACCACAGCATGTCGCCAGGTGGTTGAATCAGCCAGAAAACAAAAATACTTTGTATATATTTAAGTATCAAAAAACCCATTCCAGGGTTTTTTATTTATTTAAAAACTTTATTGCACAAAATAAAAAGTACAAAAGGCGGACTTAATGCTAGAAGCATTCTCTACCCGTCAACCGTTGGTTCATGCAGATAGTTCGTTTTCCGGCATTACCCCACCATTTGGCATCCCTACAAGAATGCTCACTCGCTAGCTGTTACTTCGTTTCATATACCTATTTGCTGTTACAATTCAGATCTAGTGTTGGATAATTGGGTACGTCAGAAACAACAATCACGTCATTGCATTGTAGCGGAATATGCCGATTATAAACAAGAATATATAAGTTCAGAATTATTAATGATGTATTTATATCCGTAGTATTAGTAGTATATGGTTCATAGTAGGTAATAATAACGGAATATCACATTGTAGTGTAAATTAAAAAAAAACATTCCGCTTATAAGATCTTTTTAAATTAAAGTTGTGTTTTTAATTTTATATTTCGTGATTGTTAACCGACTTCATTTATTTTACCGACGCTTATTTTGTATTAAAAACTGTTTATTAAACATGCAAAAATACTAAAGTAAACGTTGGATACTTTTGAATCATTTTATAAATCAAGCTTATATTTATGGCGCTATCGAAATCCAAAGGCGAACGTTGCGAAGGTAATTAGATTGTATTGGATTTCCATTTTGTCGCTTTGTCGTATGAAAAAAAAATGATGAATCGTAACATTAGCAGGCGACGAAAGATTACACGCTTCCTTAGAAACAATATTCCGCTTGGTATCCTTGTTCAAGTACCGTGCTATACGTAGCTGGGTCTATAGTAGGATAAGAGCTGAAGACGCTGGGGTGTGAGGATCGCAAGTTGGATGGAAGAAAGAGGTGATCCTGGCGGGATAGCAACAACGGTTTAGAAACAATGCCGAAGGTTAAGCTAAGCATGCCGCGGTATAGGATGGGTGACCGTGATAATAGAATTTTGTATGTTTTGTTACGAGCATCTCCGTGCTTTGAAATGCACGTTAAGCTGTTGGTCTCGAGTAATATGTTGATAATAGTAGTAAAACAAGTCCGAGGCCATTTGGCGGCTTGAGAGCATCTGATTTACACTACTAATACATTTTATAAATACATTATACAGAATCATTGCAACGACCTCTACAGGGCTTTACATGTACTTAATCTTAAGAGAATATGTCAACTTACTCCATGTGAATTGCAATAAAGAAATTAAATTGAAGTGAACTTTAATGTTGGTTACTTGCCTTACATGCATTCCTTCATTACGCTGCACTTGGCCCTCGTGATGGAGTGACGCCCATTCATCACAGTAGATGAAGCCTGTGGACGGCAGTAGGACATGCGAGCCTTAATAATTGTATGATTACTATCACATAAACGAACTCATACAATGGTTCAAAATGAATGAAGATGACTTGTAACGTCACAAGTCACATTTTACAGCCTTTTATCAAGTTTATTATTATAAAATTCTTAATATAAAAAAATACTACAGTTATAAAATATCTAAATGTTCACACTCGTGGCTATTGAGTACCTTCCTTACTTTCATATTCTTTTAAAACGATTGTCGCACCCTAAGTGTCGGTAGCTCCTAGTTTATAGTGTGACGCCGCGCACGGGGTTTTCGAATGTTTTGTACCGCGAAAATTGCCCTTTTGGTTCATTCGCCATGAAATTCGAATTGTTGCGAGTGCCGACTTGGTTCTTGTTTTGGTCAGAACCCTCAATTGCTTGGGGTAACGGAAAACAAACGCACTCATTGGCCGTTCAAAAGGTTTCAGTGGTGCTAATACGATACCCATTTATGTGCGTACACATATAATGCTCGTGTTAGTAAAAGTTTTTGAAAGGTGGCATTTGACCTACTTCAAGTACCTAATTCAAGAAAATTTAGAACTTGAAATCGATGAACTATGATGTTTTTTTATTTCATTAAAATTACTTCTTAGTCACAAGACATAAGGTAGACACAAATACATCACATGATCACATTACTAGCATTACAAAACACTAGCTATTATTACCAGTGATTTTTTCCGAATTATTTTGGGGTAACACATACTTTAGTACGAAAGAGCTACACTTTGTTACAAACTTGTAAGAAAAAGAATATTATAAGCGATTGGGCGCTCTATTTTATTATCAGACAATGGATGTTAAATTTACTGAGTACCAAAATAACGTACTTAGGTACTTAATTATCGTAATTATTTAATCTCACAAAAATACGATTCATCAATTTCGGCTAATTTTCTTAATCCCTTGTAGTTGCTGTGAACCCTTAGGGAATTAAGATTTTCATTACAAGCCGTTATAATTAGGCAAAGCTTTTAACTCACAAAAAAGGTGAAAGGCTATTTTAAAAGAAATATGAATTTTGCTCAAGGGGTAGTATTTACCTAAAATCTAACACAACCTAGCCTACTAAATTTATGTTTTGGTAAAAAACACGTTTAATATTTTTGCTATGAATAAGTATTATCAGATCTGCAGCAATATTGTATTTCTTAAATTAATAATTAAGGCACTGCAAAATATTATGTGAAACTAACCGCCACAAGCACTAGTCAAGTATTTTAATTGAAAAAAATAAATGTAAAATAGATTAGAACGATTCGAATCCATTATAATCAACGATACTTTGTCGACAGAATTTGCATTATGAAATAAGTAAATATAGTTTATGTTTGTTCCTAAATTTGTATTGTAGCGTTTTTTTTTGTTGGTTGTCCTAATAAAGCAAAATGAATAAAATAAAAATAAAGCAAAGGGTTATTATATGATCAACACGAATTATCGAAAATTTACTGTACAGCACGTTAGACTATTCACTTTGTACTTTGAAATGCCCTCATATCGTGCAAATAAGATCTAATATTGAACTGAACTATGAATATGTCTGCCTGATAATTATAATTTTATCAGTGGGGGATATTAAGAACTGATTTTTCGAGAAGCAAAAAGTTATAAAGGGAAACCCACGCGGGCTAAGTTACTTAAGGCAGCTAGTAAATATTAAAATTGAAATGGGCACATATTGAGATTAGACTGACTTGTTATGACCACTGACATTTGCATGGCTTCGAAGTACGTATTTCTTATGCGTTGTGTGTCCGGTAGGTGTTTTGAGTTCCTTGGAAGTAATAGAGGGTAAATGAAAACCGTTAAACGTATGTGCTATTTGTTTGTTGAACTAAATGAAGGATTGAAATAGATTGCAGGAATTTAAGAAAAAATATTTATAAGACTAAGTGTTAAAGGTCCCCAGTTTTGATTCTCGATTAGGTAAATTTGGGAAAAAATTTAAACGACTAAAACTAGACGTAACATACGTTCTATTTAAAATGCATAAGATGAAATAATATCTTTTTACCTTTTTGATTTTTTAAAGCTGAGTGTGGTTGTTAGTAATTTTACAACAATAACGAGCTCACATAAGCTAACATACATTTATCTATTCATAACTAAGGAAATGCGTCTAAATCCAAAATTTGGTTGGCTAGAAACAACCACAACACAAGATTCTTGCATAATAAATACACGGGCATGTTTCAAAATTCATAGGTTTATTTCTATTCACGCTTAATTTGTTTAAGTAGCGGGCCACTCAATGCGAAGCAGAAAGTTCTGGCAAAAGGCGCCATATTTCAGTGGGTACCAGACGCATAAAAGAAAGGTGAACTAGTGACGTGTGTGTATCAATATTAATGGCAGCCTTAAGGCCGCCTAGGGTGGCCTAGGGAGTTGCAAGGAAATACCCCGCCTTTCGCGGAACTCAATTCTATGGCGCCGAGTTGCCGGACATTATTATTACTGGGAAACAAAATAAATTATAAGTGGATTTTTAGAATTCAATGAGTCCTCAGCGGAATTTAATAGAACGTTTTTAGAAATAAACTTTGAATTTCATCAGTACAATCACGTGGGTAATAATGACTTTCTTGAAATTACGTTAAGTTAGTTCCACCTTAATCGTTTTATTAGGGCTTGGTTAAAATAAAACTTACCAATGCTACATATGTAATTTATTTTGTTAACATATTTTACTTTCATAAGAAATGCCCGGATTTTAATTACATATTGTATGGCATCGTTTGTTTCCATAACGCTCTTTATTCAAAGATCGTCTAAAAATCAATGCTCACAGTATTAGGCAGTTATAAGACTTCCCGATGTTGTGGTTACCGGTATTATACGAATATTTAAAGCCAGAGTTCACTTGTGAAAAAAAAAGTAACAAAAATCGATTTACGTGCTGCACTAGCTTTCTAAAATTACAATATCGGGTTATTTTACCCACTTGCGGGTGTTATAGATTAAGGACTAATGATTTCGTGGCGCAGAAGTCGCTAGCTTGTTAAAAAATATCACCGCCAAAAGTAGAAAGTATATGACGAAATTTAGTAACTGTTTAAATCGTTTAAGCTAGTCTAGAAATAAATAACTGTAAAAAAAGTTGTGTTAATATATATATATATATATATATATATATATATATATATATATATATATATATATATATATATATATATATACATTTTAAAGTCGGTATAAAGAAATTACAAATCGATAGTCACCTATTTGCGACCTAAGTACAAGGATACTGTGTTATAACTTTTACCTTTAGTATTGTTTTTTAGCCAAAATGCGATTGGTTGCGCTTCCGCTTCACAAACTCTTGTTCCATTACGAGTAGTAACTGGCGTCATAAGTTGTCAAATGAAGCCCTTTAGTGATTGAGCGCGATTTTGCCTCCACTGTTTGACTTTGTCGGCCCGCGCACTTTGCTAAGATACGGTCAGCAGTACATCACGGTAAACACATGCTGATCGATATTGGTCTTTATGTTCATGACATTAGGGAAAAAGTTTAGTCCGACGTGCTTTCAACTGTTCCTATTGTTAAGCTTCGGCCGTTGCTCTCAGGAACTCTTTGAGAGCTTCTAGGGTGATTGGGATCCTTATAAATTTGTTAAGTATGAATTATATAAAGTGTTTTGAAGCAAACAGAAAGTACCTAGGAGTGCTCCATTAAATCAATAATACCTACGCGTGTAATTGATATATGGATTCCAATCCGCATATGTTTCATGTACATTTTTATAGTTTGTGTATGCTCTCATACCTATATCATACCTATTTTCAACATTATCTCTCTTTTTATTAAATACACAAAAAATATAAACTTTAATTCATTATTAATAATGTTTATGTATGCTCTCGGTTAATGCTCGTTGAGTTTTTCAAAGAAATATTTGCGTTTTAAAACTTTATGCAACTGTGCTCCAAATATAAGATACAAAGATTGTTATACCTATTAGTACCTATTGGGTGCATATACTTTAGAGATTAGGTAAGTTCGAGTCATTGCGATAAGCTGTCTTATTGCGATAGAATTTCAGAATGCCATTTAAGGTGAAGCAAAGATAGCATACTAACATTACTTAATTGATTCTCTTGGTGTTCGAAAAGAATTCCTCTGATACAAAAACTGTTATTTGATGGTAAGACAGGAGAAAGACTTAGCTAAGATCGTTTCTTAATGTTAGGAATCTGTATCAATATCAAGTTTATTAACGTTTTCCAGAATGTAGGCACTGTCAAGCTCCTGGAAAAAGGCTTTGAAAAAACAAGATGTTTGTTATTATTGAGAAGTCCTTAATAAGCTCTTCATATAAATTTAAACTTAATCCAGTTTTGTAAACATTCTACATTTTATTTTTTTTTAACCATTACTAAAAAAATATCCATTACAAAGAAACAGTAGTTAAGTCATAAATAATATTTTATTAATTTCTGGAATAAATTAGAGGGATCTTGTAATAGATAGCTACATTATAACATGCAGTACTGCACTTGACATTCTCAGTATTTAGTTATCACCACCCTTTTATTTGGCTGCGAGCCAATAAAGACATCATTATTACGGTAATACTATGAAAGAAAATGTCAGAATCAGAAGGTTATAGGGGTTGTTTTATGAATTGGACGCGTGCCGCCTTATGAGAGAGGGACGGGGATATTCAAAAGGGGTGGCACCTTCGCTGGCCGCTGCAGGCCGCTTGCACCACCAGTTATTTTCGGGTCGCCGTTCGGGACGGTCGCGCCTCGAGAGGAAGCCGCCTAACAAACTTTTCACGGCACATCGGAAAAGTATCGCTTCACGTCATCGAATTCAACCTCCCCTTAATCGCATTTTTGCGTGTGACGAATGCAATTCGAAGGGGATTGTCGTGTGTTTCCTGTTTAACATAATTTTAACTCTAATTCTACGAAATGACTTCAGTGCTTTTTTGTTTTTATGGACTGGCTTAATTCGGTATTTGGCTTCGAAATGGCGCCCAACGTGGGGTCTTCACATTAAACATTATAAGACGATCACTGAATTTAATATTTATTTTCAAAATGTACTTTAAACATTTAAGTTTGCTGAGTAGCGTAAAAATATTGTTGGCGTTCCTGGTTTTGGATTGGCTGCTAGCCGGTTCCACTGATGCTACGACACGTGAGTATAATATCTCATTTTTTAAATTAAGTATGAGTACATAACCTTACAGATTAAATATTGTTTTGAATAAGTAGTAAATATCAAAGTTAAAAAATTTTTTTTACTAAATTTTGGTTTCCAAATTAGATTATGTTTCTAAAAAGTATTTCATAAAGAAAAAAAAGTCAATGTATTGTAAATTTATGCTTTTTCATAATTTTGATAATAATAAGTAAAGGTTTCTCTTTTACCGTTTATTTAAAGGATTTAATCATGTCAAAAATACACCTCAATAACAAGCAGTAAAAACTATTTACTTTTTAAAGTATTCTGATTTAATGTTACAATCATACACCTCCCGTAATGTACAAAAAGCCAATAATTCATATACTTTAAGATACATTTCCGAAAACCAAACTGGGAAATGTTAAATTTCACAACATCGATGCCCTTCAGGGGATTAACGTAACGATAAGATAATGTTAATCGTTAAGGGGTATTCGATTTTACAAGTAAAAATACCCATATTACCCGTTCCGATCTCTGGGGGATCGTCCGAGATTTATCTGAAAGCAAAGTGCATGGAATTTTCGATATTTTAACCGGGAAGAACTGAACACATATGGAGTAAATTAATGAATCGCATAGCTTGTTCATAATTGGCTTGAACCAAAAGCCATCCGCGTTAATTTTAAACTTATATAATTAAGTAGCATTTTTTTTATTAAAAGTGGTTTATTTTTAAAGTACGTGATTTATCAGTCAATGATTGGTATTTCGCTTGCACAAATATATCGAAAGTATACAGTTTACAGGCATGGGCAATAAGAAAAGTAGTGGATAAACACTACCAGTCATATTAGTGGACCATTTATTTTATGATCATTAAATTATTTCCAACTAAATCAGCGTAGTTTATGAAAAAATTAAAAATATGTAACACAAATTAATAATTTGGTACACTTAACAATTTTAAAATCATAAATCACATCATTAATTCAAATGCCAAGGAATAGGTTTAAAAGGACTTCAAATTATGAGATGATAAGAGCAAAACTTTTTCAAACAAAAGGAAGTAGTAAGTAGTGCTCTTCGAAAAAATCTCAAATATGCGAAACTTTATGAGTCGTAGGTACAAAATTCCAAGCGCTCAATGCTGCCGTCTGTTTAGTTCGGTTAAAAGTTTTTACATTTGACTGAATTTATTTAATTGTTTCCGATTTCTTGTACGAATTTATGCCGCAATAATTAAAATCATTAGAGGTCGATGAATTTTTTCTGCTACGATCGTATGTGGATTTAAACTTTGATTCTATTTTACCTCTGCCCCAAAATAAAGTTTCTTTAACATCGAGAGCGTTCGTTCACATGGGGCGATTGAAAATAGTTATCTTTAGAAGAGGTTTATGGAAAAACCTACTCATTTTAAGTGATGTTTTTTCATAGAACAAATAAGTTTGTTTGTTAAGGACTTAAGATTCCTACTTAGAAATATTAAGTCTTCTTAAAATCTTTAAATCAATACAGTATTAGACAGCTAACATAATTTCGGAACTGCTGTTACGGAAAAATTGTGGAATAATGGCTATAGAGGTTTCTTTAACGCTAAATAGGTATAGAGCTAGCTAATTAGCTTGACAACTCACCGTATTATTTTACCTTTTGTGTAGTAGTTATGATAAAATATGTTCGAAAACTTATTAGAAAGAAAATCAGATAATTTTTGGATACGTCATAATATAGCTACAAAATATTTAGGTTCATAAATGCTATGTAAACAGTTTCACGTATAATTTATTCGGATTAATATTGGAAGTAAAGAATGAACTGCTAAAAGTTTTATATTACCCTTATCTTATTATGAGTTATAACATATTTAGGTTCATAATTGTTAAGTAAATTTTTTAATGTGTAATCAATTTGTATTACGAGAAATATTGAAAGTAAAGAACGAGCTGATAACAGTATTTTATGATCCATGATTTCTGACTGAACTGTTAAAAATAAATGAAAAGGGGTGCCAAGCTTAAGGTTGTATTTTCTTTCAAACAAATACTCTTTTGGTTTCGTGCCGAGCCACAACACACGAAAGTAGCAGAACGTGGAAAGGTGCGCGGTCTTTTATTTGTGAGTGCGTAATTCAGTGTTAGGCAGTACTCCACCTTCTGCAAATTACAAGCGAGTGGTCTCACGGCAAATTACCAGTTCCCTGCTAAGAAGACCCGTGCCGCTTAGAAAATTGAACAGAGTAGTAGTAGATTTTTTTTGGTTTCGTTGAATGTTGTTTGTCTTTCCGACACTACAGAAGTACACTATGCCTGGGTGACACAGGTTTTACTATTATATAAAAAAATACGGATCCTAACTAAAACTTCAATAATGGAATGTAAGGTGTAAACTTCTTAAATAAAAACAAATATCCAAATCCGGTGCATACCCCTTGTTGGAAATATAATACTTATGTTAACGCAAACTGAGAATATCTAGACAAATCATTGAAATATTTGTAATACTAACGTAATATTGTCTGTGCCGTTGAAATAGTCATCAGTACCTCTGAACCAAGAGTCGACCGAGAGATTTGATTCCCACTCATGACAAATTTTCGTGTGATGAATATTTGTTTTCTTCATTGTCTGGGTCAACACCCACCCACCACCCACGTTTAAATCTCAACAGATTTATCTATTCATTATACTTTAGTATTAAAGTAAATATTATGGTTCCACAGTCGGTTTTAGGTCTGTATAACTCATGTTTAAGTTTAGTTACTTACTTTGGGCTATGGTTTATTTATTATCCCAAAGGTTAACCTTGATTACCATTGTTGTCGTATAGATGGTAAATAAATTCACAAATTAAAGCTACATAAGTGATAGACACCAATCCCACGTTGGATTTGTTAACAATACACTATTCCATAAAAGCTATCGAACAACTTTATTTCACTTAACACTTTTCATAACTTCTAACCTACTTTTATTTTAATTTAAATCATACATGCCTTGCCGCACCTATTCTACAAACGGAACGTCAAAGATTTCCCGTAAAATGTAACTTTTAAACGCTCTCATTACGTCGAATCTCAATTAAAAAACTTTGACGCGCGCGCCTTCCACGACACACTTTTGAGGAAAGTGCCGTTTAAAGGGACATCCGTTGGTATATTTGTGGTATCACGGTTAAATTTGACGTGCAGTTAATTAGAGCGCTGTGGCGAGCCTTTATAATTTGTCAGTGACAGCGATGGAAGTTCAACAAGCCCGGTTTAAACTACGATACTGGCATTTAGATCATAATAAATCAAATCAGACCCTCCAAAAGGGCTACGATTGATTTATTGAATATTTATAACCGAGTTCGATGACGACACTTCGCCCACGTTTAATTGGCAAACGCTTAAATGCTTTTGGTTATCATATTGAATCGTATCTGAAAATCAGAATCCTCGCTCGGCTCGTTTAGATAAACAAACATTCATTTACTCCATTTGAAGTTAACAAAAATTTAAACGGCTGTCACAAAAACATTCAACCTCTAGTTGTTAATGGAATATACGTACAAAAAGACTTTTGTATGTGTTTTAATTTAATTTAATCAACTGTTTGTGTGATACAATGATTTACTAAATTAGAGGATAGAGCGATCAAAACTACATGGTGACCTCCGTAGCCGAGAGCCGAGCGGGTCGAACTTAGGCATCACGCTATCTATGAGATCCCGGGTTTGATTCTCGGTCGGGTCAATATGCTAAACGAACTTTTCTATATTGTCTCGGGTCTGGGTGTTATGGTGCGGTCGTTGTTTCTGAATTTTGTAACGTAAGTGTCTTCGCTACTTATAACAGACCAGGACAGTGTATGTGATGTTGTCCAATGCCCCTCAAATCTCTAAGGCAGTATTCAAGCGACCAAAAAAATAGCCTATAAAATTTTGCATTGCATATAAGCTGTTTAAATCAACGTTAAGTTATTTTGTTAAGTTAGGATTTCTTATCTGAAAATTGGCAAATCGGGCTTAATTTGTTTTTATTAGGGATTTTTTTTTGCGGCCATAAAGTGATCTTTGTAATAAAAAGACTTGACAAAGTTCAATACAAAGTTGCTCCAACCCTTTTGTGAATTATGTAAGGACAGGTACGGAACCCTTTAATATCATAATATGAGATAGGTACAGGCGTCACGGGAGCAATGGCAGCAAGATATTATACTACCCGCATGACGCATATAGCACTTACTACGAATGCCATTGGGCTGATGTGTAGAAAAATAAATATGTTACTGCATTTATTTTCAATACAGATATTGCTCTTTGTTATATTCAGAATAGAAAAAATTGCTAATGGGTAACCGTTTCTTGTATCTTGAAGTATTAATGGGTTTTGTAATAATCTGACATGCATTTGGCGACCTCCGTAACTGAGAGGTGAGGCCGGTCTTCGTCGTCACTCTGAGATTGTTTCCCGGTTTGAGTTTGAGTTGATTCTCGGTTGGGTCAATTTGAAAAACGAACTTTTCTATATTGTTTTTGACCAGGTGGTGCGGTACTGTCTTTGTTTATGTTTTCCGTCACGCAGCTACTTACCAAAGAATCCAGTGATGTGAGGTTTTGATGGACACAAAAAATCTGCGTTTGGTATGAATTGCATTTCCACTACATTTTTCATTATTTTACGGTTATTGTCGTATGATACTTTTTTTTACCGTCAGCCTGTGTTAGTTGACTTCTTAAAATAAGCTTTTTCTATTCAACACACCACTCAATTATGTCTGTTTTCGAAGGTGCCTAGCGACTATTTCTGAGACGAAGTAGCAAATGTGAGTGTCTAAAGTGCGATGAGTCCTGGATTTGATTCTCAGTCGGGAAAATTGGGCAAACAAACTTTTCTAAATTAGTGTGGGAGTAGAAGTAGGGAGTAGGAGTATCAGACTCCTCGTCTATCGTGTAATACCTGCTTATAGTACAAAGACAAACTGAAACTAAGGTTTCAGTCCAGTCGATTGGTGTGATTGCCGGATGAATTTATTTTGATATTTGCTCGCGGTTTGGCCGTAGCTTGGCGCGCCTACGATCCATCTAAATATTTAATTTATTTAAGAACCTTGTCCAGACATTTAATTTTATTTATATAGAAGATTATGTAATCTCTGTAAAAATAAATGCCAGTGGACAGTATTTTTATGATAAATACAAAAACTAAAAAATAATAAAAATGTTGTAAGACATATGTAGATTTGTGTAGAATACGCTTGTACGATTATATGTTGATGTGGATTCCAGTGAAAACCAGCTCCGTGGCTTGCGGCCCGGAGCATGGCTTTGATAAATGATCCTTAAAGCTGAACCTCACCACATTACTCCTACAATTAATGCTTAGACTATGTTTTTGTAAAAGTCTTGTTTGTAAAATATTTAGATTAAATAAACATTTGTTGGTTTTTATCTTTACTCGTACAAAACTCATTGGAATTGATTATGAAGATTGTGAAAATTAATCAGAATTGTTGTAGTATTTATCATTAGCAGCCTCACGAGGCTTTTCCCGTGGGATAATATTGAACACTATCTTCAGCTCTTCTCTTTGTTAACATGTCGCCGTCTTCATCAGCTAGTAACACGGTGCTATTATAAAGACCCACAAGTACGAAATCTTATAAGCTGGTCTTTTACTTCTGTCTAAATTAATGGTCCAATCTGTACCAGTAATCAACGATTCTGCTGCATGTACGAGTTGATACTATCCCTCGTCGAATACGAAACGAAATCCATGAGTTTTCAGTGTCATGTAATGACATAGGTCCTTAAGAAATACTTGAAGCTTAATTTCCTCAGAGATCGTTACGATCGAAATATTGTTGGACTACACCTTGAGTTTTCAAGTCTTGACTATGCCTGTATAGAACACACTTTAGAACACTTAGATCAACTTCTCTTCCATGTCATTAAGACAGAATTAGATACGTTAAATTCTAACTACTCTAGTTCAAACATACCTTTAACACCGCTGTATAAATAGAAATATATGTGTTAGAATATTAAATTAAGCAATGTTACAGGCTATCAACGCGTAATTACCTGTCATAATAGTTCCTAAGTTGCGTTTGATGTTCGATCTTGCCGCTAGTAAATTGTATTATTTTCAAGCCGTGTCAGTTTGACCTGAATTTGTTAGTATGCTTACTTAGTTTCGTGGGTCGCGTGCCACCGAACTAATTTAATAAAAACACGGTATGTTAAAGGGTATTTTGGCGTTAGCGTCTTGCCTTGAGGTGAGGTAAGGTCCTTTACTTAAGTAGGTATGTTATCGATATTCATAATTAATTTTGGAATGATAGTTTTAGCTCATAAATAACATTTGCATTCTTGCATTCTAGTTTGTTGGTTTCATTGGTCTGTTGTTTAGAATTTAATAAAAAGTTCATGTTTAGAAAGTAGAGACTGTTTCTAATACAAGTTAAAAACACAATACTTGAAAATTTTAATGTCACTCGCGAAAATATTTGTTAAAGTTGCGTTGGCACAACTCGTATCGTATTAAAAGACGCGGTAGGGAATTTTCTTATGTAGTATTTGCGTTTTACATTCATTTAAATTTTTCAAGGCATGTGTGAAGAAGAATTTGGATAATTGCCAGACTTTAAGACAACTCAAAGAAGTGAATTTCTTAATCTTAAAAAACATAATTAAATTCTTACAATTTAATTACTTGACCAATATTTACTTATATCATAAAGCTGAGGGGTTTGTTTGTTTGCACGCGATAATCTTAGGAAATACTGGTTCTAAATGAAGAAATATTTTTTGTCGGATAGTCGATTTATCGAGGAAGGCTCTAAGCTATTTAACATCACGCTATGACCGAAAAATCGGAGCGAAAAATCAGTGAAAAATATGAAAAAAACAGGGGCAGTACACGTGCGAAGCCTTGGCGTGCCGCTAGTTTATCATAAAATACACAAAAACAGTTTATTTATTGTAAAAAAGCATTAAAATCTGATAAAAAGACGAGATAAAGCAGTTTAAAGCAAATGTATCCGTCCTTTTAGGAAAACAGATTTTTCAATGAAAGTTGGTATGTATGGCTTTGGTATAAACTGACGTCACATTCTCTGTATAACCTAGAGTCTAGACTACTAAAATTGCTTCTGCGCTGTGACCGGTGGTTCGTTATTTGGGTTCTAAATTTAGCACTATTTGGTATGGTTCACAAACGTAGCCTAATAAAACAAAACGCCATGTATTCTTTAAGAAAGCAATAAAGGTCAATCGTAGTTCTGTTATATTTATGCGTTACTACGTAATTTTAAGTCATTATTTACTTGTTGTTTAGTATTTAGCTTAAGTTTGTAAGCCATATTGATTAAAATGCTGTGTTTGATCGTTTCTAAAGGTTAAACCTTGGGGCTGAAACATTGAAAAAAAGAACCTTTTCTAACCTTCAAGATCCAGTAAGTGATTTAATACAAGAATTTTAATTACTATTATATTGTCTATTTTTCAAGATGATTGATAAAAGTAAAGTTTATGGTTTTAAGTGAGCGAAACAAACATTACCTAATTTAACTAAAATATTATTAAATTAAAATGTTTTTTTTTCTTAATGTCTGTCCCGGCGTAGAATACATGCTACGGACTTGATGGACGATACGATTTTTTCAGAAAGCGAACAGATTGTAATAAGAACACCAACAATTAATGCACGTATCAAAAAAAAAACTGTAATTGAACATGATTTATTGAAAGCAACTTCGATAGTCACGCAATTAAAAAAAAACAATATTTTGTAGTTTGTTTATTTTAATGATACAGTCGCGGATTCTATTGGCAGAAACTAATTTCACCTAAATAATCTATTGTGCTATGAAATCGCGTTTGCACGTTTCGTTAAAAAAGGGTAGTAACAGAATTTAACATTTTTCATGTGACGAAACATACGTTTAATCTTTTTGATTCAGTTCTCTAATTAATTAAAAAGGATTGGATAAAAAAATAATTTACCATTTAGGCCCATTTAGCCGGAATCGTAAGGGACAATATTAATTAAAACATTTAGAAATTCGTTGGTGTTCACGTCCATGAAAATAACAAATTTCATATTTCGGATTGTATGTTTTACTTCCACACGAAGTATTCTAGATTGAAAAAAAAATCATCTGGTTTTAAAATCATCTTTTTATAGGAATTTACGTAATTTTACCGCCTGCGTTATTTTGTGATTTAAAGTATTACAATAAAATTAATACATTCATGTATTTTTGTTACACTTGAAAATTAAAAATCGTGTATCTTATACGTTTCAGCTACGTAATAGGGATCTCGGAAAAAACAATCATTCTATGTCCTAGAACTTCAAAACGAATTTTTCCTTGCATAAAATAATTAAAATCGATGATGATACGTCGCATCTAAGTTCAGTGGAGAGGTGTGTTTACGTCACTTATTCGTAAGACCTATACAAAGAAGAGACGCTAAATTTAAACGCAATGTATCTACCTAAGTTAAATATTATATTAAGTTAACATGATAAAAGAAAAAAATAGACGACTCTTATTTTTTTGGTAATCAAACTGTTGAACCAACAACACATTTTAAGTCATCTCATCATCATCAACTCTATTGATGGAACATGAAGTATAAACACGTTTTCTATTGGGATCTATATGGGGAAAAAAAATCGTAAGCATCATAACATATGATGGAATCTAACCTGTTGGTCAACACTCTTTTTTACCAAAATCCCCAAAGAAGTCTCGTGGTAAGTTGCCATGACAAACGGACAAATGTGTAAGACACTGTAATTTAGTAATATAAATTTATTCGTAGAATGTTTCTACATATTAGGGAGCTAAAGCTTAGCAACCAAAAGCTTTGAAATTAACCGTATCTACTAATTATAATCTAATTCCTTTATGATCTAATTTTGTCACACACTTTCTGTGAAAAGAAACTAGCTTTGAGGATTACTACCTACTCCTTTTACCTAATTATACCTAATGAAGATATTTTTTACTCTTTATGTTATTCGATGTACTACTTTGCTGGAATCTTGCTTTAGGTGAAGTTATGAAGGTTATTAAAACAGTAGGTAAGAATATATTAATTGCAAAACCTTCAGACATGTTTTCGTTTAATTAAATACATTTGATTATATTCCTATTTCCAGTTCTGCGGACTGGGTTACCAAGAAGATGTTAAATAATACAGAACGAAAATTTTGTGTAGGTTTAGGTATACTGATCATATATTTTGTGTGTAATTATTGGATTGTTAATATTACCGCATTCATAATTGTGTGTTTTGAAAAAAAACACGACATTATGAAAATATATGTGTATTTTATTAAACCTGTTATTAAAAAACGTTTATCTTAAATGTTTCCATAGCTAATTCCCACATCCCAGATTTGAAACACGTTGTCTGCTATGATTTAACTGAACAAGCACACATATAACACTATACATAAGCACTCTTTTATATGTACACGGAGACCACAATTTGCATAAATGTGCAATAAAGGCCAAGTTCTCATACCCCAAGCCCCAATTTTTTTATGTGATCAACCAAAAAATAGGACTGTCAATTAATTTTTGTTCAGTCGTTTCATGCCAGTCTCTTCTGTTGGTCTTCTGAAAGGTAAACCTTAAGTATTTTTTAATTTTATCATGGATTAATCACAAGCCAAATTCTGTTGACAGCAAAAGATACTTTACTTCTGTTCTGAACCTATGAGCAAGTACCGAGAACTTCTTACATATGAACCCTTTTCTCCCAATCCAAATAATTTAAAAAGGATTCAACCTTTTAGTGAATTATTAAGTTTCACAAAATAAAAAGAAGCAATTAGCTAATTAATAAAAATTAGCTACTCAAGTGCTTCACAAGTTAGATATTTAACGCTTATTTACTAATAACTCATAATATCTAACTTGAACGAGTAGTCATAATCTGGATTAATCTACAAATCAAATTTACAACGCTCCCAAGTGTCCGCGTAAATACAAACCCACTGTCGGCTAACTCTGCGAACTTGGCCGGATACGCTGCCGTGTGTCTTGATAATTGTCTGATCGAGGTTAATTCACAAACGAGGACCGCCGCCCCACCCGTCGCGTCGCGCGGGGAGCAGCGCGAAATTGGTTGCGTCGCCGTTATTATGCTCGTCTGATGCTCCATAAGCGCATCTACACAACTAAATTTAGTAGCTAATACTCTCAAATAGAATTGATTTCCTAGTAAGGTACTAAGCTGATTGATGTACCTCTCTATTGGTTTGCAGAAGGACGCTCTTTGTTTTACATTAACAATTTCGTTTTGGTGGCCACATAAGAGTTTTGGCGTGGTCTATGCGTTATGCATCTTTGTGCAGGCCATTGACCGGTACCAAGACTTGTAAATTTCGAAGAATAATTTTTTGGTTAAGTATAATTAAAAAAAAACCGAAGTATGAGTATTTTTGATTAACTTATTTTAAATTAGAAGTGTGTAAGCGGCCCTACTTCTTTATAAAGTATTGACGAATAAAATGTATTAAAACACCGGTACAAATGTTCGTATTAATGAATAGTTTAAAGAAATTAGATTTGTCCGTGCCTGCTTTCGAGTTATTTTGGGATAAAAATATTTTTTATTTCAAACTATCTACGCAATTTTATCAAAATCCAATCATTAGTTATTTTCTTAAAATAAAACAATCATTTGTCTATCCATCAATCCACCCAAACAAATTGTCATGTTCATAATATTAGTCGGGTATGTGCGAAACTTATTTGACCTTTGTATATATTTTTTTTTAAATTTCACAAAATATGTCTATGTTAAACTGTTTTTCAGCAAAGTCTAATTCAAACAAAGAAATGAACAAATCAGTTATGGCATCCATGACTATAAAACAGGTCTTACTATAGTTATAAAAGAAATACTTCATTATACTCAATTGTGTTTTGCAAAATAAGTGTTTTTAATCATTATTTTTTAGTTGTTTAAAAGAGTATATAGATCGAATGTGACACAGCTCATAAATTTTATTGTAGTGGTACTAGACTTAAACAAACAGTTCTTGCTAATCAAACTGGTTACCTACTGCTTTTTTACCCGAACTAATATTTATGACAGTGTTTTTCGATCTCCTGTGTGCCGAGTCGCGTGCGGCCAAACACCGCGAAATTGGTTGCATTGCCGTTATTACACTCCTGCGGATATGTCCAACGATGAACGAATTGGACTAGTCCATTCGACGACTTTTTAAAAGCGTACCTGAATGATGAATGGTAGATAACTCGATACATACGTGGTTGTTTTTCGTAGTTTAATTTTATTTGAATACACGTTTCTAATAAATATCATGTGAGCTATTAACATCTGAACAACAATAACTGAATCTGTAAAACACAATGTTTGTAATGGAAATCACATAAAATTAATTAACTATCTATTTATTCGTGCAAAAACTTGCAAAAAAGTCTCTACTTATGAAATTTAACTTTCGAGTATTGTAATTGGATACTGCTGTTTAGGTATACTGGCAAATAGCAGTACGTAAATAGTCATCATTCCGGTCTAATTTAGTACTAATTATTACGAGAAACTTGTACTTACTTCGAAAATCTGGCGAAGCTGTTGGGCCTATATGATATTTTGGGGACTATGTATGGCTACTTTATTGAGCACTTCAGTAAGATTGGTGCAATTATAATAAAATGCGGACTGGACCCGCGTAATGGAGTATGGGCCGCCCCGTTCAGAGTTCAAAGTCAAAGTCAATCTTTTTTATTCACTTAAATAACATTAGTAATACTTATGAATAGTCTCTATATAAATGCAAATGAAGCTACCTCTGGTTCAAAACCTATAACTAAAGACAGAGACCGGCAAGAAATAGAGTAGTTTTTTTTTACAAATGATAGCTAAACTTATTACTAATTTTGCACTAAGACATACAGTTAGTTTGCCAAGTGTAAAATAAAAATTATAAATCAATTATTGAAAAAAAAAACAAAAGTATTCGTAAATTAAATTAAATTAACTTCTTACATGCGTCATCGAGGCCCAATTCTTTGCTCAGTTAAAGGATACCTTGGCCTAGTAGTGGGACGTGCAGGCTGAATTAGTTTGTTTTTTGTTATTTTCCGTTTATTTGACGACTCGATTTTACTTACAACAAAGCAAAAAGGAGGATATTTTTTTACCGGTATGCTTGTTAAGCTGCTCTGCACAGACTACACGTAAAATATTGATCTTATTTGTTATAACACGTGAATTAAAAATGACACTCTAGATTAGCCTTACATTTAAGACTAAAAACTTTACACAAAATTGACATTTAAATTGTCTTAACAAGTAGATTTCACAGATAAATGCATTGTTAGTAAATGCTCACGGCTCTGCCTGTGTTTTTCATTTTCCGATGTTTCATTAGTCAGCCTAGTGCTTAAACTTTTTAGCTTGTAAAAGCTAGATATGTATTAAAACAAACGTAACTTGTTTTCGGTGTGGCAAGTAGATATACAAAATAGCAACACCTAGCAAGTTCGCGTGCGCTCAATAGGCTGTTCAACGTATTTAAATTGCGGCCCGAGCAAGACGCTCTGAAATTTGTAATGATAAACAAAACGATTACACACCATGAAGTGCTGTAAGTTCATTAAAACGCCTTGTTTTTTTGCCGCAAAAATGTTAATTATAAAACTGAGGAGTTTGTTTGTTTGAACGAACTAATGTGCTGGACGACCTAGGTGGCGCAGTGGCTAAGGTAGGCGGCAAAAGCGCGAAAGGTCCCGGGTTCGATTCCCGGTCGGGTCAATTTGGAAAACGAACTTTTCTAAATTGACTTGGGTCTGGGTGTGCTGGGATGACGCCCCCAGTTAGTATCCGTCGTCTGGTACTCATAGTACAAGGGAAAACCTTAGTTTGAGACCAGATGGTGTGATTGTCTGGCGCATTTATTATTAATTTAATCTCCGGACCTACTGGTTCGAATTAAAAAATATTTTTGTGTTCGATAGCCCATTTATTGAGAAAGGCTATATAGGCTTTAGAACATCACTAGACCAGTAGGACCGGATCTGAAGAATCTTTGCCAAATTTAGAAAAAGCGGGGATAGTCAGTTAGTGAGCATTTTGTCGGGTAGCCCTATCTGAGTTTTTTATACTTAACAATCGATGATGAATGATGCTCATGGAGCCTTATGAAGGTGAAATCACCCGTTGCTCTTCGTCTGTCGTGGTCTTCTGGGGTTGATGCGTTCTCCGCACTTTAAACACCATAGTGCAATATAGTAGCAATTTGGAGTTACAATACAAGACAATATTTAATATTGAATTATGTTTAGTACATATAACATAAACGGCACAACACGAGTTCAATAAATCGCGATGAAAGAACAAAAACACGATCTTACCCAGGGATATTTTTTAAATCCGTAGAATAATAAATGAAAATAGCAAAATTTAAGAAGATTAAATATCTATTTTAAGACATTTCTAGAGTCATGATGTTCAACAGCTTCTTCGAATCTGAATTGCTTTTGTAAACACCTCTCGACATTGTAGGTAGTATATTTTTAGCATATCAAGGCAATTGTTCATAAAATTTATCAAAAAGATCAGGTCTTGGTTAAAATAAATAGTCGGTAAGAATCGGACTAGTATTAACTGAACATTCCAAGTTTACCAAAAAATATTATACAACCGAAATATTGCATTTAAGTTGAATCAGGATATAGGTTTTGGCAAATTATCGCATAAAAATATACTAAAAATTTCCAGGAAAAGTTTGTTAAGACACGCAAAAATTGTCCAAGCTGTCCAAATATGTCATATTACAAGAGTATAACGATAGATAAGGAAAAATATTCAAGGAAATTAGCACGTTCATAATCCGCTCTGCAAGCTCAGGAAAACAATGGACATGTATTACACGTGGTACAGTAGATGAGATAAATATATAAATAAAAATAGATCTCCGAAATGTTTTTATGCGCATAACTTCAAAAATACTGGTCTAAATTGGATACTTCTTTTTTTGTTAAGATTGGATGTCTGTATGAAGCTTGGAACAAGAATATTAACCATGCGGGATTTATTTTTTCTAAAGACAATGTTTTAACGATAATTAATGTGACCTGAATCTGAACATTATGGATTACTTTGATTGTTTTGTAGTGTTTTGTTCTTATTTTCCAGGACAGATGTTGTTTGAAATACATGTTTGATTGTTACAGATGAGCCGGGGTTTAGCGGGCCGATCGCCAATGTGACCGCGCCCCTTGGGAGGGAGGCCATCCTGGCGTGCACTGTACACAATCTCTCCACTTACAAGGTACTGTAGAACATACGTGTAACTATCTCTGTGCTCCGATTGTAATAAAATTAGGCTCCTGTCCAAAAGGGTTGTTCTGTTGGTTCAAGCTGGAGTCTTGAAAATTATCTGCAAAACTACAGACACATATTAATAAACGACCTCAAGTATTTTGTTTACTAAAAAATCTATTTTCTTTGAGAGAAACTTATGAAATATCATCATAATTTTTTTTAATTGCACTTCAAGATTACTTCATCCCACCTAATGATAAGTGGTAATGAGTTCCTTTTTTTTTTTTTTTACGGGGGGAAATGCTTGATGCACCGTACCGTCACCCGAGGGAGGGTGACGGCGTGTGTGGGACTCCAACCTACCGACCTACCTCGGACTACCCACTAAAACCCCCCGGTGGACCTCATCGCCTTAGTGGCGGCGCTGTGAGAGATTGGTTTAACCTTTTCATCCACAACACCGCCGGCGGAATGG
Source organism: Glyphodes pyloalis (assembly GCA_037074685.1). Lineage (NCBI taxonomy): Eukaryota > Metazoa > Arthropoda > Insecta > Lepidoptera > Crambidae > Glyphodes > Glyphodes pyloalis. The sequence continues at coordinate 5,813,968 of JAYKKO010000008.1, forward strand.
CCTCTTACGTGGCCCCAACACTTCCCCCCTGGGTGGTAGGGGGGGGGGGGGTGAGCGGGGATGGTCGATCCACTGAACCATCCCCGCCTCGCACTGGAGACCGTGGGTGCAATGCCGACTGGGGTGCCCTCACACCACCAGCCGGCCGGTCACCGCGCGGAAGAACGGCGCGGTCGTAGCGCCGCCGCGCCCTTGCTCTTCTGCGCCTTCTTAGCGCTGGGGAGGACGGGTCGTCCTCCCTTTGGCGCTCTGCCTCCTCCTTCTGCGAGACGACGTTCTCGCAGAAAGAGGCTACCGCCGTCCAGGCGTCCTCGCCCCCGAGTATGGCTTGGACGATGCTCGGGAGGGAGAGATTGGCCCCTATTACGGCCGTTAGGGCAGCTCTCTGCTCGGACCACGACGGGCACGAAACCAAGGTGTGTTCCGCCGTGTCCTCTTCAAGCCCGCAGTGGGCGCAAACGGGCGTCTCTTCTCGCTAATATGTAATGAGATCCTAGCTTAAGGGCGACAAGTACAGCATAATAAAGCTGTTACTGGACTTGTCGCCCTTATCTTGAGGGCTTGATCCTTGCTACTAACGTAGCACCCCCCTGGGGCTCTGGAAACCTTATTCACATGCAGGAACACAACAACAGCGAAGTGTTTGTTTTTTGGCTGAGGTCTTCTGAAAGGTGGAGGTATTTCAGCAGTTGGGCTGCTCCAGTTCAAGCGTATTGTCATATGGACCAAATACATAACGCTGTCACCAACATCTATGTATTCTGTCTACTTATGCCATCTGGTGTTTTTCTGTCTGCCTGAGAGAAAAAATATTGTTAACATTTTTATGACTATAAAGAAAAAGACGGTCTATCAATTTGTCACAAAGTTCACTTTAGTATACACAGTGTTCTTCCTGTTAACTTAAAGTTCGAACGCTCTAGATCACTTGTAGCTAGCTTTTAAACAACATGTTGTGAGTGTATGAGCTTACTTAAGTAGCTTGAGTGAATGTAAAGTACTTGAGAAAGACTTAAAGTTTGAGGCAAAGAGAACTAGTAGGAGTAAATTTTCACAGAGATGTTATACACAACTCAACCAACTAAGAGATTGAAGAATTTGTTAACCCAATTTTTAAAGTGATGATAACAATCAAAGTACCTAGTAGGAAATTCTTTGAGGGCTAAACGGCTTAACTAATATTATTTTTTATGATTCCCGTGCGCGGACATTATAATAAATGTTAAAAAAAACATATTTTATGTTGTGTTGATTTTGAAAACATGACCTTGATACCACTTCATTTTTCTAATAAAAAATCTTTCTAGCGATTTTGTTTGACGCGCTTCTATAATAAAATGCAAAGTTACCTATCTCTGTTTTTCCTCTTATGTGCCCTTTTGTTAAAAAAACGGATAAATCATACAAGGTAATTTTTAGGTTGGAGAGAAAAGCAAGGTCTCTTTTCTCTAACCGTTTTTTTCGAAAACATGTATAACCTAAGTATATACATTTGTTAAAATAAGTATAATGAGCACATTCATGGAATAAGTGGTTAATATGCAGAAAGTCTTTCGAGAACATGTTTATGTCGCAGGCATGTTGAATAAATCCGCCGTTTACATACGGCGTCGTCAGTTTAAAAACGAATGCTGGTTTGTAAAATGCTGAAGACGAAATGTCATTATGTATAATGCCGCGCCAAATTGAAAGTAGGTATAGCTTGACAAAGCTAGGGTGACCATAACATTTGGTTTGCAAAGAACAGTATTATTGAAACTTATAAAACGAACGAACTTTCAATTTAAAAGTGTAAAAAATATGGAATGTTTCAAATAAATAAATAAATGCGCCAGACAATCACCTGGTCTCAAACTAAGGTTTTCCCTTGTACTATGAGCACCAGACGATGGATACTAACTGGGGGCGTCATCCCGCATACCCAGACCCAAGTCAATTTAGAAAAGTTTTTTTTCCAAATTGACCCGACCGGAAATCGAACCCGGGACCTTTCGCGCTTTGGTCGCCTACCTTAGCCACTGCGCCACCGAGGTCATTAGGTGAAGTTATTGATGTTGAATAAAAGTCAGTTTTGTTACTTGGATATTTTAATGGAGTATCAAAAGAACCGAACCCTGAAAGTCTAATTTGCCCAAACAGTGTTTTATTCATGGTCACCCCAAAACTACAACCAACTGTTGTCATTTTGCCTGATTTTGCGTTTTTAAACAGATGACGCCATTTGTAAACGGCGGATTCACTCAAAATGCGTGCGACATATACACAATGATAAACTGTAATGTTAATTCCACTAAGATGCATTAAAAATGAGTAAAAATCATTGATTTACAGTATTAGTTACAGTGCCTGCCGTCTGAGTTACCTACCTTGTCAAATAACCAGCAAGATTCATAAATTTTATTACATTTCTCGTAAGAATTCTGCAGTTACGTAAAATGCAACGGTTTATAGTGTAATAATGCAATGTTAAACGCATGCAAATGCAATCTCATGCATAATATTGTACTGAATGCTATGTTGCCTGAAATACCTGTGCCACTAAATCGTGCTTTGTTCGTCTTAACAAATTCAGATTTATTAACGAAGTAAATTGGCAGGAACAGGTTTTATTTTACACGCCGAAATGTACAATCTAGGTTTTTAACATAATTGACTAATAAGGGTTAATTTTCCTAATTCGCCAAAAGTACCTAGTTGAATTGTTCTTTCTTGGCAATTTACCTTGCAAATTGGATTAATTACATTAGTGCCCTAACATACCGGGAAGGATCACGTGGACAGTTTAGGAATAGTAATGTAAACGTGTTGGTACTTCAAATGCTACTTGGGCTACTAGATTTAATCTTAAGCTTTGACGACTTACATTAAGAATCACAGTTGTTATTTTACTTGCTTGAGTGTTATTATAGTACATTTTTTCACTGGGTAGCGCAAGAGTAGGTCTAATATAGACTGAATGGTTAATGTAGGTTTTATTTTGTGCTAATTTGTAGGTATAGTGTTTAAAGCCAACTAATTAGAGTTTATTCGTTTACTTTAGTCGGAAAAATGTTACAGGTATCACTTAATGTTCTATTTTGTATTTTATGTTTGTAGCGAGATTAACAAATGTTACAGTAGAGGCTGGCCTGAATAGAGCGCTTGCAAAAATACACAAACCTCAGAAAAGACTGCACTTGCCGAGTGACACTATTTGAGAATAAATAAACGAACCTTGTGTGATGCAAACGGTTAGGTAGTCACAAACATTAAATGCATGTCCACTTGGCGAGGACATGCATTTAGAGTTTAAAAAGAGCTTGTAAAAAAGAGATGCCTTTGATTACAAATAAATTATCAGACACAGTTTAAAATTGGGTATAGGTATGCAACTGACTCTTCATAACGTAGTGGGCTCAAGTGAGGTGCAGCTACTAATGACTGTACCAAGTGCGAACAAAATAAAAGAAAAAAACGTAGAGTGACTAAAAAAACTGTCATTTATAAATTTTACTTACGCACTAACAACTTTTTTATCACAATATTGAAATAGTATTACACGCGTCTTCGCCGTAGTAAACAATCTTGCTCTTTCACTTTTGTCAGGCGTTTCTGTGTGATTGAGTAACAAATTGATGCGACGCTCGGAAAATTGATTCTACACTGGGATCAGGGAGTATTCTCTTTTATATCAGCTAGTATATGCAGGTCCCGATTTCTTATTGAGAGGTAGTGATCGAGTGCAAAATTACCTAAAGTGGGAAGCTATTTGAAATGAAAACTATTAGAATATGCCTTCCGTACATTATATTATGTATAAATGTACATATTTAATGAGGAGCCGTCATGTTTTTAATTTAATTACAAATTTTAGACAAAATCTCAAAACTACGTAGGTAACCTTTTTGTTCAGCCGGTGGCCCTTTATATGTGTGGTATAGAGGGAGAAAGCGACATCTTTACTTTCATATCTTTATCTGAATATAGTCAAATTTGGCTTTTAAGCTATCATTTTATTTTTGGTTCAGGTGGCGTGGCTTCGCGTGGACACCCAGACGATTCTCACGATCCACACCCACGTGATATCGCGTAGCAGACGAGTGGGTGTCACCCACAGCGATCAGCGAGTCTGGTTCTTGCACATTAGAGAGCTGCGTGAAACGGACCGAGGGTGGTACATGTGCCAAATCAACACAGACCCTATGAAAAGTCAGCTTGGATACCTCGACGTTGTAGGTAAGCTATAAACTTGTCACACTACAACCGCGTGAAAGTAATAAAGCAATCACTTTATTTTTAAAAGACGCAAGAATGTACTCAAGGAAACATGATCAAAGGCTCCTTGTGTGTTGTTGGTCCGCAGGAACTTCTTTGTTTCAATTGAGCGTCATACGTCAGCTAACGTCCTAACATCCTTAGAATGGTAATAGGCTTTTAAATGACTTAGCTTAATGATTTAGGGCTTACTTTTTTTATAATCACGATTCAACGGCCCAGCAATTAGCTCGATTTTATTTTGAATAATTATTTTCATTTCATTTAGGTATTAAATTTTATTAGGTAATGTTTGCAACTCGGTGAGTTAAAAAGTACAGTAAAAGCTCCTTATTCGCGGGGGTTATGTTCCACCAATATGCCGCGAATACGGAAACCGTGAACATGGAACGGCTATTTGTATGGCATTGTAGGAGATACGTTCGAGAGTTAAGTTTTTATTAATTTACTATATTAAAATGCTCAGGGTTTGGACAAGTTATTGAAGAATGTAGTAAGAATTTTCACAAAAAAAAAGTACTACCTATCCATTTTCTCAGGTTAATGCTACCAGAAAGCCATAATCCTTCACTAAGGTTTTTCAAGATAACTTTTTTAGTGCCTAAAGAACTTTGAAATTAGCTTATTTATTCTACTCGAAACTTACAAGATCCGCGAATATGGAATTTTTTGCCGCGAATTCAGAAAATTAGTCGCAATTTTTTAATCCGCGAATAGTGAAAACGCGAATACGGGAACCGTGAATTTGGAGTTTTTACTGTAATTCAAAACTGCTTCTCAAATGCTATTACCTAATCGTAAAGGGTATCGTAAGGTAAGGGTACGAAACCTCCTCATGTCGTGATTTGGATATTAGAAGAAAATCTTTGAGGGCATAGGAGAAGCACATCATTATTTAATAAGCGCCACAACAGCACTGCCATATATTTTTTGGAGTTACCTTTATCTCCTAGGTTACACATTAGTAATTTGTGTTCTTTTAATCTACAATTTTTCAAAATTGTATAAAATGAAATACTACTACGAAAACTATTAAACTTTCAGGCGAATTTTCCCATTAAAGTTTAAAAATGTTATTTTTTTGTAATATGTATGGTATATTTAGATTTCGCGAAAATTTACTGAAATATAATTGTTGGAAGTGTCGAAAAAATCAATCCAAGCGGTAGGCGCTTTATCGGAGACACTGCCTAATCCCTTTGAATATTTATAAAGCATGGTTGGATATTCCTCTTGAATATACAAAAAATCGCAATGGTAATTATTTTAAGATTGCTTGTTTATAATCTCTTGCCGACAATGTGGTAATTGTAAACCGATCAAAACAGTGTTGACTAAATATGAACATGCCAGAATTTAAGGCAAGATTATTTTCAGAGGCAAAATATTTTCGTAAATTCCTTTTCTTCTGCTAATAGATATAAATCCAGCCTTTGTCTTAAGTGAAGTGGAATTCGGCACATAATCTAGATCCTGAGAAAGAACGTCGGCTACATTTAACGCGAAAAAAGGAATGCAAGAGGTTGAAACTGGGCACAAAAGATCTTCTTTAAAGCTTGAAACATATTTTGTAGGCTTTTGATGAGATATAATGAAACATGATTTATTGAAGAAAAGGGATGAATGTGTGTATTGAGAATGTCCATTTTTGAAACTAGAAACAAAACTTTTTTCATTGAGTTTTGAGAAGAATAAAGAAGGAGGGTAAAATAACAATATTCAATAGAGAGTGATAGTTTTGTATGGAAAATGTTAGATGTTAGGAAATTAAATTTTATTTGTTTGCGACAAGAGACAAAGTATATGAGCTATTCTGATGAAACATTTCTGAAATCGTTACAAAATGAAAAGGCACGGTAAGACACATTAGCCAACAATTACAACATTTTTCTACGTGAACGACATATTTGTTTTCACCGTCAAAAAAAAAATTAAATATTTTTATTTCAAAAGAATATGGTTCTAAAGATCTTAAATCTAAAAATTATGTTGCTTACATACTCTGCCATTAGTAGCGTAGAAATATAGGAATTAAGCATTTATATTTAACATTTATTGGCATGGTAAACAACAATTAAGCACAAGGTTTAAAAAATTAAGAAATACATATTAAATCAATTAGTTCTCTTTAGTCGCCTATCCCTAATTAGTCACTAATACTAAACATTGAATAATTCAGTTTCATGTCAAGATATTCCTTGTTAGAGTAAAAACGTCTCATCTTCTTTCTTTGTCAAATTTTTTCTATAAACATTTATTTAGTCCAAACTACGTATTATTGATTCCTCCGATTCATGGGTATTTTCAATGTCATAGACAGTGTCAGACAAGGTTAAAACCAGATTAATTAGGCTTTCTTAAAATTTCCCTATTACTAACAAGTATAATTAGTAGGTACATAACAGAATCCCTTTTCAATTTTATCTTTGTTTTGTGTTACAAAATCTTAAAAAGGTACGTAGATTCAAGAATAGTTTAATTACTGTTAGTTGATTATATACTTTTGAGATAGAAGTGTCTTTTGAGATGTATGTATGTGCAGAGTGAATAAGAATACTTGACTAGCACGCGTTCCAATTTTTATGCTCAAATATATAAATGCTCAATAAATTTTATGCAAATTTATTGAGCATATATATACGCACCTGAAGCTTTCGCCTATTATATTTAATATCAGATTTTATTGTGAAAATATCATTTAATAATGCCTTCCTGACTGACCTCACCAATGAAATGTTCGAATTTGTTGCAATGCTACAGTGCTGCCAAATTTAAAACTTGTATCATCAAAAATGCAACGGTCGTATACATTTAACGGATGGTCTATAAATACTTGCAGTTCGATTTAAATTCTTATCTGTATGACATAAAAGTAAAAGTGATCTGACGTCGAGATAGCAGTCGTCAAAATAAGATTTTTAAAATAAAATAATAATAATATGAAAGAGGCAGTCGGCTAGTGTCATTTAAAAATGATATTATGACACCAAAACAAAGTAGTTAGCTTTTGGTGTCATAATCTTATTTTATAATTTCAGTTTTTTCACCCTGTATTAAGAAACAATATGATACTAATGATGATCAAATGTTTTTAAGCTTTATAAAAATCAGGCATTACACCACTTTTTAGATTTTTTATATTTGTGGTTTCGCTTATTTTTCTCCCGTTAACTTAGGTTGTATCACCAAGGAAAGCAATGCGCTGCGATTACGTATGCAATTAGTTATGCTTTTAGTATGGGGAGGAAAGAGGGAAGGTACTGTGTTACCGGGGGGTAAACTTGCAGCGTTCAGTAGTTTAAAAGGCTTTACCTACGAAATATGATTTATTTCTTGTAGTTCCTCCTGATATCCTCGACCGCGGTACAAGCACAGACCAAACATCCCGGGAAGGAGAGTCTGTCAGCTTGACCTGCGCAGCTACTGGGTCTCCACACCCGCAAATCACTTGGAGAAGAGAACATTCCAGGCCTATTACTATGTCAGATGGAATCCAAGGTAAGAGAAGAAAAGTCGAGAAACTAATTAATAAACATCGTGTGCACCGTTTTGTTTTTATTTTGCATTTCAAGATTGACTTCACCACAACTTATGTTGTACCTAATGAGGGCGACAAGTAGGTACAGCATAATAAAGCAAAACTGCTGCCTGCCACCTCCGTTTTCATAAGCTTTAAATCATTCATACAGAAACAGGTTACATCCAATACTATTTTATCAGTTCCACCTTTACAAAACTATCGTACACAAAGTTTCTGAATAAAACTTTTAAGCTAGGCGCTTGGACCTGGAGATAAAATCGTCTGATAAGTGTACGCAGTTGAAAACATCCAAAGAGCCAGATTCTTTTAGATCGTCCGAATACTCAGGGGTGGTGCAAGGTTATGGCGTCCGCGAGTACATCTGATAGCGTACATTAACTTCCCAGGTACGGTCAACAGCACGTCATAGGTTTACCTTGTAGTTCGATAATTGTTCTTATGTCCACGCCACAAGGGTAGTGCAAAATCTAAAGTGTATAATTGCAGTTGTGCAAACTACTGCTTGGGGACTATTTTTTTTAGATTAAACTTGTATTATTTTAAAATATGTTCCATTGTAAGATTCTCGTTTGTTACATTAGGCTGTTTTTTAACATCTTATTTCATTAAAGGGATTTTTGTCTATGACATGCCAATCCCATCGTAACTGACCATTGATACACATATAATATATATTATGATGTACCATTTCACGAAGTAATGGTAAACAATGTTTAACTAAACAACATAAAGCCATAGCAACCTCTGCGTTCAGACGGCTGTGTTATATGTAAGGTCATTAGTGGGCGATGAAAGGCCAGCTCATATTATTAGTCTCATCATGACTGACTATGCTTTAATGATTGGTACTCCTGTTTGTTGAATTTAGGATCGTGGGTTCGATCCCAGCCCGATAATGTGTTGAATATTGTATTTGTTCTGTTCTGTGTGTTTATACTGTGGTACCACCATTGATAATATAAGTGCATAAGCATCTTGTTATTTTGCGATCGGGTCGAAATAGATTTGTGATGATTCTGACATTATATAGTCATTTAAAATAGTACATTGTACGCTGTTAGGGCAGAACCGTTTACCGATTGGTTTTAACGACTTTATGAAATCGAGAAATGCAGAATATTGTGCAAGTGTAGGCAAGATATTAGTTTTATGACAAGTGGATACTGCATACATATTAAGTTATTACTTGCACAGATTTTTGTTAGTATTTTTTTAATGACCTTTCATAAAAATCACATATCGCTACATTTTTAACCTCTGTCAGTTATGAAAGGTAGACGTATTTCATATTTTTATTTCAATGTTACGATGAATCATTAATCATAAGAACAATCGATGGCTTTGATCAACTAGTCATGTTTAAACCATCAGAATTTTTATAAGCTACCTTTGGAACGTCGTCTATGAACAAATGGAGAAATAATGTCATGTTGACATTGAACGGATTGTGTACACAATTGAAGTAGACGACACAATGTTGAATGAATGTATTGTTCGTCTGAATTTTTTATCAATGTCCTATTTTTAGCGGTTTCGAGTTACATCCATAGTTACATAAGTAACAATATGATGGTGAAACCTGTTTTAATCCCACTAATATTATGAACGCGAAAGATTGTAAGAACGTGTGGACGTTTGTTACCCTTTCACGCGAAAACTACGAAACAGATTTGAAATTAATTATGTAGGAAGATAGATGACACACACTAGATTAACAAATATGATACAGAAATTAATCCAGAAATAACGCGGATGAAGTCGCGAGCATTAGTTAGTATACAATTAAATTTTCAGAAATAGTATTGTCTAACGCAAAATAAACAATGTCAAAATTTAATCCTTTAAGCTGTTTGAAATGGCAATTCAGGGAAACATTATTGCTCTGCATCACATTTACCATTTGTAAGCTAGAAGTTTTGACCTTGTATTTGTTCTAGTGACGTCATTGGAGGGGCCTGTCCTGAACATAAGTCGCGTGAGCAGACAGCACGCAGGAGCGTATCTCTGCATAGCCTCCAACGGCGTGCCGCCAACAGTCAGCAAGAGAATTATGCTCACTGTTGAATGTGAGTACCTCTACTACCCATTCCACAGAGTATCAAAAGAGTGTTGATATCCTACTAAATATCGGGGTCACGGAGATAAGTCAATCGATAGCCTGGCACTTGAGACATTTTGGATCGCAGATTGTGTGTTCGCGAATGTTAGTTTAATTATTTCTAAAGTCGAATCCTTTAACGTATCTGGTTTAGCAACGTTAGAGGTTTTGGATTTGGTTTTGAAACAATACGTAAGAATTCTGTCACAAGCTACTTTTAAATAGTGCTAAAGGTCATCACAAATTAAAAAATCCATTAAAGTTTTTTTGTGAATTCAAACTGCGCTATATTGATCTATCAAATCAACATATGGTTTAAAGGATTTAAGCGTCTTTACGTAAACAATTCCGTAATGAAGCAGGATATAGGATTTTATTAAGAGAAGAAATTATTTAAAATACTTAGTGACTTCATCGATTCTGCAAGCGTTTAGATGTAGTGTAAAAGTTAGATAAACCAATGACACAAATTAAAATAATAACTTAGATGCGTTAAGTTGGTGGGGTTATTAGTGTTTTTAGTTTAAGTAAGAACTCACTTCGCGCTTACAAACTCACGAAACCACAGCTTATTGAAAACGAAGACGCGATTGAAAACTTACGTGAGTTCTTAGCCTTATGCAACTTTCTTCATCTGATTTGAAACTTGAAATAAAGGTAATAGAGGTAAACTTAGGAATGTTTTCGTCTAGCTTTAGTTAGTGGTTTCATTATCATAATTAGAATTATCGCAGTAATGTAAAATCATACATAAAACAACCAAAATTAACCGTGTTAATCTTTTCACGGTTAATTTTGTTTTTCACAACACAAGTTCTTGAGCTAATTAGTTTGAAATAAGGTCGGTGCATCTGATGTTTTCAGATGCTTTTAATATTTATTCAGCTCTTTCATAATAATACATTTCCTCAAATTTAATTCGATTTTTTCATTTTTATTATGTTTTTGTTTTTAATTTAATTGATTTGAAATAACGAACAATTAACTTTCGTCTTCATACTATTTAATGAGTATGTTTCATTCAATGTTATTATCTTTTGCCCCGTGGTACGGCCGTCTGGATTATAAATAGGAATAAAACATATAATATAATAATATGACAAACAATAATATTCGTTGCTTTTTCATTAAAATATGTTGAATGCGATGAGATAAAAGTTATTCCGAGTATAGCTTTACTGCCTTTTAGCTTTAATTGTTATTGTTTGTCCACCAGTTCCTCCTGTAATTACAATTAGAAACCAGTTGGTGGGAGCCGCCTTGGGGACGGACTTAGTGCTTGAGTGCGAAACTGAAGCTTACCCCAAACCCGTCAGCTACTGGAGCAGAGAAAGCGGGGAAATCGTGCCCGTTGGTAAGATGTCTTTTGTTATTATTAAGTTAAGGCTTATTTCTCACATAAGAAGACCAAAGTGTCGATATTATTACTTGCACATCGCACTCGTATTTTTATCCAATTAGCTGCTAATGCGCTGAATTTGATTGAATTTGGCATTTGAAAAGAGCGTATCTGTCCTGGCGCATCATAGGTGGCCTGTGCCTGATCATGCCTTGGAAAATATGTAAATGTATCGAAATATATGTTAGAGTACAACAAAGTACAAACTTACAATAATAGTTGAGATTGCTTAGAACGCTATCATATATAGGGCCCGATGGAAGAAAGAGATTTGTAGAAAATCATGTAATCAGAAATTATTTCTCAATTCCATGTTTGTTACTGGAAGGATAGTCCTAAAGTAGTTATAGTCCAGGGAGAAATAAAAATTGTGCTAGTTAGGTACTTTACAGTGGGGCGACCCAGAGTGCTCTGGTGTAGGTAAATCGTTAATGTACAGTCGCTGACTTTGCTTGGGACATTTTTTAAGCTCATTTAAAGCTTAAGCTCATTCAAAATGCTCCTATTATTTGATTACAAATTAATCCTATAAGCCGTATTCTATAATTAGAATCTGATATATTAAAGATTTGAGTGGGTAGATTAAGGTAATACTCTTCATTTACTTCCAATCTAGTAATCAAATTTTAGCTAGTATGTACCTAATAAATATTTTTTTCTTTCTTTCAATCCGTTTTATATAATAAAGACACATTTTCCCCCCAAAATTTACTAAAATGCCTAGTTAATATTGATCTTAGTTGATTCTTGAAATTATAGTAATTGTATTTTAGAAGTAAGATAATAATTACCGGAAAATTAAAATCGTACTTTATATCCTTCTGCATTTTGCGACTGTGATCTAAAACCCAAGCTGTATCGCATTCACATTGAAAATATGTGAAACCTAGTGTACGCCTTTAAAGAGAACGTCTATTGAAGACTATTGATACCTTAGGTATGCTTTTCTATTCCGTGCAGAATGAACTATCAGGCCGAACGAATAAAATGCCAGATATAATACTGAAAAGTTATGAAAGTTTGTATACTTTTTTTATTAAAGCCCTATTTGTGAGTACTGTGCCTTCTGACCGATTTTTTTTATTGGATCTCATCCATCTAGAAAAGTGATTTCTGAGAGTTTGAATTCCAATTGTAAAAAGGTACACAATTTTTCTCTTACGATAACTTACGACTGTGAAAAACATTGTTATGATATTGAACGCCTACACATGTGTAATAAGGGTTCTTATTTCCAACTTCAACAACGAGGATTCTCAGTACTTCGACGGCTGAATTTATTTTTTATTGATATTAATTTCTTGCAAGGCTTTTTCATTTTCTTCAGATTAAGATTTGACCTTAAAGTTTAATTTTTATATTTTACCGACAGTTTTTCCAAACATAAAAATATAACTTTCTTGATCTATGGAAACCGTATGGTTAGATATTACTAGCGCATCGAAATATGGTAAAAGCACGTACCTACGTGTCGACTTGATAGTCTCTTCCGTTGTGTCGTCTGTTAAAAGCGAAAAATTCTATCTCCAAGACACGTGGAAGGAAGCCAATGCAATAAAAGATAGCTTTTGGTATGACCTACGTATAAGTGTATGTTGGCACATTCCATTTTTACGAACTGTTCCTCACTGTACTTTCCTAAACCATTGGGTAACTGGAGCAAAGAGTTGGGTGAGTTAAACATGTGTAACCTGACGACAGATTTTTCTAGTTCAAAGCGAGACACTCAGACGGGGATTGAATGAGGCTAAGAGGTACAATGCTAGTATAAAGAACACTTTAATTAATTTACTTTATTCGCTTACGTTTCGGAGCTTTTAGTTTAGAAAAGGATTTTTCCAAACCAAAGTTTTGAGGTTTGAAACAAATTGTAGACGAGTTTCAAAACATAATTTGTAGTCATGCAATAGGTAGACCTGTTGCTTGAGGTAGGTTAAGCTTTATCCGTAACCTAGTTCTCATAAATCTTTCATCAATAGTTTTTCAAACAATGAAAATATTAGTTCTTATTATACTTAAAGTAGAATTCATTTTTATGAATAAAATATATGCAGGCTATTCCGATGATTTAGATACACCAAATATCATCGACATTTAGTAGTCATTCGAGGACTTACTTCACTTTGACAACTTCCGTAATCGAGAGCCCGGCTGGATTTTGGCATTTCGGCATCTCCGACAGAGGTCACTGATTCGGTTTCCGATCTGGTTGATATGGAAAATTAAGTTTTTATATTGTCATTGTTTATAATTAATGTGCTGTTGTCGTCTACTGGGCATTGAAACAATAAGTTTAATTATTACAATATTTTTTTTTCTTAAGAAACGCTATTAAAATCTTTACCTATAACGAATAACTGACCCGATATCCGTGATCCTGTCTTATCGACGACTATTGATTATGTTTATTTTTTCTTTCATAAGTACCTTGTCCTGACAATAACAAACACAAAACAAAAAGTGAAATTGGTCCAGCCGTTCACGCGTGATGGCGTGAACAAGGGAAATAGGGATTATTTTTATATATTAAGATATGCCTCCTTGTTTCTGAGTTTGAGTAACTAAACATAGGTAATACAAGATATCCTCTATCGAGCTATTTTCCATAATCGTCTTAGACTAGAATATAGCTTACTTGAATAGATACATTGTTGATTGATTTTTAAGATGGACACCTTTAACTTTATAATTACTGCTGCATATGAATTAGTCCCTTGTTGAATACTCTCACAGAGTAACGTTTTCAAGTCAAAGCTTATTGCGTGCTGCCCACACGTTAGCTGTAATCGTAGAGTAAAAGTTTATCGACACGATAAGTTATGTAAAGACCTTAGGAATATTGTTTCATTTTCCCCAAAAGTATTTCTTGATTTTATGGTAGTCAAAAAAAGGTCAATCGTGAGATAAGGCAAAATGTCAATTAACATATTTATTTAACCAACAGTGAATGTGCAGGTTTTTTATTCGGTATTAAAGCACTGTTTTTAGGAATATTACTTAGTGCTTTATAGCTTAGGCAATATGAGCTGAATTATCATTTACGATTTCCATATTTAGTTAAATCCTTAAATTGATATTATGTAATTCGATGCAAATATGACTTATTTATGAAATCGAGTATAGAATAGAATATTTAAATAATGAACATCGCATTATGTTCTTGTGTGTTGTTTCATTACATATTTTTGATGTTAATTAATTAAGGATTCTTGCGAACTTTAAATTTTGTAATTAATAACAACGTAACCTACACGCATAATGAACAGAAACGTGATTCTATTGTTATAGTAAAACTAAATAATTTAAAATCAATTACCGATTGAACTGAGCTTTTAATAATGTGTCTGTTGCAGTACACTTGATAATGAGAATAACACAATAAGATACTTGCGTAAGCAATTATGAAGCGTCAATATAATAGTAATGGAACTGACAATGAAACGCATGCTCGTGTTGTACTGCTAATATAATGTTTTTCAACAGGTATATTTCATTTTTCTATAGGTATACTTATAGAGAACAAAAAATTAAATATACTTGTAAATGTGTGGACAAGAACGTTGTCCATAAAGTAAGTCGATACACGCGTAGATTCTCTACATGTACGTACTTAATTAATACTCTAACAAGTATCCTCTGGGATATCCAGTTAATTAGAGAACAATACAAGTAAATATTTACGAACGAAAGATTAACTATTGTTTCGGACTATGAGAAGATACATTTTGGAACGCCATTTGGTCTATAAACAAAATAAAATGCTTCATGGGGCTACAAATGTACATACAGGGATTTTGAAATGATTTAAACAAGTATCAGTGTAAAATTTTCTTTTCGTTTGTTTTTTTTTTCGATTAATTTACCGTCCTGTAAGAGTAATATTATTGTAGGTTTACGTTTTTAAGGAAAAAATGGTTTTAAATATCTACCATCGCTGCAATGCGATTGAGAAGGTTCTATTTAGACTTTGATTTATTGTTCTTGTCATTTATTTGGTTTCCCAGAATTAGTGAAATTTATGCTTAAAATATAAGGCTCAATCTACTTACATTTTTGGTATTTATAACGTATCAAATACAAATTATGTACTGATACAAATGTAATTAAATTTGAACAATTTAAAATGCTTGGGTGAGGCGCCTATGTACTTTTTTATTTTGTCTTAATTTATACAAAAAAATAACGATTTTAGCATTGGTCGAAATATATCTCTTCTAATAGTTTTCTATTTCTATCCATATATCTACAGCTAGCGAACTCGCGCATGATTTTACTAAATCATAATAATTTGTAATTGAAAGTACTTACATCGTTTACTAATTTGATTGGAACTAATTTTATGTTCTTGTGGTAAATTAATATCCATCAGTTTAGCTGTCACAACTCTAGTATTGTAATGACAGCTGATGTTTATCTTTTAACTAAATGCGGGCTAGCATTGTTCGTTACCAGCACGATTGTGTGTTGATAGGTAATATTAAAATTAGCCTTACTTTGGTTATGGAATCTCTAAAATTTCAAGTGTAGTTTTGCTTCGCGTTTCGTACTCAGCATTTTATCGTCCTGCGATTTAAAATAAAAAAGTTTTATATGACTTAGTAGCCACAGAAAACTTATTTTTTTATGGATCTGTCATACAAATTTAAAAAACTAATAGCGGAATTTCGTCACTGGAATGTTAGTGGTGTCTAAAGGTTCACAACGGTGTGGGTAGTCCAGAAATGTTGTCACGTCGCATCCGCTGCGTTTCCTATTGAAAAATTAATTTCGTTGCCCGAACTGTATTCGTTCTACGTGCATTGCTACTTTAAATTCGTTCGTTGCCATGTCATCAAAATGAAAATATAATACATAGTTGGTCCATAAACTGTTAATGTAGGTCGACTCTACAAATAAAAATTTTAGATCTCTGTGGTATATTTAATTCTTCGTCCTGTTGTTAAGTTCAGTTTCACTCTCCTTTATTTTAATTACGGTCGCAATATTATTTCAGTATAGTCTTCCAGTCTCTGGTTTAAGCAGTCACCAAATAGAAATGTAGGGGTGCGCTGGACTGCTTCTACCGCTATAAAGCTGTGGACTATGGTACTCAGATCTTCGAAATCATTGCGTAGCTAAGCGTTAAAGCCGCTGTCCTATATGTACGTTGATCATATTGTGACATTATTCTATATAATTTAATATACCGTATTCAACCGAGAAGGATATATTTTACCAAAAAGTGTAGGTAAATTCATCCAAGCACAATGTTTGTAACAAATGTACGCAGCTTGCGTTGCTGATTTTATGCAACTGACTATAGTTTTATACCTTTATTAATATTGACTGGCTCAGTGGCCTTTTGTTAGTAAAACTGCTCTCTGCGCCGTGGGTCGTTGGTTAGATCCTCACAGGACAAGCTAGTGCGATAATTATTTAATTATATCTAGTATATTTAGGTAGTGGACCTATAGGTATGATGGCACTGCCATTAATTCTGGTAATGATCTACTTTTGGGATCAGGGGGTTTAAAAATGAAATAATCGCAAGAACTCCAAGACGAAAACGCTTTAAGCTTCAAGTGCGAATAAAAGCGTTTAAAAAAAAAAATTATTGTTGCAAATCAAAAACGGCGTTTTAATTCCCGATTTTCCGCTAAAACTTTAAAAACGAAACCTTCCATTTTTGGTTGTAGGTCTTTCATATTTGGTCTTGTTCGATATTTTTTTAGTTAGTAGCTAGGTATATGGTACTATGCCGACGCAGAATTCATGTGACATAGCTTTAAAGACATTATTTTTGTTCAGGGGGCGCTTACGAGCCACAAAAAGTTGACGGGTCGTATCGGTCCGTACTGAGGCTGGCCATCCGGAGGATAACCGGCTCCGACTACGGCGCCTACAAGTGTGTCTCCAAGAACTCGCTCGGCGACACTGAGGGCACCATCAAGCTATATCGTGAGTTGAACCGATAAAACAGACGTCTGACTGATATAGGAATTAAAGTAACAGTACAGGAGAAAACAACCGATGTTACCGATAGGGCCGCTCTCTCAATCCTCAGATAAGTTTATTCGATTATTAGTATAATGTCGTCTTTTTAAGTTGTCAGTGTTATATAATGTTATTCGACCAATAACGTATATAATGAAAAAGTAGACAATCGATTGGTCAGATAATCATGTTTTGAAGCTTTTTTCTGATGACAGTTGCTTGTCAGCCACGCATTTTATCTCAGTCTAAAAATCTTTGCGACAACTAGGTAATTATTTTTATTCTTATTCATTCTTAACTAGGTTAATTTGTTTATTACCTAAATTTTGCAAATTATTTTCTAAGTGATACAGAGAAGGCAAACCTTTTATGCATTGCATGTTCAAAGTTAAATAAGCTAGGCTAAACTAACTCGTTACAATGTGTTTTTTCTTTTCAGCAATGTCGCCACCAGCATTGGAAAACAAAAATGGTAAGTTGCTACTTTCTGCTAAGTCTTTCATTATTAGCATTAAGTATTTTGATGTGCATACATTTCAATAAACTTTTGTTCTTGACAGTTGTTCAAAGGTTGAACATTTTGGCTGACAAATCATCGCAAAGTACGCCATTCGGTACACAAGGTGCGTATTAGCTTTAAGATTTTATTTTCTCTCTAAATGGATCACGTAGATGACATTTCTTATGTTTGGAAGTAAATTCTTGAAAGCAGCTATTAAACTCGCGGAAAAGTCTGTTTACTTCCTTTATTTTTATCTGATGGCATTTGTCAATGTATTTTGCTTAGCCTTTCATTATCTATAAAGAAAATAAGAGAAAAGAAAATGCAAGAGAAACAACAATAGGTAGGCCGTATTTCATGCAAAATTAAACTAACTTTAAAAGAAGATCCTTTAGCATCCACCTTTAAGTCAAGGATATTTTTGTTATTTAAATTTGATAGGTTTTTTAAAAGCCTATCAAATATTAATAAATACGTTTTTGTTCTTGAAAGAAAGGAATCTGAAACAAAATGACCTTTTGAGTAATAAATTATGAATTAGGAGGTAGCCCTGCGTAAGACCAAATTATGAAGGTATTATTCGGGAATACAAAAAGAACGTTGTTTACAAGCTAATTAGCAAAATGTTTTCAGATTTCAGGTTACAAGATTACAACGGAGCAGTTTCGAAGGATCAGTTCTGTTTCGGTTTTTTGTATTCATTAGTCATTTTAATCAAGATAGCAACATCTCGGGGCTGATGTTCGCTTTGAGCAACTAAGAAAATAAATTAATTACACCTTCTCGTACAGTCACCTCGGCGAAAATGGTGCTTTGATGTTTCGCTCGAGATTGAAAACATATACATACAGTACTTGCTTTTCAATTCACTTTTGAATGTATAAAGAACAGCGTGAATGTAATTATAAAACATAATTATATTTTCTGTGTGTTTAAATTTGCAGTACCAATTACATTCCAAGTAACGCGTATCAATTACCTAAACATAGGAAATACAATTTTATTGATTGTTGTCAATTAATTAAATATATAAATACCTAGAGTTCTCGTTGAATATTGACACACATGGTGATTTTCTAAAAAAGTAATAATATTTGATATTGTATATTGTTACAGTTGAATAACTTGGAAGTGTAATTATTTGTACTTCAGATTAATTATGTAATCATATAAGCCTGTACCTATTTATTCGATTTATGCAACAAAACAAAGCATGTTCTTAATTCGAGGAAGTGAATATAAAAATTGTTTTTCCATAATTAGGTACGACACTGTTCTGAAAGCGTAGATATTAATAGAAAAATATTAATGTAAACATGTTAATATTGTTACTTCGAAAACTAAAATACATGTAGTACCTAAATATCTTTTTTGGATAACACTAGTAAAAATTGTAAAATACCTGATGCAACATATCTATTAGGTCTTGAATTATTGTAAACTATTAAAGGTACTGTAGAAAATTAAAACGTAGATATAATTTAGAATTAATTGAAAGTATTAATAAATATAGACTGAGTTTCATGTATGAGCTTGTACATATAGAAGCTAAGTAAATATTAGAGGTAGGTATTGTATCGCTTAACTTTTGTTTCAGATTAGTCAAATACGCGTAGGTACTCGTATGATAAAATGCAAATATTATTTTTGAATTGTCATGAGTCTAAAAAGATTCTATTTCAATTGTTAAGATTGACAGAAAAAAAATATTTTTTCGCCGTTTACCATCCCAATAAATGATTTTGTATTAGTTTGTATTTTTGATGAATTTTTGTTTAGTAATAAAAATAGAGATATATACAGAAGAAAGTTTCACTTACAATACTTTTTGAAAACAAATTATTACAATAATTTTCAATGTTTTATGAAGTCACTCTTAATTACATAAATTAAGTGCTTTGTCTTTATTGAAAAAAATCTATTTAGATTTTTGGTTTCGTTCAATATTAAAATCTCTGGGAAATAAAACGCTCCACAAATTGTTCTCGCTTTACCAAACATTTGTTTGTAATACTATATGAACGCAATTTTTAAAATGAAGATAGGCAACTTTATGTAACTACAGCATGAACTTTCATGAAATTTTGATGATGGGTAAATAGTTTTATTTTGTTTAATGCTTTAATATTACTTCCATAACGACTTGATTTGTCATGCCATTCGTAATTGACAGCTACTTCATTAAACCCCAATAATTTACTACCCGTAATACTCAAAAACAATTGACTATTTTAACTTCTAAATACAGTATTTTGTGGTAGAAAGGTGTCATCTTGAATAAGTGTCAATTAAGCTTTGACTGTTGAAGTGTTAAATTAGAATAAATGTATAATTATTTTATTAATTACAAAAGTGACTAAGTTTTTGTTTAAAACCCATTTACTTATTTGTTACCTTGTGGGAATACTCACATTATAATTTGTGCCATAATTAATATTAAACGAAAATTTATGCATATTAAATTTAATGATATAAAAAGTCAACTACATGCAAATATATATTTTTTCTTAGCTCCACCATATGTTTAAAATAATGTAATGAAAAGTAATGTTTTAAATTACTTACTTTGTGATTTACCTTTATTATAGTTTACGTTGTAAATACTTTTAGTTTTGTGTACAATTTGTTATAAAAATTTATCAATATCAGAATCAGTTGTATATGTGGACCACTATCGCTTTTCCGGAGAAATAAATTAATTTTTGATTGAACGTACTTTATTTATTTATTACAATGTTTAATATGCAAAGACTGCGAATTTGGCCCAAATTGTCCGGGCTGTACAAATCTACATAGTTTACTAGATATACTTATACTTTTTTACTATGATACTACTAGAGAAAAAAGTTACAATAAACAAAAAAGCCGTACCTAGAATCTACCAGTTCATTTATTGACAATATTCGATACATTTAAAACCAAAAGAATACTATTATTTTTTGATTCAACATTAAAATAGGACTATTAAGAAATATTAAGAAGCGTTACGGATTGTTGTATCCTATCCCTTGTATGGTAGATATATAGACGTAGAATTTGAATAACACTATGAATAAACTAATTGTTCGATACTGACTGAAGAATTTATCCCAGCACACTCAATACGAGCCAATCATTATATAATAGAAACATTCGACCCTTAAATTTAGCTGACCGGGAATCGAACCCGATTCCTTGCATACTTTGGGAACCTATCTTAACTAGAGGCTCGCGGTCGTCTAGGTCTGTTGATGGGCCACGTTTACTAAGCACCCTTATAAGTATGAACAGGGACAAGTGACGAAAGTGGACAAACCTTTAAGCTAATCTGGGAATGGGTTTGGAAAATTGTACAAAATTGAGCCATAGAGGTCGGCACCGGATTACGATAAGCCCTCTGTTTTAAAAAAAGACAACACAGCTTTTTAATCAAGTTTCTACTTCAGAAGTACGCATTGGAACTTTAAACTGAACCATCTTTCTTTATTATTTAAAAAAAAATCGTAAGTACCTAACAAATCTCTAAGAAATAAAGAAAATGTCTATGCGTGTACAAACTGGTAGGATGTAACTCGGAAAATTCGTTCGTGTGGCAAGATGCCCAGAACGGTCGTTGCATTCCGTTTAATAGCACTTGCCTTTTGTGACTGGGAGTGGAAAAACGAACACCATATATTATTACGCTGCTAAGGATGAATATAGTGTAAGAAATTTCAAAGGTACTTAAGCTGTAAAGTGCAAGATATAATTTGCTAGGTAGTCTATAGCGCAACGAGCACAACAAAAGGAGCTTCAGCTCAGGTAAGGATGCGACTTCTCCTAGAGTAATCACCTATGTACCTACATAAACTGGTCAGGAGGTTTTTTTTATGTAGGTATTTTCTATCGCCATTCTCGTAGTAGTGGCCCGCTGTGGCTTTGAACACGTATTATTTCAGTTTTTTTCCACATTTTCCGCTGTTTTCTGGTTGCAGTGTGATGTTAGACCTCCTGTTACCTCGTAAGTCTTCTTCAATAAATGGACTGTACAACAGAAAAACATTTTTTCAATCCGAACCAGTGGATCTTAAGATTCATCTTCAAACAAACTCTTCATCTTTTTAATATTAATATAGATTAAATTCCTTCATCCTCGCAGTTAGATAAAGGCTTAGTCTTGCGCTAGGGCTCAAAATAGATTAATTAGTTTAGTTTGTTATGAATATAAATCCCATATATGACAAGCAAAATAGTTATATTATGTATTGATATTAGATTTAAGTGTCTGTTCAATAACTAATTAGTTGTCTTGCCTGAGTTCATAACATATGTGCATAGCTTCGGTTAGGTAATGGGCTGACGCAAACAAGTGTCTAAATGTGGTTTTGATGTCGGCGATTCCCTATGGGAACATCGGTCACTTAACAATGTTAGTGTTGTTAAGTGAGATAGCTCGAGAAACTTCACACTAGCTTTGTCCTAAAACCGTCGAATTTAATAATAGCTGTACCTATATTCGTCTCGTAAGCAGAAACTAATTTTCTGGGTGAGTACTTACCTTCTAAGCCCTTTGTATTGACAAAGTTTATGCTAAAAATAGTAAATGCTAGACTCGTGCTACATCAATTTGATTATTGAAAAATCACTTATAGAACGAAAATTAGTTAGAGAAAAAAAAAGAAGAAGGCATTCTCTCTTATTTTGAGAGACACGTTAAATGTTGAAATCAGATACATTGACTTTACGTAAAACACTTACCAGGATATATATAGTTAGCTCTGTAGCTAACTATATGAGCTGACCCTGTGGTCAGCTCATACCTTTATAATTCACATTTTGATAAGAAATGTATTCGGTTATACCCGATTTTGTTTCAAACACTTCCATTTGCATTTACTTTGCATATACAATTTATACATTTATATCGTTAATGTTGAAACGAAACACAGGAAAAAAGTGAACGGATGTGAAAAGAAAAGGGGTGAAATCGTAACACCACGCGAGCACGCTGTTAATCCGGGGATAACATTTGGCTCATTAAACCAAACCCTGGATTATCAACTTGGAATTGCCTCACTGAGCAATATGAAATATTATGAGGTAAAAAGTAATGAAAACTGCGCTAACCCTCGTGTATTTCACTTCCCATAAAAACTTGGGATTCCGTGAAATATATCGGGAAAAAAGGTCTATACGGTCACCATTAAAGGTAAATTGCTCTGCTTTATGCGAGCTGAAATGTGGGCTGTGGAAATGTGGTACGCACTCGAAAAGATGTCTCGCGCGAAGTTGCAATGACTGCATATCACACTGACCTTAATTTTAGATAAGAGAGCTCTGCTGTAGGCGACCTTATGTCTTCTGGGTATAGGCAAGTTTCAGTGTTGAATTTTCATCAATTTACATATTTGAAACTCATGAATAGCTCTTTAGAATGAAAAACTCTTACTCGTAAAAGATGTTTTATTATTCGATGCGTAACTCTGCTTTTAGAAGAAAGCTAGATAAGACTTTCGAAGTTATATTTAGAATTTAAAAAAACGTTAAATAAAATAAAACAAGCGAAGAAACATATCAGTTTTACCTTATTTTGTTAGCAAGTAGGCGGGAAATTAATCTTAATTAATTTCACGCGTAGGAGTAATGTAATGAGCTGTACCTGCCAAAACAAATTTTATTATTTACTTCAGGGTCATTTTATCATATATATCGTTCAAGATAATCGAGAGAGACGAGATTTTAAAATCCTGTAGTCCACGCAAACGAAGTAGCAGATTTAACTAGTCTCGACTGGAAACCGGATGGCTGATGGTGTGAGGGCACCACATCTGGCATTGCATTTCACAGTCTCCATCGCGAGGCGGGGATGGTCCAATGGATCTGCCATCCTCGCTCTTCCTCCAAACCATTCCAGGGGGAGATGACGGAACTGATTAATTAGCGGCCATACCGGATGCTGTGGTAGGTCTTCTGTTCCCATGACATCACCATCAAGGCGATAAGGTCCACCAGGGGGTTTTAGTGGCCATTCCTGTCCGCATAATGGGAGTCCCACACACGCCACACCTATCTCGTGTACGGCACGGTGCGTTAATGCATTTTCCCCCAAAAAAAATTGTCTTCAATATAAAGCACGAAGCACGAGTAATAGTTTTTGAAAAATAATATTTTTTGTTACAATTCCATAACTGCATTCGTTATGGAATTGTCACCACAGTTTTATGTTAAACAGAGTGTTCTTCAACGGAATGCTAGACTTAATTATTCATTTATTTACTTAATCTTAAAGCCGTTATCTAATTTAGATTTAAGTATAAATTAGCACTGTAACTCTTGAAAGTATCTACAAGTCTTGCTGGAAAATGTGTCAAAGAATTTCGGAAACTTTCACAGGAAATTAAATAAAGTTAGTATTATGCTTGGGAAGTATTTCGGCTAAGACGCAACAAAACTTTTGGACTATCAAGATTGAACTCGCAAAGATGTTGGGAAGAAGAAATCATTCGTAGATTAAGTTATTCGAGGGTGAAGCGTAGGCCCATAAATTTTGCGTTGTAAAGGCGCAAACTAGTCTCCAGGGTTGCGGTAACTTGCATGGAACCATTACCAAGTTACATAAAATTGCTCAAAATCTTTAATAGTAATTTGAATTTAGATTAGATGTTGGAATTTAAAACATATACGTCAAATAACTTATAGGCGGAACAGAAGACGTTGGATTTTGAAGCTGGTTCAAAAATTTGCAAAATTATACACCCATTACATAAAAAGTTCAATAAAAAATATGCGCCAAATGGCATTAGAAAGATTGGTTTGGATCGTTATCCAATGGCTCTCAATAGACACTTTTAGGCAGAGTTAGTGTGATGAGGACACAGTTGAAATGTATTCTACATTAAGTTTGTAATCTCAAAGTTGACGTTAATGATAATAATCAATCATATTTCCTATGGAAGAAACAAAATAATCCGAAAGGTTTCCCTATTTTGGTTCAGCTTAGTCATTGTTTATCAATCATGCAAATGCAACATCTTTGTGACAAAAAAATATTAGACCTGACACACACAAACAAGCCGCTAAAAATTCGTTCTGAAAACAAAATAAAATGTATGTGGTCCATGTCTAGCAAACATTAATTTACAAAGTTGAAAAATAACTTTCACTATTTATCTTTACGCTGTGCCGGTAGAGAGAAGTAAAAAGTTTGTCTGAGAGCTTATTAACTATGAAAGGGAAAAATATTTTAGTATCCAACAGTTTCATCTCTTTGCTCTAATTCAATTGTAACATTTACCGAGTTCATTAATATCCGTATATACATAGAACCAAGGGATATCCAAATTAGGTACCTTCACTGAGCAATATAATTGTTTTAATCGATCAATTACATGAAATATAGTCCTACTTTCGGTCCGGAACCGGCTTAACATCAAGTTCTCCAGTTTTAGAAAACTAAATAATATTATCAGAAGAACATCAAAATATTCTGGACCGGATGAAAGCGGTCTATTTTCTGTTTGAAATACGCATTCACGGACGATTTGACGGTCGTCAAAACTGTCATATCCCATACATGTTTGCCATTTTACAACCGTAAAATTTACACTTACCTACCGTTAAAGTCATGTTGGTGCAATGGAGCCTAAGAAATGTTCAGTAGCCGAGACCAAAAAATAAACGACAATAGATTTCAAGCACGTTGCTATGCTATTTATACCTATATCACTCGGTTTATGATGGCGTGCTTTCACCACGCTTGCCGTCACCTGCTCGTTATTAAATTATCCTTTGGCGCATAAAAGTTTATCATTAAACACCTCTTTACTAGACGTCATTCATCAAACATAAGTAGGTCATTTTTATAAACCACTTTGTAAGGGAAATTATTGTTTACGAAGTAGACATGTTGATGAATAGTTTTCACGGAAGGGTAAAAAGTAAACGTGTTAGTTTTTGGAACTTTTTAAATACTTGTATTACATTAAAAAGCATTCTCAACTTTTAGTTGACAATTTAAGTTACAAGTTGTTTTTCGACTTTGCATAAATACACATAACTGATAGAAATGTGAATAACTCCAAGTACAAATAAACAAAGCTGTAATAGCTACGTATGCTGTGTGCGCTTTTGGGTCAATTGAGAAAACAATAAATTTAGACGCTAGTTGGTATAATAATATAAACGTATTATCCCGAGAGTTACCCCTTTCTTAATACGAACATCTTGCCTTCAGCCAGAATTTGGCAATTTCTTAGTCTAATGAC
Source organism: Glyphodes pyloalis (assembly GCA_037074685.1). Lineage (NCBI taxonomy): Eukaryota > Metazoa > Arthropoda > Insecta > Lepidoptera > Crambidae > Glyphodes > Glyphodes pyloalis. Next base: position 5,839,957 of record JAYKKO010000008.1, read on the forward strand.
TTGCTGATCATTTGATGTCTATTAGTAGGTACGTATAATTAATTACGTTCAACTTAATTGTAATGGCGTTACTCGAAACAGTGTTTCAGAAATATCACAATGTTTTAAGTCTTGGTATTTGAAACCTTCCTATATTACGGAACTCCAGGATCTACGGCAAAACCTGGGTGGAATTAATGAGGAAAACAATCCTCATTAATTCTTACATCCATACTACGCTGCATACAGAAACACGATGAACCGCATCATTTATTGTTTAAATATTTATTTTTATTTAAAAACTTTGTTGCACAAAATAAAATGTACAAAAGGCAGACTTAATGCTTGGAGCATTATCTACCAGTCAACCGTTAATAATATAGTTTTCAAGTGCAACTTGAACTATCCCCGCTGCAGTGCCTCCTTGTTTGTTCATCGACAGCACAGTTAAGCTGTGTAATTAATCGAAGTGGCGATATAATTTGTCTTCGTCTAGTAGCAAATAGCTAATTCCCACACATTAGGGACACAATGGCCCACCCGGCCGCTCTTATTGATTACCGCCTATTGTTCGCTTTGCCGCCTTAAATGATACACTTGGCACGATTTACGAACGCCAGTACCGCTTGTAGGTGAATTAATGAGCTAATGATGCCTGACGGGCCCTTAAAGAATAAATCTACTTTTAAAAGTGCTAGGAAAAAGCGGCAAACAATTTTTGGCGCCAGAAGTAACTTAGATTGGTGGATTTTGTGATTTTCAGGTTTACTTATATACTCATTTGTGTACATACCAGATCACAATCTCTTTTGTACTAGTAAAATTTTCCAATGATTAAAGTTTAACCCATTTTAATATTTGTTGTAAGTAAGCTACGCCCTACGTTTCTTAAGGTAGCTTTTGTTTGCGGCTTCGTCCAGATAAGTTTTTCATTTTCCAATTCCAGACCATACTCACTTCATAAACCTGGAAACGATATTTTAGTTACTAAGTAAAGTTTACATTCGTCAATGGGAATTCAGACACCCAACAGTAATTTGGTGGCGACGACCCGAGCGAGACATTATCGGGCAAGTTCGCGCGGACGTAACGACCAGACCAACCTATAAGAACTTTGCCACTGCTCGTAAAGTATAATTTACTGTCTGTGAACACGTATTACTTTTTAAACTACGACGTACTTCTCGTAGGTAGGTTCTGATATTAGCCGTTGTTATAAAATATTAAATGTAACCATAAGTGTATGTTTGAAGGTAGATAATATACCTAAGCATTAAGGCAGTAGTTAGTCACGTTACATACCAATCTTCTTCTACGTACATTTTCTTGCTATACCGTTTAGACTTACATAATTGATTGATATTTGAGTACGAGTAAAATAGACGCTTTTATTTTAATTTTAGTATTCTGCTTGTTCTCTAAGACAAAGATTGCCGAAAGTGACCAATTTCATCATATTAACGCCTCATTGATTTGAGTTTGAGTACCGGGTTGTTGGATGATCTTGGGGCTCTGAGATCGATCCTCGCGTTAAGCAAATTATCTTTCGGGTATTCAAGAGAGGTAGGGCAAAGCGATTTATCGCTTGAACTAGAGCAGCCCGACTGGTGAAATACCTCCACCTTACAGAAGACCGCAGTCAAATCACAATCACTTCTGTGTTGATGTTTTCCTGCGTGGGAGTAAGATTTCCAGAGCTCTTGGTAGCAGGGGTCAAACCTTCAAGGTAAGGGCGACAAGTCCAGTAACAGCTTTATTATACTGTTCCGGTCGCCCTTAAGCTTAACATCAATAACCTTATTACTTAACATCAGGTGGGATGAGGTCAATCTTGAAGTGTAATAATATAAAACATAGCTCAGATTTGTGATCATCAACCCTTACTTGGAAAACGTAAATATTTATGTTAGCTACTATTGTTGTATGATGATTTGATTTATGATGTAGGTAGACCTTAGCTATTAAATAGACTTTCTTTAATTTTGTTATTACCATCCATTATTCAAAATAAATGTATTAAGAAAAGGCAATAACTGTAAGCAAACACTAATTGCGTTTTACTTATCATGTTTTTTAAAACTTTTCAACATTCAACTTTTGTTAATATATGCTCTTACGATTTATACATTAACATACAATATAAAACCCACTTAAACAAACTTTCTGTTAACTTTCATCTTCCCGTTGAAAAAGAAAAAGTTTTTCATTGCACATACATTAGAACAAATTATTTCGAACCTACGAAAGTTATCTGAACTTATAAAGTTGAGATAATTTATATTCATGATATTTCTGAGTCCATTAGCAAATTTTGATTCTATTACAAAAGTTTTTTTAGTCTGTAATGCTGAAAGGTTAAATAAATTTATCGTTTAAAAAGTATTTCTTAATGCGTTTGTTTCATTGCTGGAGATATTGTACTCATTGTTTCTAATTTTAACTTTAACTTGTATTTAAAATTACTTAAGGAGTTTTAAAAGGTTCTTTGTTATAATAATATCTTTGGAAATTTGCTAAATTTCTTGTAATGAATAGTTTTATGAAAGTTTGAACTTTAATTACCTCTAATAGTATACCTACTTTTCAGGATTCTGTACTTTGCTACTATTTAATTAAATTAAACATTAGTTTTAAAAAAGTAGGAAAAAGTAGTATTAAAATAGTAAAAGTATAATCTTAACCTAAATTTTCGTCAAATTTTACCCATCAGTAAAATTACACCTGTTTGGAATGGTCACCGATCCATAACAGATACCGCAGTGAAGCCCAACTTAGGTATAATTTAGGAACCGTTGCCACGATGCCACCACGAGATTTCTGGAAGAACCAAAGAACAAAATTTCATTACATTTTTAAAAACGGTCGTCATACGATCCACAGACGCCCGCGCGAGCCTTAATGGTATTCCGCCACAAAGCAAAGCGCTCCCAACATTAACACGATATCTGCGGATGAAAGCACAATGAAGACGTATAAAATCGCGATACAAGGAGTTACAGGCAATACGGTACAGTCATCGCATCATAAAGCTTGGGGCGCGAACCTCGCGGGGATTCGCGGCACGTCCCTCAGCCTGGTATATTGAACAAACTAAACAGCTGTAAGAATACCTCACCCGGGCTTGTAGGTAAATTGTTTCGCTTGTTATTTATGTTACCCAGCTTGCTAATACGTGCGCCGCTTTTGAAAGTGGCTGCGAGCGTGTTTGCTTTCAGTCAGAGTTTTTAGTGCTTGATTGTATTATTCTGTGTTATAAAATGTTTTTTGTTCGTGTTAAAAGGGCTGTTGTTTGGGATTACAAACACGTTTGCGGAGACCATTTCGTCGCCATCCGCGAGGCTCGCATTGTTTCTATAAGTCTCGTCTATGGGTAAGCCTGTGCTCACATTGTTCTACAACTCATTGCACTGAATATGCAAATTAGTGTATACTCTCGTAAATTTTAGAGTTGCTGATAACAAAACGTTGGAATAACTTCTAAAGCAATTTTTTTCATATTTGATGACTTTGTAGACGTTAAAATCTAATGTCTGGTTAAATATTTTACGATTTGTAATGTGAAAAAAATTACCATCCATTTTTCTCCAACCGACTACGAGTCGTTAATACCGCTCCATAATTTACTTTACATACCAGCTGTCATCAGCCGTCAGTCGTAACTAGAACGGATCATTTTTCAGCATAAACTAGATACATAAGAGTTTAAGTAAAGATAAAAGTCTTTTAGGATCTATTTGTTATGTGGCTTCATTATCACCATTATTATAGCTGAAGAACGTCCACTGATGAACACAGGCCTCCTCCAAGATTTCCAGAACTCTTGACTTTGTGTATTTTGCGCCTATTGCCATCTTACCACTAGAATAAGGTCGTCTGTCCTTCTAGAGAGAAGCTGATCTCACTATTCTATGTGGTACTTGGATGCCATTCTAGAAACTGTCTGTGTTATAAGCTATTCTGTGAGCTATATGGCCTGCCCATTCGAGTTGTGCAATTCTTAGATTTAGAGACTAAAGTTCTGCATATTTCTGAGTCTCTTATGTTAAGAAAGATGTTGCTAGATTCAGATCCTAGCTATTTTTGAGGTTTCAGATGAGATTTAAGCAAAGAAATGATTAAGCTTTTGTCTACATAGTATCTCTTTAAGTCACAAAATTAGTAAAAATCAAACAGAATGTTGCTTTTGACAAGTCTTTATGGTACTTTGATCAGTGTATCTGAAACAGGTTTTTTATTATTACTTAGAGTTCTAAGAGTTCTGCTTACTTTATCGCAAAATGGTATTCATAAAACCCTAGTTTAGAGTAATACCGGAGCCCTTTCTAAAGCTTATTGCTAATTGAAAATTATCATTACATTTTTTCCAATTACAAACGTGCTGTATATAGTTACACTACATTCAAAACGAAAATGTGAACGACATTTAAAACTAGATCTCATGAAACAGATGAAAACCTCAGGAAAAATATTGTAAGGTGATAAATGCGAAAGGTTTCCTTGAACGTTGGATAGAAGGTAAGTGAGATTTGTTTCAAGTATTCTAGACAGGCTTGTACTGTACGTTGGTCGAGTGAGAAACGATTACAAAACCGCTATACAAGTTACGTATATAGGATATAACGGACGAGAGTCGATTAAATTTTAATTTGAATATGTTTTCGTCAAATATATTGGCACATGTAGAGTAATGCTTAAATCTTTTACTTGTGGAATAAACGAAGCTTGTAGTAGACAAATAAGATATTTTTTTTTTTTAAATGCCGTTTGATACTGAGCATCAATACGACAAAGTTATTACAATCTAGTCTGAAAAGACTAATAAGTAATTTATATTTAACTTAGACTGCTAAAGATAGTTTACTAAGAATGTGTTCATTAACACTTTTCTTATTGTCTCTATTAAGGGGAAGACACTTTGTTCTTGTGTTCTTAATGAGTGGCACACACTTCACTTTCTGTCACTAATTTACTACACTAGCTCAAAAGGTTTTGTCCTTTTGAGCCTCCTCACTATGTTCGTGTTGTCAAGGAGCTGGATGGCCTCAACATTTACGTGGTGATGAAGTCGTCGTTCATGAGCTTCGGCATATTTCCTAATAATGTCTTTGACGAAGTCTACTTTTAGGTCGCGATGTAGGTCGTCGTTTCTGATGTACCATGGTGCATCTACAACACCTCTAAGTAATTTATTTTGGAAACGTTGGATAGTTTGAAGATTTGTGTATTTGGCACAGCCCCATAGCTGAATGCCATAAGTCCATACTGGCATGAAAACTTGTTTATAAAGCAGGATTTTGTTATGTACTGACACCGAAGAATGTTTACCAAGAAGCCAATACATCTTTTTATACCTAACTTCTAATTCATCTCGTTTTTTCTTGACATGAGCCTTCCAGCGAAGCTTTGCGTCTAGTGTCATGCCGAGGTATTTGGCAGTGTTTCCATATGGTACAATACTATTATTAATGTAGACCGGTAGATAATTTAATTTCTTATTTGTGAAATCTACATGGATAGATTTCGATTCATTAAGTTTAATGCGCCATTTTTTCGCCCAATTGAAAATGGTGGTTACAGCGCCTTGAACCTTTTGTACAGCTTCCGCGTGGGTCGTTTCTATTGCCATTATAGCTGTGTCATCCGCAAAGATCGCAATGGTGTTGTTATCTATCTCTGGAATGTCGCAAGTGTACAAAAGGTACAGGACCGGACCTAAGACACTTCCTTGTGGCACTCCAGCCTTTATTGACATGAGATCTGAATATGCATCTTCTTGTCTAACCCTAAACATACGGTCAGTTAGGTATGACTCTAAGATATCCGCATATTGTTTTGGGAGCACGTTTCTAAGTTTAAATATGAGGCCTTCATGCCACACTTTGTCAAAAGCCTGCGCTACATCCAGGAAGACGGTACTACAAACTTTTTTTATTTCTAAGGCTTTTTCAATGATGTTGGTAATCCTATGCACTTGATCTATAGTAGAATGTTTTTCCCTAAAACCAAATTGGTAGTCAGGAATCACATGTCTTTCTTCAATAATAGGATTTAAACGTCTCAACAGTAGTTTTTCAAATAACTTTGCCATGACAGGCAAAAGTGAGATAGGCCTGTAGGAGGTTGCTTCATGAGGTGGTTTACCTGGTTTGGGTATCATAATGACTTCAGCTACTTTCCACGCATTAGGAATGTGTTTTAATCTAAACGCTGCGTTGATTAGTGTGGTTAGTTTGACTATGGCTTTACGCGGAAGGTTTTGAAGAATAAGATATAAGAGTAATATAGAATACCTACTTTTTATCCCGAAAGAACGTACACGAAGTCGTGGGCAATGGAAAGTCGTCTGTAAAAGTGATATAGCACAGCTATGAAAGAGAAGACAGCTACGGTTTGACGAACCCCCGAGACTGGTGGACTCTGGAGCTTATCTGACTCTCAGCGTGAGAGCCATAGTGAGGGTCTGCAACCGTAAGGTTGGCAGCGGGGTTGCTGATCCGCTGTTGGGACTAGAGGCGCCAGGTGTGGGGTGACCCTGTGTCTGGCACGCCCTAGGCGAGCAATTTGTGCTCCTTTGCGTTAGCTGAGAAAGCGCTGTGGAAGAGCCTGGATCATCCTAAAGGGGACCCTACTCCAGCACGACAGTACATGGTTGGCCACAGGCGAGGTTTTAGTCGGTGCAAGTTCTAAACATTACCTTCTATTTCCCGCAGAGGGTAACGGATCGTAGGCATTGTCCATTCGTAAATGGAGGAGGAGCTTAAAGTTTTAATATTTCATTACCACTACCGAACTAGTTAGTAGAAACTATTTTATAAACGATTCGAGACACGAGTAGTGCATGAACATAGTACAAAGTAAAGTGCGCTAATACGATACAAATTAAATCTAAAACGAGTCTTAACGTAACTTTATGAGACCTTAAGTGCTTACGTAAAATTGATTGATCGTGACTGTACGAATGAATGCAAGCTACTTATTAAGATCTTTATGTTTCGCCACGACTTCTTTCACACCAATATCGAAATGTTTGAATTCTAGTATCTAATCTGTCTAGCAGCTAAATTTAATTGAAATCCAGTTTTTGCGTGCAAGAGTTATAAACATATTCTGTACCATTATGCAAACGAACTTTTATGTACATAAAATTAGTGGGATTATTAGAACTTCTATTAGCGGTAGAGCACATATTTGTTATTGAAGGACAATTACTTGAATTTTCTATAGTTTAATCTATAACTTACGCTGCTTCTTCCACTAATGTGAGACACTAAGTGAGATTTGTTCTAAGTGGTCTAGACAAACCTTGTACTTGGCGCTAGTTGCACTCGAAGTGGATATGATTCCGAAGTGCAATTTATGTTACAGACTCTCACGTGTATCATAAAATGGGAAATATGGCCATACATAGAGGCAACTATGGTATTCATATTTTTTTCTATTTTTTATTCCGGAAGAAATCTATAGAAATGTAATACAGAGCCGCGTACCGAAGCTTCCATACAAATTTTGTTGTTTTTGATTTGTTCCCGGGTGCAGAAAGAATTAGCTTTTTTATTGAAATACCATAATTATTCAAAGTTGATGAGAAATTACTTGGATACAGATTTTTCTATTCCTAAGAAGAAAGGTACAAAGGGTTTTGGATTGAACTTGTTTTTATATAGGTTCAAGGGACTAAAGACCTAAGAAACATATGTAAATGTCAACTTAATACTTTCACGCGTTCCTCAGTAAAGGAGCAAATAAGTATAGATTTTTTTTAAATAACAAATAAGGATCTTAGTAAGGTTAGTAAGATTGGGGGAAAATAAATTCATTCTATGAACACTGTTAAAGAAATTTATTTCAGATTGGGATGTTAATGACTGAACGTTGATCCGTTTTATATAATCCGGTGAAATAATAACAAAAGATAAAAGAAATAAAAAAATAATAGTCTTTAAAAATAAACTTCAACGGAATATACATGAAATTTAAAAAAAAAAATACTGCTATACCTATATTGTGGTAACCGCCTAGCCACGGACAGGACCGGCAACAGCATCTTGCTATTAACCCATTCTCTGCATTATTGATGGCGTCAGTGTTGACCTAATGTAAAAATAAACACGCAATGTATGTGCAAATTGCAAGATGGGCTGCGCCGCCCACAACGGACACTCCGTTACCAAACACCAACTGACATCCAACATTTCTTATTTTTCAAACTGAGATCGTTGAACAAACATTTTTAGAATTGTCACACAAATCCAACTAAATCCGAGGACAGAATGGAACTCTAGAAAGGTAATAAGGCAATTTTCTTGAAAATCCCTAAACGTAATAATGTGCCGAAAACGTTCTCTAAATTTACACATATTGTGCTCGCGGTAAAATCGCTCCAGTCGTGTACGATCAGAATACTAAATGCGATAGGGGTGAAAATATCAAAGAATTATTGTTACATTCACAGCTACTTACAAGATTATTTTAGTTTGTGTACAAGTCCGACTCAACGAAGCGAGGAAACCAGGAAGTTTGAATAAATGTAAAAGCAGGCCTTGAAAGAGGGAGATTTTAAATAGCCAAATAATTTTGTTCAGATAGAACATTTGGAGTGTAGAACATGGAGTAAATTTATTATTTCAGCGGCGGGCCGCGGACAAAGGATTTAGGTTTGCTGAATTATGCAAATAAATTCACCATTCTGTAACATTTGTTGAGAATGTCTTTATTTCGGTAGATTTCTTAAAAGGCCCTCGAGACTAATCCTGCTTGGCTTTTGAATCTTCTTAACTGAACGAGTGTTCACTCATACACCTGTCTAGGAAAATTAACATGTTATTTAAGGATTACGGGCGAACCCACTGAGGCTAGTATTATCCTAGAGAGGGATTTACATAAATGACTATGCAAGTTTTTATGTTTTTGTCTTTTATGGACAGTTTCTTTCGAACTAGTGCTGTGCTCTGCGGGACATTAATTCTGTGAGAAATTTTTAATTCAAAAACTATAGCGCTCTGTTCACAACGCCTTCGTTCCAGTTTATTTCGATGATTGTTGAGTTGGTTTAATAAAGCAACTGTTTCACCCGAGACGAGTGAAATTCATCCTCTTTTAATATTCACAATTGGGCTGGGAACTAGGTTCGTGCGAATAACTTGCGCCATTATTACATTTCGGGCGGACGTTCTGCAATATTTCCCGAATGAATATCGAGGGATTCCCTTAAGGAACAGTTTTGAAATCCTCGCGGCATTATTGCGCGGGTAACGGGCTAACAAGAACCTGTCCGCGTTTAAGGCAACATAAAACATTTTGCGGTCTGTTGAGTTTTGGCCCTTATTGGCGGCGGCACCGCTTCTTGTTCTGATAATAATATTAGAAAAATATTCCCCGATCCCTATAAATCATAGGGATCTTTCAATATCTAAGTGGTTGTAGGTATATATCTACTACAATATTAACGTACTGATGTTACGAGGTGTGCCTGCGTGTGAGTTATTAGCTTTCGAGTCTTTTTGAAGAAGCCTAATGAAATACCATTGTAAAGTACGATTGGTGTGCTTGTCTGGCGCATTATTTATTATCCGACCACATACATAGATCTCATCCCGAAGTAACAAGCTACAGCATTTATTCTGCGGAAACCGTAAAAGGTTGCTAAACCGTTTGAATTTATGGACAAAAATGTGTGCAGTTGACTATGTTCGCCTTTTGAAATGTTTTTTAATCGCTTGTGATGAAAAAAGTATTATTTTTTGTTTAGTTACCCAGTGACGTAAATTTTTCATGTGAAGTTAAAATATCAGGACGTTTCCGGATGCCTTGCTTTCGAACTATTTGCAAGTGTACCCAGCCGGTCCGGTGACAGTAATGGCACGATATAAAATTACAATACAGTCTGAAACCTAGAAATAACCTTATCGGCTAAGGAGGATGATGACGATGAATGGAGATCATATATTTTGAAGTGTTAAGATTAGTATTAGACAATGCCACTAGCCATTGAACCTATCATTTATTCCGTTCTTTATTATATTGAATGTGTTATTAATTTGTACAAGTAAAAAGAATAAAGGTTAGATTCTGTCGGGTGCAACCAATGATGGTTTTAGCTGTAGACTGCCAAAATGAATGAATTAACGTATATATTATGTTTAATGTTACTCAATAATAAACATAACTATGCAAAAAAGAAAGAAAGAAAATACATTTATTGACCACTACACAGAAAATACATGTTTACACAAATAAAATAATATAAAAACAAAAAGCAAAAAGAAGTACAGGAAAAAATAAAACAAAAAACAAACATGAAATAGTTAAAAAGACTAAATGGGTAAGTGGTCAACTAGGCCACACCTCAGCTAAATGCTGCAGCGACGCGAGGCTGCTGCAGCGCTGGTATTACGGTGCAGCCTATTATACAAGTTTTTGTCTTTCACTATCATAATTGTGTATCGTGTGAAAAATTAATCAGATCAGACTAAATGTTCGCTATGTTTATGTATTGAAGTAAATAATTCGTTTGCTAGGCACATCACAGAATTATGCCCTAAAGTGGTCCAAATAGTTTCTGGTCCACTGGTTTATATAACCTCTAAGATCTGCATCGGGGCACCACAGATACTAACTAGGTACACTCCAAACGATACTGGTCGTAGCTGTCTGAATAAGTCTAGTCGCCGGTTTCTCTCTAGGTTATCCTGACTGTAAATATATAGACTGTGGTAATGGTACTTACCTACAAGTACTTTTCAAGAAGTCGATAGTGGATAGTCCCCGCTTGTCGCGGGACACCGGGAGCGCTATCGCACGCCTTCGATGGCTTTGTAAACCGACGGGATTCTGAATCAATTTCTAAGTATATTTGTCAAGAACAGAGGATATTTTGAAATTGCTAGTAGCGTGGACATTGGTGCATTGGGTTTAATGGATGATTTCTAAATTAGTATTATTATGTTGGCCAGACGAATGATAAAATTACCGTTATTGGTGCATTTTAGTATGAAGGTGGAAAATTAATAATTCGTACCAATACATAATATGAAAAAAGCTTTTTTATTTTTGCTTGATACTTAAAAAAATATGTTTTACTGTACATAAATTGGCAATAACAAGATTGAGCATTTACATGCAATATAATAATATTACAATTTGAGCGGCCTTGTCACTGGAAAGCGATCGCTTCCAAAAACCTTTCAATATAAAAAGGAACACTTATCTTTTTTTGCAAAAGATACAAAAATACTTTTATGGATCAGGAATTTATCAAAATCTAAGTTTGATAGTACAGCAATAGCAAAACAAAGGATGAATTTCAATAACTTCATTATTTTTTAAGTAGTTTATTTAAATACATATCATTAAACTCTACTACAATTGTAATGGATTAATGAACTATATTTACATTTAAACACGTTCTATGCTCATATAAATATATTGGACAACCACAACCACAGCGACACTTACCATCTAACACTTAATCACAAAAAAAGGTAGTATCAAAAATAAAAGTAAAACATATTGACATATAAAAGCATAGCCAAAAGGGCTGTGGAGGTCGGATCACAGCAGTCGCTAACATACTGGACCCCCAGTGAAACACTAACACGCGGTAGCGACCTGCTGTGGTTCGACCTCCATTAAAACAATTTTTCTTACTGGTCGACGTAGCGTGCCACTTTTTGTTTGCACGTCTATAACACGGACCAATCCATCAGGACCAGTAAAGGTCTTTACTATCCTGCCTAAAAGCCAAAGACCTCGTGGCAATGTGGAGTCTGCGATGAGCACCACGTCACCTTCACACAACGTAGGTGCATTGCTGGGTCGTCCTCTTGGTCGCAGCGTGGGCAAATATTCCCGCAGCCACCTTGCCCAAAAGTGATCTGACAGTCGTATCTACGCGTCAGCTTCGTGTCAGTTTGGTTGGCAGTCCAGTGTGCGGCAGATGACATATCCAGGGTATGGCAGATATCGTATTCAGGCAGCGTAGGCAAGCTGGTAGAGCAGCGTCAACAACACCATTTCAGTTTTGTACTGTACGTCTGTCCTCGACGAGGTATCGCTATCTGCGCTTTCAGCTTATTATTGACGGATCAGGTTTCCAGGCCAGGTGCAGCGCTCTTGTCACCAAGCATGTGGAGAGCACCATGGGTAACGCTATCTTGGCTGAGCTGGTGTCGCCAGGGTGACCGGTCGTGGAGAAACGGCCCGGGTTCAACCCGGGATCACGGCCGGCTGCGACGGCTCAGTTACCAGTGATGGCGGTTCAGCATCGCATTTCGACAGTTGTCCAGGAATTAATGATGATTAATTGTTGCCGACTTCTGGGGTAGCGTAGCGTAGCCTTGATTCGAGAATCTCGTCCGAGTAGTCCGCGTCGTTGTCGAGGACAGGAACGAGTTTCGTAGCGTGCGACTGTTCTTGGGCAGGGGCTGCGCACCTCTTAGCTCCTTGGAGAGAGCTATCTTGTGCTGCGCAAAAGAACCATCTTCTTTGTGCTCTTGCATGCAGGGTGTGTAAGGTGACGTGGCGCCATCTATGAACAATTTTGTATTCAATTTAATAACAATGTTTAACAAAAAAATAAAACTAAAGAACACGGGCGACCGCGAATTAATACAACTAAACACAACTAAATATAAAAAAGTCTCTTGCGACCGCGCGAACTAACAACTAAAACAACAAAATATAAATATAAATTGTACATTTAAATAAAAAAGGTCTCTTAGTATTAAAGAGACAGGCAGTATGACGTCAACGATCAGCCTCTCAAACTCCGATCTCGTCGATGTCAACCACCTACTCGCTTGGTCAGGAGTCAGGCTCCATATTATCAAGTACGCGAACTTTTAATTTATTTACGAACTCTAGCGATTTTATCGCATTTGACAGAGCGCCATGCAGTACCCAACCTAATAAAGTCCTCGAGGCGACAAAATTGTAATGGATTAATGAACTATATTTACATTTAAACACGTTCTATGCTCATATAAATATATTGGACAACCACAACCACAGCGACACTTACCATCTAACACTTAATCACAAAAAAAGGTAGTATCAAAAATAAAAGTAAAACATATTGACATATAAAAGCATAGCCAAAAGGGCTGTGGAGGTCGGATCACAGCAGTCGCTAACAACAATATTAATACAAATTACTTTTTAATAACTTTATTTGAAATATGTAAAGAAAGTTGTTTTTAATAACAACGTAGTATTATTGCACAGAAACATTATTTTACATAGTTTAGTAATTGTTTGTACATCTCATGTTTATGTCGACCGCAATACTAACGTTACAACTTTAACGGCAGACCTGACTTGACTTAAAATCGGCAAGTTTTATTATCAATATGAGTGGGTAAGTCGTATTTGCGGTACAAGTTTCGTCCACCCTTGGGCAAGTCATGGTTTTCCCCAGAACTACATATATCGATCCACCCATCATTTAGGGGAAGGGTAATAAACATCAAAGCAAACGTTTATTTGATTGAATAATAGAAAGGCTGGATAGTAAGTAGAGAACATCCTCGGACGTGACTAGTCTGCCAGAGAGTAACCCCATGTGCCTACTGTTGGTAGCTAAGTAAATATTATATAGAATAGACAAAGAGTACTTGAATAAGATTGGGTAGTATTAATCTGCCCATTTTTTGAAATACCTTTCTGGCATCTCGCATGATGACTAATGATGGGCATTCAATAACTATTCTTAAAGTTTTTTTTTGTGGAAAACTAGAGTAGCAATTAGAAGAACACATCAAGAAAACATCGTGATAAAGTTAGATATCAAAAAATCAATAAATTTATTAATTTTCAAAGTTTGATTTTATTTTAAGCCGTATTAAAAAAAGTTTAGGTTTTATCTTTTTTAATTATCGCTAAATATTTTTCTATATTACCAACCTACCTACTACATTATACATCCGGGAGTCCAGAGATGACGTAACCTTAATCCTGATGGTTGTCATCGATTTGTCTAGCTTGGGTGTTTAAAAGTAAATTAAATTGTTTTCACATTGCCCTCAACATAATTGCATTCGAATATTTTGTTTGGAGGTCGTCTCTAATGTTTTAAATTAAATATTTACCTTGAGGAGCTGTTGATCGTACATACATTAATTTGCAAACTTGTTCAATTAATAATATTAAACAGCATTAATAAATAAAAACACAAATGATCAAAATTTATATTTTATCAAATTAAAATATTTGAATTATCACTGTTTGGATTCAATAAAAATTATATTGGTTTGAACTCGATAACGAGTCATCGGGACCAGGAAGGTTTAAAATTCACAGAGTTAATTAAACCATGTAGGATATCAGTGTTAAATAATTATTTATTCCAGATAAAACCATTGAAACCTCAATTAAGAATGAAATATGATTGCTAGAATATTTAAATTAAGACTAAAAAAGGATAATAAGACTCAGTTGCACAAACTTTGTTTTAACGGAAACTGACCTGCAAAAATGAATGTAATATGAGAGTTATGACAGTTTTTAAATTGTCAGTTACCATTAAAGTTAAGTTGACTTGTCTCTCTAAACACATTGACGGTATCACTGCGTTGCTTTTAAACGTGGTATAGTCCATTAAAAAAAAAGTAAAGTTGAGCCGGTATTTTTCCTCTTACTCTTTAGAAGAAAAAGTAGTAACTAAAAATTAAAACTTACTTAAATTAGCTGAAACATTAAGAAGCCATCACTATCGAATTGTTAAAGCTCCATCATACAGCCAAAAATGTTATCCTTATTTATGGATCAGGCATATGACCCCTTATGACGTACTTTTTACCACACTCTTATTGCAAAGGCAAAAACAAACCTTTACTAGATACTGATCCTCTTTTACCTTTAATTTCATTATAAAATCAGTTTCAATTGATTTCGGAAATAATCCAAAGCTAAAATACCAACAGTGCCAAAATTTTTTAGAAGTAGGTATGTAGTTATTGATATCAGCCACCAGTGCTAAATATTTTCAATACTTCACTTAAAATTAGATCACTAGAGATCAATGTATACATTTATACTACTAGTTCATTTATATATTAATATGAAAATAAAAGAAATTGTATTAAGAGGTAATATTTTTATGAAATAATGCGAGTCTCAACAAAAAGACAATTTGATTGAAGAAACATTGCTTCTGTGAAATTTCAACAATGCTCTCCGACCGATAGATAAATATTTTAGACCAGAATTTATGAAACTTGGTTTAAATAATAATTCTGGATTCGAAAACACACATTACAAATGGCCACGTAAATACTGTATTTAGACTATAGTAAAATCCCCCAAACGAAAAATAATCTGAAACCGACAAAGAATATTTAAATATTCTTTTATAATTAAAAAATGTGCCCTGCGTGCTGACTTTTTAATTTGGACTAAATGTCACCGCGGGATTACATAAAAATTCGGCTCTCAGAATTAATGAAATTATTTCCGATCTCTAATTATACAGGACGCGGACATAAATCTTGGCATCCAAATTTATGCAAATAAAATGTGCCATTACGCTTCGTTACACGGTATCAAGCATTCGGAAAGGATTGGAGAAAGTTCTCGACGGATCTTTAATGGTTGATTTAATTTTTCATTTTTGCATTTAAATGGAAAGTAACTGAGTTTTTGGGTGACGCGAATTTGTTTCTTTTCAGGCTGGGATTAGATTGGAATCCACAGTTTTTAATATTCTGCACACAAAAAGCGATCAATTACTGTTTTCACTGCTTTATTATTGAATTTTAAATTTGATTATGGTTTAATCGACTTAGATAATAGGAGACGGTGAGAAAAAGTCTCCTATTGTCTAAGTTTAAATTTAGAAAAGTTCGTTTTCTAAATTGACCTGACCGAAATACCTGAGTAACTCAAGACGAAAGTCGTTTACCAATATGTCTTGCTAGTATATATGTCGCAGTCATCTGGTTGAATCAGCTATTTGATTGGATCACTAGCGCGTTTATTAAATGACGACGTTTAATTGAATGACTAGGCCGAACGTTGAATGAACGAGCCTCACTCAACGTCCAACAAGTTAGCGTATTGTAACATAGCCCTTTGAACATAGCGGACGTAAAATCAGTCAGGTGATTGTAATTTAGTACAATTTTTTTCCACTGCGGCGTTAGTGCTGATCAAAGCAAAGATGGCGTCAAACAGCTGGTACAGATCTAATCGATTAACACTGTGTTGATATTTTTTGAGTGAAATTGAGATTCGACCTTTTCCTCTCCCCCCAATTTTTAATACAGTACTTTTGAAAAGATATGATATATTTTTAGCCTAAGTGTCTTAACACTTAAAATTGTTAAAACATAATAAAAATTCTTATTTAGGTGTGTTATGTCATGTCCTCATTTTTTTTATCTAAACTTAGTTATCTTTTAAGTTGCGAACTTATAGTCACCTTAATCAAACATTACAAAGTCAGCTATATACCATTCAACGACTATGCTAAATAACGTTCAGTCAAGAAGTTGAACGTTATATTAAACAATTTGACGAGCTGTCCTTTAGTCATTCAATTCAACGTCGTCATTCAATGAACGCGCTAGTGATCTGTGCCGACCTACGACATGACCTACAAGTCGACACAAATACAGCGTCAGCAGAATTGGCGTAGTAAACAACGCTCCATACGTAATGCGTGACATCGATATCCTACATCGCGATATCAGAGTTTTCGTCGCCACTAAGTATATATACAACAAACCAAGAATGGTAGTTGGGCCTTGGTCCCCGAGCAGATAACACCTAGCTCGGCGGAAGTACTTCCACTTTTAGTAAAGAACATACGTTCCTTACATTGGTGACCCCGACTGAGCTGAACACCAGCAGCCTTTGAAAAACGGAGCCTTCGCATCAGGCCATGTCTCCATACCCTCAACAGCCAGCTTAGCCACGACAAGAGCACCGGTCCACCTCAGCTGACAAAGCCACCTGGTTCCGGGCCCGTGTAATGAAGCAGGCCATCGCAGCCCTACGACCGAGTCATTGGTCCACACCGGCGTAGCAGCAGCTGCCTCCTTGCAACTACACGCATCGGGCACGTGCTTGGACTCCAAAGGGGGGGAGTACTGTGCCGACCTACGACATGACCTGCAAGTCGACACAAATACAGCGTCAGCAGAATTGGCGTAGTAAACAACGCTCCATACGTAATGCGTGACATCGATATCCTACATCGCGATATCAGAGTTTTCGTCGCCACTAAGTATATATGTCGCAGTCATCTGGTTTAATCAGCTATTTGATTGGATCACTAGCGCGTTCATTGAATGACGACGTTTAATTGAATGACTAAGGGACAACTCGTCAAATTGTTTAATATAACGTTCAACTTCTTGACTGAACGTCATTTAGCATAGTCGTTGAATGGGATATACCTAGCTGATTATATCTGTACCAGCTGTTTGACGCCATCTTTGTTTTGATGAGCACTAACGCCGCAGTGGAAAAAAAATGAACTAAATTACAATCACCTGACTGACTACGTCCGCTATGTTCAAAGGGCTATGTTACAATCCGCTAATTTGTTGGACGTTCAGTGAGTCTTATTCATTCAACATTCGGCCTAGTCATTCAATTGAACGTCGTCATTTAATAAACACGCTAGTGATTCAATCAAATAGCTGTTTCAACCAGATGACTGCGACATATATACAACAAACCAAGAATGGTAGTTGGGCCTTGGTCCCCGAGCAGATAACACCTAGCTCGGCGGAAGTACTTCCACTTTTAGTAAAGAACATACGTTCCTTACAGATCCAATGAAATAGCTGATTAAACCAGATGACTGCGACATATATATTACATAGGAGATGAGATAACAAATGGGATAGAAACGTTCTTATCCATAAAGCTGATCATAGCCTACTCAAAGGATCTAAAAGAAAGTAGGCAACAAGGTACTAAAAGTAGAAGTCACAAAAGTAACAGAACACAATCTACCTAGAAGTCAGTGGAATTTGTTATTTACGTTGAATACTTTTGAATTCTCTGCGATTTTTTTTCCTATGTCTTAGCGTGTTTAAAGAGTTATTCTAAGAAGTTGAGGATTAAAACCGACGTAAGTAACATTCCGACAGCCGCGAGAATTCAAAGTAAACAAAACCAGTCGTGCTTGAGACAGTTATTTGTTGCAAAGTGCGGAAACAATGCTCCGGCCCGGCATGAAACCGAATTGTGCTCGCTCGCTTGTTCTCATTTTATTACCGCTTTTTACTTTTTCTTACTTAGTTGCCTTTTCTCCGTGCCCTTCGCGGCGCGAACAATTTGCTTTTGCGTTTTTCAGTTTTGTTTAATGAAATATTATTTTTTTATTAACTTTTTTTAAATCTTTATTTATAAAGTGTATTTGTTATATTAAATATCATACACTTGTTTTGTTTCTATCCAATTTGGGCTTAAATGTTTAAAGATACTTAATATTTTCATCGTTTACCATATGCGATTTGAACTCACAATCATCACATATACCATTCAAACAAAATCAATAAAAAAATTTCATCATCTGTAACACGTGTGATTTTTAATTAGCGAGCTGATTGTAAGACCTTGTAATTACAAGAGTGTAGTGACTAAATTTTCAAACAATCAACGAACATTAAAAAATACACCAAAAAGTTAAATGAAAATTACTTGCCATCGCATTTAAGTTCAACAAAGTTTTATTACGGACTCAAGGATTTGTTTTGTACCTTATTTATATCTCAAGCATCATAATTGGGCAGTGAAAAGTAATATGCATGTGTTATGAAATGACATATACGGGATTAGATAATATTAAGTTACCGCGTTGGCCATTACGGTTATTAATACCATGAAACAATTGCGTGTGTAGGTATGTATGAGTATTTTGTGTAAGGTGTCTTTACACTTTGGTAGTGTGTTAAAAACAAAGAGACTAAATTAATTGTAAGTGTATTGCAGTTCAAAATTGTTCTTATACCTAAAAAGGATAGTACACATTCCAAAGTAAGATTGTTTTTGACTGTATTGAAGTTTTAAAGTTCGTATCTTTGTTGTACCTTGTCACACGGTTATGGTTTTAGTATCGCAGTAAAGAAGTATTCATTTTCAGGTATGCTGGAGTAGACAAGACCTCAGATAGGGCGTGGTATCTGTTCACAAATATATGTACGCGCCAGTCAATTGCTTTACTTCAAGAGTTGGAAGAAGCGAATGTTTCTTCTGGACAAATTTTTCAGGTGAAAAGAATAGAATGTTGAGCAAATGCATGCATAGGTTATTTATGATAAATATTTAACGGCTGATTACAATCTCCCACTCCAGGTAAATTTGAGGGAACCCATCTCAATGTCGCAATGTAGATTTTCATTGAATTATATTTAATAAGAACAACAACAATCCGGAAAACGATCCCTGTAATTTGAGTACATGTTGTTTTGTTCCGTTAAATTATCTATAAATAAATCCAGAAATGCTAACTTTTGTTCTATCAATATCAAAGCCAACCTGTCAGTACTGACCAGACTACCAGGGTGATCCATGTTAAGTGTCAAATTCCCAACAAAAGCCCACATGAGAACAAAATAAGCCGATCTCCAGATTTTAGCCAACACGTATCATATTCCCTATTAGACAGTGTAAAGCGAAATTTGCTAAGCAGCTAACGACCTTATTGCTTCATTGTTTGTATTCGCTTTATTATTTCTTCGCTGTCGGGATCACAACGTAGGCAGTGGATAATTAGGTCCTCGGCAAACAGCAGAGCAGAGCACAATACAAAACGTAACTGTTTGCGTTATGGAAGCGAAAATAAGTGCCTATTTAGAAAATTAGGCAGGCAGTCATGAGCAAAGGGTAATAAACGTACAGACTGATCGCCTGGAGCGTGAGCGTATAAAATAATATGAAAAACTGGATTCCTGATAAACCATTTCTATTTTCGACATTTTCAAAATCGAACTGGCAAAAGTGGAAGTGGGCCCGACATGTGTGCCGAATGAATGAACGCTGAAGTGTATGGAGGAGGCCTTTGCCCAGCAGTGGGACAGTTAATAGTCTATGTAAAAGAAGTAAATTTTATATAAATAACGATAAAAACCGCTCAAAGTTGCCTGTTTTAGTTACCAGTCGTAGTGATTACGAAAATAAAAAACCAACGTAAACAACATCATTAAAGATCCATAAAACTTATAAAAATATGCTTCTAAAATACTTCCCTCTAAGTTATCGGAATATTTTTGTAGAAAACTAAACTGTGCGTCTATGTTAGTACAGATTGTTTAACTTTTTGTAGGGACGCCAAGTCCAGGGAAAATATCTTACTTTATTTATAGCACGGCATTTTTAGACTGTTAGCTCAGATTGGGAATAGGAACAGGGCATTAAGGAACGACGAACAAATGCCATTATGGAGACGGTGGGAGGCTTTGAAAAAGTGTTCGCTTAGAATTTTCAAGATGGGATAGAAGGTGTTGAATATTTCAGATCTACTAATTGAATGAGAATAAGTTTACTATGTAAGTTTTCCGAAAGCTAACAGAATTTAATTAATTAGAAATTCTCAAAAGCATGAAGGACTTATTACGAGTATATATTACTAGTACACCCTTTGTCATGATTTGATTTTATATAAATAAAGATTTGGCTACACACCTGCTAAAAAGAGTTAAATTGAAGCGTCAGAACAGCAACTTTACACATGCAGGTATTCAATACTAACAGAAGTCGGTCTAGTTTAAACTTGGTCTACATTATTTATAGCCAGTCATTGTACCTACTAAGTGTTTAGATAACATCATCTACATTGTTCTGATTCTGAGCTAAAGCACTTTGGTTGCACAAACAACGACGGAAATAAAGACCAGTGACAATAAAAATTTCGTTTACCATATTGACCCGACCGGGAAGTGAATCCTATTGCAAGTTGGATTCGTTTTTTGTAATTACATTTTAACGTAACGATGTCATTAATTATTCTAAATTTATTAAAGGTATCCTATATATTTTGATTCTTCTTTAAAATGTTAGGAAAGGAGGTTCAAGTGTCCGTATCTTTGGATTGCGTGGATTTAGCCTTGACTTTTACATTCTTACTGAACTTCAGACATACTGCATAGCTCTACGTAATTTTTAGATTTTTTTTTCACAAACGAACTTAATCCTGGTAAGATTTCATTTCACTTTAGAGGTACAGAACATTAAAGTTTAATAAAAAAGAAGTAAATATTCGTTTTTGCTATGTTTGTTTTTAGTTTAAAACTACATAGGTAAAAAAGTATTTATTTTAGCACACTTTTAGTACTAAAAGTTATGACAGATTGTGAAATAAAATTTAATATTTTACTCAAACAGAATTATTATTTCACAGCAGATTAATGGCAAAGCGCGGGACTAATTTTTGGAATTAATTATTTTTTAAGAAGGGTAATTAAAATGAACCCAAGACTTGGAAAAAGTGTTTCCGGCTTTTAAGAAATTCGCAAATAACTCAGTGAGAGGGATTGTTTGATTAGAAAAAATATGACCAACGAATCGACAAAATATGAAAATGAATGAATTTTATCAACAAAACATTGTTAGTTAGTTTAAAAGAAATGGTACCAGAGTGTCTAAGAGAAAAAACACACGTTGAGGATTCATTTCCAATCCGGCGGCCGCATTCGATTTCAATTTCTGTATAATCGAGATCTTGCTCAATTGAACACTCGATTACTCGTTTACCAGGACACCCTCACTGTTTGAGTTTGCTGAGTTTGATTGGGTTTGCACTGCCGAAGGATATTATCACCGAATTAAATTAATGCTCGAAGTATAAGGGTTTCCAAAAAGTTACTTAATCAGTCATTTAACGCTGTCTCTTGTTTATTCTGCTTATCATGTCAAACAGTTACATGAATAAAGTTGGAAATTTATAAATACAAGAGAAGATCCTATCCTACTACTATTATAAAGGTGAAAGTTTGTAAGTATGGATGTATGGATGTTTGTTACTCTTTCACGCAAAAACTACAGAACGGATTTGGATACAATTTGGCAGGATTTCATACTAGATTAACATATAGGATACTTTTTATCCCGAAATAACGCGGGCGAAGTCGCGGGCAACAGCTAGTCGAAAATAAAAGCGAGCCTTTCGAAAAAAAAGGAGCTTTCTAATGCCATATGTTCGTGATCCACGCATTTTCAATATTCCCTTATTAATAATTTCCCTTATATTTTATATTTATTTGTTTTAAGAGAGGTAAGGCATAGCAGTTTATCGCACGAACTGGAGTAGCCC
Organism: Glyphodes pyloalis; assembly: GCA_037074685.1. Classification (NCBI taxonomy): domain Eukaryota; kingdom Metazoa; phylum Arthropoda; class Insecta; order Lepidoptera; family Crambidae; genus Glyphodes; species Glyphodes pyloalis. The sequence continues at coordinate 5,862,194 of JAYKKO010000008.1, forward strand.
GGCTGGTGAAATACCTCCACCTTACAGAAGACCGCAGCGAAATAACAATCACTTCAGTGTTGTTGTGTTCCTGCGTGTGAGTAAGGTTTCCAAAGCTCCTGCGGGGTGCTACATTAATAGCAGGGATCAAGCCTTCAAGGTAAGGGTGACAAGTCCAGTAATGACTTTATTGTGCTGTACGTGTTGCCCTTAAGCTAGGACCTCATTAACACTTAACATCAGGTGGGATGAGGTCAATCTTGAAGTGCAATATAAAAAAAATATATATTTATTACTTACAGTAATTAAATTATTTTACAAACTTGTCATAGGCCTTCTGGTAACTTGAAAATAACTAACAATAAGGTTTGTTGCTTGCATACATACGACCGCTATACTGATTCGCCCTGGTCCCTCTTATGCTTGATTCCAATATTTGAAAAACGATCCGATCTGCTGTGGACGGACGGCGAAAACGATAGACGGACGACTGATGACAGCTGATACGGAAAGTGAATTTGAACTTAGAATTAACGACTCGTAGAAAATGAGATAGTCATTCTTGACACATTACGAATCGTAAAATATTAGAACCGAGCATTAGTGAATCATGGTCTATTTGGGTTTTTAGTTGAGGCGTAGTTTAAATATTATTATGATTTTGAAGCTAGGTAGACACGATCCAAGTTTTCTTCTTCATAACAACTATGTGAGCATTGACAAATTAGCGTTGGAACGTTTGTAGCACAATTTTGTAACAAACGTATAATATTTCTATATACTTATCTAACAACATTTAGATTCCCGCTCGGGTCAATATGGAAAAATAACTTTTCCATATATTGCCTCGGGGTTGGGTGTTGTGTTACCGTCATTGTTTCTGATTTCTGTAATACAAGTTATATAGCTACTTACCACAGCATAAGCGCATTGTACCTAAGTTAAGTTGACAATAGTATTTACGAAATAAATAACGTTTTATGAAATGACTAGCGGTCCCGGCGAACTTCGTTTCGCCTTAGAGTATTTTTTCCGTTTTTCTGTTGAAATTTCTAAAATTTTACCAAGGATCCCTAATTTTGTAGCCTATGTCAAATTGGAAGAATGCAGCATTCTTTTGGTGAAAGAATTTTTTAAATCGGCCCAGTACTTTTTGAGCCTATTCATTACAAACATACAAAAATATGTACAAATCTTTCCCCTTTATAATATTAGTATGAACACATGTTATCTATTGACTTAGCGTTGAAACTAATAAAACGACTAAGCTTTCATACGTAGTACTGATTCGTAAAGTGTAGATACTCACTAAGGCTAAAACTGGAGTTCTGTTGTTTGTGTTGTACTTAGCATTCGGAGATGTTTGATTTGTTGATGCTTTGAACCAGAGTAAAGGAGAGTCTTGAGTACTTCCAGAACTATTTGCAATGTTAAGCTACGCTCAGCTAAACAGGTATTACCTAAAGATTTATTACTATTCGACACGGGTCTACTGAGATTTAGCAGAGTTGAAACTGTTATGCATTGCGCAAAGTTCCGATTATTTTGAGTACGAAGGCAACATTGACATCTGAAATATAAATAAAATAATGTTAAAAGTCGTATTATTTTTTACGTGTTTTGGTCTTGAGTTCTTATGTTATTCATTATTGAGAGATTATTTGTTTTTCAAATCAAAAGTAACTATTTGGTTCACATTTTTTAAAATATCCTGTGTTAAGAAAAATTAAAATTGAATAAAGAATAAAAATAATAGCTATATATAGAATTCGAGAAAAGTTTGCGCACGGGTCTGTCGTTTCAATAAAACCCACACAAAATCATCCCAGCGTCTACTAATGAAAGAGGCTACTTAAAAAATGTAACGAAATAAAAGCAAACAGGATCGGGGCTCTAAAATGGAAAGTTGAAATTTACGAGGTAGCGTGATAACAGGGGACTGATAGACTCGCTGCTATGCTCTTAGCGGCCGGTACTACGGTGCTACGGCTCAAGTGGCCATCGCAGAGATGAGAAGTTGCCTAATTAGTAACCACTAAATATCCAAATAACGAAAATCGTAAATGAAGAGGCCCATTTGGAAGTAAAACTTTTACGTCTTTTATTCAAATCATCAAGTAGGAGCTAATTCTGGGAAAACGAGTTAAATTATTTGTGTTTCGAGTATTCTAGATCATTAAAGAGAAGTAAAAATAGGAGCGAGTCTATTTTTAGGCACTGTGTTAATTAAACGCTATCAAATTATTTTTCATTAAAAATAATAAGTATCCTTATAAAACTAGACTGGCTCATTAAGTCCCAAACAAAGCAAAACATTTTTTAATATTGGTTCATTTTAGGTAATGTAAAATGTTGTTTTTAAGTAAATTTGATGCAATGTTGTCCATTGAAAAGTTTAACTACGTCATTGAAACGACGCCATCGTTACAAAAAATTATACTGAATAATTATGCTTAGGCATATAAGGGTAAGTGAGCAAACCCGAGAAACATAATATGTTCATAAAATTTGAAACACGCTTTCCACGGCCTTTTATCGAACCCGAGACCTATCCTAGCCTCATACTTAAACCGCCTGATTATTAAGGTATCTGATGTAACAATGTTGAACTAAAAATGGCAATGAAACTCACGAAATCCCAAAAAATGTTAAATGGAAAACTAATTAAGCCAGCCATAACCATTCAGATAAGTCTGTCAAAAACAAGCCCGTACGAAATTATCACTGCGCCTACCAATAAAATTGGGCACTTAAAAAAATAAACGAAATGAAAGCAAACAGAGAATCGGTGCTTTAAAATGGAAGGTTAAACATTTCTGAGGTAGCATGATAACAGGGGACTGATAAGACTCGCTGTTATGTTCGTAGCGGCCAGTAGGTACTACGGTGCTACGGCTCAAGTGGCCATCGCAGAGATGAGAAGTTGCTTAATTAGCAGCCACTAAAATATCCAAATAACAAACAACGTGAACGAAAAGGCCCCTGTGGATGTAAAACTTTTTCGTGTTCTATTAAGTCGAATAATCAGGAAGGGCTATCTTTGCGAAAACGGGTTTTTTCAATTATCTTTGTTGCCTATGTGTAAATTGTAAATTAAACCAAGACAACTAAAGTCTTTTTTAGGCAATAAAATAATTTAACGCCATCAAATTACGGTATTACGCTATTTAGGGCCACAAAACGAAAAACCAAGTATTTACATACTTTGTGTTACCTTACGTACTGCACTAAGTACACGCTGTTTTTTGTATATGATATATTAAATTGTGTAAAATATGTATAATATATCAAATTTGTGAAACGTTGTTATTAATTAAGTCGTGATTCGGTAAATGTAAATGTACAAGTATATAAAATTTTAATTAATCATCTTTACCGACGAGAGTAGTGAATTTTTAATAAAACCTGATATAGGGCATTCACTGCTCTCGTAGGTAGATGTAATAAAGTAAAACTAGACAAAAGTTGTTGGTTAGGTTAATGATCAAAATAAAGAGTTGGCCGAGTGAGTGCCACGTGTATTATTATTACATATATCAATTTCCTATTCTATAAAAAGTTATGCATGGTTAAATATAAAAATATACGAGCCGACTTGAGAGACTTAAATGCCCGGTTCCAATATTTGAAAAAAGATTCGTTCTAATTACGGATTGTAATAAATTATACGAGGCGTAAGCTAAAAACGACTGACGGACGACTGATGACAGCTGATATGGAAAGTTAATTTGAAATTAGAATTAACGACTCGTAGAAAAACAGAAAGTCATTTTTGACACATTACGAATCGTAAAATATTCTAACCGGGCATAAATCAATCACATTTATCGGTAATAAGGGTACCTTACAAATGATATACTTACTGTGTATAGTAAGTAGTGTAAAAACATTTCACCACCAATAGTTTTAAAAATAAGCAGATTATGAAGTACGTATATACATTAAATAGCTGTAGATAAAGATACCTAACTATAGGTAAGGTAAATCTAAACAATCCGTGAGCCGTTTTAGAGCTGCAATTATTTAATGAGAGTTGTTGCTTCCTGCTTGTTACAGTTTGCACTTTTGCTCAAAACGGTCGCTTTTAGCATAAACGGCCGGTGTTACTAACAGGATTAATTCCGATAGAATAGCTACTATTCTAAAAATAGCTCGTATGCTTTCAGACTCATTGTATTTAGCGCACTGTTTTGATTATTGCTTGTTAGTGTTTTGTGGATGGATTTAGGAGGGTGTATTAATGCAGTCAATGGTTTCAAAATAACGATAACTTAGAGCGTGCTCCAGCTTTATTTTAACCTATTATGTCAAATAAATAAATATAAATATTGGACAACATCACATACATTGCTCTGATCCTGTGGTAAGTAGCTAAAGCACTTGTGTTACAGAAATCAGAAACAACGAAGGTACCACAACACCCAGACCCGAGACAATATAAAAAAGTTCGTTTCCCACATTGACCCGACCGGGGATCGAACCCGGAACCTCAGAGATAGCGCGACGCCAAAGTCTGGCCCGCTCGCCTCTCGGCTACGGAGGTCGTCAAATCATGGAGATTTATCGACCACTGACAGATATTCTTGGTGAAAATAGGGATGATAGATCGATGAAAACAATTATTTTATTAAGTCTGTCTGTTATTTATGTAGTTCAAAATATGATGAAAGAGTAACTTTAACAAATTAATACAAATGTATGATTATATATACAGTACATTAAAGTTCGGCATACCTATTTACAACACGTTGAAATCTGTTTCGAAGTCGGAAAATGTGTTTTGTCTCTTTTTTAATATTAGCGATTGGATAGAAAAACATATGAAAATTAAAGCCTGATGGCTTGTGGAAGGGTGTGTTTACTTTTTAGTAAAAATTGTACAAAAAGTGACGTCGTAATGTGTCTTAGTTTTAGTTACAAGACAAAATATGTGTTTTAAAATTTCTAGTAATATACTGGTACAGACGAGCTTGACGAATGTCTGTTTCATAAACGGTATACAAGTAAAAAAAAACTATATAATAAATAAAAATAACGTTGTTGCAATTCGCGCAGAGAGTAATTCACACAAGATAAACGTTTATTATTTCTTATACTTAATATGAGTGTTTTCAAAACTTTAATTAGTCAGGGTGGTTATGGGATTTATTTTATTATTTTGTGAGATTTAATGTGCCAGTTTGGTGTACGGTAACTTTCGATAATGAGTGATGAAAAATCGATAAAAGTTTATCACAACCAAACGCATATGGAGTGTCAAGCCACCTGTTTACGTGAACTTTTTTTCAGACCCGATTGTGCCTTGAAACGCGTTTTAACTGGAATTTGACCTCCTCGGTATTCTCGAAAACCTATAAGTCATAGCTTCCGAAGTCTTGGACACCTGTGTACTGTTATGCAATTGTGTGAGTATAAATTCTCTCATAACATCCGCAGAAATGGACTTTGAAAAAAAAACTTACTTTCCATTTAACATTGAAAAAGAAAATGACTTGCAAAATTCTTATGGTATAAATAATTAAGTTAACTCAATCAGAACGCAAGTTCAATACACTTAAATTATTTTAAAGATTAGACACAAAATCTTATCTATATATAAAAATTAAACCCGTTTCCCGTTGTCACGCCATAACACAAAAACGGCTTGACAGATTTGGTTGATTTTTTTTGTAGTTTTCTAATACCCTGTATCTCTGTATTTTATGGAAAAAAATATTAAGAAAAGCTCTCAGAAAGATTGAAAAACATACATTTAATTTTGCATATTTTAAAAAATGCGCGTAACGAATGTCAACGTCATTTACAGCCATAGACTACATTGAAGAGCATCGTTTGTTCGGAAACGTGGTTACTTAATTAAATTCTATAAGGCGTTACGAAATTCGCCGGGTCAGCTAGTATGCTATAAAAATATAATTAAAATTAATTGTTTCACTAACTGATAATTTTATAGGCTACTAAAGCATTTCTACATATTCCACCAACTCTGGTAAAGAACTAAATAAAAGTTGCTTTATTTTGCCGTTTTACACGACTTCGGTGCCCGTTCCACCCAGTACCACGACTTCAAGGAATAAGCTTTAGGTACACAGTTACGTGTATTGTGGAGGGAACGACGATTACGTTTATTTTGTAAACATTGAAACAAACATGATTAATTAAAAGTTGTGTCTTCTAACTTCACTTATTAACTCAAAGCGCATCATTTGGGTTTAAGTAATTTACAAAGGTTATTTAGAATGACAATCTAAACTGTTTACAAATACGTAAACTGACTAGGTATAGTTTTTGGTTTTAATGTTTTGTTTTCAATTTATTATACTGCTGAAAGATAATTGTAGAAAGTTACATTTGAAATTTAAAAACATGAGGGCGCTCCTCATGTTTTTAATAAAAATGTTATCGGATTTCATTTAAGACAAAGTATTAATATCATTATTATATTATTAATCCGTGGACCTATAAATTTATATACCTATACGAGGCATACCAAATTCGTAACTAAAAACATGTTTGTAAAGAGTAGGCATCTATCTTTTTAAAAGTATGTTCGATTTAAATAGCCGAGTAAAAGACTACATCAATATTCTAAGAGCAGTCGGTTATATTACTCTAAGAGGCATGTGAACAAACGCATTAAAAGACACGGCTTCTAATTTAAACAAGCCTTAACGTAAGTAGTTTTCCTGGTTCTGCCTGAAGTCCGTTGAATTGTTAATTACACCTCGCAAGTTTTCCACTTAGCGCCTCGAGTGGTCTTATCTGATGTTCTGCGATTTATGCCTTTTAGATTTTGAGTCGATATGCGACAAGCGAGGCTTGATGGAAATGCGTCTCCGTTTTACGGGTGTGAATTTGTTGGCGTTGGTTTCCATGTCATGTTTACTGGCTCGTCTGTTGAAATTAGGTATACTTGTTTATGCCCTCTTAATATAATTAAGTAAAATAAAATGTCGAGGCACTGTTAGGGATGCAAATTTTGAATTTGTAATTTTTGCGCGACTGTTTTGTTTATGAAATAAAGTATAGGTATACATTTCTTGCCTGAAATTAAGTGTGTCTTTAATGTGAACTGTCACTATGAAGTGTTTGAAACACGAACATAATTTACATAGCTCTTCAACTGCCTCTTCTAGCAGGTGAACAAAACCAACATTAGATAAGTTTTAAGTAACACTTCTGTGCCTATGGTTTTAACTCAATCTGCACTAGTTAACACTAATATCATAAAGAGGAAAGATTTGTATTTATGTATGTTTGTAATGAATAAACTCAAAAATTTCTGTGCCGATGTCAAAAATTCTTTTACCATTGGAAATGACATTCACCGAGAGTAACATAGGCTATATTTGTTGCTAGAAAAGACTAAGTCCAAAGATACTAATTTGCGGGCGGCCGCTAGTTATCAGTAAAATAGAACGAGCCACGTGACCACGTCAGCTCTGTGTAAATCAATGGAAGATGTGTCCGGTTGAGTAGGGTACTTTTATGAAAATAGCGTCAAATTAAGAATGCAACAATTTCAAATAACAATCACTTCTGTGTTGTTATGTTCCTGCGTGTCAGTAAGGTTTCCAGAGCTCCTGGGGGGTGCTACATTAGTAGCAGGGGTCAAGCCTTCAAGGTAAGGGTGACAAGTCCAGTAACAGATTTATTATGCTGTACTTGTCACCCTTAAGCTAGGACCTCATTACCACTTAACGTCAGGTGGGATGAGGTCAATCTTGAAGTGCAATATAAACAAAAAAAAAATGCGTTTGTGGGTAGCGTTCGAGCCGGTGCAACTGCCAACGGTTAAAATGTCAGATATTCTTTTTTTTTTTTTTTTTTTTTTTATAGTAGCGCAGTATATTGGCTCCTCCCAGCCTGATGGTAAGCAAGAGAGGAACCCTCATCGCGATGACAACGGATTTGATATCAAAATATCCTATCCGCTAGCATCGCCATACTGGCCCGCAAGATGTTTTTTCACGCTCCTTTTGAAGAAATCCATGTCAAAGGAAGGAGGAAACACATGAGCCGGCAACGAGTTCCACTTCTTTATGGTCCGGCAAAGATAAGAGTTACCGAACTTTTTGGTTCGTGATGGAATATTTTCCACGGTGAAGCGATGACATCGTTGGCCGGCTCTTGTGGTTCTGTGTAGGAAAGGAGAGGGTGGGATAAGGGAAAATAGTTCCTTGGAACACTCCCCATGATAAAGCCGATAAAAGACACTTAATGAACTAACGTCCCTACGTAGTTGAAGAGGTTCAAGGTTCCCAGTAATCTCTTCATCGTTAATTATGCGCACAGCCCGTCGCTGCAACCTATCAAGGGCATCCATGAGGTATTTGGCGGAACCGTCCCAGAGATGCGAGCAGTATTCCAGGCAAGACCGGACTTGAGTCTTATATAAAAGACAAAGCTGGTCCGGCGTGAAAAACCGACGCACTCTGTTCAGAATCCCCAGTTTTTTGGATGCTAATGAGATGAGACTCTCGATGTAATGACCTTGATTAAGATTGCAGCAGATATCCATGCCGAGCATGCTTAGGCTGTTACGCAGGCAAAGTGGAGTGCCCCGAAGAATGGGGAGAGGAAGGAATTGGGACAATTTTGTCGTAAACGCGCACACTTGGGTTTTCTTAGCATTGAACTCAACCAGGTTATGTGAACCTCATTGGCTAATAAGGCTCAACACCCGGTCCAGCTCAACGACAAGATTCTCTCGTTTCTCATCCGTTACTGCCCTGCCAGCTGAAGGTTTACCGAGGTATCGCCCATGGACCGTACTGTCATCAGCATAGCAATGTATATTCCCAAGCGGTAGCATATCATTGATATGAAGAAGAAAGAGGGTGGGCGATAAAACGGAGCCCTGTGGGACTCCAGCATTAACAGTCATGAACCGCGATGCGCATCCGTCAGACACGACGCGAATTCTACGGTCACGCAGAAAGCCGGAAATCCAGTCACAAAGCCGGGTGGGCAGTCCATATGCCGAAAGCTTAGAGAGAAGAGCTTTGTGCCAGACCCGATCAAATGCCTTGGCAATGTCAAGGCTGATTGCCAAAGATTCGCCATGCTTGTCGATTGCCTCCCCCCAGAGGTGCGTCACATACGCTAAAAGATCACCCGTCGATCGTTTCGGCCTGAAGCCGTATTGGCGATCGTTAATTAAGGAGTGATCCTCTAGGTAGCGGATCAACTGGTTATTGATGATCCGTTCCATGACTTTGCACAGCACTGAGGTTACGGCAATAGGGCGGTAATTTGATGGATCCGATCGGTGTCCTTTTTTAGGGACAGGCTGCACATTAGCCTCTCTCCAAGCTTCAGGAATAACACCGGATGAGTACGAGAGGCGATATAGGCGCGTTAACACTGGAGACAACTCGGCTGCACAGGTTTTAAGAACAATCGCTGGAATACCATCAAGTCCACTAGCTTTCCGGACGTCTAGTGACTGTAGTTCACGGCGCACATCACGATGTCTGATAAAAATATCAGGCATGGCAACTCCACTAGGCGAGATCGTAGGTGGGGGCGCACCACAGTCATCGACTCGGGAATTTGCCGCAAAGAGCCTTGCCAAGAGATTGGCTTTCTCCTGCGGTTGATGAGCTAGTGAACCGTCGGGGTATCTCAGCGGTGGAAGAGAAGGTTGGCAAAAATTGGCTTGCACGGCTTTGGCTAAACGCCAGTAGTTTCGTGTCCCCGTAGGATGTGAAACTAACTCCATGCCTACTCGTGCAACGCGCTGGGCATCCGCTCTTATGTATGCCTTTTTGCAGACCCTGGTGGCAGTGTTATAGGCTGCTTTCAGAGAGTTGATATTAGGATCTTTGATGGCACGACCCCTCGTCCAGGCGCGGTACGCTGCCTGTTTACTACAAACAGCATCAGCACATTCGCGGCTGAACCAGGGGTGTCCCCGGCTCTTATTGACAACATTGGAGAATGGAATGTAATACTCCATCCCAAGGCCAATCTCATCAATAATAGTCGCGGCACTCGCCGTAGGATCCTTCTCTCTGAAACAGCGCTACCCCCATGGGATCGACGCAAAATAGTCGCGCATACCATCCCAATCTGCTGACGAGTAATGCCAAACCCGGCGCTTAACCACCGCGGGTTGCGGTGGAACTGCACTTGGCACAGTGCTGGATACCAGGCAATGATCGGAAGAGCCTAAAGGCGCTTGGACCACCACCCGATAACCCGCAGGATGGGTCGTCAGCAGAAGGTCAAGCAAAGAGGACGCATGTCCTTCCACGTCTGGGATCCTGGTGGGCTAGCTAACCAGTTGTGTCAGGCAATGGGTAAGAGCGAATGCATGGGCTGACCTTCCTGCATGGTTAGTGGTAGGGGACCCCAACCAGGAGTCGTGGTGGGAGTTAAAGTCCCCCAGGAATACCATTTCTGCAGTAGGGTACTGCACCTGCGCATCATCTGCCGCCCGACTCAGATACTCAAAAAGTCGAGTTGTCTCATCATCCCCGGAATGGGATCGGTATAGGCACACGTAAATTCGGGTTAGGGAACCTACATTTACGTGCACCCAGAGGACGGAAAAGGATGGATCTTCAAAACAGCGTACACGGCGACAACAGACATCCGAGCGGATATACAGACATACCCCAGCTTTCGCGAGGAAATTTTCCTCAAGCACGTAACCGGGGTACTGTAAGTATGACGTGTCAGCTGGACGTCGGATTTGTGTCTCCGTCAAGAACAGCATGGCGGGCCTTGCCGTCTCAAGGTGTTGGTGGACGGCAGTAAGGTTAGAGTGGAGTCCGCGGATGTTAGCGAACTCAACCTTAAACAGGGTGGTGGGGGAGTGCACCGCTGTATTATGACCCGTCATATTTCTACGATCCATTTTGTGAAAGGGAAAGGAAGCGTGAAGCGGGAGATGTCTGCCGCGATATAGGGAAAAAAATTCTCAACCTGGACTTCTGACTGGATACTAGATATTTACCGTTACCGGTAATCAAACATGCCATTCGTTGGACGATGACGTTAGTTGAAGACCCAATACGTTCATTACTGCGACTCGTCACAAGTATATTTGCGAAGGATTATTTTATTGAAGTTTTATAAGCAACTAGCTGTGTCCGCGACATCGTTCGCGCGGACGAAGTCCACTTTCACGGTCGTTTTATCCCCTATCTCCCTTTATATTCAAAACAAAAAGCAGTCTATATTTTAATCCAAGTTTTGAGCTATATTTGTGCCAAATTTTTTATCTCTAACTTGTAAAAAAACATTTTCCCAAATAAAAAAAGGTGGTTTTGCCTACACCCCTCTCATTTTCTAAACAAAAAGTAGCCTACGTCCGTTCTAGAAGTTTAATGTATACCTATACCAAATGATATCCAAATTGGTTCAGTGGTTTTGGCGTGAAAGCTGGACAGACAAATAGATAGGTAGACAGAGTTACTTTCGCATTTATAATATTGGTATTGATTTCAACACGATGCTCATTGAAACGCCACGATGTTTTAACATCATGCATAATACAAGTTAATCTATAACAGTTTTTGCCGCACCGGGATTTTCCGTTCGAGTATGATAAGGCGTTCTTATTAATTTGTTGTTTTTCTTCAGACGAACCAATTAGAAACTTAGTTCAAACAGCGTAAGTAAACACTTGGAACGTATGAAGAAAGAAACTTCTCAACATTATTCCAATATTAATATCTCAATACGAATATTATCTGCGTGTCAACTTGAGTTAGATCGATCATATGTCCCGGATATTTTTAGGGAATGTAATATTGTTTGCTTCCGGTGCTGACAAAATATAACAACTACAATTTCGTTAAATTAGACACACTACCAAATATGGTGTTGCCTCACCTCCAAAAGGTTTTTAAAGTTTATTTAAACTTAGCTTCTATGTGTTTTATTGAAGCATAGGCAAACATAGATATACTTGAATTCGTTATTTTACTTACTGGGAGTCGGACGGTAGTAGTACCTAGTCATTACATATTAACCGTGGGCGTCAATCCAGTGCACCCAAATTCAAGCTGATTTAGAAAAGTAAGTTTTCTCATGATCAAATTGATCTTTAAACGTTGGACTTCACAGTTTACTTTAGCCACTGCGCCACGCGTCTCGAACGATGTTTCAATATTTAAAAAAAAAAACGAATTAACTTTTAGGTCTTTACGTCCTTTCTTTTCTTAATATTCTCATTCTAATCAAACGAAGAGCGCTTAAATTTACGTCTAATTACGAGGAGCAGGTCAAAGTAATTAGGAGGCACATTTCTAATTTGGAGTCTAGCCGAGGAACTACATCTTACCTCTGACTACATGCTGTAAACTTTTAAGAGGAGATAATTTTCATAGTGCAACCTTTTTACATCAGCTCTTAAGGCATAATAAATAAGCTGTGTACAAATTAAAGCAGAACTGTATATGTTATCCAACAGTAAAGCTATAAACGTTAGATTGTTTGGCCTAGGATAAACAATAAGGCGGTAATATATAAGGAAGGTCTTTGTATTTCGAAACATAAAGTATTCATGTAAAACGAAATTTGTCTGTATTTTACTACGTTGAAAATTTCGTTAATCGCATTTATTGGATCCGATAGCATGAAAATAATAAGCACACCTAGAACCCTGGTGATTGACTGAAATAGTATTCAATTTGATTGAATCACAAACAATTGTATGTTGTTTTTGTTACAATTGAACCAAATAAAACAAAGTGCTTCGAAATGATTACCTGCCAAAATTTATGTCTGTTACATTAAAACTGAATTTTGAGAACACAGTTTAGATAGTAGGCAAAAAGTTTCTTTGTACATTAATAAATAAACGTTGTTACCTACACAACTATACAAATACGACTGTTTTCAGTCCCAGAATAAAACTTATACCAATATCCATGGCAGGACAGCGGTTTTATATTCTGATATATACGTACTTTTTGATATATAAAAACTGTATTTATTATTTTGATTTTAGGAATTGTTGTTTTGGCGGCAAAATAAATACATCATTGATGAACATTTGCACTGTCTAGTTATAGCTGTTCTTAAGATACAGTTTGGTGACAGACAGGCGGAGAGACAGTTGGACGGATCGACAGACAGGAAGTCTTAGCACTAGGATTAATAGGAATAAAAATGGGAATTTTACGCTTTGGGTATGAAATCCTAAAAACATTATTAACTTATTGTTTTACACGAAATAAAATAAAGCGTGTCAATCTAAGTAAACGCTCAACTGGAAAACACAGAATACAACCAAAATTCCATGCTGAAGTTTCGTTTGAAGGTAAATATTTTATCGGAACCAGTATTCTTATAACAATAAAACTCTCTCAAATCCACGAAAGCAATACAACAGTGAAATTCAGCACTTTGTCACTAGAAATGGAGGAAGTGATTTCAATATATTCCTGCGACCGTAACATTCAATTTTAAAGATTGGATGCCCAATAAAAGTGTTATTTCAGCCATTACTCTTTACGCTGATCCCAACAAATCTTTTTCTACTACAATTAAGATCAGTCTGTGTCCAATTCGCTGTGAATAAAACATTTTGTGGGGCGCTAGCTGAAATTTTATTAATATTAGAGCAGTTACAATGTCCTTTATTTACTTGTATACCAACATGCAGTTAATGCTGTTTAAGCACCTAAACCGCTTCTAAAGCAGAATTTTAAAGGCTATTAAAGGATTTAAATAATTAAATTTCGTTTGTAGAGCAATATAAACGCAGAAGTAAAGTTATGTAGGCATATATTAAATATAAGGTATAGTTAACAAAGAAAAAATTATTATTGTTTTCGAAAAAATTAACTCCTTCCAGTCGGTTAACCAGTTAGTACGCATTTTGAATGTTTAAATTTACTCATGCATTTTGAATGAGTAAATTTGTCCACATATTTCAATAATTCGCTCCCATTATTGCGAGATAAAAAGTTTCCTTTGTGTTTATCTAGCACCTGTTTCTTTATTTAAGTAAGTTACATGTAATTATTTTAAACCGTCTTCAAATACAAGGCAAAGTCAGTCAAACTCTAGTAGAGTACATTGGTTCGGAACTTATATTTACCGAAAAGATACCAGTAAGAAACTCGCATTTGATAAAGTTGCAACATAAATCTAGTTTTTTTTTATAGTACCGCAGTATATTGGCTCCTCCCAGCCTGATGGTAAGTAAGAGAGGAACCCACATCGCGTTGACAACGGATTTGATATCAAAATATCCGTTAGCATCGCCATACTGGCCCGCAAGATGTTTCTTCACGCTCCTTTTGAAGGAATCTATGTCAAAGGAAGGAGGAAACACATGAGTTTCTTTATTTTGAACACTTTTAGCATGTCATATAGATGTGTTTGGATGGTATGGTATTACCAAATGTGCCGATTTATCCGTTGGTAATTAATGTTAGGAAAATACGAGCTGAAACTTTCACCCTGACGTAATTTATTTTAGATAACTGTTTCAAATTGTTCTAGTCCAATAAATGGCTGTCAATGAATAATAGATGCTTTTCAAGTCAAATTTAATCGACTAGTTGAAACCATTTAAGTCTGAAAATAAGAACGTTTCAGAAATTTTATTATAAAATCTGCAATTTAGCAAATCTGTGATTCTGTCGTTATCATGTAAAACGATTTATAAAGTTGTTCTGAAATAGACGTGCGTTCGATTTTACCTGCAGGGTGCTGTTAATGATGTATTTCTTCAAATAGTTTCAAGAAGAGAAAGATCAAAGATATATTCTTTTGCACGTCAACTTGTCCCTCAACATTAATGGGTTCGTCCATTTAAGAAAAAGCGACTTAAAAATTCAACAGATATCTTTTTATTGGTATATTTTATTATATATTTAATTAAAAGATCTTTAATAAATGTCTCTTTTAGTCGACATTTTAATTTATTTTATCTTTCAACAACAATAAAATCAATTTATAAAACAAACTTTTCTAAATTGACTTGGTTCTGAGTGTGCTGGGATGTCGCCCCCAGTTAGTATCCTTCGTCTGGTGTTCATAGTACTAGGGGAAACCTTAGTTTGAGACTACATATTTATTTTATTTATTAAAAAACTTTATTGCACAAATAGGTACAACAGGTGGACTTAATGCTAGGGGCATTTTCTACCAGTCAACCCTTGGGTCATGCAGATAGTTTGTATATGGGTGCGGTAACAGGTACAGGTACTACATAGGTGATTGGTATGGTTGTGTCTTTTTGTTTATTGTAGCGCAGTATATTGGCTCCTCCCAGCCTGATGGTAAGCAAGAGAGGAACCCACATCGCGATGACAACGGATTTGATATCAAAATATCCGTTAGCATCGCCATACGAGCTCGCAAGATGTTTCTTCACGCTCCTTTTGAAGGAATCCATGTCAAAGGAAGGAGAAAACACATGAGCCGGCAATGAGTTCCACTTCTTTATGGTCCGGCAAAGATAAGAGTTACCGAACTTTTTGGTTTGAGATGGAATATTTTCCACGGTGAAGCGATGACATCGTTGGCCGGCTCTTGTGGTTCTGTGTAGGAAAGGAGAGGGTGGGATAAGGGGAATGTCTTATTATTAAGTCTTCTCACATATTTTATCAAGCAGGTTTGCTATTGTAGCAGGTATATTTTTCCACTTGGACTTAACAAAAAATAGTATTTTAATGCTAAACTTTTTCTCATAAGGGTTTTGAATTATCATATATGGCGTAGGCAAGAAAATATTTAATTTAATATTGCACGTGTCTTTAAAATATACACAAAAGCTATATACAAATGTTCAACCACATAACCGCATCAGCCAATTTTATTTGTTCAAAAGTTGTAATTAAATGTTCGTGTGTTGCCTAATTACTTCTACATTCCACTTTGATTATGTATTATTTGTAATTTATTCGCATTTTAATTATAGTGAAAACAAGTTCGTAGTTTATGATTAACTTTCTTTATGGCCCCGTAACCAAATGCCAAAAAACGGAATTCGTCATGTCTGGTTGTCAATCTGTCCGTCCGAGGAAATATCATCAGCGGAAAAATGCTCATGTAGATTAGTCATGTCTACTAATGCTGCTATTTTGTAAGCTGTATTATTTTTCTTACTTTTCATTGTAGAACGAAAACCCAAGTAGTCAAATCGTGCCGATCAATGAACTCGCGGAAACTATTAGTACTGGTTCCCAGAACAGGTACAGCGGTGCCTAACCGGCGGGGGGCGTGCCCCGGTATTCCCCCCACAACGTCTTAACTAAACCAACATCTTGCACCGTACTTCCTAACCACATTCAATTCATTGCTTTATATTCAAATCGCTTACTTCAGACTTCCATCTTAACTTCATAGTGGCCAAGCAATGGAGCTTAAACAATTTTATTAGCCTGCAGTCCCCGTGAGCGGACTTCACCGTAAGCAAGAACTGTAATGCAATAGAGTTCACTCACTTTTCTTTACTGTGAAAAAAGGATTCTTCTAACTTTAAAACGCAATAATGAGGAATTTTATTTTCTAAAGACATTCTTTAGGGAAATTTTCCGGCATGTACTTAGTTTTCCTCTAGTTTCTATTTGCATTCCGTTAAATGATTGATCTAGGTAGTTTCGAACTGAACTTGATTTTTATATCATTGAATTGAGAGTCGGGATGAACAAATTTTGTTATTTTTTATGAATTTCAAATGTACATGTTTCAAATGAAAGTTTTTATTTTTATAATGTTTTTCATGAACTCTAATAATAATGTGGGTTTTACATGGTTGGTAATAGTATGTAGGCATTTGGTCGAAGTATGAAAATGATAAATGCATGTCACCATGATATTTAAATCGCTTTTATCGTACCAATGACGGCCACGTAATAACCATCTTTAATATATAGTGGCTGCCCCCATTGCAAGAAAAATCTTTTATAAATTTCAAGTACCTACTACCTAGTTAAGTTAACACATATTTGTTTAAAGACACACACAGACTCATTCTTATTAATCACATTTGGTCTGGTGCTCATAAACTCACACGTTATTTGGAAAGGCAATCTCATAATAAGTCCACTAAAATAAACACTAGCGAATGCATTTGTAATAAGCCCTTTTAGTGTGGCGTTTCAATGTTACGGAAATAAACGAGCATGTCATTTCATCTCGCGTAATCGCTGGCTCTTGTCTGCGGCTCTGACTAGGGATTTCAATTCTCAATATCGAGATTCCGGTCTAGGCTTGGCTACTAGTTTATTTTTCAATACGTTATCACCTCAAACGCCTTAAAACGCTTTGTATCGTTCAATTGAAACGAAATAAGGCCTAGAGTTTTGACTTTGGTTACAATCGGTTTAATGCAATTCAACAACGTTAGACCGATGTGGGCGCTCTCAGGAACAAAATATATTATTTGCGTTGTGGTCATCTAAACCGGTATTTGTCGTGTTCTTTGCGTAAAAAAGCAATAAATGTTGGACAACATCGCATACATTGCTTTGTATACTCTCTGGTAAGTAGCTAAAATACTAATTTTGTAACAGAAATCAGAAACTACGATGGTACCAAAATACCTAGAACCGGGGAAATATGGAAACGTTCTTTTTCCGGGACTTTAAAGATGGCGCAACGCTAAAGTCCGGCCCGCTTGCCTCTCGGTCACGGAGATCATCTGAAAAGTGATTATAAACATGATATATTTGAATATAAAATAACATTTTTAAATATGGTTCATAGCAAAAATACGAGCGCGGGGTCCTGCGTGGAGGTAGTCCACTTTGAGCCCGCTTGAATAAGTAGGTACCTGCACGAATAGCACCTAGCCTAGTTCACATTCAGCTGATTCAGCGCCTTTTTACATTTAACTTAACAATAGCACCTACCAAAATTATATCAATAGGTGCGCATTATGGACTAGTCTAAGGGCTATTCGTATATATACTAGACTACCTTCCCGAGTAAATACCTACAGACTAAACTTTTGTTTTGTAGATCCATTAAAATTAAATTTTTGCAGAGTTATTTTCGAGAAATACCAGAATTTTAAAATCTAATCTAAAAATAAAATTGAGATTCCACTTGTTCTGGAATCTTGTTCTAGAAATTTGGCATACCTAGAAGGTAGGTCTTGCAAATGATTATTTTATAATTATCTTAACAATTTTTTTTGCGAGAACACGCAAATATGGAGATAGACTGGCATTAGATATGCCGTTTTTACAATAAATTTTTAGAAAAACATTAAAGATAAATTAATTACTGAATTAACGCGTTGAAAGCCCTAAATTCACACTGAATTATTACCGCTCTAGGGCAAAATACACGCTAGGCCATGGTTCTTTGAATTTTGTCTAGTGTTTTTTATAATCCGTCATAATATACGCTCAATGAAAGAGCCTGATTTTACGCTTGAAGTTTTGCATTTTAAAATGCTTTTTCGCCGTGATTGTGCCCTTTGAGACTTAATAATGAATGCAAGAAAGAATTAGATGTTTATTTATACGCGTATAGTAGTAAAATTCAAATAATAATACTAAATTCTCATAGAGAATTATTTCTGGAATTTAGATTATTTCTGTTCTAAGGGTTTTTTGATGTTTTAAGTGTGTGAATTTTATGAAACTTGTTTTTACTGAGTAGTTAGTACGGATATAAACTAAATTGATATTTTTTTATTCTGTTTCCCGAATCATACCATTGAAAACGGTTGTATTATTTGATCTTTAGTACATACTAGCGGTCCCGGCGAACTTCGTTTCGCCTTAGAGGATTTTCCCGCGCATTCGACAAAATACATTTTAAGGCTCATTTTTCTACACCTTCGGTTACATTGTTCAAATTTTACCAAGGATCCCTAATTTTGTAGCCTATGTCAAATTGGAAGAATGTAGCATTCTATTGGTGAAAGATTTTTTTAAATCGGTCCAGTACTTTTTGAGCCTATTCATTACAAACATACAAAAATAGGTACAAATCTTTCCTCTTTATAATATTAGTATGATTACTATGAGAAAATAAACAAAACAAATAAAGAATTAAACTTTCCGTCAGATTCATATCATGCAGCTTCATTTTTCTAATTAAAAGCTTCAAGTATTTATTTGGGCATTTCTTGTTCGGAAAACTTATGCTTTAACAAGAGCAGTGGGTTTTAAATATTCATATTTTGCAACACGAGAATCATAGTTGGTTAATGTTAAGTACTAAACCTTAGTTTAGTGGGGATTTCAATGAAGCCATGGCCGTGAGTGTTTATAAATTTTTATGTATTTTAATTTACAAATTTGAAATCTGATTGTAATAATACGTGTAGGTATTAGTAAATTATGAAACATAGAAGTAGCATTGCTATTGAAGAGCAAGCAGTGCTATTTGCTGAAGGATCCTAACAATATTACTTTTAATAAAGTGGTGTAACACGCCATACAATAACTTGACAGCCGCACGCCCGCACAAGCGATGTTAGTTCCACAAGTTGTCAAGAGATGGCGCTGGGAGTAATTTACATCGCGATATCATTGTGATTCTCCGGATCAATAAGGTCTCGCCATACTTTGATAATGTAAGAATTCCCAACTACTCACGCTACCGGGTTGCTTCTAAAGTAGGAATTAACTGCCGATACCTTCTTTTGTGTCTACGTGGCTACCGGCTAAGCGCTTTTACGGTCAAGTAAGACGCTCTGCACGGACCACTCTCTTCTGTTAGAAGGATTTTATACGCAGAATATATCTTCGCTACACCTTCGAAGCTGTTGTATTGCTCGCCTACTTCCGAATATTCAACGTGGGGCTACAGTACTACAAACTGGCCTTCAACGTGGGGCTACCGTTATACAAACTGGCGACCAACGGGGCCCGAAAAGGAAGCGGACATTAGTACGTAGTTACAAGCTCAGGAAGGAAGACGACACAAATGCGAGTGACTACGCCATCAGAGCAGTTTTAGTACAGGGGGAGGGAGAAGAGGAGCACCCAGTTGAATATGCCAGCCGTCTCTTAACTACAGCGGAGACAATCATCGAGATTGGCCAGGCCTGCTGCCAGGCATAAGATTTGCGATGAACACGGCTCGATGCAGTTCAACGAATGTTACCCCAGCTTTCCTCACAAAAAGTGATGTCAGGAAACTTCGTCACTGGAACTATCCCAAAGAGAGGACGGGGCTGTCCCAAAAATAATATCTTCTGTCTCTTCGTCGGGACGCCTAACAGAGACAGAGGGGGAGACTGTAACACGCCATACAATAACTTGACAGCCGCACGCCCGCACAAGCGATGTTAGTTCCACAAGTTGTCAAGAGATGGCGCTGGGAGTAATTTACATCGCGATATCATTGTGATTCTCCGGATCAATAAGGTCTCGCCATACTTTGATAATGTAAGAATTCTAACTCCTTACACTACCGGGTTGCTTCTAACAGTTAGGACAACCACGGACGTTTAGAGAAGGAATACGGTCGATATCTACCTTTTTGTATACATACCTGGCTATCGGCTAAGCGCTTTTACGAGCAAGTAAGACGCTCTGCACGGACCACCCCTTCTGTTGTTAGAAGGATTGTATACATAATATACAACTTGCTACACCTGCTACGCTGTTGTTTTCATCATCCACCTTCGAAGCCTTCAACCTGTGGCTACCGTACTACAAACTGGCGCCCAACGTGGGGCCACCGTAATACAGTGGTAGTTTATATGTATTTTTTTTGTAATCTTATTTAAGCGGTACAACCTACATATGAACAAATTGATATATTTGAAGACCAAAAGCAAATAGGTCGGATAAGGAAAACCTGGCCTGCAAAGCCGGGACAGGGTGAATTTTGAATTTTTAGTCAAAGGCAGAGATTCCTGAGGATTCCAGTGCCTTAAGGCGGCCACTGCCAAATCGCGAATAAGCTGTCTAAGGCTGTGTTCAAATGAGGCGTTTCAGGCAGATTGCACTAGACTTGTTAGACAAAATAAAAAAGGAGAAATAGTTTAAATTCATACATTGAAATACATCATAATGTATTTCAATGTATGAAGGTATGTAAATTGTGATCAAAAATGAGCACTTCATTTTTCGAATTTGTTATATAAATCGTTGCATGTGTTCATTTTACCCGACTAAAATTGCCTTAAATTTACGTTTGAACACACATTACTCGATTTGCTATCACATTTACAAGCTGGTTGGTTGAAAGGGCTTGGTGGATTTTGAAATCAAAATGGCGGATGTAACTTTTATATAATTTCACTTTACACATTTTTTTTGTAATATTTTCTGACAGTCAAGTTTTTTGATTGGATTATTTCGTAAGTAGTAATCTTTTCTAAAATATAAACCTTAAATCTTAATTTTAAGAACTCACGTTATCCAAAAGATATTCTAACTAACTTAAACACGAAAACGTGTGTAAAACGTTAAGTCTGTACGCGGTCTACAACTTACGTAAACGCGAGTTACCAGGTAAGCATGAAAATGCAAAGGTCAATTAGTGTAGCCCTGAGCAGCTTTGATCTCAACAACGGATCTTCCGGAGTTGCTGGCTTCTTTAATATTTGTAGGCCGCCACACAGATTATCCACTTTGTTTGCAGGCTTTAGCATTCTTAATGAGTTGGTTGAAGTGAACATTTCCTATGTTTAAGCAATGCTTGTTTTACGTTTATGTAGTTTATAGGGTTACCTTTTCGGTACTGTACAAAATGTTTACTCTAAGCTATAAACCTGATACTTCTTATTTTATTACTTAGCTTATGCTTACCTGAGAAACCCATATGAGTTTCTTAGGTTACTGTATATCAGTATCACATTATAATGTTCGTACTTGTATAATATAAGGACAAGAACTTTACTATAAGTATTTTTTTTAACTAGATACGTTTAATAGGATCTCTCCAGATGTTATCAGATATAAGTTTAATGATATAAATCTATAGAAAATCTTAAAAGAGATATTAAAAGAGAAAAAAGTTAAGCAGGACAATGTAATCAAAAACTATCTTTTTCTATAATTGTAGCTGTAGGTACTTCAATAGTCGTCAACTAGATATAATTAAATAAAATATAATTAGAACCTACTGCTAATGGTAGTTTGACCAAAAAGGTTCTGAACGGATGAAAAAAGAAGCAAAATGTTTCGACAGAACACGAACGTCTGCACCAGATTAAACATTTTAATAGAAATTGCTCGCAAAAAGATTTTGCGCTAGATTGGTCTGTTCATTAAATACAATTAAATCGGCTCTTTTCAGAGTATTTCAATCTAGTGGTGTGAAGATTATCTGATTGACTGAGTTACAAGACGTATTAATACGAGTGTAGGAATTTAATTTAGTGTAGTTAGGTAAGTACTATTAAAGATATTCGCAAGAAAATACTTTACGGGCTTTATTTATTCTTATGTCTGATATAGACGACGTAAAAATGTTCTGATGGTGAAATTAAACGCAAACCTGGTCCTTTAATGTTTTAATGGTTTGATAAGAATAAATTTAATGCTCTGAAACTAATATTGATCGTTATTAAGGATTTTTTTATCCAAGATGGCATTATTTTCTGCGCTGAAACTATTCATAACGCAGATTTTTGTTCGAAACGCAAATTAAAACCAATAACGGCATGTACACGACAATCTATCCGTCAACTGAGTTCTGTATGAAATTAGAATTTCGCAACGAATTTTGCAAGTTGGCACAGCGTGAAATTGTATCCAGCGGGCTCCAAGCTGACGCAGAGATACTTGCCTAGGACAGACGTCATAAGTTCTGAAAATTCAACCGAAATTAAACTACTGATTTGTGAAGCTGCAAAAAGTATTGTTTAAGCGGCGTATATTATGTTGACTGCTCTTAAATGTATTTCTTTATATTGCCTATGGCAAATATAATTATATGATTGGAATACATCTTTTTGCAGAAGACAAGTAGGTAGACATGATTTCGGTAAAAATGTTAGTTTGGTTGATACACATTTTACAAAATGGACTGTTCATCTTAAATCAATTTTGCTAACATAAATTGTTTCGAAAATATTTAGTTTTTGCTGACATTATCTTGGTCTTGTAAGTGGTACGTCGGGGTGGTAGAATCATATTTGATTCAAATAAAGGATTACTAAGAGCCACTTACATAAAGTATGAAAGTAAATTATCATATTATGTATTTAATTTTTGTATCACAGAATGCGTAGTGATAATATTTGAGCAGGAGATTTGATAAAAGTTGAATCACATCATTACCCACGTGGTATTTATTTTGGTACTTGGATCCCAAACTTAAGAAATGTAATGCTGAATATAAGCCAAAAATACAAACGGTTTTCATTTGAAATCATGACATTTTAAAAAACGTTATATAACACTTTTAATAAAATATATAAGTATCTATTTAAAGGTGTTTGTTTGTTCTTTTCATTCAAGCACATTTTAAAAGAGATTTCATAAATTATCTCTAGAATAACGCCAGTCAGTGTTAGATAAGCATTGGTATGCAGATTTTAAACGAGGTTCGATTTTCGCATCAGAACAAATGTTTGCAGATGGAGCGGAAATTAAAATGGTTGTTTGTTATTGTTTTTTCCTTGTTTCAATAAATAAATGGAAAACGTTTACCTAAGTCCCGCATGTTGTGTTTTTGTGAATAATAAACTTAACAAAGATAGAGTAAAACTTTTGTATTTGTAGGTTAAATAAAACCATCATGTTTCTTTCTCAATGTTGAGTCTTAAACTGAAATATAGTTAGTAATTTAACTTTTTTTAAATTTTGCTTGCCCCTTGGCGCCGTTTGAGTGCTGATGGACACACAATCATAATTCAAGCGTTGAAGGAGATGTGTTTTTCAGCATGTTAGTAGCAAGTAAAATTGTAGCGTGTCTTGCTACGAGTGAAGCGGCATGCGGACGCCATGAATTAAGTGGCGGGTGACGCCGCGAGTAAAGTGGCGACTGACGCGGCGAGAGCAATGTTATCAACCAACTATCTATTCCGCTATTTTTAATTTTGAGGGTGCAGTAGACAACGGCAGGCTTCTGCATAAATAGATAAAATACTTGAGAGACATTATCTCGCTTCGTGCAGATCCGCGTCGCCTAACTTTCCACGCGCGCTAGACGGCTCTTGATTTGCGTCACCGGACGCCTGTGTCACGTCGTCTAACAGGCGTCTTTTTGGACAAGACCTTGTTGTTCCGCTATTTCCGTCCGTCTGGCCTATGCCTAACTGTTAGTAAACTCTAAAAAGCGAATTGGACATGGGTTCATAATGTTGTCAATTAATCCAAACTAGTAGGTAGTAATTTTGGAGTAATTTGTTGCTTTTGTATCTTGGCTTGATGTCATTCTGTACATTGTTTATTTATCATCCAAGCAGTTAAGCTATTTAGGGCATGTAAAGATTTTTAACAAATGGTTTTTTAGAAAGATACTCCTATTAAAGTAATAATTTGTAAATATTAACTGATCTTTCTGCCAGCTAAAAGTTTAGTTCTTAATTGTGAAATAACCTCAGCAGTTGCAACTCTAAGGTTACGAAAATATTCAATACAAATTATGACAAGAAAAACTTAAAAGAAATGGCGCTTACAGGTAGCAGTAAATTGAAATTGAAACAAAAAGCAATAGCATCAGATACTAAGTGATTTCGTGAGTGGACGCGAATCTCTCTGTGTAATGTGGGTATCGCGTGCGCGGGACCAGCGCTCGGTGATGGGCCACGACGTTCAACCGAGGTTGTGTGCATGTGTGGTACCTACTTAACTTAAAACAGGAATTATTCGCTTGCTTCAATCTTATTTATCAAAACTAATAAATGCTAAAGTGATTCTGTCTGTCTATCTGTTTTTCTACCAAAACCACTGAACCGATTTTTATGATTTGATGAAATTTGGTATAGGCATACGTTGAACCTCTAAAACGGTCATAGGCTACTTTTCGTTTCGAAAATAATTATGGGATGGGGGTAATATCACCCTTGAAAGTTTATATGGGAATATATATATTTTATAACTTTGAGATATGAAATTCACCACAAATACGTATAGCTCGAAACTTAGATTAAAATATGGACTACGTTTTGTTTCGAATATTAGGGGAGAAAGGGGTAAAACCGACTATGAAAATATATATAGGTATGGAAAACCTGTAGTCCACGCGAACGAAGTCACGGGCACACCTAGTTTAAATATATAAGGACAGCCAACAAGACAAATACTAAGTTTTATAATGTTTCAGTTTCGTTTATTTCCGTTTGGATTCAACATGTGCGATAAACTGGACAATACAGTAAACACCTGCAGTTCCCTTATTTGTTCTTATAACCACGACATATGGAGGTCCACAGTGTATTCAAAGTCTTAGTCTTAGTCTCCTCTGACTGTACCACATTTCAAGTGCAAGTTGTTTTTGTTACAATGTTCAAAATTTCATAGGGATTAATTAATACTAAAGATCTGAATGAATGCCTTTCCTCATCAATGTATTCATAACAGAAGCATGCGCTTGTATGATGAATGTACATATATCATAACGTTTACTACCAGTTAACGATGTAAGAGTAATTATTGTAGACCTGGTTAAATAGATATCTAGTTAAAGATGTATTAACAACTGAAAAATAGTTTATTACATAAAGTTGTAATCATAAAACAAATTAAATACCATAAGGAAAAATAATTGTCACAAAAGGCCAATAAATGCATTTTTTATATTTATTTGTTGGTTTGTGCAAAAAAAATATATTATCCTATGACTGGCAATAACATCCGGGTTTTTGATTTTTTTATGAGTACAATGAATTATTATTCTTTAGAATAAAAGTATATTTAAAAATAAAAGATAACCTTTATGTTCAGCCTTGGTTCTGTGCATGTGTGTTTTACTTTTGCATTAAACCAAACTTTTTCTCTTTTTCTCGCTACTTCGTACACGTGGACTAGTAAAAACAACGCCGCCATTCAACTAGTTCAAGAGGCACTTTCCTCAATATAGAATCGCCGACATCCGATATTGATAAATGTGTAAATTCTCTGTCTGCGGCTGTATTTTTTAATTTACTCTCGTGTTTTTCAAGAAGGTCTTTAAAAAAATGATATTTTTTTTAATCTAAATCAGAAGATTAATTAATTAAAAAAAAAATTACGGAATTACTGATTTGATGACTACATAACAATGAATAATAATTGTCTACTGCATAAATTTAAACGAAAGTAATCCTATAATCGCCATCTCTGAGGTTCGGGTTTGGTCCCCGGTCGGGTTTTCTATATTGTCTCGGGTCTGGGTGTTGTGGTACTGTCGTTCTGATTTCTGTAACACAAGTGCTTAAGCTACTTACCACAGAATCAGAGGAATGTATGATGTTGTTCAATATTTATTTATTTTATTTATATAATGTAAATTTTATAAAACGGTATCTACGGGCTAAGGATACGCGATGTAGCGGGATTGCTTCTTTGTAATGGATGTAAAGCTTAGCCGAATACACCAAAAACAATGCTCTAAATCTCCGTTAAGCTTCAGTGAAAGGTCGCTTCAAACAACATGGCATATATCAAACATGGTCTAAAAGACATTCCAGCAGCATCCAGAATAATTATTTGCAAACTCAGATAACAGAGTTTACAAAATGCGGTCGTAATATTTAATTTCGTAATCTCATTCCCTTTGGCGCCTGCTCTGTAGGGCGAAAGAGTTGTGAATGGACAGGTGCGCCCAGAGGACGGTCGAACAAATCCGCAGCGGATCAGAGTGACCATCACGATACATTTTTAAAACCAACAAACACGGCTCGACTGGTAAAATCGATATGCAAAGCATTGGCGCGTTTTTTGTTTGAAATGTTTTTGCAAATTGGCAAAGCAGGGAAATATATTTAAAACCGTAAGCTGAAAATACAAATGATAACTGTCAGTGTAGTTACAAACGCCTATTATTGCATTTTTTCAGAATTGTATTCTTTGATGAAGGTCTCCTAATGTAGGTACTAAATATTATGTTGTTGTCTTATGTAAATTTTGTTTAAATCTTTTATTCAATATTTTGTACCAATCTAGATAATATAAAAAGAATAAAAACACGGACTTCAATTAAAGTCATTTTTTTATTGATTTATATAAATCGATTGGTTGGTTAATTGTTACTACTTTATTTGTAGTAATAAATCTAATAACTTAAAGTAAACTACAGACAAACACTCCCTAACAGCAACTAAAAACCTGTATAAAACCAATTTGTACGTCATTTTGAAGTGTTAATATTTTTCAGGATTAATGGAATTGTTATAATATGACCTACTACAATCTTCAACGCATCATTACTTTTTTTTGTCAAGGAGATGTCTAGAGCACTGTCACTCTCTGCGGCGAACAGAGAGTGGTGTGTCGGGCTCGTACCAACTAAACCCCCTCGGTGGCCAATGCTGAATGCTGTTCTAGGGGAGTTTGGATCCCTTGCATTGGTTGCATGGTTGCGAAGGACAGGGAGTCCGGCAACAAAACACCGAGGCCCTCCTCTTCCTCCGCGATCCACTTCAACTAAATTAGGTATCCAAATAATTATAGCATATGTTTGTGTAAAATAACTTTAATAATCAATAAATAGTCAAATTATTTACCAACATTCTGTAATTTGTACTGCCCATATATCGTATGCGTAAGAACTAATTTCGAACTAAAAGTTTTTACCGTTTTGTGTTTTTGACCATGCCTTTTCAAACTGCATGATCGCTAGAAGTACCTAAGTTAAGAAGAAGAAGAAGTTAAGAGAGGCAGGGCAAAGCGCTCGAACTGGAGCAGCCCGACTGGTGAAATACCTCTTTACAGAAGACCGCAGCCAAATATCAATAACTCCGGTGTTGTTGTGTTCCTGCATGAGAGTAAGGTTTTCAGAGCTCTTGGGGGTTGCTACATTAGTAGCAGGAGTCAAGCCTTCAAGGTAAGGGCGACAAGTCCAGTAACAGATTTATTATGCTGTACTTGTCACCCTTAAGCTAGGACCTCATTACTACTCAACATCAGGTGGGATGAGGTCAATCTTGAAGTGCGTTATAAAAAAATAAAAACAATAAAATAAAAGCATTCGTGTCCCAACGATCGTCTATCTCAAATCGGCCAGGTGCAGATAACAGAAAGTAAACTATGAATACTTCCGTTGACAAATCTACGCTCTACTTTTTATTAGCCCGTCACGAGTCGTGATAAATTACTTTCAACCTATTTATCATGCACATACTGGAGTAACACAGTTTAACCTTCCTAAACCCGCGTCAAATACGAGTAGATAAGATACATATAATAAATACATAGAAAATAATGTTTTTCAGAAACTGTTATTTTTTAGACCTTATAGTATTATCCTCTTAAGAATTTCACATTACAAGCCGATTATCACGGCAAAATTTCTTGAAATATAATATTCTCAAAATCGTTACTTGTACGAAATCATGTTGGTTGTAAAGTATTTGATACCAATAATAAATCACTGCTTCCAAAGAAACACATTACAATTCATTCATTCATCGAAAAGTATTTATTTATTTATTTAAAAACTTTATTGCACGAATAGGTACAACAGGTGGACTTAATGCTAGGGGCATTCTCTACCAGTCAACCCGTGGGTCATGCAGATAGTATTTAAGATTCAGAAACATTTTTTTCGCTAAGATTATTTTTTAAAGAAATTCTTTGTTTTTTGCCTGCCTACGAGGTAAAAATTATTTATGAAATTTGGTATTGAAATTCAAGGAATTTGAGAGTCCTTGTTGTGAAAGTTTATTTGAGATCAGACAAAAATAAACACATTCTGATTCCGATTTTTCTTATTACTTAATAGTGGAATAATTTTCTTATCAAAGACTGCTTTAAGAATGTTAGTATCATAATACAATTAGAAACCAAATAGAAATGTTAGTTTTTAAGTGATCTTTCTATATAGGCACTTTTGGTAATAGACACTTTTCCATATCTGCCAAACTTGACCACTATTTTCTCGTTTCAAATGAAAATTTACTATCACTTAAAGTCCCGATCGATTACTCAGGCCACAGGCTACAAAAAGTGTAGTTTTTAAACGTTAAATAAATCACATTGGGCTCGGTTAGGAGACTAATTAACTAGAACGTCCCAGTGTGCCGCAGTTACAGATGGACAGACAAACCAATTAGACCGTGTAATTAGTCCGACTAGTACATCCAATCCGTATATTCCAACATTTCCCAACCTTTTCTAGGATGAACAATTATTAAATTTAAAAATGGTGTCACGGACTCCAAAAGTTCGTATTCGTTCGTAAGGTACTGTCCATCCAGTTTTAATCGTTATTATAATATTACAACTGTTCTTCCAGTAATTTCTTTATCAAAACATGTTTACTTCATGTTACTCGTACTTAGGATATTGAAAACTAGCTGTTGCCCCTGACTTGGCTCGCGTGTTACAAAATGAAAAGTATTCTATATGTCAATCTAGTATGTCATCTCTTTTTCTACCAAATTTCATCTAAATACATTGGGTAGTTTTTGCGTGATATAGTAACATACATATAGATATTATGAATGTATAGACATTCTTACAAATATAGTGTTTATAATATTAGGAGGATATTCTTCATTAAGTGATACTTATAGCAATAGCAAAGAGTGTCTAATTGTTGGGTACAATGACTTCTGTAACAAAAAAGTCTAGATTTTAAATAAGGTTGTTACCTCTCTCTCGGATCACAGGTTGAGAAACTCTGGAATATCCAAACATTATGTAAAAATAATGACATGTATGGAAAAAAGGTATGTATTTTATATGAAAGTAGGTTCTCAATAAAATACATTTTTGTTGAGCATAAAATCGTTTGTTTGACGAATTCTTAGAACTTCTTACTGAATAAAAATTAGGGATACATATTTTATGTTTGTGCGTGAAAGGTGTAAAAGGCTACTGGTTTTTCTTTGGCTTTTTATTATTGTAGTGATGATTTTAAATGTTATTATCATAACAATATAAACATGGGGTTTTTACTTCTGACTAGGCCGTAGGAACAACGTACGGGTGAGAGGAGTTGAGTTGCCAAGAGTCGTGGGTTTGATTCCCACCCAGGACAAACAAACATTCATATAATAAACGTGTAGAACCGTTCTCTCGTAGCTTTTTATTTAAATGTGGAAATCTGTAGCGACTGCAATAGCAATATAAAATACAGATACCATTCGTTTCTTAGGAAACTACATCAATGTAAACGTACTTTGCTTAATGTAAAATAAAGTATTCATGTGACCAGAACATTTTACGTGAAAAAGTCAACTCAAAATTACTTCATGACTTATTTTAATTAACGCTATACCAGATAGAATATAAACACATAAAAAATATCTTAAACCATTTATTATAAAACAAAACCTTTGCAGCACCATACATTCAAACTTTTTAGCTTGTCTAATGTGGATAGCATGTATATAATAATTTGTGTATTCCAACACAAGTATTTTTTTTTGTTGTTAAGTAACAAATAAACAAATCCTACAAGATAAATGAATAATTAAAACAAAATAAAAAAAAAGAAAACAAAACGACAGAAGAAATAATTTGAAGAACAAGTACATAGATACTAACTAACCATGCCGTCAATGCCGCATCCACTCACGAGCTGCTTATTACATACATGATAATAGTACTGGTGCCCTAATGGTCAGTGCATAACCGGCACAGGCCGCTCGCCCGACGTACTCCGGTGCTGTTGTGTTCCTGCGTGTGAGTAAGGTTTCCAGATTCTTGGGGGGTGCTACATTAGTAGCAGGGGTCAAGCCTTCAAGGTAAGGGCGAAGTCTAGTAACAGATTTACTTTGCTATACTTTTCGCCCTTAAGCTAGGAACTCATTACCACTTAACATTAGGTAGGATGAGGTTAATCTTGAAGTGCGTTATAAAAAAAAATTTCAAGTTACCCTCTTAAATAAAAATCTAAGTGTTCTCGCCGTTGCAATAGTGTAATCCAATTTATTTGTAAATGTTTATTTCTCAGTAAGCGAATTTTTTGTATATTATTTTAGAGAAATAAATAAATCTTTAACAGTTAAAATAAACTTTATAACTCTCAATGTATCAGAGTAACTGTTGCACCAGTTCCATTGGAAGTCGTTATATTTTTGACAAATTATTTTAAAAATATGAAATTAATGTGATTGTACAACAGGTCGCTCACCTTTTAATGGTTCGTTGATTACAAAAGTTAAATTCTTTAGCAGTCGCAATATCATTAGGACGCTGGTACCATTATTGGAGAAATGGTAATACGTTCTTGAAACCCTCTTTGTCAAGTGCTCAAGGTATAAAGGGTCCACTCAACTTGGAGTTGTAGGATCAACCGTTCAATAAATGATTTCGTTCAACCTCTTTTAACTCACGAGCAATGAAATTATTTTAAGTAATTCGCAGAAAAGAAGCCATCTAACAAAAAAATCTATTTTAAAACTGTCGAAATAAAAGACTGTCATCAAATCAAAGTTCACACCTTAGCAAAAAATCATTGGAAATTCCTATCCTTAAAGAATATTTTTAATCACTACATAGTATAAAGTCGCTTTTTCTGTCCCTATATCCCTATGTACCTACTCTTAAATCTTTAAACTACGCAACGGATTTTGATGCGTTTTTTAAATAGATCTAGTGATTCAAGAAAAAGGTTTTTATTTGAAATAAAGAATAGAAAAGCCTATATTTCTAAGTATTTACATACATACATGCGAAACCGGGGCGGGTCGCCAGTTACCACAATTACCATTTTCGCATTATTCTTAAGTTTATCATCCCAGTTAGATACTTTGTGTTAGGAAATTAGTGAAGACAACCAATGATTTTGTTTCGCGTAACAAGGAGTTAATTATCTTTGCGTAAGCTGGTTGACGAAGGCTATCTAGCTTAGTCATCATGTTTACAAGATGTAAATTGCCTTAGACTAAATTTACATCAACAACAAATAAATTCATTTCTACGGCGATCGTAGTAATGAGGGGCCCATGAGCGCTCGAAAGATGTTCTGCAAATAGGGCCAACTAATTTGGACGACACGCTTAAAACGGGGCATAATAAAAGTTAATGGAACCGCTCACTTCATGATTCCTGGCGACGGTGAGCGCTCATTTCCTTGGCCGTAGTTGTCGCCATGTTAATTAGCATTTTGGCACTAAAATACGTATAATTTGGAAGGCAAGGAGGTACACGGATTCGTTTGTGAATCTGCCATTCTACTATTTGAACGACCACATTGCACAGAATTTCTTCTGTGCAATGTGGTGACATTCCGTTGAAAGTTACATTAACTTTTAGAAGTATCGTCTTTGATCTAACCAAGTACCAGTACTTAGATATTATGCCGTTTTAGAATCGAAATCATTCGTTTCTAAGATAACAAAAAGGTTACATCATAATTGCTGCTATCATAAATGTCCAATACTTTAATTTCCAAATACATAATATTGCTTTATCTAATATTATTATTTATTGATGATTAACGAACCTTTACTCACATTAGTATTAAATTCTCTTTTCATTGTAAAGATAAATATGATACCCAATTAAGGTATTTTATTTGATATTGTTATGCGGCCAGTTATAAGGGTATTCCTTAGAATTTTGTTCATAAACAATTCGTTCCACGTATGATTTCTTTGATCTTGAAAAACACGTACATACCTATTCGTTAATTAAAAGTCTTAACGTCGATATTTGGTAGAAATTTAGAAAAGTTGAAGTTAAATATGTGCCGAAAATGAAATGAGTTTATGGGGATATGGGGAGTAATGGGTTATGAGGTACACCAGATTACTTTTTTCTTTTAAGTATGGTTTATGTTTAAAATACACGAAATCAAATAGCAATGCAGTGTGCAGCAACGCAATGTACAGTTTCTGTGTGAATAATGTGCAAATTTCTATAATATTTGTGTTTTACTGTGCGCCCAAAATTATAAGAAACTAGCGGTCCCGGCGAACTTCGTTTTGCCTTAGAGAATTTTTCCCGCTTTTCTGTTGATTTTTTTTAAATTTTACCAAGGATTCCTAATTTTGTAGCCTATGTTAAATAGGAAGAATGTAGCATTCTATTGGTGAAAGATTTTTTTAAATCGGCCCAGTACTTTTTGAGCCTATCCATTACAAACATACAAAAATACAAATCTTTCCTCTTTATAATATTAGTATAGATATATATTTTTATTTTTATACATGACCACTTCTAGCTATATCTAATATAGCGACCCGCCCCGGCTTCGCACGGGTGCAATAGGTACTAAAATATGTACGTATTATACATATAAATATTGCAATTTATTTTATTACATTGACTCCTCCCTTATCCCAGTGACGCTTGGAGCCTACATCGCATGCTGGCTAGCTGAGCGCGGTGAGCGGCAACCAAGCGACTTTTTTCTAATACTTGCATTATTAAACTCATGATATCTTTCGAATTAAATGTCCGAATTGAATAATTCAAAAAGTTATATAAAGGTATTGAAGCTATCTTGAATATAAAGTAATTTATTTTGATAAGGATTAATACCAAGGTACAAATAAAGAGCCTTTAAAAGAGGCGGCATATTAATAAATTTTTTAGATTAAAAAACCGCTTATTGTGACATAACTATAATATTTAGTCATATGCTATCCCGACACTTTTTGTAGATAATGATGAGTTCTGCAAAGTCGTAGTGCATGACTTTGTTCTATCATCAATAGTTTTCGCAGCGCGCGCGATGTAAGGAATTTTTCAGGTCACCTTTAATTACATTATTGAAGTTTTAGTAAGGATCCCTAATTTTTTTGAAAATATAATATAGCCTATGTCACCCGTAGATAGTGTAGCTTCCCACCGGTGAAAGAATATTTCAAATCTACCAAGTAGTTTCGGAGCCTATTCAATTCATACAAACAAACAAACAAACAAAAAATCAAACCTTTCCTCTTTATAATATTAGTATAGATAAGTGAACAGAATAATGCACGAAACTGGATTAAATGATATTAATCGTATTATTAGTAGTCCGCTCCGGCTTAGCACCAGTATGTAGTTTTATCGCACCTTTAATTAAATTACTGGAGTTTCAGTTATCCGTCATTTTTGTAGTGTAGCTTCCCAATAGTGAAAGATTTTCCAAATCGAATTAGTTTGCATTAAATAATTTTTCGATCGAAGAATTATTAAAACAAACAAACGACCAAGCATTAAACTCGTTCTCTTATAATATAAGGATAGATAAGGCCTAACAAACGCTCCCAAACTTGTAATCTATATTATATAAAGCTTCTATATATAAACTTGAATAGTTTTCGGCTTTGAGGGGTGAATGTGAGTGAAGTTACCTAGATAATTTATTATCTAGAGTTTAGAGTCCGGCTTACATATGATTGAGAACATAGGAATAGTTTTTGTACATTTCAAACGCCTGTCATGGTAACTACAAGTGGTGTATGAGCAAAATGTTTTTCAATTCGAAAATTGCGCGACTGATTAATTTAACTGAGGATTTTTTTTTGTGTGAATATAAATATGTCATATCAACAATTTTAAACAAAATAAAATAAATACACCAATTCTTTTAACCATTTTTTAAAATCGTATTAGTGATACATATCGATGCTTGGGAGAGAAAACAGGACGCCATTGGAGTTTTTTGTGATCTGTCAAAGGCATTTGATTGCGTTGATCACCAAATATTGCTGATGAAGTTGAGGCATTATGGTGTTGTAAGCACTTCACTGAGTCTTCTACAGTCTTACCTTTCTGACAGAACTCAAAGGGTCAATGTGAATGGAACTAACTCTTCTGGTGCACCTCTAGCGATGGGAGTGCCCCAGGGCTCAATATTGGGACCTCTGTTGTTCCTTATTTATATTATCGACCTTCCTTACTTTGCGAAGGATCTCTGTGAGATTGTGTTATTTGCTGATGACACTTTTCTCATCTTTAAAGTTGATAGATGTAAAGAATCATTTAAAGATGTAAATAGTTCTCTCTCACAAGTGCTACATTGGTTCACGAATAATAATCTCCTGCTTAACACTAAGAAAACGAAATGTGTCAAATTTACAATGCCGAATGTTAAAAAAGTCAACATCAAATTGTCTATGAATGGTGAACCTATTGAAATAATTAATTCTACAGTATTTCTCGGCATTACATTAGACTCTAAATTGCAATGGGGACCCCATATTGTTGCCCTGGCAGGAAGGCTTAGTTCAGCTGCATACGCTGTAAGAAAAATTCGTAATTTGACTGATATTGAGACTGCAAGACTGGTTTATTTCAGTTACTTCCATAGTGTTATGTCATATGGTCTCCTTTTGTGGGGAACAGCTGCTGACATTCAGACTATTTTTGTTTTACAGAAGAGGGCTATCCGCGCCATATATGGTCTTAAATCACGGGATTCTCTCAGAGACTTATTTAAAGAAATTAACATACTTACCGTTGCATCTCAATACATTTTTGATTGTATTATGTATGTACGCAAAAATTATAATCTACTTTTTAAAAAATCTGACATCCATAACTTTAACACTAGAAATAAACACAAGCTTGCTGTTCCATATCTAAGACTACATAAGATAAGTAATTCCTTTGTGGGTTTAAGCGTTAAATTATTTAACAAGTTACCTGAAAATGTTATCCAGTTGCCCATGCATAGATTTAAGTCTCATGTTAAAAATTGTTTAATAAAAAAGGGCTACTACAAAATTGATGATTATTTAAATGACAAAAATGTATGGGTCTAGAATAACTTAATTCTTTGAAATCTTACTATAGCTTTGTATACTTTATTTAAGTACCTAGTTTAAGGACACATTGTTATATTTGAAAAGAGTAAGTGTCGAGTTCCTTGCCGGTTCTTCTCGACATGATCAACATTCCGAACACGGCGGTAGAATACTTTATTTGTACTGACTATTCATAAGTGCTTTTGTGAAGCTTACATGAATAAAGATATTTTCTATTCTATATAAAGTTTGAATACCTTTAAGATCTACGTCAAAGTCAAAGTTATTTATTTGTAAACACAGGTTACATATAGATGATCATTGTGATATAAATATTCCAGCTATGTTTGACAAATATTAAATGCTGTCCAAGTGACAACAATGATAGATTATTTTATAATCTAATTAACTTTGTAACTTGTTTTATTTTTATACGACAATAATTAAGCTTTACAAATATAAACAGTAAAATTTTGGGCGTTATAATTATGTCCGTTTTTAGATAACGTAGGCATCGCTGGATCTGTAGGGTCATCAGAGTAAATCATTTCCACCCGTTTGTCGCATGTGACGGTCCACTAAAAACGGAAATTAAACGTTTTGTATAGGACATTAACCGTTATTTATGTTTACCTACTATGTTCAAATTTCAACACTTCTCTGGTTTGTTATGCAATCTCTAATCTAAATAAAAGGACGATACTTACTCGTAGATAAGATTTAAAAATTATGTTTATTAGTACATTTTATTTATAATAAGAGAATAAGAAGCTTTAAGACCATCACCTTTGTTGGTATATGCCTCTGTACATTCCAATCGGTACCTTATAGCTTTGGCATCAAACTAAGTCACATAAAGAGTAGTTAAGGTGTTGCTGAGCCGAACATCAACTGAAGAGGCGACTATTAAACACTTATTATACCGGATCCGATGACGAATAGCGATTTTTGAATGCCAATAAAGTATTTAACAAAAACCAAGTATTTTAAGCAAATCAAAAAACCACGTTCTAACTTCCAAATTTTCGATTCATCATCAAAAATGAAATCTTTCGTTTGTTCGTTTCGCTTTGGTAGATACCGACATCAAACAATAAAAAAAGGTTAAGAATAACCCAAATCATGTGAAAACAAATCTGAGTTAAGGTATTTCGAAAAGTTATTTTATAGTGTAATGCTTACAGTATCTCAATAGAGTTATCCTAAAGCTCTCCAGTATCTAAAAACCTTTTTAAATCAGTTATAGCATAACCTTTTGCAACTTAACTCGAAACGCGGTTCCGTGGCGTGCACGTCTCAGTTTACTCGTACTTGTGGGTGAAGATGTACGAATAGCTCGGACCGTAAACTTGACGCTTCCGCTGAATGGAGAAGCGAACATTAATAAGGATTACACCACCCGTATTGCTTTTGGTTTGAAATACTTCACCGTACTCAAGCTTTTTTCTATCATGAAAAGTATATTTCTCACATAACGATTAAATTCAAAACATAAGTTGCTTATGCTTAACTGATAGGTGTGATTGCCAATCCACAATTTGAAAGTTGTAAATTTTCAAGAAATGTATGTAATTTAATTTGATAATCGTCAAATCATCATTGACAACAAACGTTTAATCTCATTTTATAAATATTAAACATCAGATATTTTTGCTTGCTTTGCTTTATAGTTTTGCATATCAAAATACAAGAAATTTTTCAATACAAAAATAGGTTGTTCTAGTGATTTAACTGTATCTGTTATTTATTACACGTTCATCAATCGAAAAGGAAGAATTATTTACATTAATGAAATACGCTCTAACACTATATAAAAATTACAAGTACTCTCGTACTTGTACGACTAAAAAGATGTTTCAATTAAAAACATAGATTTTTATCGGCCCCATTTTTAACTTTATGATACTGTATAGGATATAGGCACTTTTTTTAAGGAAGGGAAATGCATTGGCGCACCGTACTGCTGCCTGGGGAAAAAAGACAGCGGCGTGTGTGGGACTTCCCCGCTCTAAAAAGAGCGAAGATGAAAACCCTCCCGCATCTCTCAGTGCCTATTGATGACGCCATAGGAATATAGTTCAACAATTACGGCCACAGAGGATATATGCACCTACTTAAGGCCCAATACGAAGAGAATTAGCGAAACTTCATGTATTTCTGTTCACTACAACGATGACCTCAAGTAATTCTAAGCATTAAATCACTTTTTGTACGTTTATTCAGATATTTTACAAGGTCGCCGCCTTCTTGAAATTTTAAAATAAATGAATATATAAAAATTATACCGTTTTTAAAAAATGTTAAAAAATGATTTCTTCAAATTATTTTTCTTCCAAAACTCTGTAAATATGTATTTAGAAAAAAAATCTTTTTACTAAAAAATGTTAGGATTGTGATTCCAAAGGTCGCCGCCTTTTTCATTTTTTATATAATCTATTAGTTATTAAAATAATTCATTTTAAACACAAACGCCTGATTAAATGGCATAATTCTTAGATATGAAAGTTTGCCGTTCAGGTGCTTCGATGTGTAGTGTTGACAGGTGACGGCAGTTAGTTGTCTGTTTTGAAAATAGTAAATAAATTGGTTTACACGCGTTGTCTTTACTATAACGGTGAAATAATGTTAGGAAAAGAAATAAATATTACCTAAGGCTAAAATAAAAAAGAGTTTATTACAAGAACGCAGCTCGAATTGCGAAAATTCCATTTTGAGATTATATTTTTTGTAAAATACTTTTTTGTTGGGAGGTTGCTTAGGCTGCATTTTTAAGGGTTCCGTAGTCGACTAGGAACCCTTATAGTTTCGCCATGTCTGTCTATCTGTCTGTCCGTCCGAGGATAATATCAGAAACCGTTTGCACTAGAAAGATGAAATTTGATACAAATATGTATATTAATCACGTCAACAAAGTGCAAAAAAAAAATTTAAAAAATGTTTTTTTAGGGTACCCCCTCTACACGTAAATTGGGGTGTGATTTTTTTTTATTTCAATCCCAACATGTGATATATCGTTGGATAGGTAATTAAAAATGAACAGGGGTTTACTAAGATAACTTTTTTATATTTTTAATATTTTGGGAAATAATCGCTGCAAAAGAAAATAAAATTGTGTCCCCCCCCCCCCTCTAACTTTTGAACCATAAGTCAAAAAGTATGAAAAAAATCTGGAATATAGAACTGCATAAAGGCTTTCTAGGAAAATTATTTTGAACCTGATGGGTTTAATCGTTTATGAAATTTTTGAAAAAATATTTTTTTAACTAAAGTTGTAATTTAAGGATACTTAAGTATTGTGATGCTTTGAAAACTACGGAACCCTACACTGAGCGTGGACCGACACACTTTTGGCCGGTTTTACTTCTTTACAATAGCCAAACTGATCATTTATACGTTTCTAGGCAAGTGAGAAACTCAAAAATGCAAATCGTCGACGCGCGTGCAATACCGCGTATGTAGCATTTGCCATAAAGATTAAAGTGGTCTGTTATTTAATATTATTTCAATCTAAATTAGAACTTACGGGAAAATGTCATTACGCGGTATTGCACGCGCGTCGACAAAATATCACAACCGAATCGGAAAATAATGAACAGAGTAAGTGCAAACACAGAGACGGCAAATAATGTCATACATTGTCATAGGGGTATGATTGACCGCTTGGAGTTGTCTAGTAAGAATTAATACACTCAGTCAGGACCTTACCCCCACTATGGAGAAAACAGAATAAAGTTTTTAATTTTTGCAATTTTTACAACGACATTTTGTAAGACTCACAAGTACAATCATTTCAAAGTATGTACGTGAAGTTATTTTTCGTACGATGCACCAATTAAGAAAATGTAGTCGCATGTGGCTAAAAGCCAATCATAATCTTCAGTAGGCATCTGAGATGGAATTGACCGATCATGATCGCCATGTATACCTGTCGGTAGTAAGTTTGATGTCTTGAGAGCAGAAGACCTCTGAATTTAGCTTACTGAATGCCGCGACTGCAGCACTAATTCTGCTTATTATTTCAGCACTGCTTATTATAGAATACGCCTACACATTTTTTTTTAAATTATATTTAGTAAATTTTGGACTTAAAATAAAACTTTTATAGCACAAAATTCGTTTATTGTAGGGAAATAAAATATCTTCATATCACATGAATAACAAAACACGCGTCTATTGAATCTATTGAATCTAATTGTTTCTTTGAGTACACCAAAATAAACGTATTAAATCAATCTGCCGCTTGTGTCTAACCTTTCCTTTGGGTAATAAGTCCTACACAAAAAAAAGACACGATTATTCGTGTAAAAATGGAAGCTACTTTTATTAGTTATGCTTCATTGCAGACCACAAAAATTTTAAAACAGCTATCTTAATGTAGAATTATTATCTTTTACTAATCTGTAGAATAACCGTGCATCGTTTTACTACACTTGTTTATGCTTCATTTATGACACGAATAAACGTGCAGTAATACATTTCTGTTAACAAGTCACATATTATTCATTAGAATAAAATATAATAAAATTATATGTTTTTTCTTGAATACTGAGAAAATCGATAGTTTTATTTTCTTAAAAAATATATGATCTGAAATACTTTTAACCTTTAATATAATTATACATTAAATATATCTAGTCATTACGATATTAAAGTAATGTGATTTTAAACGTTTTTATGGTTTCCTGAAAAGTTGTAGTTTTTCGTTTGCACGTTTATTCGTTGGGGCCATCGATATGTTTGTATGTATGTAACGAATAAAGTACAAAATTGATAATCTATTGGTACTTACTAATATTACAAAGTAGTAAGATTTAATAAATTATATGTACGCAATGCTGTCTCTTAAATCAAAATTACTCTGCACTGAATGACATGTATGTATTAGTACTACATGGCATTCGCTCGTACTAGCACCGCACACTCGTGCTGCGCTAGCACGAGCTAATGCCAAATGCGTTCAATAGATGGCGCGCGGTTCGCCGCGAAACGGGTAATGTCAATTGCTTCGTATTGGGCCTTAACTGTTAACGCGTGCTCATACAAATAATTTAGGTGCAGACTTTTATTTAAATCTTAACTTTTAATTAAACCATAGCATGCAAGTAGGTACTATCTACATTTAAGTAACCGGTGAAGTATGCTGACGTGTGAGCTAACCGCAACATCCTCGCTCCTCGCCAAACGGAGTTGAGCTTGCATCAATCAGGATTAGGCCCGCATCGCTTCTGATTAGTGATACTTTCTCGTTACGTGATTCTTTTGTTTTACGTCACTCTTCACTTATTTTATGCGAGTTTTTATTTCTCACGAATGGTCATTGACCTTGCGTAGACAAATAAATCCAAAAAGTATTTGCGGCCACTGAGCGTGGTGAAAAGATTGTGACTATAGTATTATAGATCTGAGAGATATGAGATCTGTTAATAAGGTTTAGATACTATTTAGCCACTGCTTAAACTATTTTTTAATAAATTGTTTTCATATTCGAATCTAGAATTGTTCACTCTTTCATGCTTGACCCATTATAATTTAACTATTTATATCTCACTGATTAAATTCCCCATCTCAATAGTGAGACAGAAAGGCATATACGTATGTATATGCCTTTCTGTCTCACTATTGAGATGTATTGAGTATTGTTATGGGTGTATACCCAGCGCAGTTTATTGGAAGTGAAGGCAAGTCCCTAGATACTCACCTTTAACAAAAATTTGTGTGGCAAACATTTAAGTCTGATCTGTATCTGTACTTTTAAAAATGTGTAGCGGTCTTCTTTCATTACCACAATTGTATTCAATAAATGTTATGGTACAATCGTTGGGTATGATTTCTGTATTACTTACTTTGGGACTAAGATTAAGACTATAATGCAGTCAAATATTTATTTATTTATCAGGCGGGACCAAAACATTGCATATTTTAGATACTCATATTAAAGTTCTATTTCTCAGACCAAATGGTTTGAGTGGTCATACAATCGGAACGAAGTATGCTTGGGGTCTACTCTCAAAAACGAAACGAACATACGAAAGGATTCGTTTTTGAAGATTTATCAAAAGTTCGGAAGTTAAAGCGTGGTTAATGATTTGCATAAATAATATTTTGTTTTTATTAAACGCTTTAGTCTCATTCGAAGTAAATTGGTTGCGACTATGAGAATTAAAAATTGCTATCCGTTGTCGGATCCGACATATTTCGTTTTTGAGAGTAGACCTCCTTAGCGGAACTTTCGGTTCCGCTTTTGGATAGTTATCGTTACCGTGTCACGTGCACTTCAATTCACCACAGTAATCGTTGTAATTCTTATTACGTTGACTTTAAGTAATTATTATATTATTTAAACCAAAGTATACATTTAGATTTCATTACCATCTCCCGCCCGCATTGAAAGAAAGGGATTTAGAACTGACCAATTAATTAATTGTGTTTTTTTTCTTTCGACTAAAGAGCCCCTAAAACTAGATAAAGGCATTAAGTAAACATTAAAAAATAAATTCAATGAATTCGTCATTGATTTCGGATAAACTAACAGAATCATTAAACTAATGTTACTCAATGTATTTGCTCTACGTAGCTAACATTTCTGCTTAACTCAATAGATCACTAAATGCATTTAATGCTACCTGGAAGCTCGCAAAGAGAAATCGATTAAGGAATTCCATTTGAGTCGCGTCTAACTTATTCGACTTCATATTATGTTTATTAAAGTAGAACATATGTAGATATTAATAAATTTTCTTCAGCATTGGAATCAATTTTTCAACCTTAATTTTTTATCACGAGAAGAAAATAAAATTTTGTTTTATTTAAAGCTGCGTATCTTTTAACCGACGAAAAGGAAGGTTTTGTATTCAACCCTTTATGTATTTGTTTGTATGTAGTTGTTTTACATATTTTTCGTGTAAAATATGTTTTTTTATTCGCACGCACATGATCTAAGGAAGGTTCGATAGAAACCTGAACAGAAAACAAATAAAGATGGTACTTGGAAGAAGACGCCCGCATCACTATGACACAAGAGTACCTTTTTGGTTTCTGTGAGGTCATTTCAAAAGATCGTCTCATATTATAGATGATAAATTCATTTCGAAAAAATATAACGTAATAGTAAAATAATAATAAAGCTGCATTACACTACCATTAATATTTTGTTTCTGACAGGTATGATTTTGAACAACTTGATAAAATTTTCAAACATAAGACAAGCCGTTCAACAGTATTGTGTTTACCTAATATCAAAAACACATACATACTGTTTCAAAATAAAAACAAGTCACCAATACTAATGAAGTGGAATACATGAACATTCAATGCATAAAACATTTACGAAATACCTGTCCATAGACATTAAAATTCAATTAATCCTATTAGTTTACAAGCACGCAGGTAAAACTGTATTGTCAAAATGGCTTAATTCATGTGCCGTTATCAAAAATGCACACGGGCCAAAATTGCGGTCAACGCGTTCGATTAATGGCATGCGATGAAATTCATACATTTTATTAATTTACGATCACAACGTATAACAATTAATTTACCATTATTGCTCTCACTGAGAGTTAACTGGTGTTTTCATACAGGAGATTCCGTTCGGTTTTTGAAACAGATGGGTAATGTAAATACGTAGGTACTGCTTGATGGTAATCGCTACTGAAAATGTTGTAATTTCAGTTATTCTTTTGTGAAAATAAAACATATGTCTCTTTATTATTATAAAATTATAACGAAGTCCTAAATAACATTGTGCGTACATATTCAATGCGAAACCTTGATAAAAATACACTTTACAAAAATTCAAAATGTGGTTCTTAGAATAAATTACTTCAAACAACATTGAATTTCGTTAAGTATTTCTTATGTAGTGCTACAAAAACATACAAGCAGAGAAACTTAAATTCCAATTTACCTTTATGTTCGAAATACCAATTTTTTATGTATTGTATCGTTAGCATTATAACGTTATAATTTTGGTTATATTAACCCAATATTAATGATACTCAATTTTTTCCGCCATGACTGTCGATAATATAACA
The DNA here is from genome assembly GCA_037074685.1 of Glyphodes pyloalis. NCBI lineage: Eukaryota > Metazoa > Arthropoda > Insecta > Lepidoptera > Crambidae > Glyphodes > Glyphodes pyloalis. The sequence goes on from JAYKKO010000008.1 coordinate 5,905,868, forward strand.
ATTTATAAGAACATTACATGATTACATTTACAAATGTATCAATACGATCGGGAGAATACAATATTGTGAAATTTTGTTTGTAGTGAATTTTCGTCGAGCTATTGTGGGTCTTAACTTTATAATCAAACTCTATTCTACTTGATCTTTTTTTAAATAATAAATGAAGTACAATCGTGCACTAACCTGAACAATAAAATCCAGAACAAGTTTCATATCTCTTTATATTCGTCAGTCCGTAATATTTCACAGCTATGTATAGACCTCACCATTATGATCATGGATTCCATGGGTTAAGTCCAAAAAAAAAATCATTTAATAGTACGCCATTGAGCTCAGGTGCTCTTCATTTCCATGTGCTAGCAACTTATTACGAGTATGAGAAATGGTCTGTTCGCACACCATATTTTTAAATTCTCAGTCATAAATATTGAAAAGATTAGGATAACTACAAACTTTCTTGCCGGATTCTTCTTGGCAGGATTACGTTCTGAACGGGCTGTAGCTTCAATTTTGGTTTGTATTCATTTTGACGATGCACAAGTGTTAGTAACCAACATGAAGAAATGTTGATTTTGTTTTAGAATAAGTTTCCCTAATAACAAATCAAAAATGTTTTGATCCACATTTTGGCACAGATATTGTGCAAAATAATCGTCTTTTAAAATCCTTTTGCGCAGCTTAGCGTAAAATGAAACTAACAGTAAAGTCATGAATAAGTTTATTGTTTGTGAATCCTTTTGCAATCAAGGTGCCATCAGATAGCACGTGAATAATAAACAAGAGAGAAATTAACACTCTCATAGCAGTACAAAAATTAGCAAATTAACACGGCTATCGTCACGCAATTTAAAACTAATTAAGAAAGGCAAATGCTGACTCTAAATGCTTACTTCCAGGGAAAATGGACTTTGCAAATATTCGCGCGAATCAAGTGACTCGAGACGTTTAACTTTTGTATTCAATTAAATAGAAAGCTCTAGAAATAAATGGTAGAGATAAGGGAAACGACTTTCATATTTTTTTTCGATCCAGGCCTGTCTTTTCTCAAGTAAATGCCAATTTTATGTTCTAGAAAATTATTTAAGTCTACTAAATGCGTTAGCGTTTTTATTGTTCCCTGTTTTTATCATTTCATCTTAGGGTTTGTGTTCAGCCGTTGAAGATAGTAAGACGGTAGTGTTACAGTTACCTGAAAGTAATAACTAAAGACCATCAAAGGAGTATTTCCAATAATTCGTTTTACTCACCTGTCAAACAGCAATATTTACTTGAGCTCTAAATTGTATGGTTAAAATGAAAGTACAATTAGGTACTTAAGTATTTGGTTCTGAGGGGTAAGTAGGAGCAGATCAGTGCCTAAGGATGGCATCTTTTCACAAGTATGACATATGCGTCAATCATCGCTTGACTCATCCATATTGAAATAAATGCCACGATCTATCTCATGCTGATGCACGTTATATAAAACAATGAGTAAAATAATTAAAAAACAAAAACATTTTTTCCTTAATGCAAAGATTTCAACACAGGCAACGTGCACAGCTGACCGAACTAGTATCGGCTTTTAATAGTAGGTACCTCCAATAACTATCAAACTAAACCAATGCATTTCATCTGCACGTTTAACAATATTTATATCTAAACGAACTTTATCAAAAATAAACGGAGACGACTCACTAAACCCTACACCTTTCATCGTCTAAATGTTGGCGCTATAGATATTTAAATAAACCAGCTGGTGCCCACGACTTTGTTCGCTTTATTTCGGTATAAAAAGTATATATGTATCTTAATTTGACGACCTCCGTAGCCGAGAGGCGAACGGGCCGGACTTGGGCGTCGCGCTATCTCTGAGGTTCCGGGTTCGATCCCCGGTCGGGTCAATATGGAAAACAAACTTTTCTATATTGTCTCGGGTCTGGGTGTTGTGGTACCTTCGTTGTTTCTGATTTCTGTAACACAAGTGCTTAAGCTACTTACCACAGGATCAGAGCAATGTATGTGATGTTGTCCAATATTTATTTATTTATTTATTTAATTTAGTATCCCAACTATCTTTCTACCAAATTTAATCCAATCCCATTCAGTAGTTTACATTGCATACATACTTTCGCGTGTAAGTATAATATAATTAGGAGTGCAACGGTCCGAATGGGCGGAAAACTGAACTTACAGGGCGGCTCAAATTCCCCTAAGTTTGGGGGAGCGGCGGGAAATACCCTACGAACCATAGATACACAGTACTAATTGAAGCGTGTTGTAAGCACTACGTATCGTACGTAGCGGCGTGACATAACCAAGTTATTTCACGCCGCCTGTTCCTTTGTCTGCTTAATATATTTAAAACTACGCAACAGATTTAAATGATTATTATAGATTACGTAATTCGTGACGAAGGATTATGTGTTACAGGTACATATGTATATAACATAGTAGAGAACCACTGATAATTTAGAAAGAAGAAAGAAAGAAAGAAAACACATTTATTGACCACTTGACAGCACCACACGACAAACAAAATAAAAACAAAAACAAAATACAAAAAAAAGTACAGGAAAAAGTAAAACAGAACAAACATGAAGTAATTAAAAAAGAAAACAAAGAAAAATCAAATGGGAAAGTGGTCAACTAGGCCACACCTCAGCTGTATGCTGCAGCGACGCAAGGCTGCTGCAGCGCTGGTATATTTATATATATATTTATATAATTTCAGAGGTTTCCCACTGATTCTGACCTATGTTTGAGTTTCTTGCCGGTTCTTCTCGACATGATTAACATTCCGAACCCGGCGGTAGAATACTTAATTTGTACTGACGATTCATAAGTGCTTTTGTAGAGTTTACATGAATAAAGATGTTTTCTATTCTATTCTATTCTATGAAGTTTCCGGTAAAAGCTAGTAAATTATGAAAAATAAAAATGTTATTTTCAATGATAAACTTTTTAAATTCAATCACGGCGATCATTTGTGTTGCGTCATTTCATAATTTTAGGTCCGATGCGCTAATAATATAATGTGCGTGGCATTGAGATCTATGCAAATTTTGAAACGAAAATTAGTGTTTGATTTGAATCTGTCATGAAGTAGTTTTAACTGCAAATTGAATTGTTCAATTTTTGAAATGATTATCTGTGATATTTGTCAAAACTTTTTGTTGTTTTAACTTTAACTGTGTTTTTTTTTATATATTACATTTGAAAATTGACCTTATCCCACCTTATGTTAAGTGGTAAAGAGCACCTAGCTTAAAAGCGACAAGTACTACTAAGTAGCACCCCCTAAGAGCTCTGGAAACCTGACTCACACACACCAACACCGAAGTGATTGCTATTTGGCTGCGGCAGTCTGTAAGGTGGAGGTATTTCACCAGTGGTCTCTCTTAATAGTACTTACTTATAGTTAAAAAGTAAGTAAGTACTATTAAAATGATAAAATTTCGTTCTAGAATATTTCAGCACCCGTATTTCTGTGTGAGCACGCACACACACTCAAGTGTACCTACGCAATTAGTAATTTTGTAAATACTTAAATTTTCGGCATCTCAATAGTAATTCAGACATTACAAGAGGGAACCACAACACGCCGGCACTTACGTCGAATTCTTACCGCGGCCTGTAACCCGAGTGCACTTCAAACGGGCCTCGAATTTTCGCTCAACTGTAACGTGACTAGCAGGCATCTCTCACGTAAGGGCACTAAGTCGCGCACTTACCTATGATCGTATGGATTTATTTACCCGCGGCACGCGCCGTCTCAGGTGCAAGTCTCGTATTTAATATCGCAGTTGAAATACAAATATCTACGACCCCAGGGCCGGGCTGAAGGTAATTATTTAATTATCAGTACTTTTGTTTCACAATTAAAGACATACATGTAATGTCTTTTCACAGTACATGGGATCTTTAATAATATTTTTAATGCGCTTTGGTATGTGAACCAGATAGTATTCGCTGAATATTCAATATAATTTGTAGGGTGATCAAAGTCAATATTTTGAAGTCAATATTTTTTTATTCATGTAGATTACATTTGTAATACTTATGAATCGTCTCTATACAATGTAAATGAAGCTACCTCCGGTTCGGAACCTATAACTACCGAGAAGATACCGGCAAGAAACTCAGTAGTTTTTTTTACAATTAAAAAGCTAAACTTATTACTAATTTTGCACCAAGACATACAGTTAGTTTGTCAGTTGGAAAAAAAAACAAAAAAAGTATATAGTTATTGAAATAAATAAAATAAAAACATTTAAATTAGATGCACACGTCTATCACGCAGTTCAAAAATTTTAGTGACTATTTTTAAACAATATTTTAACATGAAATAAATAAAAGGGGTATCTTATTATGTTCAATAATAATAATAACATTTTATCAAAACAAAATCTGTTATTAGTGTGTTAAAACTAGTGATTAAAAATTACGATGTTAGGGCAGAACATAATATTCCATTGGCTATAAGTTGTGTTATAAAGTAGCTAAAACTATGTGGGAAAGATCTTAATTCATTATTAGAACAGATTAAGGGCTGTGTATTATTAATAAATTCATATAAGTAATTTTACAAAAAATAATAGTTAATATTTTTATAATTAAATATAGTATTTGATGACCTCCGTAGCTGGCCGGAATTTAACGTCGCATCATCTGTGAGGTCCCAGGTTTGATCCCCAGTCGGGTCAATATGGGAAACGAACTTTCCTATATAGTGTCGGGTCTGAAGTCTTGTGTTACCGTCGTCGTTTATGATTTCTGTAACACATGGGCTTTAGCTACTTACTACAGTATCAGTGCAATGCGTGTGATGTTGTCCAATATTTATTTATAGTTGGAACATGAAAATCATAACTTTTGAATGCCCAACAATTGAAAGAATTTAATCATCTAGATTACGGAGCCATGATGGTAGGAGAATATTAGATTATGCACGGAATTTCGTTAATTGAAATTATTTTAAATATAATTTAAATTTCACGTCAATCAAGACGGTCAAAATAGAATTTAATCTAAATTTCACATAACACACTATTAAACAAGAAGATTTCTACATAGGCTAATTTATAATGTTTTTCAATGTAGATAAGGATGAGTTTTACAAAACTTACTGCCAGAACTAGATACGCGCATATCCAATTAATATTTCGAAAGCAATTAAAATAAATTAATATTTAATATTGGACACATATCATTACACTTACAAACCTGATCTTAAAGTAAAGTACCGCACTGGGTAGATTCCCAACCAGGGTAAATATTCTTGTCTTATAAGAAGTTAAATAGAATAAAACTCACACTGCCCCTGGATCAGTAGGCAGCGGTATACTCAATTGCGCCATCGAGGCAATAGTACTTATGTAGTGACAGAGTAGGACACTTTGTCTTTTTGTATGAGTTTTTTTTTTTTTTCATTTATTTTGGCAACAAACAGTCATGTTACAATTCAATACAGCAAGTAGACAATATACACCACTACTTTTTAATTAGTACAAAAAAAAATTCGGGGTGCTGTTTATCACCTACTGATCATATTTGTGTAGTTTAAAAACAAAAAAATGAAATCGCAAAATTATCTATTAAAATATGCAATAATTGGTAAACACTCCTTTGAATCAATGAGTTACTCGCACTATGCGTAGCGCATTGATTTGTGGATACGACCGCCTCGATACTTCATTGATAAATTCCGGCAAACTCGCGTCGAAGCTCAAAGCCACGCCCCCTTTCCCGGCGCCCGCGCTAGTGTCAAGTGTAAACAAACAGTGCCATTTTACTTCCGGGTCTGTACGCACGTCTGCCGCGTTTTTTTTTTGCCTTTCATTTCGGTGCGACTAGTGCGGTGGTAACTTCGCGATGGCATACCAATACTCACTCGGGAGTATGTGGCCATGTTACGTGCGTATTTTTTGTCTGGAGAAAACGCGAGTGCCGCGGTGCGTTTGTATGGAGAACACTACCCAAACGTTTGACTGCCAAATGTTCGACCTGTGCTAAGTGTTTACCAGCGGTTACTTGACCATGGTTCATTCCACGTGCCATCCCATAGCCAAGGACGAGAAAGACCAGCATATTCACAAAACTTGTACGACGATGTTCTGGCGTACTTTGCAGAAGATCCCCGGCGAAGCACGAATGACGCTGCTCGTTATTGGCCAGTACTGTGCCTGGAAAATTGTGAATTCAACTGGACCGTACCGTACGTACAAGTAAAGCAACAGAGGCCAATACTTCTCTCGTTAAATAACAATTGTAACGCAATCCTTTTTTAACACCCGGATCTGCAACGGAACGTGTAAGATTTGAATTTAGTGGGCCTACTCGTGCGCGCGCCGTCGACTCCGGCCATCTTCCCGAGAGCGGGTGCTAGCGCTCTGCGAGTTTGAACCGTATGGACGGCCTATCATAGGCCATAATGGCCGCGACGCGTGCGCTCTTCGTCCAGGAGTTTAATTTGTTATTGTTTGTTTATACCCAGTTTTCTGTTGTGCTTTTACTTTATTATACCTACCTGTTTTCTACTCAAACCGTGTCTAGAACTCATTTACCAACACACCGCCCCCTGAGAGACTGGACTTAAACAGTTTTCACACAATTTAATAAAACGTGCTCGTGTTTGCCTTGTTAATGAAGGAAGACATTTGAAACAACAATTAAAATATCTGTAAGTATTTAGGTAAGTTTTGTAAATAAGTATGTAAATTAATGTAAATAGCAGCTGATTCTACCTTTTTAAATACGCCAAAATTACTTTTTGGTAGAATTTGATTTGATTTTTTTGTATTTTTGCTGCTTGTTTGTGGTCAACTCAAGTTAAAAAGTAATTTTGCCGGTCCTAAACCCGGTTTAAGTATGAAGGAAACGTTAGAATATCATAATTTATCTAAATTCTTTAGGTTGCATTGTTATTTTATTTTTTACCTTATTTTGAATGACACAAGTTAGACTTTAAAGTTTCACATAGGTAAATTATGATAACAGCTGTTGTCTAGTTTCGTTCATAGCAAGTGCGAGCGAGAGAGCACGCGGTCGCGAGAGCGAGTGGTCTTTCATTGATACGTCTTCGAATGGATTGACAACTACGTCATAAACTACGTGCATAAAAAAGGCGAAATTTTGGGATTAAAACAAACGCTATTAACTTTGCTGTTTTCACATATTTAAAATTATGACTACGCAAATATGATCAGTAGTTGATACCGAGCACCCCATTTAATTCTTTGTACTAATTAAAAAGTAGTGGGTATAAGATATACACAAAACGACCTAACAGTGCCAAACATTATTTATTCTGATAAAATATGAATGAAAAAGAGTTTTGTGGAGATACAAGAGTATGGTAAAATGTAATGTAGCATCTTTTTATAAAGTACATATATTGATGATTTATTTATCTATTACAGTAAATAATAAACACATTTTATTAATTATACACAGCGTCAACCCAAGGCCTTGAGCAACGGAAAATTGAAACGACTATGGAATTAATAATTAATACTTGATACCCAGACCCAGAACAGGCAAAAACGCTCATCACGTGAATGTCTGCTCAGGGCGGGAACCGAACCCACAACCTCTAACACATAAGGCAGGGTCATTTACCATATGCTCAGTCGAGCTCGCATAGCTTTTGCACTATTCTACTTTTTATCTGGTTCAAAGATAGGTGGTGTGAATATCAAGATCGTTAAATTGTTTATTATATGAGTTGGTGGAATGAGAAATAAAGGCGTTGCTTGTGTAGTTTTTACGTAGTTTGGGTGGTACAAATAGGGGTAAAGTGCGTGAGGAGCGCAGGGGAAGCCGTGCACGAGAGGTAAAGGATATATAAGTAAGGTTGAACTATCAACCAAATTATTAATGATTTTATAAAGAAAAACAACGTCAAACATTTTACGTCTATTTGAAAGTGATAAAATATTGTGTGTGTTAAGTGTGCGGTTATAAGATTCAGAAACATTGCTGCGGAATTGCAGGGATTTGATAAACTTCTTCTGTACCCTTTCAATTCTATTGATATGTACAATATCATCTCTCTATATTTACATTGTAATTCTAACCTCAAAATCAATTAATTTACAATTGGTATATATTCCTTCAAATAATAATTGACTGCGTGCTTAAGTAAAATATACGTGAAAATGATAATAAGCAGTATTTTAGTATAGTTTATATTTACATAGAAGTTTTAACATTACGAAATTCCGATGAACAAAAGTCAGTGTTCAACGCGAAAAATCGGCCTAGCATAACAGCGTCAATTTTGGGTACATTATTGCTGTTCGCTTTGATAAATCCAGGTTCCATGACAGTTTATACTAGTATTATCCGATATGGGTGGAAATAACACTCTCAACTTGTCTAAAAATGATAATAATAGAAAAAAAACAAAGTGACTTGTGCTGTTGTATGAAAATCTTAACCAAACGTCAACAACAATAATGGCGCATATCACCATGTGACGTAATACGTTCTGATTGGCGTTCACGGGGGAGGGGCCATGGGTGTATTTTTTTGATTTTGTTTTTGTAAAAATAACAATAATCTTATTATTTTATGAGGAATTATTTCGGTCTTCCTTGATTAAATATTACAATTTACGCCTAGAAACATTCATCCATTGGTTTCATTGTTACTTGACATAAGCCTATTTGAAAAATAGCCGCAATTTCCTTCTTACATTTTTGTAATTTGTATTGACAAGAAAATTTTGAATATGAGATGTATTTGCTGAACGAGCGTAATCGTACAAAGCACATTGCCAAATTGCAAGTAACAATTTTGCAGTAACGATAGTGCAATTTGTCCAAGTAAATAGCGAATAGTTAATCTCCAAGTCCGTGCCAGCAGTGTAACGACAAAGCGGGCGTCATATTGCGCTAAGGAAGAGACTCCTTGGTAACTTGTACTTATGTAAATACGTAGATATTCGTACTAACTATGTATCTGTATGGATATATTTTACTTATGCCCGTTGCTTTTAGAACTAACTTAGGAGTTTCTAATCTAATTAATTAATTGACGACCTCCGTAGCCGAGAGGCGAGCCGGCCTGACTTTGGCGAACGCAATCTCTGAGGTTCCGGGTTCGATCCCCGGTCGGGTCAATATGGAAAACGAACTTTTCCATATTGTCTTGGGTCTGGGTGTTGTGGTACCGTCGTTGTTTCTGATTTCTGTTACGCTACTTACCACAGTAATATATATATTTTTTTAATTACTGGTAAACCAATTATCTGGATGGTCGGACACGTATGTCACTGTAGAGATGGAAATATGGAAGTTCTACATAAGTAAGAGAAGTGGAAGTCATTGGGAGACCTATGTTCAGCAGTGGTCATGGTAATGGATTGGACTATATAACCTGAAAAACACATCGCTTTCTTTCTTTTTAATTGAGAATAATTTGGTTCTATTTTTTATTAAAACCTGTAAAAACCTGTGTTGCCCGCTTCATGTGTAGAATGGATTGAATAAGTTACAGTTTTCTACATTTAATACTCAATCAATTGGCTTTCCAATTGAATATTAAGCTCTTTTAAAACCAACTGAGCCAGCCAGCCAGGCTTAATAATAATAATCAACGAGCGAACTGATTTACTTGCATTGTTTATTTTTATACCCATAAATAATTTTGTTTATTTTTACTTTCGTTATCCCGAGGTGTATTTATCTATTTCAATTGAAAACACTTTTGATGCTGGCGCATGAGCGGGATTAGTAAATATTTCTTTCACAAATTCAAACAATCAGCATGAATGGTTTAAGTATTAGATTATGATCTCGGCGGGGTGAACTCGCTGAGCAAATTTTTCTAACATAGCTCGGTTTTGTGACCGCAAGCATTTAAAGAGCATGATGATTATACCGAATAGTACCCACTCTTCGAATCGTTACTACAATCGATTTGATTTCAATGACGGATATGAATACGTACTTTATTATTTTTGAAAATGAACGACCCTTTTACTTTATTAAACCAAAACACTGGATTTGTAGAAAATAAAGTGTGTTTGTCATAATTTTTATTTACATACCTATTAGATATCTATATGGTTTTGTTTGTATGTCTATTTGGGAAATAACCCAGAGACCCATTTTTTTTGTAATACTATCAAGGAGTGAGTTTAACCTTAAAAACGCGCACGTTAATTTGCAAAGATTGAGTCATCAAAAATTCTATTCATCCAAATTAACTGAAAGTTAACAACGCTCCGCCCGGCGACCCTCGTCGTCAAGAAAAGATAAATGTAAGTGTTCCGTCAAGTGCCACTGTGATCGATAGCCCAGATCTTGCCGGGAAGACGCTGGACCCACAAATCTGGGCATATTATGACAGATTGGTGTGAATACAATTTAAGGGTCTCGGACTATTATGAATTGATTCAGAAGTTGATCTTGCCCCGTAAGCTTTGGTCTTCTAGCGTGAGCATTAAAAACTGCCTTCAGTTTCAGTTGACGAGATATTTCTCGTAAAAAAACGCACTGTACGATAATAGGCATATCATACTATGTGATTGGTGGTCTTTAACAACGACTGAAAATGTCTTTATGACATGTAAAAGTATCTTATTATGAGGAACTGCGACGCACTACGGCGAAGCGTATCTGAAGGAAAAGAAAAGTAGGTTCGTTTTATTGGTTTTTATTTATCCTTTAGTAATTTTTGGTCGAAAGATATAAAGTCGTCGAGCACTCGTGATTTCTTATCTGACGACTAATGATTTTGCTGAATAAAAGTTGCATTAAAAAAAAAACTAGCAAAGTGCGAGTCGGCGAGCAGCAAGTAACATAATTATTATATTGGAGTTGATTGAATTAAAGGTAAAAACGATAAAATGACGTATTAAAAAAAAGTACTAGCTAGATCTCATTCAAACCAATTTTCAATGAAAGTTTGCATGGTAATGTCCATCATATATTTTTTCAGTTTTATTATTCTCTTATTTTAAAAGTTACAGGGAGGGGACACATTTGACTAGGTACTTTGAAAGTGTCTCTCGCGTAAACTATTCAGTTGAGAAAAAAATGATATTACAAACTCAATATCATTTTTGAAGACCTATCTATAAATAGCCAATATGTATTGGTTTAAAGAAAAAAAAAATTGAGTTTCAGTTTTAAGTACCTATGGGGGGGGGGGGGGGGGTACCTAAAATTTATATTTTTTCTATTTTCGTGAAAAATCTTATTACGGTTCACAGAATATATCTACGTACCAAGTTTCAACAGCATAGGTCTTATAGAAAAAAGTGGCTGTGACATATGGACGTATAGACAGATTGACAGACAGATAGACATGACGAATCCATAAGGTTTCTGTTTTTCGCCATTTGGCTACGGAACCCTAAAAGCACAATTCGCCCATCGTCTCAATAGATTTGTTCTTGCTAGTGCTTTTGCTGGCTTTTGCCAAATTTCATAACATTAACCATGAAAAAAAATATGATGTTATCTGCTTATACGAAACATGTATGGGACAGGATGTTGATATTTATACTTGAAGTACAAAACAAACCTACGTAATTATTATCTATTTTTAAAGTAAAAATATTTTCCGTTGAAGTTTATAAATACAAATACCTAAAGACATGGCACATTATTACCAACCGATTATGTCATTGATGACTTACAAACAAATTGCTTAGTCTGGATGTTTGACCTCACATTACAAAATAATTATTTAACGTATTAAATCGATACACTAATAGGCTTCGCAGACATCCATTAATCATCATAACCTTTGCTTCGTTCAAGTTTTTAAATCTGGATTTACAATATATTATTTGGGCTATGATGTAAATTAAGTAAATATGGAAAATAACGACGACCTCGGTGGCGCAGTGGCTAAGGTAGGCGGCCAAAGCGCGAAAGGTCCCGGGTTCGATTCCTGGTCGGGTCAATTTGTAAACGAACTTTTCTAAATTGATTTGGGTCTGGGTGATCTGTCGTCTGGTACTCATAGTACAAGGGAAAACCTTAGTTTGAGACCAGATGATTGGTGTGATTGTCTGGCGCATTTATTATTTATTATTATATTACCTATACACGTGTAACATGCCGATAATAATCTATAATGCAGTACTAAAATAATGTTAATAGTTTTGCACATATTTCATATACTACGGTATTACGAATTCCAAAAAATATTATTTTAAATTAGTTATCGTCACACCTTATTGTTAAATTAATAAATGTACAGGTACGTTAATACAAAATTGTATTACATTCATTGACGTTTCTTAAATTACATGTTTTAACATGATGAGAAAACCTTGCTTAACAAGTTTACTTGTAAGTTTATTATGTTTACGTTGATAGTGAAATTGCATATCAGACCACCAATTATTTTTCTCACACAACACCGAAGACTAACTTCTTAAAGTATTCTTAGTGTAGGTAAGTAGCATAAGTTTCTTATCTTGAAAATGTAAAATGGCAAGCAATGAATGGCCAGTATTGCTAATGCTATTAGTAGGTATTGTCTTTGGCTAAGAACAAGTGCACGGTTTTCGTTCACATTTTCTGTACTTATGTATGTAAGCCTGAACTTATTTATAAGATTGTTAGATATTTACAAGAGTAGAGATGTAAATCATTACCTGAACTGAACTTGATACTAGTAAATTCACATAAAATAAATTAACGGGTCAAAACGCGATACCATTAATAAAATTACAAAGTAAATAGTTCGTATTAACTACTGAATAAAAATGGTGTCGCGTTTTGACCCGTTAATTTATTTTAAATATTTAAAATGGAACGCGAAAGTCTATATATAGTAAATTCACTGTTTCGGAGTTGAAGTGCGTACATAATAATTGTTAAAAGATAAATCTAAAAGAAATTTTCTTTAGTACAAAACTTAAAAAAAAGTTCACTCTCATCCGTAACTAGCTCTTTATTCTCGACCAATTAATGGATTTGGAAGTTAAGGCACAAGTATTGACGTGTCTAGTGACGCAAACAGTGGAAGGGAACATTCATATAAAAGTGTTTTTACACGAGTGTGGAATAGAAGTGAATAAGAAAAAAAATAAATCCAAATGTATTGAGTATTACCAAACTTTCACCAGCAATACGGTTCCCGCCAAAGAAAGTATTCCAACAAAGCCCTACGGGAATTCCAATATCAGACTACAGCGTATTCAGCGGCTGCAGTCTGCGGCGCAAAAAACAACCAACACTTCACCTTTAACATCGAATTGTGGAACTGGGTGAATCCGCCTGGGCAACATCGTTCACTTAAACACATTACGGGCGTGTTGGCGAAACTTTGCCTCGGGAGACACCGGGAAAACAATCGCTCCGCTCTGGGAACTAACTCATGGGCCCGCGATAGTTCGCCGCGAATTGGCATAGAGTTCGTTACAAATTCTTTCCTAATTGGCCACTGGAATGCCAGAATGGCGCTCAGAAATTGTTCGCTCGCTTTTTTAGCGTTTGCGTGGTTTTGAAATGTTACTGGCGGGCGTGGTAGTTTTATTAATTAGGTACACTGTTCTAATTGTAATGAAAGGAATTGTTTTTACAACTGCGATGGTTTGCGCGATCTAGGTTCAAGCTTGCAGTTGCTTCATTTGTTATTTAATACAACCCGTAATTGTTGTACCCGTAGGACCAAACAGACTTCGTCCTGTCAAAAAGATTTGGAATGTGTCTTGACTCCAAATTTTAGTTAGAAAACGTTTGTACTGGAAAAAGGAAAGGGCAATTATTCGAATTTTTCTCACCGTAAAAGTATCCATGGACTTCAACGAACATTGTAAAAAAAGAATTGTCAAAATTGGTCCAAGCGTTGCGTTGCGATCCATGTTTATATAATAGATATGTGAAAACATTTTTTTTTCTTTCAATTAAAGTTTATTACTTTTGACAGAATTTTCATTCTATCCCTTAAAATAATTTAATTTCCAAAAAAACCTAATATAAAAAAAAAACTTCCTCATGAAACTATTTCAAAAAATTATGGGGTGCAATTGTTTATGGGTACCTACATCAGTGCTAGTCCGATGAAGATATAAGTTGTAACAAAACAGCATAGTTAGTCGCTTAAAAGAGGTACATTATTTGGGTAAGCTTATCATTACCTCCCCCCCTCACACACACACGCGATTTACACACGCTGTTTGTGAACATTCCTCATTTCCTTCGAAGTATAAAAATGCAATCAATGGAACAGTTAATATCTAATACCTTTTATATTTTTCCAGAAGAAATGTTTCATTCTTATTTCATTCGTATTGAATACAAAATTCAACAGAAAATAAAAACAAAAGCGTCATAAAATCAGAAACAAGATACAATCGCGAGCATTCGATCTTGATTAAAATAGAACAAAACAACAAAAGTTCACCGTAATAGAAGACGGTATCTGCTTGCACACAAACTTGCGTTTTCTCCTGAGGGTTCATGTCGACGCCATTGCAATGCCGGTAGAGGTGTTTAAGAGTTCCGTACCCAACAGATAACGGAAGATGTTATTGAAATTGTTTTCGAAAAATATGTTCTACTTACCATTAGGTAAGTAAAACGTATAAAGGCATTAGCTTAAATGCAGTTAACCCATATACCTATTAAGTTGTGTTAAGCTAAAAAGCAATGGAACTATTCATTCTAAGTTTCAATATATAAATAAAATACACACTAATTGTTGGGATTATCATTACAAGTAGCACAACGAAAAATTTTGTATGAACTATTTGTGATTATGATTTAAAGTTGTGTTTGTTTATTGCTATACGTAAATAAGTTGAGTACAACTATGTTTCAAGGTTTATCTTAACACAATAAATAAATAAATTATATATTTTTAAAAGTGCTTGGAAAATTGCCTTATAAGTAAGTGGAATTAGGACTACGGCAGATATAGCCGTTCTAGCTGAATTAACACAACGATTTTTAAAGAATTATGAAAATGTTTAATACTTCAAAAACTATACTACGATGTTTAAAATTGTCAAAGTTAAACCTATACAAAATCCTGAACTGTATTGAAACCTAATAAGTATATATTGCCCGCCATCTCAAAAATAATGACGTATACAGAACCCTACTCTTAAAACGAGTCTTTGTGGCACTTAGCTGGTGTTTATTCAGTTAAATAATTATTTGCAACTCTTTGCTGTCATTGTATTGACGTGTAAATAAAGGAAAAATTTATATGTTGTAATAAACGGTATATATGTATAACGGAAATTGTACGAAAAAAAATCTAAATGCATATCCATACTAGTATTATAAATGCGAAAGTAACTCTGTTTGTCTGTTTGTCTGTCCAGCTTTCACGCCCAAACCGCAGAACCGATTTCGATGAGATTTGGTATAGGTATACGTTGAACCTCTAAAAAGGATATAGGGTAATTTTTGTTTTGAAAATAATGGGGGATGGGGGTAATACCGTCCTTGAAAGTTTATATGGGAAAATGTTTATTTTTAAGTTATGTGAAATTTAGCACAAATATAGCTCGAAACATGGATTAAAATATGGGCTACTTTTTGTTACGAATATAAGGGGAGATAGGGGCAAAACCGACTCTGACCGAATTAAGCTCACGCGAACGAAGTCGCGGGCGGCCGCTAGTTATAAATAAATAAAACCTGTAGATACGACAGGAGGAATACCTAGTTTCGGTAATAATCTTTCATATTTATGTTTATTCGCATTTGGATATTTTATTTTGTTTAACGAAGTTTAATACTGATAAAAAAAGAATTAAACACTGACAACCCACATCCGTAAGGCTGACCATCAAAAGGTATATTGTGTATCTTTTCACATTTTTTTATCAAAAAAAAAAAAATAGATATCAGAAACACATTACGCCAAATTGCTTTTACCTATTAACGTTTCGCCGATTTCTCTTAGGATGATACGTAAAACCGTTCCCTGTTCCCCAGTAAATGTGATGATTCCTGTTCCATTAGGCATCAGATTCGCTGCTATTCGTTGTCGGTCACGCGATGTCAGCATTATCACTGAGCATAACACGTTCTTTCAGTGTGGGCACAGTTTTTGTTTGGGCTCGAGAAAATTGGCCACGGCGGCTCTTCTTGTGTTATTATGATTCCTGTACCGCTTAAGAAAGTAGGTAGTAAATTAACTGCAAATTATAAATCGATTTTTAGTGTTAATGCCATCCTAAGAGTTTTATAGCTCTCGAAAAAACATTAATTATTTGCTCATACATAACTCTTGACAGCTCCTAAGAAAATATTTTTCTTCATCGAATAATACTAAACCTCATAGAATTCGTTTTAGTACGTATCGTACAGTAAATTTTAGTTTCCAAAAATCAAAAGCGTGAATTAAATTTTCGATGTCACATCTTTATGTAAATGAATTTAAATTTGATGAAACGCAAATAATACTTACAGCTACTTACGAACCATTTCATATCCGCTGATGACAATTTATTGTCTTCACTTTATGACAAAATACCTGCGTAATTAAAAGCCACAACATAAAATAAATTTAATTACATGTTATTAGCATGTTGCTTATATTCATGTTCGGTAAAAGGGCGGGTGTTCCTCGTTAGTTATTAAATCGTAATTAGAACTTTGAGTTTAATGAAATCTTATTACTTAAGCTTTCAATAGAAATACTTCAAATTAAGTCTATAATTTCTAAAGAAAACGCACGATTTATGTGGGGTACAAGTTTTAGAAGTTTTGTATTTTGATAATAACTTTAATAATTGATATTCTAAGCTAGCAATAACTTCGAATATCATTTTGCTTCTAAAAAAATAAATATGGACGACAGTACATACATTAAGGTTAACACTAGCAGCTCTATATTAGTTTTTACACTTCTAACATAAGGGCGTTACATAGTTCAAAGTGTATTGACGTGCTTTTGACTGTACATACGTGGAATCGAAATCCAATTGATATAGAAATAGAAACATATTTATTTAATGTAAACATAAAATTAGTTACATCAGAAAATAAAATAACAATAGGTACAAACGATGAAAAGGAACCTACTCAGCATGTGTCAGGGGGGGGGGGGGAGAGGACTGCCCGACCCTGGTCTTCCATATGTGCCTAGAGAGTGAGCACTACTGCACCTTACATAATAGTTGCATATTACATAAGTGAGCGTTTTCAAGGCGGGCCCTAAAAACGAATACATACAATTTTAATGTGTTAACAATATTGCATTATGTTAAAAACCAATAATTCTTAACTTTGGAGTTGAGATAACTTCATTGTTCCAAAATAGATTAGGGACGTGCCGTCGTCGCCCCTGCAAATAAATTGGCATTTACCTAAAATTTAAGTGTAACGTGTCTCCACAACGCTATTTGTGTAAGTGAAAGTAAGCGAAAAGCGATGCTCTGGAAGTTCCTAATATGGGCTTTCTTTAATGAATATTCATTGCTTCATTTGCTTAAAGAACAACCATACATCATGACGAGAACGCGTCTCCGCAAAATGCGCCCCTACCGAACTTCAACGTGTAATAAATACGGAATGAATATAGATCCAATAGCAACGTGTGTTTATGGCAAAATTTACATAATACCGACAGGTATTACTAGAGTGCATTATCTTAGAATGTGTACGACTATTTTCTAAAGGTACTTATATCATGAAGGAAATTACGAAGAGTCTTTATGAGTCTTAATATAAGGTACACGTTTTTCGTTGGTCGCGTTTTTTTTGCAACCGATGTCGATGCTTGATGTAATATGAGAGATATTTAAGAGAGAGGGGACTTAGGGATTTGTCGCTCGAACTGGAACAGCCAGACTAGTGAAATTCCTCCACCTTACAGAAGACTGCAGCCAAATAACAATCATTTTGGTTTTGTAGTATTTCTGCGTGTGAGTAAGGTTTCCAGAGCTCCTAGGGAGGTGCTACATTAGTAGCAGGGGTCAAGCCTTCAAGGTAAGGGCGACAAGTCCAGTAATAGCTTTATTATACCTACTGTATTTGTCGCTCTTAAGCTACAACCTCATCAGCAAAACCTGTATGATATGGTCTAAACCGTTGCAATAATATATGCTTTATCTGCAAACACAGAAAAAAGAGTAAACAGTTCATTATTTTAATTTCTGATTCTGATGAGTGTTTGTTTATGTTATTTGCAATTTTTTTAATCGAACTATTTGATTAAACCAGTTTATCAAAACCACAGGAATTTAATTCATAATAGACTACACTAATACTATAAAGAGGAAAGATTTGTATTTTGTGGATTTGTATGTGTGTCAGTGTATTTCAAATGAACAAACTTAAAAACTACTGTGCCTATTTCGAAAATTATTTCACCATTAGAAAGCCACGTTCACCTTGAGTAAAATAGGATTTATTTTTTGCTGAAAAACATTAGAAATCCTAACTAAAAACTTAATTAACGTTGCCCAAGGTGTAAAAAGTAACTACACTCGTACGAAGTCGCGGGCGGCAGCAAGTTTTTAATAAACAAACATACCGTACGTTATACCTACGCCACAGGTTCTCAGAAATTAGAACTTCAACTGCTGTTAGCTAAAATCGATTATTATGATAAGTCAAAGTCGAAATTAATTTATCCAATTTACGCTTTTACAACCGTTATGAAAGTCAAATGAAGCTGTTATCGTTCCGAGAGGAACTGAATAAAGGATTTTAAAGATGTTTTTAAAGTACGTACACCTTTTGCCACATAAAATAGGTCGTACAACATTTTAGATAGTGAGTGTCGACTGATGAAGGTTTGGGTCTAAGCTGCGCAATGGAAAATTATTCAGATTAATTACGAGCTAAAACTTTTAGTTGAGTGACATACCTACCTAAATTTTCTATATAAAAGCAAGCTAGGCTATTTAAGATTTTTATGCAATTTACATCCTGCAAAATTAGCAATAGCACTTGAACATTTACATAAGTATTACGAATGTAATCTACATGAATAAAAAAGATTGACTTTGACTTTGACCAGTAAAATCAACCTCTTATTTGTCATGTACAACCTAATTTATATTGTCTATTTTTTTTTAAATTTGTTTTTAAGATTAAGATAACATCATAATTTCCTTTTTAAAACTTAGATATTGTATTTAGTCTTAACTGTAAAAGATCGTAGTTACTCTTCACATTTTCTAATGTATACCCATTAAAATGTTTCATGCAAGATTGAAAAAATATGGAAAACACAAATACGAGGGAAATATTGTTACACGAAAGCTTACCTAGCCATTTCCAAGTTAGCGATCGAACGTTACGGCTCATTATAGGGCTTGTTATGTGGTCCGCAGTATGCAACATGAAGCATCTAACAGAATAAAACACAATGATATTAAATAATGCCAAAGATGTAACCAAGTACAACAACTTAAATCTTCGGTTGTATTTACATGTATCTAACTACTATAGTTAGTTCCTACGGCAGCTAATTATACACCGTTATTTTTTATTTACCATAAAAAATTTAATGACGAATGTAGGAAGAGGTCTTAATCGTAAATGTGAAAACCGATTTTTTTTTCGGGTAATAATGACAGAGTTATTACGTTTTGTATTTTGCCGAAATTAGCAACAAATGTGTTGTCATCCATCGTATTACTCAATGAAACTGTTAGCTCACAACATCACAATGAAATACGTATCTACGACATCTTGTCTCTCCTTCCCTTTCTCAAAGAAAAACAAGTTCTCACGATATCGTAATAAGGTTGAGATTGCGCTAGCAATGCCCACTCAGCTGAGCTCCCGATAGGTTCGCGAAGCGTAATAATAATGAAATTAGTCAAAACACTTTCATTTTTTGTAATTCTAACTTTCCCTTCATAATTTATCTGGCTAAGGACAGTCAAAAATTACGGTTTAGTTATTAGGTATCTACCTAGTTGTCGAAAATATCAGGTATTCATAACTAAGCAAGTACTTACCCACAATTAAAACGAATTTTGGCGTATTTAGAAAGCTAGAATCACACCTATTATAACAAATCATTTGCATTATGTACACTACACTTTTACACTATCTTAATACGTGTAGATAGGTAGCTATCTACATGTATTTCAAGAACTGTTCGAAATGTCCACCTTCGTTGGCAATGCACAGACGCGCTCGTTTCTGTAAATTTCCTTTTAAGGAATTAAGTACACTTTGTTGTTGTTTCACTTGGTTAAAAGCGTCTAAAATTCGCTGTTTTAAAACTTTAACACTGTTCGGTTCACTGTCATAAACAAGTCGCTTAATCTCACTCCATGAAAAAAAATCGAGTGGGGTAAGGTCAACGGTCAACACGAAACTGGATGGTTGCGCGGGCGCAGGGCAGGGGTTGTTATGCGTGTGTGTGTGCGCGTTAACATAGACAAGGAAACGATGCGATTATTCAATGAAAACGTAGTATTGATGCGCGCTAGTCGTAGTAAAATGATAGATTGCCTGTTATTTCCTTTTTTAAACAGATAAATTACTAACTCCGTTTTTTTAATTTATACATACACAAATGTATTATGTAACTGATACTGATAATGTGGTTAAAATTTTTCTGGTCAATAAAAAATATTCCTGTATATATGTTTTAGATTTTAAAAATAAGTCACCCAAATACAAATTGCGATGTTATTAGGTATACCTAATATAATAACCGGGATTTTTACAGCTTAAGACATATATGTCTTCTCAATTAAATTTTTATTTCAATGTTCGGATCAGTCAGGAAAACGGATTTATAAGGTAGATTGCTAAGAGAGGTAGGGCATAGCGATTTATCGCTCGAACTGGAGCAGCCTGACTGGTGAAATACTCGTACCTCCACCTCACAGAAGACCGCAGCCAAATAACAATCACTTCTGTTGTTGTGTTCATGTGTGGGTTTCCAGAGCTCCTGGGGGTGCTACATCATTAATAGCAGGTGTCAAGCCTTCAAGGTAAGGCCGACAAGTCCAGTAACAGATTTATTATGCTGTACTTGTAACCCTTAATCGAAGACCTCAAACCACAAAAAAAAAAGAAAAAGAATTTACTTAAGGTTTATGACTTAAACAATTTAACAATCATATTAGTGGCCAAGGATCACCCGTATTAGCAACCAGATCTATCATTAGGACTTTATCATTTGTTCAAGTCTACTAAAATCGAATATCAAAAATGTGATAATTTTATTTTGTAATACGTTTAAAATAGTGTATTCTGAAGCAGCTTATATAATACATGATTATTTTTCAAGAAATCATTTCAAGATCTTAAATGTTGATTTTGTTAAATCGAATGTGTCAAATTTAAAATTTAAATTTAAATGTTTAGTTCCTAAGATCGGCTAATAGATGGAGTTATCTCCTGTTACATCGCGGTGACAAGATTTTCCGTCGGTTTAATAGGTAGCCAAAGTTATTCTGTCAATACATTTCCTAAATCAAGAACAAACAGTGGTTTTATTTAAATAGTGCAAATAAGTCCAAGAAGTCAAAGAGGTCAAATAGTGAGTGAAGTGAGAGAGGAGAGGCCAGGTCAAGAGTTCAACATTTTGGTCCTACGGAGTCGGATGACTGTAAGGTCATAATTTTTGATTAGTGGTCTGTGAGTGACCACAACCCCGCGCTCGCAGTGGACTGCTGCGGCTAAGGCGTGGGTCTCCAGCAGCTAACCAGGAGGTAGCTGTAATTCTGCAGGTAACCAGAGGGCAGCCGAGATTTGGCGGCGGTTCTGGAAGCGGCAAGAACCTATGCTCGATTTTTGCTAAATGTCATAGAAACTTAGAAAGTTTTTCAAGTAACTTTAATAATTAGCACAATGAATAAGTTATTGAATGTGCAAACTGACTTACGAAAGTCAATTGCGAAGGGTTTAGTTAACTTCAAGAAAAGCCCTAAGGACAGAATTAGCAAGGAGTATGTAGAAGCTAGACTTGAGAATTTGGAAAGAGATTGGTCTCTATTCAGGTCAAACAATACCAAATTGCATGAAATTTCGAATCCAGATGAGTTAGCTTGTTCAGAATATGTCAAGACGGAAATTTACGAAATAACTGAAGAAGAGTATTTAGTTTACAAGTCTTTATTGAAAGTAGCTATTGGTAAATTAACTGATCAGGAGCGTGAAACTAATGTAAACTAAGTTGGTAACGTGTCCAATCATATTGTACGACTTCCTAAAATCACCATTCCTATATTTTCAGGCGCTTACTCAGAATGGACTACTTTTCGGGATTTGTTTCTATCTTTAGTGCACAACAATCAGTCCTTAGATAATGTACAAAAGTTACATTATTTAAAAACTCACTTGTCTGGTGAAGCCGAACAATTGATTAGATATACGCCAATTTCAGCCGCAAACTACAGTCGATGCTGGTATCTACTAGAAAAAAGGTACAATAATAAGAAATTTATAGCCAATTGTATTTTGAGACGTTTGTTTGGTCAAAAAAAGCTACTTAACGAATCAGCAACGGGTTTGAAAGAACTTTTAGATACCACCATGGATTGTGTAAATGCATTAACGAATATTGAAGTTGACGTAAGTACATGGGACGTCATCATTATTCATATTGTTGCTTACAAGTTAGATGCAGAAACGCGCAAAAATTGGGAATTACATAATTCTGATACGGAGTTCAATAATTTGCCAACTTTAGATCAATTCAAAACTTTTTTGGAAAATCGTTTCCGGGCGTTCGAGTTTATTGATTCCAAAAAAAGCACACAAGATTATGGTAATGGTCCATATTCCAAGCCAAAAGTTATGCTGTCCGCGAACACTACTAACAGAATTACTTGTGAGTACTGCTCAGAAGAACATAAGTTATGTTTCTGTAAAAAAATTGTAAAATTAGACTTAGACCAGAGGCGCGATTTTGTGCGAAAGAATCGAATTTGCTTCAATTGCTTGGGTAGCAACCATAGCAGTTACCAATGCAATAAATTAACTACGTGCAGGATTTGTCATAGGCGGCATCACTCTCTTTTACATTTGGATTTGGAAAAAACTAATGAAACTAAACCTATTGAAAATACAAATGCTGCAAGCAGTGCTGCACCAATAGTTTCATGCACCACAACTAGGACACCTAAGTATGGGCAAGTTTTACTTGCTACAGCTCTAGTAAATGCCACGTCTAAATCTGGTGGGCAACAGGTAGTAAGAGCCTTAATCGATCAAGGTTCGCAAGCGTGTTTTGTTACAGAGGCTGTAGTACAACTGTTAAGGCTCAAAAAAGAAAAGGTAAGGGGTTCTGTTACTGGATTGGGAGACAAAATTGCAACTACATTTAGTCATGTAGTAACCATTCATCTGCAGTCGAGGATAAATGGTTTTCAGATCAAACTTAAGGCTTACGTTCTTAAGAACTTAGTGGTCTCTCATATACCAGAACAGCAGATACACTCCATCAATTGGGTAGAATTAGATCATATCTGCTTAGCTGATCCCCAGTTCAAAACTCCCAAAAAGATAGATTTGCTGCTAGGCGCTAATGTTTTCAGTCAAATTCTAAAAGAAGGAATGCAGAAAAGTCCTGATGGTTTACTTATTGCCCAAAATACAACATTTGGATGGATCGTTTCTGGAACAGTTGATAGTGACCATCGGAATCCATGCCAAGAAACGTCTAAAATAAAGGTGATGCACGCACAAATAAAGGAAGATGACACATTGAAAAGATTTTGGGAAATTGAAGAACAATCATTTACTAAGAACAAGTTATGGACAGAGCAAGAGCAAAAATGTGAAGAGTTTTTCGCGAGAACAACAAAAAGAACATCTGATGGACGATACATTGTCAAGTTACCATTCCGCGAAGATCAACCAACTTGTAAAGGTGGCAACTCCAGGCAAATAGCTGTAAAGAAATTTGAGGCATTAGAAAGAAGGCTATCGAAAGATTTGGATTTGAAGAAAAGTTATGCTGATGTAATAAAAGAGTACTTACTTTTAGGACACATGAGACCTGTGAAAAAGTGTGACTCAAAAACAGATGAAGCTGTCTACTTACCTCATCATGCTGTTGTTAGGAATGATAAAACAACTACAAAAGTGCGCGTGGTCTTTAATGCTTCTAGCAAGAATAGTTTTGGTGTATCGCTTCACGACGCTCTGATGGTGGGACCTAAGCTTCAAGCTGATTTACGTCATCTGGTGTTGCGCTGGAGATAACATCCGATCGTACTGGTGGCTGATATCGTGAAAATGTATCGGCAGGTTCTTATATCAGAAGAAGACGCTATGTATCAGCGAATAGTGTGGCGTGAAGATCCCGAATCTGAAATAGAAGAATTTGAATTATTAACAGTCACCTTTGGAACAGCTTCCGCACCATACTTAGCAGTTCGAGCATTAAATCAAGTAAGTTATGATGAAGGTAAAGACTTACCTCTCGCTGCATCTAAGGTAGCACAATCATTCTATATGGATGATTTAATGACAGGATGCGAAGATGTTACAGAAGGAATGGAATTGTATAAGCAAATGAAAGAGGTATTATTACGAGGTGGATTTCCATTACAAAAATGGAATAGCAATGATAAGCAATTACTGTCACAAATAAATATGATGGTAAGTCAAAGCGAAAATGTTATAACAAAGCAAAAGAACACACTAGAACTGAATAATAAAGAACAAATGATAGAAGTAAAAGAAACACAAAAGGACACTAATAAAATGCAGGACAAAGATATAGACATAAAAGAAGATAACATAACTAAGATTTTAGGTATTACCTGGGACAGAAGCGAAGATCAGTTGCGGTACTCGGTGAATCTTCCCACGACGTCGCCGGGACCTGAAACAAAAAGAATTATATTATCAGTAATAGCACGATTATTTGACCCTCTGGGATGGTTATCTCCCAGCATAATTATTGCAAAAATGTTCATCCAAAAATTATGGCTTGCAGGCATTACTTGGGATGAACCAATTCCAGAACAACTAAAAAGGGAATGGCATACTTACCGTGATGTGTTACCTCATCTTACATCTGTTCGCATACCTCGATGGTTGGGTACTTTGGGCACTGAAAACACTCGCGAAGTACATGGATTTTGTGACGCATCCAAATTAGCTTACGCAGCAGTAGTGTATCTACGGGTGATCGATCCTCAAGGCACATGCACTTTGCATGTGTCTTTGCTGGCCGCCAAGACCAGAGTCGCTCCAATTAAGCAAGTTAGCATTCCTCGCTTAGAATTATGCGGTGCTACTCTTTTAACACGACTATTGTTGGAAGTAGCCGAAGAATTAAAAGTTCCCAGAAGTGACATCAAGGCATGGACAGATTCAACAGTAGTGCTAGCATGCTTGAATAGTCATCCTAGCAGGTGGAAAACTTTTGTGGCAAACAGTTTCAGAGATTTTAACAACTCTTGATTCATCACAGTGGTTTCACGTATCGACTAAAGAAAACCCAGCAGATTGTGCTTCACGAGGTATTCAGCCTGATACACTTTCAAGTAATGAGCTTTGGTTTTCTGGTCCGAATTTTTCGCGTGAACCAGATATTACTTATACCAGACCAAAAAAATGTAAATGAAACCATGGAAGAAGAACATGTTAAGTCACATTTTAATACAATGGGTGAAGATTCTATACTACAGCGTTTCTCTTCTTTACCACGTTTGCTTAGAGTGATAGCAAATTGTAGGCGATTTTACCAATGGAGTGAGCAACATAAGAAATACTTATCTAAAGAGGAAATAGCTAATGTATTATTTTGCTGTATGTAATGTAATAGAAGAATTTAATTAAGAATATTTACAATAGTAAGACCAAGGTTTTTTGAAAGTCTAAAAACTCAAAATTAAAATCTTTACGTTATATTTAGATCATCAAGGAATTATGCGAGTGAGTGATAGAATACAGGACAATCATAGTAATCACAAGAGACCAAACACTCTATCGTACTTTCCAATACATCTTATTCGGGTAAGCTCTTGATCACAGGTACACATCAAAATATTTTATACGCAAGCATACTGTTGACGATTAAAATTACTACTTAACTGGATAGCAGGTATCAAAACTTTAGTTCAAAATGTGTTACTTGTGTTGGATAGAGGATTCGACATCAATTTATGGGTAGGATAGTAGAAAAGCACTCGGGTAGTGATGACGTAACCCACGTGGTCACCATTCGTGTAAGATCATCTACAATTAAGAGACCCACATCTAAGTTGTGTGTTCTGCCTGTTCATAATAATGATTAGTTTTAGTACGTAGTTTGTTTTAAGTTTTGTCCACTGTTTAAAGTTTAAACTGTACATAATAACGAATAATAAGGTGTAAAGTGTTAAAATGTCTTTATACTGTTTAAAAGTGCGTGTTATTTTACATTTATAAAGTTTGATGTTTTATTGTTATTTATTGTTAGTTCATTTATTTGTTTTAATAGTTCAATAAGTAAGTTACGGTGGGCGGATTGTTAAATTTATTTAAAAAGGCCATTTTGCACTAAATGCCCTTGGTGGGCGGAAATGTTAAATCGAATGTGTCAAATTTAAAATTTAAATTTAAATGTTTAGTTCCTAAGATCGGCTAATAGATGGAGTTATCCCCTGTTACATCGCGGTGACAAGATTTTCCGTCGGTTTAATAGGTAGCCAAAGTTATTCTGTCAATACATTTCCTAAATCAAGAACAAACAGTGGTTTTATTTAAATAGTGCAAATAAGTCCAAGAAGTCAAAGAGGTCAAATAGTGAGTGAAGTGAGAGAGGAGAGGCCAGGTCAAGAGTTCAACAGATTTAGTAACACAAATAAAAGAACGATCCGTGTGCCAACAGTTATAAGAAAAATAATGCGTGCTTTTGTTAGAATTGTTAAATTTTCGAGGTAAATTTGGGTGAAATTGGAAACGAATGAAATTTAATAAATGTTGTATAGAATAATAATTATTATTTTAATTGTATTATAAGGAGGAATACTAGGAGCTCTACAGAATGGAAAGCCTCCGACACGACTGAATTTATTTTTTTATATAATTGTATTTTTTAAGTTTTACGACAAGTATGTAAATACGCTAAGTTTTGTCGCACATCTATAGGTTTTGAATGAGGTAAACTTTTTTATTACAACTATCCAACTGAAATGCATTTTCGAAATTAAAACTCTGACGGCACAATACAAAGCGGTTAAAATTAGTAAGATAGGAAATCAAAGTCATAAAAGTAATTTTAAATATGTTTAAACAAAAGCGCAACCGCGTTTTTGTATTACACCATTCCAGAGCAAGTGTGCGCTGAAGCGTTGACCCTTGATTCGGTCTCGATAAGACCCGAAAATACTTTGTCGACCACTATACCGACGAAATTGGGTCGTATAAATAAATAATTTTACGATGTTACCCTCACAACTAACAGTTAACGACCTGCCCTTAAAATTGTATAAAACTCGTAAAAACCACAAGTACATAGCACTCAGTTTCATTGGCGTAATAATGTGATGATGACAGAGCTGATTGTCCTCTTGTAAATAATTTCCTGGACCCTTCAATTAAGAATTGGTTAAAAGTTTTTTTATTACATTAACTACTAAAATAATAGATAGACTATAAAAACTAACAATTAAAATTATTTTCAGCTCTCTATGAAATATGAACTATAATCTTCAATTAAAGCCCTTTGTGATATCACAAGAAACTGTATTCTTTTGATTTCAATAGTATACTTTAAACATTATAATTAAAAAAATATAAAATACATATATACAAGAAAATAAGCCCATGAGACTGCCATCTTTTTCTGTATTTTTTTTATTATTACCATTATATTATGTTAGGTGCACAAAAATATATGATAGAT
The DNA here is from genome assembly GCA_037074685.1 of Glyphodes pyloalis. Classification (NCBI taxonomy): domain Eukaryota; kingdom Metazoa; phylum Arthropoda; class Insecta; order Lepidoptera; family Crambidae; genus Glyphodes; species Glyphodes pyloalis. The sequence continues at coordinate 5,933,594 of JAYKKO010000008.1, forward strand.
GTTTTATTTTTCTATTGAAATAAAAACATTTTTAATAAAAAGTTTATAGAAAGATTAATAAAGAATTAACAACTTTGTTGTAGAAAATACGTTTCCGCTTACTCTCGGCGTATTTATTTAGCAATAATTATGCCAGTCAAAAGATTACTCAAAAATTAAAGCGAAAGACCTCGCATTACAAGTCAAAGCTTTCAGAGTATCGCATTACGTTATTTGGCAGGCAAATTGCGCTATCATACACTTCGGTTGTCGGTACGAAGCGCCCCGAAACTTCGCCCAGCTCAACTGATGGTCCAACTTGTACAAAGAGTTCCTCGTTTGCTGCTGAACACATTTCATCAAAGGACCTTTCAATTATACCCACCTTGCAAACTTATTCACCTATTGGTGTACCGCGAAGGAATATCCAATGTATAATTTCACTAAACGAGCACCGAATTAATGTTTGTGCTTTAACGGATCTGTAACAGTTATTTTCTTAATTACATGGTGTGTAGGAAACTTTTAAAGCTTTTAAAGCTTAATAACTATGTTAACCTGTTTTATAAAAAGATAAGCTTATATTAACTTAAATACCTACTTGAAATATTACGACCGGTAATGCTAAAAAGATCAAAAAATCTATCAACAATCCTCTTGAATGGCAGTGTAGTGTGGCCGGTTTCTTGAGCGGAAAAACAAATACTGCGTGTCAATGCTGAGGCTACACTGGATGTGCGGAGGGATGAGGAAATGCGTGCGTCAGGAACTACCCTGTTTGCGACAGTCTTCAGTGTCCAGTGTCCAAACATTGCAGACAAACTGCAAGAAGGACCTACGGTGGTACGGTCGGGGCACCAAATTTGCTAGGCCGCCTTTTCAGGGACCGGCAGAAAGTTACAAATACATATACAACAAAAGTTGGCTTGACGTCTTAGGGGTCGACATGCGGTCCATTTGGCTTACCACTAGGAATACGGATAAAATTAAGCCTACTTAAAATTTAATTACCGATTTTTATCCATGTACATGTTGCTCATGTGACGCAAATCTAGGCTAACAACTACTTTATATTACCGTATCAGTAATAGAATAATAATGCCAGTATAATTCACGTTTAATTACGTCTCTAACTACAAAATAATAAGGAATGCTTGCGTGCACAATAGTCATTCACGCTTGCCCAAGTAGGTACCTACCTAATTATTTTTAGCCCCAAGATTTCATGACTTCCACACTTGAGGTGAACTTCGAGGCTTAATTTTGGGTCTACTCATTACATCATGTGTGTGTTTTATTGCCCTAATAGTTAGGAATAAAAACAGGAAAGTGCGATTCTGTGAAGAATTTAATATTTCATTGTTTTTTTAAGTTATTTAGTTTTAAAATGTTCCAAATTCGTTTACCTATTAATGAGGAGCGAAACAGTCTCTAATTTCAAATTTACTTTTCATATCAGCTGTCATCAGTCGTTCGTTTGTAGTATTTAGCTTACGCCTCGAATTATTTATTACCATTCGTAACTTGTAGATTCGTTTTTCAAATATTGGAACCGGACACTAATGATCCCAAAAAATGTTTAAGACGAGAAAATGTTGAAATGTCAAAGAAGTAAATTAAGTTTCAAAGTTGCCTTAAGTAAATCTCCTACTAAAATAATTTACTACATTATTAATTCACGATTTGAAATTCATGTAATGGTCGGTATTTGAAAATGTCAATTGAAAGGGCGACTTCGCCGGAAACTTTTGTTATTGTTTCGTTTATTTCGGAGATACCAAACTTTTGTCTTGTTAAATGTTAAAGCTATAAATCAAAATTCAGGACAAAGTAATCTTCTGTTGAAGCTGTATTAATTGCACAATTTATCAGAACGTTTACATTTGATGTACCTACGTAATGTTTCTGGGTACAAAATTAAATTTTGTTTTAAACAGCACTTATTTAATTGGTTACTTGTCTTTACTGGATTTTGACATTGTTAATAATTCAAGTTATTAAAGCTCAAAGATGGCAAAAGAACTCTCGAAAAATTTCAAACTTGAATGCTTTCCATTCAATGTTATCAGTCCTGCAAATATGGAATGTGAAAAAATGGTTGAATGTACGTTTCATGTTTATTTTCATTAAATTTGATGTATTCTAAAAATTAAACAGTGTACAGTATGTTAAACAATTACGGTTCAGACTATTTGCCTGGTAACCTCTATCATAAATATCAACCAGAATGTAGGGTTTATTAAAGTGACAAAACATTTACCGTTTTTAAACATTATCTTTAATTATTTTTTTAATGTCAAATAAATTAACTCTATCAAACCCGTATTTTAGTTATGATTTTGAATAAATAAAATGTATCCGATGTTTAATTCTCTGCAAATGAAGAAGCTAGAAGTATTTCATTCAATTTTGTCGGCACTTGACCGGGCCTCTTCATAACTATGTCTGTTAATACGATATAGGTACATTCTAAAGGCTGGATTGAAGCAGTTATCGTCCCGGGACTCATAAAAAGAGATTGCTTCCACTCCGGCGACGTTTTATTGACTTATTAACATCGATATCAGATCGTAACACTTGATTCTTTGATCTTCGTCAAACATTTACCGAATGTGTTACACTTTGACCGAACGAATTTCTTAGCGAGTCTCTCAGGGATTTCATAGATAGACAATAATCTGTGAGAAAAAATAGCTGAATTATTTTGCCCTTTGAGTTTGAAAGATTAAAGATCTACTTTGCTATAAAGCTCAATATTAAAGATGTTATGGCAGATCTATTGAGGTTCGATCAAGTCTGATAATAATTGTAGACGTTGATGGAGACGCATAAACTTCTAAGTATTAAGACGTTATAATGAAATGTAACTGATCTATTATCTTAAAATAATTAACGTGGGCGTGTTTATGATTGATAAACCCATTTAGGTAAACATTTAAAGGATTTAGATGAAATTTGGTAGGTTACATTTATATATGAAAATATCACATTACAATTTATTTCTAATCTCTGAATAGTGTGAATATAGTCGCGGGCAACAAGTACCTAATATTGTAAAACTGAAGCATGATGTGTAATTCTTTACTTCGAAAATAATTTGAAATTGATAATAGATACCATATTTGTTCTGTAAATTTTCATCATAAAAGCGTATGTCTTCAAATTTTTAAAACAATGCTCATGAAAGTTGGCATGGTTTGAGGTGATACTGCAAGTTAGGACATATGATCTGCGAAGACGTCATATCGCAGAAGGAGGCCGCCGAGCGGGAGCGGGAGGACGACCCCTCCGCTCCCGCCTGCCGCCGAAGAAGGCGGCTGAGGGCGCGGCGGCGATATAACCGCGCCCAGTTACCGCGTGGGGACCGGCCGGCTGATGGTGTGAGGGCACCTCAGCTGGCATTGCACCGGTCTCCACTGCGAGGTGGGGATGGTTCCGTTAGACCGGCCATCCCCAGGATCCCCCCCAACACAATGGAGGGAGTAGACGGAGCCGCGTAAGCGGCTGTTCCGCCGGCGGCGTCGTGGAAGTAAAGGCTGAGCCGATCTCCCATGGCGCCGCCATTAAGGCGATGAAGGTCCAACCGGGGGGTTTTAGTGGGTAGTCCGAGGTAGGTAGGTAGGTGGGAGTCCCACACACGCCGTCACCCTCCCTCGGGGTGACGGTACGGTGCATCAAGCATTTCCCCCCTCAACAAAAAAAAAAAGTTAGGACATATGAAAATTTATATTCCAAATTTAGCCAATATTAAATGCCCTTAATTGTAATTACTTGTGCGTTTTCGTTAATCATTTTAAAGTAATCTATTATGTAGATAAGGGTTAAACAACACGACAATGCACATTAAATCAAGCAGACCGTCATAATTAGATCCAAATATAAGACAAAATCTGGAATGTAAGGATGCGATTCCATGTTTGAATAAATTATTTCATAAATTAAATACCGTACATCTTAAAGTTTACAGCATGTAACAATTGTTTCATTAATTCAAAGCAGACAAGCCACGGTCAAACCATTTCTTTTAAAAAGTTCTAATATTATATACGATGTTAGGCATAAAGTTTATTATGACTCATACTAAAGTATTTTTGCAAAGAAATTAACCTTTATTAGTATTGGCTAAATTCATAAGTATTCACATATACCACAAATACACTATTCAAGCCAATCATAGATGAAACCTGAAGGACTGAAAAAGTTTAAAGGGCACGAAGATAATATGAAAAAGATTCATAAAGAAAGTTTTTTGTTCGATAAAAGAACAGTCCCTACTTAAAGACTTGGTGTATTGTAAATTGTGGCGTCCCAAGTATGATTAAAATTAACATCTTGAGGAACATTTTACTTTTGTTAGCATACACTATTTCGATCAACTTAATCAATTAATTAATATAACGCTACCAACATTTATAGTACTAAATCTATGAAAACATAAAAGGTAAAGCTTTCGAACTTTCAAAATAAAAGAGTATTTAACACTAACCTTAAAACTTCCTGTCAATTTTAAAATGAAAACAATGGAAGTTTAACATTTCAATTGTGAAATACTCTGAATAAATAAAACACAGTCATCACAAAAAGTGTGCGATCAAATAGTCGACTGATTGTACCGGATAGAATTCGAGTATAAAACGACCAGCAAAATCAAAAGGTACATGTGGAAAAATAAATTATATCCTCTTTATTCGTATTGGAGCACGGGCAAGAATATTCAGTTTCATGCGTGGGTAATCATTTCAAAATATTAATTCTGATATCATACAAGTACAGAGAAAATAAGCAAACGACGTAAACTTAGGCTGAATTGGGAATCTTTTTAATTAAGTATGAGACTTATTATACCATTGAAAAAAAAAAGAAAATTAACTACTTACCTACATTTTACATATCTTCTAAAGCTATCCAAAGTAAAATGTTAATTGAACGAGCAAACTAGTTTAGCTCCTAATTTTCTGTATATTGTGATCATCCTAACCGTAACAGAGATATCAACACACTATCTGTGGTCTTTTGTCAAGCGTTATTGGGGCAAAGTTGAGATTAAACAATAAATAATTAGGCCTATCAAATAACACGCTTTTATGCAAGTATTGAAAAATCATTTAATTTCTTGCTTTCAACTCTTTCTGCAGGTTTAAACGAAACTTCATAACAAAAACATTTGTAATAAAGCACACAAATGCATAAAACATACAAGGTGCCGAAAGTGACTTAAAATAGCATTTTTTTCCTAAATGGTGATTTTTATATATCTAACGTGTACCACAAAAATAATAACCGATTATTATTGAATACTGCTTGGTACCCACGCGGGAGGAAAAAGGTCACATTATAGATTCATGCATTGTTCTTACACTGTTCTCTGATTTAATTGAAATAAAATAAAGTGTTTAATTTATTTAAGTGCTACATTTAAAATTACCGCGTCGCCTGCGAATGCGCAAATCGAGCTCTGTTCGTTAAAGTTTCTTCCCTGGCTTTTAACTTCACCTCACTTACTGAAGTCTGAACACCTGCCACCAAAATACGAAGTCTTGGTCAACATAGAAACGACTTCGTTAGTAACAGATTTACATGCTAGGTATGTAGGTATTTCGTTAATTAATTGGCAAAGAAAATGAGAAAAGCAATTTAGTATGCACCTTATGGCCATAGTTATTCATTGCGCAACGTATTTTACATGATCTGTATACTGATTCAAAGGTTCTTTAAACAGCATTTCCTAGATATAATAAACATTTTATCAAAACATCTTTACCATTTTTTTTGTTAGCACAAAACGTCCGTTTTAACGATAACCAAACTCTGACCCTTTCTTCACAGTAAAATGGACCCAAAAAGCCCCCAAGTACGCAGATTTGGTTTTAAGGCTATAGACGGATATACTCTTACACATAATTAGGTATATTTTTTAAATGAATGCTTTTACATTAGGCATCCAAACCAAGTCAAATATCTATCACGATATGTACATACGTTTGTTGTTGAGTGCTTTTATTGGATGGAATTCAAACCTACGGTCCATGGTTCAGGACAGACAGGGGCGATATCATATAGATCTTAATGATTTTGTCACAACACATTGAGTTTTTTCAAATTACTTCTATGAACCTAACTTGGGAAATGAATATCATAATCCCAATATTTAAAATACAGTAGATTTATTATCTATTTTACTTGAGGTCAAATATTTAGAATTAAATGTTACTTAATATACTACTTTAATGTACTTTAATGTTAAAATAATAACTCACATAAGTAAATTTCCTTTCCTCTAATTTTAGATTCTTAAGCAATAAAATAACGAATTGGGTGCGATGAATAATACTTCATGATTTTTTAACTTCCATTTATTTTAATTCATTATTAGGTGTTCTTGTTAACATGATTTGAGCAACAAATTCAGTAACATGAACCCAATATCTATTCGATTGGCAGAAAATTCATCTAAACAACGACGGGTATTAAACAAATTAAAGACAACCCTATACTGGTTTCGCTCGCTCAGTTCAAGTTTAAATTCTCCAAACTCTTTAATTAAAAGCTGAATATATTAACCAACCCTTTGTGTTTCTTTCGAGTGCAGTGATGTTTTCAGTTTCGATAAATTAAATTTCAATAAAAGAGAACACACAAGAAACGTTGTGGATAGGCTGCGGAGTGCTTGTAATTAATTGGCATTTGCTATCGGTACGGGATTGTAATCAAACGCTCGGGCCACGAGAACGGCGTAGCAAGAAAATAAATTGTTTACGCTGGCAATACACTTGTAAAAAATATCTTTCTTGAATAATATGAAGAGACCTTTTATATGGATTAAATATGCAAACGGAAAAAGGTCGTACCAGTACGAAGTGATGGGCGAGATTGTCTGAGTGCTCGATTCGTGTAAATACAAAGTTGCGGATTGCTCGGTCAAAATTAATTGTTCATCCAATTCTGTTTTTATTTTTCTGTTTTCATTTTTAATCATTCTTAACGAAATAATAACGAATAAGTTCAAGAAAATATCTAAAAGGACTAGGTTAAGAGAAATTTTCAAAGATCGTATGTAGTCATTCCTCACCAGGGACGATATTATTTTTAATTTATTGTAAAAATTGGAGCGATTGCAATGTTAAATGAATTCAACGTATACAGTTAAATTTTGCAGACCATAAAATCCGTTATCTTAGCCACAATTTCCATTAATTAATCGTCTTTACAGAGAAACGAATTTTCTTTTCCGTTCAGCGCTATTATTCGTAAATTTAAAGAGTTGGTTTTTGTAAGCCAAAGAACATCAAAGTTTATGAGCATGATCAAAGATGGCAGCCTTCCTAAAATATGCAAACAATGTCGGTGATATTTCGCTTTGAAGCTTTCGAATGACTGAGGAACAATCAAGCGGTTACCCGTTAAATAACAATTAACACAAAATTGCGTGCCATACTTGTCTGTGCTTGGCTTTGGTATCTACCTACTTAAAAATAAATGTGAAATTTTAATGACAAGTTCATTGAACGGGTCAAGTGCCACCTCTGAATTTCTTGAGTAGCTTAGCAAAATAATTAAAATACGATTTTAGCCCGCTATCTTTGAATCATCTAATTTTGTACCGACACAACCTTTATTTTGAAAACGGGTTTCAATCAATGCGTTATAGAAACATCAATGATTTAATTATGTCGTTTAATATTTTGTCGAAGTTTAATACATGTCATGTAAAACAGTTTGGTGTAGACTTCTAGACGAAAGTTATTGAACAAGTCGTCCATCATAATCATTAATTTAAAGTATTTATTTCGTGCAATTTTTGCGAATGTTTTAAGTAGACGATGAAAGTTTCACTTGTAACTGTCGGTGATTGACATTAGTAGGTACAATAAGTATATTAGCAAACGCAAGATGATTAATGTTTTATGATACAAAGATTTTGAAATTTCAAACATAACATTTATTTGAATCACTTTCCAGTGATTAAAAGGACTTCGTGCAAAACCGGATCACCTAAAAACTACAATGGTTTTAATTTTTATGTAAATAGATATAATAAATTTATCTAAAAAAAAACACATAATTTCTGTGAGAATGACTCGACCACTTATCCATAAATCTATTTATTACTGTAAATTATTTTAATATTTTCACAATGTGAACATTGCACTAAAGAAAGGATTTAAAAAAGAACCATCTTGTGAGGACAAAAAAGGACGGAATTGTCGTAGAATTATTAAAGTATTATTATTCAAAACATATATTGAAATAGGCCGTGGATGGAATCCACATACGAGTAAGCAAGCATAGCGGACGTGAGCGTATTTCCTTTTTCCACCTTTGAAAAATAATACATTGTTTTATATTGTTATCAGTCAGCAGTTACCTCAGTCCTGTACTCACTGTATGTATACATTTGGATACGAGTATGTATTCGTGCATAACTGAACGGAATAAACTTGGGGCGGCTTCGATTATCAAGTTGAGATAAAATGTAACGTATTTTTTATATTGTACTTCAAGATCAACCTCATCCCACCTGATGTTAAGTTATAATGAGGTCGTAGCTTAAGGGCGACAATAACAGTATTATAATTGCTGTTACTGGACTTGTCACCATTGCCTTGAAGGCTTGACTCCTGCTTCTAATATAGCACCCTCCCCAAGAGCTCCAGAAACTTTACTTATTTGCAGGAGCACAATAACACCGAAGTGAACAGAAGCGAAAGTAAAACAAATAATACATAACGTATTATTGATATCAGGTGCTATGATATCAACATGAATGCGGAATTGGGACTATTCCTTAAGAATGTTAATATTAGGCACGATATATATGGCCCATGAATCAAACGAAACCAATAACTAGAATTAGGCAAGCGTGGGCATGTTGCTTAAATAATGGTACTGTTATATGCGGATATTTGTCTAAGCATTCTTAGTTGTATATTCTTAATGTTATACATTGTTTTCAGAACACACTTAAGGAGCTAAAATATGATATTAAATATTAATGACTACCACTCAACCCGTATCTTTTAATACTATAAAAAATATATAGGTTTTAATTTACATTTTTAGTATCGAAATGTTTTTTTCTAGTCTTTGTCTATTAATTTATTGACAGTCAATAAGCTTAGTGTTAATTTAGAAGAACGTTTAGTAACGAATTATTTTTTTATTAATTAGTTTTAATATTTTCCAAACTAGTTTTACGATTTATTTATCCAAGCTTAGTCGAAAAGAAGGAAAAACAACAATCTTCATTTCGAACGTTATTATTTAAACCGGACGACAAACAAACTTTCATATTATGATTATATTTTATACAAGGTAGCATTCTTTATATTCCGGTAGAGAATGCTCGTAGCGTTAAGCCTACATGTAGTAGTTTTATTGCAATAATGTTTTAAATAAATACACGAATTGTAAAACAGAGCCGCATTTAGGCGCAGGAAGATATTTTACACTTTCATATGCAACCAGTTAGGATACACCGTGAGCATCTTTTGTTTGTAAAAAACTCAGTGCCTTATTCAAAGGACGAGTGAATTTTCTGACTTATTACTTAGTTACGCGTATGCTTAGTGTGATAAAATTCTGGGGGCCTAATCTACCTACTCTCAAAAACGAGACATGTCAGAACCGATATCAATTTTTAATTCTCATAATCGTAACCAATTCACTTAGAATGCAAATTAACTTTTGATTAATCTTCAATAACGGAACCTTTTATTTGTTTATTTCGCTTTTGGGAGTAGACCCTCAGAACATTGTAACATTGTATGTACCTACTCGTGTAATGTTAATACAAACTTATGATGCTGTACATTGCCGTTTTTTCGGGGGGAATTATTAGTAACCTTACTGCCACCTGAGGGAAAGCGACAGTATGTATTGGATTGGACCTTATCGCCTATAGAATGATACTGTGGAAAACTCAGCTCAGCCATATAGGTACCTACCTTCTCAACAGAAAACAAATTTCGTTTTTTGGATTCAAACCGGGATCTTCCGCTTTGGCGGCAACGCTGCTCCGGCCTCTCCTCTCACCAGAGTTATGATTAATGATTGTACAATGCCCAAGCTGGAAACGTAATTTAATGTATAATAGTGAAACTTTGTTTAAATGTATTGTATAATTCCTACAAAATAAAAGTATTTTCTTCAACACCTGTGAGTATTTTTTGTTGTCAGTGCCATCTAGTGACGACCGTTATAACTGGTTTGTCTGAGTGAAACTTAAAAGCAACTGTATTTTGCGTTCATAGCGTAGCGTTTGAGTTACTTCCAAGGATTCACTGTAGGTGTCGCTCTACGTTAATTTTCGGTAACAAACTAATTATTATTTACTATCGGGTATCACAACAGTTTAACTACATTTCGCGTCACGTACTTAGATATTTATTTAAATAATTTATTTTGTTGGGACTCTACATGATGACAATTTATACAGTGATGACACGACAAGCATAACAAATACAGGGTTCTTAAAAGTATTGAAATTAAACGTTTATTCCCGATGTCTCCCATTATTTGTTCACCTCTGGTGGACATCGGGAAAAATAGTTGCTATAACCACCATAGATTGATTAAACATTTTACATGACTTCTATATCCCTTTCATCCTGTCCCTGACATCGGGAATAAACGAAATTGATGCCTAGCCCATTTCATGTAAATTCATTTCATAGGTAGGTACCTAGTTTATTCCTACTAATATTATAAATGTTCGTCTGGATTCGATTTCGATTTATGACTATAGCAAAAATATTTGACTACCACATTACATAAATTTGGTAGATAGACAGTTTGGACATTATCTAATGTTGTAAATCCAGTGCCCAAACTGATAAGAATATGAGTTTTGTCCTCGGAATACCACCTAACAAGTAGCAAGAAACACCTTTCTATAGGAAGAAAGAAGACATTCTGAGTACAAATCACGTCGAACGGAGTATAAGTAATAAGATCAAAAGAAACAAAAACTAAAAGAGGATTAGGAAAGCTAAAGAAAAAAAATCCTCAAACCACAAATATAATAAAATACTATGGTAAAAGGTCAATTACGTGCCTGCCTCAGCATGAGCGGCCCCGCGTATGATACCACTGTAGCACTGGGGGTCTACTCGCAAAAACTAAATATTTATTTATTTATTTAAAAACTTTATTGTACAAATATTTACAACAGGTGTACTTAATGCTAGGGGCATTCTCTACCAGAAAACCCTTGGGTCATGCGGATAGTTTGTATATGGGTGCGGTAATAGTGAAGAAGTGCGTAAATGACAAGTACTATGTCAAAATATGTCGAATCCGACGATGGATAGCTATTTTTAATTCTCGTTTAAAAACGTTTGAAAAAAATAAAATTTATACAAATAAAATACCACGTTTTAATTCTTTTTTTTTATTAATTTTTATTAATTCTCAAAAACGAAACACTTCGTTTTTAGGAGCAACCTCTAGCCACCCATTTGTAAGTCTTCCCTGTAAATAATGGGGTGCGTATTAAACGATGGAATTATTAGTTTTGTGAATATGGTTGCCACATTTTTTAAAAGGCTGAACTTATAGTTACGGGACGAAAAATTAAATACCAATTACCTTTATATAACACAAACTAGATTAAGGTTGTAAGACCAGACACAATAGAAAAACAATTGAGTCTGGCTTTTAAATGTAAGATTAAAATAACCTATAGTAACAGATTATACATCTGATAGTAAATGTTTTCGGCACGTGGATGAACAATGGCTCTAAAAATTATATTTAGCGTAAATTGCTTGACAACGAATTTGTCTTCGGCGTAGTGTTTTAACAAATTAAGTTTAAAATTTGCTTGATTCAAATTTGTTTCAATAATTTCATGAAAAATCAATTGGCTATACATTTGCTAAACGTACCTATTTACATTATACGTTTAAGTAAGTTTACCTACTTACGTAACGAAATTACAAAATCTGTAAAATAGATATTACAGAAAAGCTGTTGATCAAACACAGTTTACGTGAAGATTTTTAGAAAATATTTTGATATTCTAATTTTTAAAAAAATTTAATAATATCACTTTCATAAAAATACGAATAAAAGGATGCTTTGCAATGTCATAGATACCTTTTTGTATGGTAAATATAAACAAAATTAACCAAAAACATACTGAAGTATCTGAAACTTAACGGTTTTAAAAACCTTGAACTATCTGTTACTCAAGGTTTGTCTGGAAATTTTACAGTTTTGCCTATAAGATTTTTTGGTTGTAAATAGTGGTTTTTATTAAATTAAATTAAGGTTAATTTAAACATGATTTACAATCAAGTAGGTGTAAGAAAATATAATGATTATCTATAAACAGACTTTATATTCCCATTCCTTACAGCAATCTCACCACCAACTCCACTAGTTTTTCTTAATATTTTCAATTTTTACAATGAATCTATATGAGGTAAACGTAAACTGCAACAAAAAATATGGGTTAAAGATAGAAGTTAAGTAATAGTGAAACAATAGACATTGTGCAGCTGCCGTGAGAGGTAGGTCGAAGTGCGCGGAAGCGTGGCGTGTATTAATTTATGATGAGTCCAATAGTAAGGCCATTGTCAAGGCTAAATGAAAGACGCATGCAACCTCCTTGATATCATTCACTCAGGCCATATAGTTTACTTTCTTTATTATACTTACGTATACATTTAGTTTTGGTGCTCAGTACCAAAAACAAAACGGACAAAAGACAGGGGGTGTATTTTCAAAAACAAAACGAACAAATGAAAGCTTTCGTTTTTGAACATTAATTATAAATTTCTGGAGATAAAAACTGGTTTTGATTTACTTAAATAATGTTTATGAAAACGTTTAATTCGCATGTGAAGTTAATTGGTTGCGACTATGAGAATTAAAAATTGATTTCTGTCGTAGGATACAACATAATTCGTTTTTGGGGGTAGAACCCCAAGTTTTGATCCTTAAATTACGAATAAACTTGCAGGCAACAGCTAGTAGACACGTGAAATTTTCTCGTATAATACGTGAAAGGCATGACCAAGTTGGCTATCGCGTTCTGTGACGTTGTTTGAATGACGTAAAAACAGCATTATAGTATTTCCATGTAGGATGATTCACTAACCCACACAGAGTTTTAAGATGCAACTGATCATGTTTAAGGATTTTAGATATTGTTTTGTCTTGACAGCATCTGTTTCAAAGGATATATTTTTTTTAATTTTTAATATGAAGATCAGATATCCTAGAACCTGACAATTCTTAAACAATGTACGGACTGTTAGGATATTTAATTTCATGAAAGTGTACTTATTATTACTGGTCCGCCCCCGGTTTTTTAAGTGAAGGTATGTATTTGTTTACCTAATTCGAGTTTTACTAAGGTTTCAATGTAAGCTATAAGGTTTAAAAATACATCCTTAGCAATACCAGAATAATTATCTGCGCATCAAATTCAGCATAATCTGATCATTGAACAGGCATAGATATTTTTGATATGAGCGTTGATACAACAGTCAGTTAGGAGGTCTTTTCCCATAAATGAAACGAGCAAACGAAAGATTTCGTTTTTGAAGATTGATCAAATGTTCGAGAGTTAAAAAATAATTTTCGATTTGCATAAATAATATTTTGTTTTATGAATACGCTTAATTTGCATTCGAAGGGTATTGGTTACCACTATGAGAATTAAAAATTGCTATCTAGATCCTAGTTACGGGTGCTTGTCAAGAATATATTTCCAAGAGGTGTTCCCTATCTTTACAAAGGCATTTATAAAATATCGTTTTTGCATTGTTACTTTTATTGGAACTTTTACGGGTAAAAATGAAATGGGTTACTTTTATTCCAAAATTTTATTACCTCCTTAATAGTTAATTTGATTTTGTATCTTACAATTATTCAATACTTATATATTAAAATAGAAAATTATTGGTTTTAATAGTTTGCGAGGTACCTACTATGGAGATTAATCATCTGTACATAGAAGCAAAGATAAATTTTACCTAATAAATTAGAGCCTTCCAAGGATGATTTTCTCTGAGTATCTAAGTTTCGAAAGCCAATAAATATTTTATCACATACGTGCCAGATTGATTTGTTACTTAAATGCCCATTTTCATTACAATATTTAAATTATCACATACATACAAGAAGCCTTTCATTGTTGCTATGTTGATGATACACGCCGATTTGACAGACGTTTTACGTACACGAGTACCTAACATGGCAATGTCACACCGTGTTCGCAAATGTACTTGTATTAGAAATCAAAACACAAACTTCGTGCTGCGAGATTCTGCGAGGAATAACTCTGGTTTTGCTGTTTGAAATTTGATTTCAAGTTTACATTTATATTATTGTATAATAAACATTTAAAATAAGACTTTGCTAAGAAGAGTTAGAAGAAGAAGAGTAAGAAGAGTTAGAAGCTAATAAGAGTTGCTTGTCCCATCATTCAATTTTATCTTGTTTTCTTCCGAAATCTTAATGTTTTAGGTACCAATGTGGCGTGAAAATTTACATCATTTCATGATACATAGGTATTTTATGGCTTCTCGGGCTAATTATCCAGTTTTAGCTTGTTTCAACACACATTCGGGTTATTTGTAAATTGTACAATACACAAGTCGCTTGGAACTCGATATGCACTTACGGTGCATTTTGTGGTATTTTTTAACAATTTGACATCAAAACTTTTTTTTAAAACATGAATGTAATTTCACCGTAATAGGAAACATATGATTAAGAGGTCACCCCCAACAGATGTTACGGGTTTTATTTATCTATCATTTAGATGCCTATTATAATATAGTGCTGAATTAGAAGCTATTCCTTTGGCAAGTGTAAATTGTTTTATATATTGATCTTAACGCCTTCGGTACTGTTTAATCAAATAATTAGCACAACGCATTTCTGACCAGACGGCAAAGGCGTAACTAAGTTCATGGTTCTGTTCTGTCCACAAGAAGACATGTAAAAAAGACAAACAAAGTTAATGTTAAGTAAACTTAAACGTGTAAATTAGGAAGTTGGACGAACTTTGTAGCAGTAGTCAATACTAAAGGCAACTCGTTTTACTGCGTATTTTGTGGAGAGTTCATATTAATTTACTTACTTTTTACGATCTTATTCGTAAATTGAAACTAAATTGCGTAATGGCTCACCTACATAAGCGCACCTTGAATTCAATATTTTGCACTATGAATAGCACACACTTTACAAGGATTTACCTACAGTTTAAGTTGATAAGTCTGTGGATCTTTTTACGGAACTGTAGGTATTACCGTTACTGCTTACTGATGTATATTATACCTATACAGTTTTGCATATAAATATACGTCATAATGTAATATACAAAGTAGGTCTTTGTAAATTATTTTACGTCAAAATTAGGAATTAGAATAAGAATTCGTCTAATAACTTCTGTACCTTATTGGAGTCAATCGTAATGTAAGGTCTGTTTTAAATAAATATTAAATCAACATCACTTATTCTACCTGTAAAAAACGGTAATTGAGTAGTATTACGTAGTGACATTTACTACAATTTCTATATTATTTTGCGCTACTAAGGGCATTTTTTTAGTTAATATATATATAAAAAACAAAGGAGATTTGATATTATATAATTTAATAAAAATATTACAGGTTTCGACTTCAAATGCTAAAACATGCTTGTAAAGTTCAACAACTAAAATACGACTAGACTTAAAAATCTTGCAAAAGAAATTATGGCTCATAATCGGCAGGATTACGATGAAGACCTTTTTGAAAAAATCTTTTATAATTATCTTCCATTCGGTAATCAATGAAATTTAAGTTCCTCGAACGTCAAAACTAGAGATTTTGAAACTTCTCAACCGTTACATTTAAGAGCGTGAGGCCCATTTCAGATGTTTGTTTTCATTGTAGGCCCTTATGAATGTAGGTATGTGTTATTAATACCTCCCTTTTCCTGTATAAGAAGTAATTTTTGACCATTGTTTCTTTAATAGTTTATGGATTTATTGCTAATAGAAGGCACCATATTTAATTCATGGTTACATCATACTCTCTCTAAACAGCGGCCAATTCACATGTATAACGACAGCTGTTCTATAATAATGATAACTAGTTTAGAAGTATGACAGACCAGATGAGTTAGTCTAGTCTAGATACATATTGGTCAAATCACAACTCTAATTTTTTCATCGCCGTAGTCGGGTAATTAATTGCGGTCTTCAACCAGTGGTACAATAAAGCTACAGACAATGAGAATTTTTCGTGATGAATTGGAAAGATATAAAGCGTTTTTCTGTACTGTTACGTTTAAGTTTATCATTTTTATATTAAAGAAAGCAAAACCGGCTTTTTCGTACATATGATAATGGTTATATGTTATAAATGTGTATGCTGCTCTTTCACGCATAAGTAAATAGATTTGGATGAAATTTGGTAGCTAGACAGTTTACATAGTAGAATATCATATATGATACTTTTCTAACGCAAATAATGTGAACGAATTTGCAGACAACCGCTTGTCTGTAATATTTTGATACAAAAACAACAAGCGTTGCAGATGTAACAAATTAAATGGTAGGTTACAGTCAAATGCTAGTCAAGTATTGTAGATTGAAGTGAAATTTTATACTCAAAAGCGTAAAATTGTATACTTATTATAGGTATTTATATACCTCTGTTTCACTAGAGGTCGATGTTACCGCATCAAGAACATTGAGTAGGGTAAATCGTCACAAAAAGGGATTTGCCGTCAATTTTACTGTAAATATTTTTTTACATTAAAAGGTATTTCCTTTTTTAGCATTGATTATGAAGGTGACAGCGAGAAAATTCAAAACACAATATTTGAGATTGTGAACTGAATTTAAATACCACTGAAAAAGACAATTTATTCCGGTTACCGTTGATAAGGGTTTCAAAATAAGCGAAGTGCTAGAAGACCGAGGTTCGGCGCTAAGATTTTTCTCTATCCATTTTTAGCACTTATGTCCTGAAATATAAAATGATATTAACCTAAAACCAAGCTTATTGCCAGAAAAGACATTTGTAGACCATCGGTTTTAATTTTTTTTTGTTACTTTTAGACATTTAAATAGATGCGTGCCTCATAAAAGATAAAAGTATTTGTTGATATTTCTAACTTGATTTCTTTACGCGTTCTTGAGAAAAGGGGTTTTCACCAAAAAAAAAAAAAATACAAAGGATTCCTTTTTTACAGTCCCAAAGGAACGCTCAGAGGCCTCATTATTTGTGTTAATTTTAATGTTAAACCTTTACGCGATAGGCAAACAGGACAGTCTGCCAGACAGACTAACTATATTTGTCAAGCGTGGGTAAGCATATCTCTGAGAGATCCTATTATTATTTTACCTAGAAAGACTTTTGATTTACTTATTATTGTGCAAAATATACTTATTGGGGTATTACAACGAAACAAATTAAAGATATAATTCAGGCAGTTTTTGCACTAGAAGCTATATTTTCCGGACATAATTACTGAAAATAAAAAATAGGCATGAATGGGCCTGCAATAAAATAAAATTGTTTAATTTCTTACAATTACAGAATAAACGTCTCTATAAACTTAAACACAATTTTCTAACAGCCATGATTAATAGAAAAGGAGCAATTTCTTTATCTGTGGTAAAGGTATAATAACGTGTAGTGATATTGAACAATAGGAACTGTTTTATCATTTAGCCAATTTTATGACATTATCTCAGTAAATACAGCTGCTACCTAAGTCTACATCACAAACACATGACATTTAGAAGTCTTTATAGAACAAGAAAGAATACCTATCGTATATAGGAGACACGTGGAGCAAATTGTGCTGTGGAAACCTGTTCATTCTTTTTATTAGTATCGTGAGAAGATTTGAAACAGTTTTATTTTTCTTTCATTTTGTTACAAAATGATTTTTAAAAATAAAACTAGTTTGTCCATTTCAATCTATAACTGTTTCGTGATGTGATGTGTGAATTATCAAAGAAGATGTGTATTTTAATTTGAAAAAATGTGTGACAATATTTTGTTTAGTTTCAATCATTTTTGTTCTAATAGTTTTAAAGTACTTTCATTCTTTTACTGAGAGAAACATAGAAAATAAAATCGGAAACTGTTTTTGACTCAGTAACAACACTGAAATGGAGTATAATACTTACTGTTAATTATATAGGTAATTGGGGACGGATGAAATTTCAAGTTCTAAGAAATTAACTGAAGGCATTTCAAAATAAAGATTGCACAACAGGTAACAGTACTTAGCGCCACAAACGGTAATAGTAATAAATGCATCGTAATGATATGCTTAATTTAAATTCTACGATGCAAAATAATATTTAGAACCTGTAACATATTTTAGTTATTGATTTACGATTCCACACTTAATTGATTCGTATGATAAGCCAATTAATTAATCCACCATTTTAGTAAAACTATCTGTTCAATACAAAAATGACTTTGCCTGTTTAATAAAAGTGAAATTAAATTGAATTGAAATGAAAAGCAATTAGGATTAATAATATTATCTTTTTTATTAATTATTAATTATCCTAAATTATTTGCAAGATGGGCATCTAACAAATAATTTAGGGTAGACGCTATAAACATACTTACAATATAGGTGGACAATTGACTTAGGTAGTAATATATTTGTGTATTGTTTTTTTTCTTAACTGACTATAGATGGTGGCCGACGGCCTTTTCATCGTCATTGAGCTTGCGGGGGAGCGGAAGGCACTCATCCCTAATTTGTTTACTGTATTTATTCTTCTTATTTATATAGGACATGATTTGTATGCCATAAAATAGAGGGAATGTGATTACTAATTTACTTAAATGATTTTAGATCAGGGATCACGTTTTTTTTGTTTTCAAACCAGGTTTTCTAGTTAACGTACCTATAATTGGTTTGAATTATACTCAATATACCTTGGGGTAATCAAATGATAAAAAACAACAATTCATAGGCAATTTATATTTAATAAAAATATGTATAAATAAAAGTCTACGTAACAACACTTTGCTAATACTAGAAGGTCATTCACGACAGCATTGTAATTTTAACATAAAATTACTGAAACCTTCACATTTTCCGACAAAACTGCTAGTTGGAGTAGAAAAATCTTATTTAATTTCCTTGTAAAACCAAGGAATAACAAATTATCTACAAAGTTCCGAAACCCGCATGAACCGGTTCCGAATAAATCAGTCGAGTAACACAACTGTCACAAATAATTTACAAAACCACATAGATACAAACAAATTAGGGAACAAAATGCATTAAACCCTGTAAATACGTGCCAATTCGGCTCAAAACAACTTGTTTTTGTAATACTTTAACTGTTTTCAGTCTTACCTAGCCCAGTTTGCATAAAACACCTGTTGAAATGAACAGTTCTTGCATGCAACTAAGTTTTTATGTTTCAATAAAAAAAATTGCGAGTAATTCCCTGACTTCTTTATACCTATGCAAAATACTGCTAAATAACATACAGCTCAATAAGATTATATTACAAATAAACTGTACCAAATCTGACTTGTGGTTTTGATTTAGAGAACAAGTTCGATGCAGTCTTGATGATGCTGAGGATTGGCCTGAAAGTTGAGGTTTCTTGTCGGTAGTAAGATTCTGGGTGTTGGTACTGGTATTGATATTGGTTATAGTATTGGTTGCTGAACTGATTGCTGTACTGGTTACTATACTGGTACTTGTACTGTGAGTCTGCATTGCTGTCGGGGATGACGTTCGAAATGTAGCTGTTGCTGTTATCAACCGTCTGGTAGCTCGAAGAAGCTGTAAACGTGCCAGCTGCAACAAGAGAAAAACCTATTTAGTATGAACTTAACAAAACAGGAATTGGATAGAAAACATTTAAAAATTGCTCTTTTTAAAAATGATTTTGTAAAGTTTTGATACTTACAGCATAGACCAGAGTATTTCTGGGAGTCCGAAAGGCCATAACTGCTGCAAGATGGATAGCCCTTTTCGTAGGGGTTGGAGCCGATTACATTGCCTCCGGGGCCGTAGTTGCATACATACAGCTTGGTGTAGCCTCGAGACGGGTCGTAGTAGAAGGTGAAACCGCAACCAACGTGTGACGTCTCACCCCAGACCAACTATATAATAAAAAAAAAACAAAAATGTAGCACAATACATTTCAATTTAAACGCGAATGATGCCTTAATAACCTTCCAATGTGTTGAATAGGTGATCGGATCACGAATTCGGAAATAATCATAATAATTTCAGATTTATATCCGCTGGTATAGGACGGAGCCAATATAATTAATCTCATTAATAACATGTACTGTAAACATTAGGAATTAATTTGACAGTAATTTATTCAGAACACGATCAGACCTATGGCAATAACCTCATGAATCTGCAATTTTGTTCTGGAAAATTTATGCCACTGAAACCTTGCTGTTGGAAAACCTTGAACTCAGTTTTTACCTGAGAGTAATGTCCCGTGCCGTGGCCGCCACTGATGGGTTTGAAGCCGTAGATCCTGACTTCATCGAACCACGCATCAATCTGTTTGCTGAAGTCGGGAGTTGAGTCTGACGGGTCGGATGGTGGGCGCGTGGTCCAGGTGGCTGCTAAATTCTGGCCGACGGGAAAACGGCCGACGTCACGTTGAGCTGCGCGGTCATGCGCGGGAGTGCACTGGTTAGCCCAACCCTGGGCGGTCGCTGCTAACTCATCATCCCATACCTAAGACAAAATTAACAAACTATATAACACGTCTTTAAATACCTACGCTTTTTAAAACCCGTCAAGGCTTTTTGACCATGTTTGCTAAGTAAATTTTTAATTCGATTTTAATCGTTGGTTTGAATGATAAATCGAGAAATGTCACAACATCATTCGTTGTATCAATTCAAGTTTGAGTTTTACTACTGGAATTATTATTAATGACTATGAGACGTTAGCCGATTTAAGATCTTTGTAGCTTAAATGCAGATCGGTTACAATTAGTGCTAAGAATAAGTTTATATATTTCATCAACTTTTTAAGATAATTTTTATAACTAATTTATGACGTACTTTAGTTTTAATTTATAAGTAGGTATATAAAATAAACAATGAATAAAATACAATAGAGCTCTACGTCACGGTTGAGGTAGGTTATGCCTATTTTGTGGCTATTTTATTTACGTTCTGAAGTGCATACTTATTTTGCAATGAATTGTGACTCACCATTTCCATCATGTTTGCTGCCGGAGGCTGGCTGGAGACTTGTCCCAGAGCGACGGATTGCCTCAGCCGATTGTGAGCGTCGACGATTGCTTGTTTCTCGTACGACGTCAACCCTCCAGATTCTATAAAGAAATAATCTTTGAGTAACGGATCCTTTTACGATTCTTACCGA
This sequence comes from Glyphodes pyloalis, assembly GCA_037074685.1. NCBI lineage: Eukaryota > Metazoa > Arthropoda > Insecta > Lepidoptera > Crambidae > Glyphodes > Glyphodes pyloalis. Next base: position 5,954,927 of record JAYKKO010000008.1, read on the forward strand.
TCCAAACAACTTTGCGATGACTTAATTCCATTATACATCCAACTTTGATTACCCATAAAACGCGACCAAAGGCAAGTGTCAAGGTGGAATGATTTCATAATTCATCGGATTTATCTGATTTATTAGACCGGTGTATGCTAACACAGGTGTCTGTGTCAATAAAATTTTATAACCTCGATCCATACGGGTATGCTAATGGGAGCATCTTTGGCGAAAACTTGTTCGCAAATTCTAGACTCAGCGGCGGCCGGGAAATTTATTGCCTTTTTAATTGTAAATTGTGTCATTTTTATTTTTGACAGCATAGAAAATGGTGCGTAGGAGTTTCATTCAGTTTTACGTTTTTAAAACACTATATATTTCATGAATGCGGAAAAATAATAAATTCTAAAGAGACACATCTAGGCATTATAAATCTTGATTACAATGGTAAGCTTGCAAAATTATTGAAAAAAGGTAAACGAAATATGAAATAAAAATTAATAAGGTAACAAAATTAAAAATACACAGGTAACTTACTTATCATTTGTTTTCCAACGCCGCAACCCTCTGCTGTTGCAAGAAGTAGACCTCCCATAACAAACAACACTAAGGACATCATTTTTATTTTAGAGTCTGTTCACAACACTTGAAACTGAAATTAAATTACACGCGTAAGTTGAGATTCGCAACTAAAGTTTTTCACTTATTTACGAAACGTCGAACTTGTTTGAAGTATGGCCTGTGATCCGCAGCACAACGTGCGGCGCGCTCGACAGGGTATAGCTTTCTGTGTGGCGAGCCAGCGACACACTCGCTTAAGTACCCTCACCGACGTTACCATGGAGACGCAGCGACGCCGCCCGCCCGCTGCGTCCGCGCCGGCTCACGTCTCACTAGCTCACTACTACCACGCACACTTCTTCAAGCAAATGCCGACTCCATACGCAACCCTAAAACTATCAAGCACCCAATTCACGCTTTTCCTCCACACTTAAAAAACATCCAATTTTAAATTCCCATAAACGTATTGACTGACAAGACAATAGCCAACTCAACCTATTCATGGATCGTGTAGTGTCTTCAGTTACGAAATAAAGAAAGGTTAAACGGACATCAGGCGACCACTTTTTATCTGCAGTAATAATTTAAAACTCATTATGCTCCACCCGGCGGTTGTCAATGAAATCGAGTTCTTGTGATGTGACCAACCCGAACGTGGAAATATGTTGACAGATATTGGTCGAAACGGAAGTGGTCTTTAAACAAAATTATAGGCAACTCAAAAACAAGGAAAGAATAATGTGCAATCACCAGTTTTTTGAGGCAAAAGCTACCTTGCTTCATGGTTTTTCGTTATAATGATTACATTTTTTTTAAATTGCGATTTGATGTTCCGTTATATTTATAAACCGTAAATTTTCTTAAACATTAACTGACTATTGCTATTAGTTCTGGTTTTACTAACAAAATGTAAACCATGCAAGTATGAAGTTTATGTTTTAAGCAGCGAAATGTTAATGTATTATCCATCGTTGTTAGTTTTTAAAAATCAATTTAAAATATTTTTTATCATTAATTAAAGATAAATAATTATTAATCCTCATCAAAGACCATCCAATATTTATATTTATAGGCAGGAAAATAGGTCATCTTATCATCTTGTAAAAGAAAAAAATTGTTTGTTGCAACAAGTACATTTTTACGTTGTTTAAAATATGTGACTAGGTATAAGTAGATTCAACTTAAATTATTGTTCTACTAAATTTAGAAATTAAAATAATAACATCTTTTCTCATAAAGTCACAACAGACAATTACGACTTTAGTCGTGCAAATAAAAATCTATTGATGATAATTTATGCAGTTTTACGACATAAATAACAATAACCGACATGATATAAATACAAAAAGTACTGATAACATTTGAATAAATTTAATAAGTATGAACTTATTTTATATGAATTTGCGATTGAGAGCTTGTTATTTATTGTGTCATTTGGCTGAAGCATGAAAGGCCTCGGATTTGATTCGTTGTTAGTTTTCTATATTTTACGAGATTTTTTCTAAAAGTAAGTCCACCATCTAGAAGTAGGTATGTAGTACTTATGACCACGTTTATATTATTATGTACCAAAAGTAATAGTTGCTCTACATTTCTTTGCTTCGAGAAAAAGGTATTATAGTTTGTACTGTTACTATGTAAAAACAATCTTAATGAAAGACGTAGCACAGTGTTCCACAATTCGGTTAGCACTCCATCTGCTATGGATACAAAGCTGTGGTCTTTTTCATCAATTTAACATAATGCTTGTCGTTATGACTTCAAAAAAGAAGAAATCTGTTTTAATTACTTGACACTTATAACTTTGTAAATGCCCTCTATGGCAAAGGTTAAGCCAACAGTGTTGTCGCCTGCGATGTGACTTAATAAATTTAGTTTCAAATTACTAGGATTGAATTGGTTCGAAGTCAAAACCATGAATAATTAAAAAGGACTGTATGTTTTAATGCCATAATGTGTGATATTTTATTATCACGGACCTTAATATTTCAAGGTGCCCAAGGAAAGTAATAAAAGTATTTCACAGATATACCTGGTCGGAAAGTCGTTGGCAGGAACCGATATTGGTCACACTTTGAGGTGACAACCTGTCTGTTGCCACCCGATCCGGTTTGCCACCTGAGGTGAAGTCTTGCTCAGGCTTCTCTATTTGCATATTAATGACATATATTTTAGTGACTTTTTATTTTACGCGACAACATTTGGTACAATTTTATTAGTTCGTAAATAACTGAAAACTTGAGCTGTGGGTTCTTAGAAATAATTAGCTAAAAACTTAACAAGGTTAAAAAATTTAATCTTAGATAATTATTGAATAGTTAATCCTCATTTTTATCTTATATTGAATTTGTTAAGTGAAATTGTTCTCAATAAAATGTCAATTTAAAAAAAATCTGCATTCCTACCAATGAAAAGGTATTTTTACCTAACAGCTAAGGCCTCCTAAATGTTATCTGATCTAAACAACTATACACTAAGTATCAAACGATTAATTGTCAGGATTTTGTAGTTCCTCCCTAATAGTATTGATAACGTCATTGTTTTAGTGTAAGTAAATAATTTTAAGTAGGTATTCCATTTCTTGTAAAGCCCTTAGTGAAAAAATTTTAAAATACGGCTTGTACCAAGAAAATTGTTGTGAGTTTGGCTACTATTCAATTGTAGGGATATATTTTATGTTTGGACGATGATGCCACTCGATTAAAATTCGTCCTGAAACTCCGCAGATAGGACGAGCCTCGTACTGTGACAGTGTATCAAATATCAGTTAAAATATCAATACTAAAAAGATGGTGATTGTGTGGAAAATATGAATTAGGCATTTTTATTTCTGTACTGCTTTTAGACCTGCTTTTAGTAGGCCTTTAATATTTTCATTCTAGAATAACGTTAATGCCGCCTATTTATCCATTAATATTAACTTATCTTCATTATAGAATATACAATTTCTACCCTGTTGAGACTGATTCCATATTTAAGCCAAAAATTTAATCGACGATGGCGTTTAAATATTGCCTAAAATTGGAATTAATGACTGACATGACTCCGTTAGTATAAAACATTCTATATTTTATGATTTGACTTAAAACTTGAAAAATACATATGTCGAAGACATAAATACAATTTTTTCAACTTAATAATGACTTGTTAAATTATTTTCATTGCCTGATTTCTCAAAAGCTACCCTCGAAAAACTTACTGACAAACGAATAGCTTTAAGATGCGCCAAGCACCTATCATAAATCAATGTTGTGAACTTGTGTGTAGCCCACCAAAGAATTAGGTTTTTATGAACTGTAAATTAGATTAGCCAAAATCTGTCAACCTCAAACTGTCTGTTTAAAAAATATTTTATGAGTTGTAAATTTTAGTAACCTCTTTATTTAATTGAACAAATTAATAGTCGTCCTCCCATAGGTTTTTGAATTCGCATCAGGTGATTTATTTGCGATATATTTTAAGGTTAATTTATCATTCACGATTCCAAAAATTGTGTGCAGTTTAATGCCGTACGTAAGACTCAGACAACTAGACACAATAGAAAATCAATTGTGTCTGGCTTTTAAAAGAACATTCGATCTTACTAATTGTAATGTAAATGTTAATGTTGAAACATAATAGGGTATTTATAGTAGTGAATTAAAATTAGAAATAAGCAGTTTGTATGGAATGATTATTACATGAAAATCGGTTGAAAAATTTATTTACACAATAACGGTTTAGATTTTTTTACATGTAAACTAGACTTTTCTTAGGTATATCGAATTTTAAAATCATAACATACAAATTCAAATGTTTTTGTACTATTATGAAATATATTATTCAGCATTTAAATACTAGTTTGTTAATACAAAAACTCAAGATTTAAATAGTGCAGCGGTCGGTGTGGCAGGACGAGCGGCGGGTCGTCGGTTTCGTTTACATGTTATCTTTGTTTACTTTCCGAATAGACGTAAAATTTTAGTGACAAATTGTGAACTACGTTTTTGCGGTAAAACAGTTTCATCTCCTACTTTTACTTTTTTTGTTACTTTTCTATAAAATCCTGGTATTTGACAGATTATTGAAACCAAAGTCAGCAGTATTAGTAGTGTATGTTTGAAAAAAATATAATCTTGTGTTTAATGTTATTTAGGTTTATGTGATCCAAGTCCAATTTACTTTGACAATAAAAAAATAAAATTTATTGTACCTATATATTTATGTTATAATTAGTAACAATTATTAAATTCCAATAAGAAATTTCGCGCGCTGCATGTCCATACTAAACCATCAAAATTCAAGATGTTATGACAATATTCAAATGCACATCTCATTTCAATACAAGTTCAATACCAAGGACAGTCTTTGCTTCGTCTGTGTACTTACGTAAAGGTCGATCAGGTTAACATTGAATTTTTAATTTGTAAGGGGTTTGATTGAGTAAAATTCGAAGAAATCTCAAGTCGTAATAAAAAGTTTATCCTACTGTAAAACGATGTACAATCAACAACGTTTCTTTTTATAAATTGATTATGTGAACCAATAAATATCATCTCCTTAGTAGGTAAATTGCAATTATAAAATATAGGTTATTAATGGTTCTTATCAGTCCAAATACACATTCCTTTTTAAATAAAGAGGATAACGTTTTAAACTTGAAGGTAGAAGTAGTTAACAATTTTTATTTTTGATAGTAATGCCCCATAAAACGTTGTAGATCCCATCGAAAGTCGAAGCCAGTTCATGTGACCTTTAAATAAATGTCCTTATTACTAAATGACCAACAAATCACTGAGATCAATTTTAAAATTATATAGCCCCCTTTTAAAACTTAAGTGTTTTTCCAACTATCCTGTGCTAATTAATGTGATTAATGTATTCCTACTTCCGTCGTAAGTAGACACCATTCAAAATTATTACAAAGCCGCCCCGTCTTTGCACCGGAATTTCAATATTCGAAGTTTGTACCTACCTATAACTTTTAGTAAGGATCACTATTTTTTTTAAGTTTAGTATAGCTTATATCACACGGAGATAGTGTAACTTAATAGTGAAATAAATATTGTAAAATCGGTTCGATTGTTTCTGAGCCCATTCAATGCGAACAAAAAACGAACAAACAAATCCTTTTTTTAAATAACAGTGGATAAAGATGAGACCAGAATGCATCCACAATTTCGTTAAATATAAGTAAACCTATACAACGAATCATTTTGCAAACTTACGCATTCTGTACTTAAAACCAGTTCTACTTATTCATAATGTAGTATCATTGGGCGTCAGACGGTGTTGTATGAAGCGACCGGGCCTGGCAGACAAAGCGGCTGCGTATGACTGCATATGACTGCATATATCACGTGCGTATGCGACGAGATATAACAGGATAATAAACCTTTCCAACAAGTCATAAAGTTGCAAACTCACTGAACTTATCTTGCGTTCTGACGATCGTTGTGCATGCGTAGGCGCGCATTCGATGCTTTTTCAACAATTTCAATGTCAGAACAGGTGGAACCGTCATTTCTCGAGCTCTCATCAGGAAGAAGTAAGAGCAAAGTAAGTATTTGTTTAACAAATAATGCTTACATAGCTTTACGAACTAAATGTATTCCACTTTCGTATTTTAATAAAAGTTATAATTGAAGGAAGACATAGGTAATCATATTTAATATTACATACTTAATTTTAGTATCATGCGAAACATTTTGATACATTCAATTTCATTAAATTTAGTTCACTTATTATTAGAACTTAATTAATAAGTCCAACCAAATATTTACATACGCCTATTATTTTAGACTCATACTGGTAAATAGGACCTTGAATAAAAATATTTTAAACAAACTTTACAGATTCCAATAGGTTTTGGCAACAAATGTAAAACCTCTTTTATTTTTTTGTCATCGATAACGATATCCACACAAATAAATTATACAGACTAAAGAAATTGACTCTCCTAATCATATTGATTTATCATGGATATGTACTTTTTTCATTACCTAATTATGTCGTAAGTACCTTAAGATTCTGTAACAGAAACCAACAACAATGACTGAGCCACAACATCCAAGCCCGAGATAAAGTAGAAAATTTAGTTTTACGAATTTACCCGATCGGTAATTGAACCCAGGACCGCCAGTCGATGGCGCGACGCCAAAGGTCGGTTTTCTAAGCTATGCAGGTTTGGTACTCAAGTGTAACTAAGCTGATTTATAATAGGGTGAGTAAAAATGGATGCTAAAATAAAGGACCATTTAAATAAGCAATACCATGTATTCCATGACGAATATGAGTGATTTGAACGATTGTTTGCTAAAAAACAAAATAAGGCGGATATTCCGAACAGTCCGGTTTAAACTTTCCAGAAAACTGTAGTTAAAACACTTTATAAAAAATATGATTTTCTTGTAGAGTCTCACTACTTGCTCGAAGCAAACATTCAACTTATTTGCCTTAACAAGCAAAGTTTGTCTGTAGCCAATACGACTACATCCTGCTAAAGTGATATTTAAATCAAGCGTTTTCCAAATCGTAGCTGCCTAATTAAGTTTTATGTTTTGTGGATTTAAATATAATAACATTATTAGAATAGTAGGTTGCCGTTATCAGCACAAGCTTTGTTATGTAACTTCTAAATTTAAATGGATTAAGTCGACCAAATGCGAAGCCAAGTGCCTTCGTTGGTGTTTTATAAATATTTATACGTTACAAATAAAATGTCATGTTGTATTAGTAGGAACATTAAGCATATTATGTAGATCCATTATATATTATGTATATTAGTCTTGTGTGAATCAACGGATATTTTTTTTGTTGACATTATAATTCCCTTTTTGTATTTTATTGGCACACTTTATGTTTTATAGACAACGTTTTCGTCGAATAAAAGATAGAAGAATAATCGTCATCACATTGTTTACGTATTTCTCGCAAATTTATTTTTGGAATTGTGTTTTAGTTAAAATTTATTACAGATTTATTATTCTGTATATTTTAATCTCGTTTGATAGCGGAAAATTTGTAACACCACCAGGACAGTATAATCCAGGTAGCATGGAACACAAAATATTGTTTAATTATTTCTTTAGCTATAGTGGTAGAATTAAGAGGGTTGACGAAAACATTAAAACAAACCGAAAGATTGTATTTAACTAAAAAAGAATTTAAAAGAAGTTTTTTAGTTTTGTAAAGGTATATTTTACTAATCTTCGTACTCTTTTTAGGTTTCAGAATTTTAAATTTTAGCCAATCAAATTTTGATGTGTACTAAGGGGCTAAGTTATGGTATTTTGGAATAAGGGGTTGAGGTAAAGGTGAATCGGATATTACATATTGCCACAATTGAACTGTACAATCACTACATAGTATAAAACAAAGTTCCTTTTTCTGTCACTATATCCCTATGTACGCTTAAATATTTAAAACTACGCAACGGATTTTGATGCGATTTTTTAATAGATAAGAGTGATTCAAGAGGAAGGTTTTTATTCGCAATAAAGCATAGAAAAGGCAATAATTCTAAGTATTCACATTGCATCCGTGCAAAGCCGGGGCGGGTCGCTAGTACATTATATACACCTACTTATCGACGTTTTTTTAGGAACTTGTGAACTAGGCTCTAGAGGTCGATATCAAGCTATTACAATGAGTACATAAGATAAACGCAAGTCGCTGAAGTATATAATTTTTATATCTGTAATATAATGCGTCTGACGCAGAAAGTCGTTAAAAATTTATGCATAAGCAATAATAGGTATAAAATTGTTCGCTGACGTTGGTTTCTCCCTTTTATAGCCGGGCTCGTGTCAAATATAATGTTTACATTGTTCGTTTATTTTTAACATAAGATGTGTCGTCAATAGAGTAAGATGTGTCATCAAGAGACGTGTATAATAAGCTCCTTAATTTATGACCATAATAAATCCTTTTATGTTTAACATTCAGTGGAAAATTCGGGTGTTTGAATGTTTAACCTTTAGTATCAAAAATGTTGATTACATACTTTCTTAGAATCTTAAATTATGTTATGTATTAATGACAAACAAATTTATAGTTTGATGAAAAGCTGTAAATTTTTTTACAAGTAGGTATCACATCTTATCGTAAAAGTTAGAAATTAGAATAATTTTATTAAATGTTTACAAGTTAGCTATAGCTATATTTTTTAGTAAGATGCAAAGGATTTTTTTAAAGTGCCCTGTTTTTATGCTCTTGATGTTATTATTTTTCTTTGGCTGTAGGCAGAATGATATTTTTGGTTTTGCGATTAAAATAACTAAAAAGCTTTAATAATTTTATCTTACTTCCAAAAAAAAATACAGATTTTGCTACTCGAAAATATATATACACTGGATTGCTAGATTTTCTAGATACGCTGGAACACTTTTGGGGATGGGTATATCTTCGATTGAATATTATCCGATAAAATTTTAACGGAAGGATGTTTCGTTAAAATTTCAGGTCCTATTTAAAATTGTCCTATTTAAAATTTCAGGTAGAAACAAATATCATTAACTTATGAAGTAGCTAAAAAACATTTAAGAGTATTAAGATCGCGTATTTTTTTAAATCTAATTACCTGAAATATACACGGTAAGGAAAAAGTTTACTTCTTCCTTGACTCATTGCAACTTATTTCAAAGAATCACTTTCACTCTACGCTGCAAACCTAAATATACTTGAATTGACTTGTCATTCGGTCTGAGTCATTGCACGACTGATAATGATGTTTGACAGCGCTTACTTTCTCTGTTCATTGTCTGTACTTAGTTAAGCATAGCTCAGAACATAATGTATAATTTTTTTTAAGTATTATTGTGAAGGCGAAGGATATGCTTAGATTGAAGCATAGAAACACCACTATTTACACCTAGAGTCATTTTTAGGTACATCCATTATGAAGCTCGAGGCTGTGATCCTTATTTTGACGAGCCTGGTAACATTACACCTATTGCCAACTGGCATTCGTAGCCCCAACCGGAAAACTAGACGTTTTAATGTCCTGAACATGATTCAACGGTCTTCCGATATATTATTACACTATCTGTACCGGTAATTATTTACAACCTTCAAATTACTTGTGCACGGAGAATAATTTATTATCATAATATTTTAAAGAAAATCCTATTTGTCACCGCAAACCTAAAAGCTTGAGTATAACAAATAGTTAAACAAAGTACATGAGAAAGGTCTAGACTTATTAAAACTGAAATGTTTTTGTTTTATTTGAGATAAATGTCTTTTGTGATATTTAACGGCAAATTATATTTATGTGTACAAATCGCGGTTTCGCAAAGTGAGTGTAGATTATACAAGTTAAATAATACCAACAGTTAATTAATTTAATGAACATTTCACTTCGTGTCTAAAGGAATTTGCCTCAATTCGACACGTAAATGATCTTTAAAGCGATTAACTTAGAATAAAAAATGAGCATTTGTTGAACATTTTAATAATATCATCAAGCGACATTTTTTTAATTATGTATGCAATTTTAGTAACTCGTTAAAAACTGTATCTTCTTTTTTTATGATAATATGCAATATGTTATTGTTGTAAGAAATTATTTGTTACTTATTGACTTTGTTTTGATACCCCAAAAAGGTTAAAGAAGTCGTGGATCTAAAAATACATTTTTATTTTTACACTGGCAAGGTGTACCTGCCTACAATTCTTTTAACTTTTATTATACATATACTAGGTATTAACAACCACTTTGGTTGTATTAGTTTGGGATAAAAACTATCCATTATTCGAGTATTTTTGCATTAACATGTTCTAACAAAGGTTCGCGTTTATTTGGTAGCTCCTAGTACTGAAAAATTTATTAATAAATAATTTGACATTGAAGCCTTCTTTCTAAATTTTAATACTTTAGGTTAATATATAATTCATTGGCTAATATTAAAACTAGCGTAAACCCAAAAATTCATATTAAAGCTAATTAATAACCTACAGGTAATTAACCTTTTTGAATATCTTACGGATACAAATCACTCCTTCGTTTAAAAAGGTCATACTATAGCACCAATCAAGCAACATTTTCTTGGAAAGAGATACAGAGGCTAAATTGTGGTCACTACATTTTTATGAGGAAGTCATGTTGATAATTATTTTTATAGACCACAAAGTATGTCAGTTAACTGTAAATGTTGCAATAACATATTAATCCTTTAAATGATTATACTTTTTTACCACTTGTCGAAATCGAAAGTCGTTATATGTGTTACGATGCTATTTTTAATAGAGGTGTTTTGAATTGTAATTTGCTTTCATTGTACTCTTGTTGTTTATTTATAGAAACAAGTTATTGCTTATTTTATTTATGTTTGTTTAACAGTAATAAAATTAATATATCGTTTTAAGACTATGCGAAGGTCATAACTAAAATTCTGATTTTAATTACTCTAATACTACTCGAAGTGTTAAGTGCTAAAATTAATTCATTAAATGATAGCTAAAGTTCAAATTACGTAAAGACTCTGTAAGATCGAATTTAATAATTTGATTTTATCTTGTTGTACTTCACGTATTTGATTTAATGCCGGCGTTAATTAAATGCAAATGTTTACGAACATTGTGTATTATATTAAATATAGAAGATATTAAAATAACATTGTAATATAAAACTTAAAGACAGGCAAACCTTTTTGTATCGTCTTATAATTCAACTGTCTACGCTCAGGTTTCTAAAGAAGAAGACAATCCCTACTAATATTATAAATGCGAAAGTAACTCTGTCTGTCTGTCTGTCTGTCTGTGTGTCTGTTACGCTTTCCTGCTTAAACCTCTCAACCGATTTTGATGAAATTTGGTATAGGTATACGTTGAATCTCAAGAACGGACATAGGCTACTTTTTATAAGAAAATAAGTGGGGAGGGGGGTAATACCAGCTTTGGAAGTTTTTATGGAAAAATGTTTATTTTTGAAGTTTGAAATTTGGCACAAATATAGCTCGAAACTTGGATTAAAATATAGACTACTTTTTGTTTCGAATATTAGGAAAGAAAGGGGTAAAACCGACCATGAAAAGATGTAGTCCACGCGAACGAAGTCGCGGGCACAGCTAGTGTTTTATAAATACACTATAACTTCTACGAGTACTTTACACTAATCTTGGCGGTCCTTGTTACTTTACGATTTTGTATCGATTATTATTTTGAATGTGCTTAAGGATATTGTTATAACCAGCTCAAGAGGATATGTTCAAGTGTTATTGACCCTTGAAAACCAAGAAGCAACTGTAATTAATTGGTCAATAAAAGCTTAGTATCTTATTTCCACATCACATTTTAAAACGTATTTTGATTGAGGGTTGTTTAATTGCAGTGCTACATTAATGTTAATCGCATAAAATATGTCTAACTTCTACACTTATTTGTACTATGTAGATTATGAGTATGCGTCTTAGTCGCTGCGGTAGGCTAGTTGTTGCTAACATCGATTATATTTATTGTGTATCCAAACAATGATTTTTATCATTTAAAATAATTTAACGGGTCAAAACGCGACACCATTTTTATTTAGTAGTTAATACGAACAACTCAGTTAGCTCGTGACCACGGTTGGTGCAATCTAACCGAAACGTCGTGCAGTAAGTAGTTCGTATTAACTACTAAATAAAAATGGTGTCGCGTTTTTACCCGTTAAATTATTTTAAATGTTTAAAATGGAACGCGAAAGTCTTAAAATTTATAATGATTTTAATGTGTACAGCAATGCGATCAAAAGTGTGTTACTTATTAAAAGTAAGAGTTAACACTAACAAACTAATCACGGAATGATGTTCACATGACACAGCCAATACTTTGATACAACACATTTTTTGTTATGAAAATGCGCGTGAGATACTAAAATTTGAGAATATTAAAATTATTTTGATGTTGTATTATGTGGGATTGCCTAATTTTCCGAATTAAATCTCAATGCAAAAATAATTGATTAAATAATTTTCAAGTCTTCGGAAATAGCTTTTATTAAAACACATTTTGGGACATGATCAAAAACGCTCCGTACAACGGTAGTCTTTGCGGTTTCTTTTGTAAGATATCGTGTGAATTTTATTATCAACAATTATTATATTATTAATTATTATTATTAAGTAATAATCATTATAATTTTTGTTTGGAACTCCCTAACTAAGTTTGAAGATGATGACCAATTGATATTTTAAATGTTAATGGTTTTTAATATGAAACAATAAGTATAATCGTACACTATTTTTAACAGTAAAAGTAATTTTAGAGCCAATTTAACACCATGCTGATCGTTTTTTTGACATTTCAATCTAATTCAACTACTTAGATTTAAACATTTAGTTGTAGAAACAAGCATCCGTACTATCTATTATCTACTTAAAAATAAAATCTTGGTTGGTCATATAACAAGTGAATCCTTCCAGTAAGCTAGTGATACAACACCGCAAGGTCAGTGACCGCAACTTATTTCGTTACTGTTCTTTCACTGTTCAATATTTGTTTAATACCTAACATCTTGTAGTTCATTTTACCATATACAAAGATCAAATATTTGCCTATGATTAGAAAGAAGTTTAAGGTGAAGTTAGCACACATAGTCCATTTGTGGTTGAAATGTCAGACTACACACTTTGATCCTTGTGCAGCCCTTAAATCGCAGGCATAAGAACTAAAATTGTACTGCAAGTGTTCACCTTGATGTAATGTTCACTGTATCTTTACTATGAAACATGATTAATGAACGGTATAGTAACAAAATTGTCATCTAAGTAATAAGTTTTGTTGAGTTGTCTTTTTAAACTACTTACTACTTTTGTACTTACGTGTTTTATATTATTTTAAATATATATGACGCATTTTCTCAATCAATGTCAGAATTGGGCCTCTATGACGCATGTAAGTCCTACAGTTAATTTAATTTAATTTACAAATACTTTTGTTTCTTTATTTTTTTTTTTAATAATTGATTTTAAATTTTTATTTTACAATTGACAAACTGTGTGTCTTAGTGCAAAATTAATAATAAGTTTAGCTTTAATTTGTTAAAAAAAACTACGGAGTTTCTTGCCGGTATCTTTTCTTTAGTAATAGGTTCCGAACCGGAGGTAGCTTCATTTGCTTTATATAGAGACTATTCATAAGTATTACTAATGTAATCTATGTGAGTGAAAAAAATAAAAAGAAAAAATACCCGTATATAGAAAGACTTTGAAGTCACTTTAACACAACAAAATTTTGATCGCAGCAAAGTAATATTTCCTTTTTTTTTTAGAATTTAAATTATTCTAGTTCTTTAAATTCCCGATTAAAATGATGCATCCACTTACTCTTTAGTAGCTGTAGTTTAACATAGACATTAAGTGCATTTAAGTTAAATGCAATCAAATATAAAATAGTCGTTACTTATCGTAAAACGCGATGCAGTAATCCTTTCAATACTAATCACAAACACTATATGAACGGTTTATCCTGTGTTAAAAACTAAATACGCGATATTCTAAGCATGACAGATATTGTTGTTGGGCGCAGTGCCAACTACTTTATCGTTGATTAGCTAGTGTTTTGTTATTGCTCGTAAAGTTTAATAATAGTTAGACAATATTGACGCTTTTAGAAATGCCCGTCACAGTGTGTGCAGAAAAACAATATAGATACAGACTTTGTTTATCTATTATATAAAAATGAATCGCAAAATGCGTTGGTAAGCGCATAACTCGACAACGCTTGGACCAATTTTGACAATTATTTTTTTTAAATGTTGGTTGAAGTCCAAGGATGGTTTTTACGGCGAGAAAAATTCGAATAATAGCCGGGAAATCTCTAAAGACAGCCCTTTCCTTTTTCCAGTACAAACGTTTTCTAACTAAAATTTAGAGTCAAGACACATTTTAAATCTCATTGACAGGACGAAGTCTGTCGATTCCGCTAGTATTTTAATACAAAAGGAATTGGAGACTATAATCGAATTACTAAAATGTATACTTTTCAAAGAATAATTTATTTTTTAAATTGCATATCGAAAAACGAAATGCCTTTTGGAAGTGGAAATACATAAAGGTAAACATATTTATGAATAAACTAGCTGTCGCCCGCGACTTTGCTCGCGTGAATACGGGTTAAAAGTAGTTTTACATATTATGTAAAATTAAGTATCGAATCTATTTTGTAACTAAATTCCATTCACATTTATTCTGTAGTTTCTACGAGAAGAGTAACATACATCCAGACATTCGTACAAACATCCACATTTATAAAATTAGTTAGCTATTAGTAACATTCTAAAGAGGTTTGGTTAAATTACGTTAGCCGTCGTAACTATCATTTTTTTCTAAGTTAAACTCTTCTTAAATGGGTGCCCATTAAAGAATAATGCACAAGTGAATTTAACAAATTATAGGCAACGATTAGATTTACATGATAGCCCAGCAAAATTTAATTTAAAAATTTGATTTAACCTTGTTTTCGTGAAGTATTCGATTTAATGCTGGTGTTTATTTCATGCAGGTGTGTGTAGTATAAATAATTACATTGTAATATTGATTCTGAGGCAGGTAATGCAGACCTTTTTTAATCATGTCATAATTCAACGGTCTACACCCATGTTCTTTGGAAGAAGACAATGTATTAAAAATGAACTCGTAAAATAATAGCCATTTTTTATGATAAATTAGTCCATTATGACTAAATAAGGCAAGCATATTTAGTTTAAAAGAGCTTAATCAGGCATTGTTTATTTGTAGCAGATCTGCAAGATCAATTTGCTTTTCAAATAACGGTAAAGTTCTAAAATGTTGTAAACTGGCCAATAAATAAATGTTAATGATTTATTACAGTGAAATACATTTTTAGCCCACAGTGCAGTGTTGAGTGATCATAAAAATAATTTTATAATGTTAATCCTTGAGTCAACGGATGGATTGTTTTCCTTATAGTGTGGTATTCTGCGTAACCCTGAAACAGAATTAGTTAAGATAGACCCTTAATCCAATGAAGCAAACGTAATAAGTACTTAGTACAAAAAAAAATTATATATAGAAATATGACGTATTCAGTTTAGTCAGGAAGTTTAATCCACCTGAATAAGTAAATAGTTGTGAATGGAAAAAGCATCGTCGATCTAATTTATTGGACGTTTATCACATCGTGAATTTTTAGGTGTTGATTTTGTGTAATTATGTTCAATTGTTAAAAATAATAGATAATCCCTACTACATAATATTATAAATGCGAAAGTAACTCTGTCTGTCTGTCTGTCTGTTACGTTTTCCCGCTTAAACCTCTCAACCGATTTTGATGAAATTTGGCATAGGTATACGTTGAACCTCAAGAACGGACATAGGCTACTTTTTGTTAGAAAGTAAGGGGGAGGGGGGGTAATGCCACCTTTGAAAGTTTATATGGGAAAATGTTTATTTTTTAAGTTAGAGACATGAAAGTTGGCACAAATATAGCTCTATTAAAATATAGACTACGTTTAGTTTCGAATATTAGGGGAGATAGGGGTAAAACCGACCATGAAGGGATGTAGTCCACGCGAACGAAGTCGCGGGCACAGCTAGTTATCTATAATTTCCAAATACTTAAATATTTTTTTGGATTGACACCAGTATCGGCAAAATCTTTTTATGTAACTTTAAAACCAAAACTTAAAATGTATTTTTGTTTAAATTTAATAGTTTGTAGCAGTTTATGTATTGATTGGATGAATGAATTCTTCGTAATAATAAACAAGTATCTTTATGGTTTATATTAACAACTTTGTCCGCGTGTTTTATAATGCCGAAACGTAAATAAATAATTGTTAACATTTTAATGATGTGTGAAAAACAAGCGTAAACATACTAATAAGGCCGACTACAATAAGATATTATTTTTATAGCAGTTCCCGACGCTTATTTTGAAATAGTTTATGTTTTTTGTATTATTAACTTATGTAACTAAGTATATATGATTGATTTGAAATACGTATACTGACATACAAAAGGACTTTGGGTATTTATTTGGTTGAATGCAGGTAAAATTAAGATTTAAACATTGACACTCTAATAAATATCAAATGAAACATTATTTGATGTTTGAGTTAATTAAAGGGTACTTCAATACTCATATAGAAGGTGTGTCCGGTTGAATAAAAGAACAAACCGTTCAAGTGCGAGTCAGACTCGCCCATGACGGGTTCCGTAGCAGCGAGTTACACAATATAAATGTTTACATTGGAGTCGATTCAATTAAAGTTATATTGCACTTAATTTATGACGTATTAAAAAAGTACAATTAGATCTAGCTCAAACCAACTTCCCGTCGAAGTTTGCATGGCAGCAAATCTAAAATTTAAAAGTTACGAAAAAAGTGGCTGTGACATACAGAAGGGCAGACAGAAATGGTGAATCCATAAGGGTCCCGTTTCTCGCCATTTGGGTACGGACTAAAACGCCTTAGGCAACGTACCTAGGTCAACCCCGGTTGTTTTTGTAAACCTAACTGGCAAAATTGAGTCAAGAAAAAGATCCTACAGACGCTTTGATACCAGTCCGTTATACCATACCAATTAAATAATGCAGTCTAGGTGCATGATTTAACAATCACGTTGGTAACAACGTTTTTGTGATTCTGTTTCTTTTCAAGCGATAATTTTAGAATCAAAACTTTACAAGTATTCTGTTTTTATTATGCCATTCAATAGGTCGCATCACAAACAATATGGATACAGTTGTCTGATATCATCAGCTTGGTTGTGGATCTAATTCGTTCCTGGTAGTTTCTAACTGGTCCACTATGGTAGTGAAATCATTACATGTATGTAGTTACATAGATACATACATAAAACATGTTATCATTTTACCATTTGAAGGCACCAATGATACCTCAATTTTCTTCTATGCCGTACAATGTCACCACTTGAGCTCTCATGAAGTTATCGTAGAGAGGTTATAAACATTTTAAACCACGTGACTAAACAGCAAAAGAACTGTTAGTTAGCACTTCAGACGTTTAATTTGAATGTCACTGGGGTGGTGGCGCTATGTGGCGGGTCGTTATATTCCCTTCAATATGGTTGAGTGAAGCGATGGCTGGCACATACGTCATGCTTGTGAACAGATGCCACCTCTGGGAACTGGTCTGCTCCAGCGTACCTCTCGAAAGTAAATACTTACTTGAGTACTTAATTGTTTCATCACTCATCAAAACAAAACTATATGACTTGGTCCAAAGTGAGCTACACGTAGCAATAAGTCAGATACTGCTACGGCAACTGATCTGCTGAGTTTCTTACCGGTGTCTTCTCGGTAGATATAGGTTCCGAACCGGAAGTAGAATCACTTTGCATTGTTATCAATGACGATTCAAAAGTGTTATATGTTACCTACTTGAATAAAGAAATATTTGAGTTTGAGTTTGAAAATTACGTTGTTTGTATTGGTGTATTATTATCCTACTAAAAAAGGGGGATTACTGACTTTTATGTATGTACCATCAAAGTGTTTAAGATATTAAGATATTCAATTACATACAAAATTATAATATTATTATAAAACTAAGATTCAAATCAATCACGGCGGTTTTACTTTGAATTTCGGTATTCCATTCAATCAGGTAAGTCATTTGTTAGAATATGAATATTTATCATTAATAAACAATGATTTTAATGTGTTTTGTGCTAGACGTGTCTTAGAAGTAAAGTCAGATAGGAAGCCGTACATTAAA
This sequence comes from Glyphodes pyloalis, assembly GCA_037074685.1. Taxonomy (NCBI): domain Eukaryota; kingdom Metazoa; phylum Arthropoda; class Insecta; order Lepidoptera; family Crambidae; genus Glyphodes; species Glyphodes pyloalis. Next base: position 5,973,134 of record JAYKKO010000008.1, read on the forward strand.
ATTATCGATGTACAAGGTCATAATCGTTTATTGTTTTTATTATTTTCCTGAGTGAATACAAATTTGTAATGGTTGTTCTTGAATTTTGATCTAGCTGTATCAGTCATTTTCATTGGCATTTCATATAATATATTTGTTTACATTTTTATTATGCTTAAATAATATAAATTTAAAACACGCAACTTGATTTTTTTTTAATTTTCATGTATAGTTTTGTTCAGAAACTAGACAAATTTTAAGAATTAATAAAGTTGAGTTTATTAAAAAAAACGCGATAATGGCTCAATATATGACAATTTCATTATATTTCAAATCAAAATAGAAATTGCAAAAAGGAGGTAGGTAGGTATAAACCGATTTTTTTTCCTAAACGGTGAATTAACCACGGAGTTATCAGCGAACACACATAAAATATATTATGTATGTATACGGTCCAATTGTGAAAACATATATTTCATGGCCTGATATTTTTAATCAACTCTCAAAGCGCCATTATTATAACAAACCTGCCGAGTTAAACTTCAATGATTTTGAGTCTTTGCCATGATGCCTTATTACCAAGTTGTATTGATATTTGTTTTACAATAAACGCTTGTACGCCAATAAATACAACCTTCATACTAATGGATTATCAAACAAATCTGTTTGTGAAATGAAAGATGAATATAGTAGATACCTATATACCGGAATTATTAATAACATTACATATTTCCTATTTGTCAATTGAAAAAAGAACGTTTCAGGTAGGAGTTTTAAATAGTCTGACCACGTGGAACGTGGCAAGATATTAGTAGGCTTCTGCTAATCAAATATTATCGCTCAACCACAATGTAAATTACTTGTGACAGTCAGGAAATAAATCAAATCACAATAATTTCATTCAATTTGGATACACAAAACAGCTGTTTTAAATGTTTGAATCCTCGTTGCATACATGAAAAGAATTAAACGAATTAAATTACACTATCCGTAAATGTATTCAGATGAACTCTTCATTTCATAAGACTTTACTTTAAATCAAAGAAAAAACGGCAGATATGGCACATTACACCAGTCAGCCATTAAAATTGATTATCTGAAGAAACGTTATTATTGAATGAATAACACAGTCAAACATGTAACACTGCATAAGAAAAATATAAATCTCGGGCTATGATGGTGCACGATTTGAAGAAACTGAAGAATATTATTGGTTTTTAAGAAGTCATGATCCAGGCCAGGCTATTACTGCTGTTAAGGACAACCATATTATCTTATTTACTATTAATGTACTGACTTCTTCAATTTCATACTTGATGCCATGAAATTTTGCGATGGCTGACCAATAAAGCCGACACCGCGTGAATCGCTTTCTTCCTGAGCCATGTTTTGACCGTACCGAATCGAAGTCTTCTGTAACAGGTCTTAGAATAGCTGCCGGTGATGCTGTGGTAGGTCTTCTGTTCCCATGGCATCACCATAAAGGCGATGAGTTCCACCGGGGGGTTTTAGTGGGTATTCTTGCCCGTATAGGGGCAGGGAGTCCCACACACGCCGTCACCTCCCTCAGGTGACGGTACGGTGCGTCAATGCATTTCCCCCCGCTCAAAAAAAAAAAAAAAGGTCTTAGAATAGCTAAACGACTGAGTTAAGATGTTGTTAGATGTTGAGATCTGTAAGTTTGGATTTTTAAGCTACGCCACAAGTTTACTGGCCCTTATCGCCTTATCAAATACGTACCTATGGCTGATTAGTGGTTTTAAATGCCTAATTTATTTAGTAAACTAAACTGACCATTAGGTTTTTCGATTTATAATAAGTAAGTAGGTAACACTTTTAACAATCTCGCCATTGAAGAGTTTTCAAAAAAAATCAAGTTAGCTCTCGTTGTTTGAAACACCTACATAATACTGTTAACACCTATTATCTTTATCAAAAGATACCGATTGTGACAAAGGACTGTATGAGTATATACGAGTTACTGGATACAATACAAACATTTTACGTAGCAAAATTTATGCCGGTAGGTATAATTTAATTAGCCATTTGAATGGGCTTGTCACAGAAAAGAACTATAAGGTTTATGTGACCGAAGGTCGTAAGTTTAAAGAAACATCTACGTCAGTTGATCATAGGCGACCAATCACACACTACCACGACTACCAATTAGTCGATTGTCATTGTTGGATTATTTCTGATACATGATTATGTATCAGAAATAATCCAACAATACCCTTTTTTAATTATTGCCTCAAAAAGGTGAATGTGGCATCTGTCTGTATTTCGTTCAAAGTCAAGCAAAACTATAAATCCACAGTTATAACACTTGGTCCAGACCAGAATAGAAAAACAAACACAAACTCACTAATGCGGTTATAATTGTGATCTAATCATTATTTTTCACCATATTTTTCTGTATTTTTAGGGTGATTCGGAAGTTGGAGTTTTTAAAGAAGAAAGAAAGAAAAAGAAAAAAACTATCATACACCACACCATCTATAGAGTAATTTTAATTTCTTAACTTCAAAAACATATTAATTTGATACAAATTCTCTACCCCCGTTTTAGGGGTGGATTTTCGTTAATTCCTAACCTATAAGGAGTCTTCCTGTCAGATTGAAGTTTGTAGGTGTTCTAGTTTTTAATTTCTTTCTTAATTTATCAGTGAGTGAGCGAGTACCATTTCGTTTCTTTATTTTTTTGATACGAATAGGTTAAACTACCTGACTAAACACACCTTTGTGGTCTATTATCGTTAAATTTATGGAAACTTACTCATAATTTCCCTTTTTACATATTCTAAACAGTTGTGTAAATCATTAACACACCGGCTCCATGTGAGATGATTGTATAAACGAGTTCATAACGAAGTTCGATATGAAAGAAATACATACTAATAACATTTTGTATTATTCTTTAATTTGTATTAAATATAGAATACTAAATGATAATGATGAGATTAATTTTGTGTTTCGTTTATGTTCCGCTTAAACGATTTGCTCGAAAATACGTTGAAAACACATGAAAAGGAACATAAAATTGCAATGATGCCATAAAAATCAGTTATATTCAAAAGACTCCCGAGTTATTGATTTGAATTAAGAGTTTACAGTTTAAGTTAATACTTCGTACGTACTTCACAACGTCGTAAATCACACACGTGCCTGCAATTTTTCATTCGTTCTAAGTTCTGCCATTTCAAAAGTTAAGTTTATGAAGACATCAAAATATCTGACGTGCTAACTCGTAAGTCCGCCTTACACTGAACACTCGTTATACTTGTAGAAATAACGAAACAAACCATTATGTATTCTTTAGCAAAATGACGATGTAATTGTTTTGACGTTTTTTACGTTGAAAAGTAGGTACTTGTTACATCTCAATAAGATGCAATAAGATGTGACATTTAATGTGACAATCCTTGTTACAACTAATTTGAGTAGTAATTTTTCTCTGAGCCAGTGGTGTCGTTGTTCTAAAATTTTCCTACAGCATTACCGTTAAAGCAATGAGGTCTCCCGGGGGTTTAAGTGGGTAGGCCTGCCCTTCTAAGGGCAGGAGAGTCCCGCACACGCCTTCATCTCCCTCGGGTTACGGTAATATGCGCCAAGCATTTCCCCTCGCCAAAAAAGGAACTAAAGTATGTATACTGTACATCTTAAGGTGTATTTAAATCTGAATCAGTCGATTAATGTGAGTTCGGATCAGCACAAACTTAACTATTTTTATAACCATTAACAACTATGAACATGGTTATTTCTCCACTCTTCTTAGTAAAGAGATAGAAATAAATTATTTGATGTTAATCACATCTGTTAATCGCATGTTCCCAAGACACTAAACGGGTTGCTTACGAGTCCCATACTTTAACTTAACGATTAACGTCGTGTTGTCAGCTGGGACCAAAGGCTAAATATGCCCTCCAAAACACAGGTTGCTCGTGAAGAATATCAATGAAACAATATTTTGTATTTTTCTACCCTATAACTTTGAAACATGACTTCTTAGATATTTAAAAGAAATCAAAGGTTAATCATCCCTTGCGATGTTGAATTCTAACCCGCAACACAACGCGCGATACGTGAAGGTCTTAGGTTCGAATCTCAAAATGAAAGAGGAGATGTAAATTGACTGTTTCTGTACAATATTTAGAGTTCGCTAGAGCGGCGTGAAGCACTGTACAAATTATAAACACCTATTAAAAATTCTTAGTTTTATACTGCACAACATGCATTAATTCCGTAATGACATCATTTGTTTAAAATTTTGTTGATTCGAGTATACGATTAATCACGATCATAATCGTGGTGCACTAACACATAAAAGTGCCGCAAAGATTTATTAAACATGTAGACCTTATTCATATACAAAAACATGGGAAATCGACATACTGAACTTTTGACCAGGCTGACCTTTTAACTTTACACTGCTGTCACTATTCGTTTAAATCATTCGTTAAATACAGGGTGTCGACTTAATTATTAAAATTAAAGCCGATCGTGAACTAATAAATCTGCCTGATAAAGGAAAGGAGGTTAATATTGATATATCGAAGTTATTGTAAAGCTATCTTATTTTTTATTATACATGCTTAGCCATTCAACTCTGCTTGTATTCAAATGTTCCTTTGCGTACTTATAGGAGTAAAAAATATGAAATAGCCTTTAAAATTACATTCAGGTTCACAGAAAATACCCTGTAGGTTTGAATCCCCTTACAAGTATCGAAAATTAGCGATAAAAACGGCTTTGTTTTTTTTTGAGGTTTGAGCTTAAAAATTTCATTTTTTCTCAGATCCAAGGTGCAAAATTGAATATTTAAAATTAATAGAATATAATTGATTTCAGTTATGTAGACCACAAAGCGTTCCTGAAAAAAGGGTAAATATTGAAAGATAGAGGGACTAATCATATAAGTCGTCAGTATTTTCCTTATGTGCTACGAGTTTTATCAGTAAGGAGTTAAACTGATTAAACACATCTGTTACAAATTAACAACTAAGTAGATGAGCTTATACCAAAATTTGCTCTGTGTCATCTTCTTTCTATTCTAGAAAGTGGGCCGTGTCAGGTCAAATAACTTTTACTATGTTTACATTGCTTGTCTTTAATGCCTGTATTTGACTCGGTTTCGTTGCATCTCTAAGTAATTGGCAACACGTGATCAAACGCTTAAAGATAATTAATGATGAACAAGATTGCCATTTAATTCTTAATATCTTTTAACTTTTGTCCTCGTTTGGTATACAGCAGTCGATTGTAAACACGCTGTAATTGACTTAAAATGCGAAGAGATTTTGTTTAAAAAAAATTTGGTTTAAGAAGCAGGAATCAATATTATTATTATTAGGTTAACATATATTGCCGGGAAATTATTTTTGATGTTTTTAGCGTCAACAATCTTAGATCCTTACCGTGCTAATTGGATTAATAATATAATGTGAAATGTCAATAATTATTAGATACTTGTACATATAATTAATTAAACATTATTGGGTGTTTTAGAATGTACCTACTTAAGTATATTGTGGTACAGGTATTGGTCCTAGTTTTTTTATTAGCGAGTGAAATAAGTGCCTTACTTCTTACTATGGAATCATGTAATCAATATATGTATTGTTGTCTAATATTTAAGAAATAACATACATCAACCCTATCCCAAAATAGTAGCCCGAGAATTTCACGCTCTGAAAACCAAAAGAAATGTTGCTACATCAACATACCCAGGTTTTATTATAATTTTGATGATTTTGATGAAACTAATGTTTGTAACTTATTTATATTTCTTTTGTATTAAGTATTTTTAATTTGACTCTTTCATTTATGCGTGGTTTTACTCACAAGACTTGATTTGTAGGTTTGTTTATCGAATAATATGTTTAACTTCTTATTTTTAGGCGAGACAAAATCAAAACAAAAATAACAAGCCCCTAAGAAGATCCCGTTTCCGAGACCCTTTTATTGCTTTTTATAAGGTATAACCATGCAATCGTCGCATTCTGTGTTTTAATATTATTTATTTTATGTTTTTAATATTTTTTGTCAGTCGGAATGCTAAAACTATTTTAATCATTTAAAACGTTGTACCATTTATTCTTATCGCAAAAATTCATATTTTTATTCAACGAAATTAATAGTAGGTGTAATGTACATGTTTACGAGTAATTGCTTAATCAAATTTAATTATCCGAACACTATTCTAAAACGTGAATGCAAATCAATCAAAGTATAAAAGCATTCATATGCAAAATTCATTATCCGGTTTTTATTGATAAATTGATATTGAAGATGCTTGTAATTATGGATCATCTTAAATTTACTTCCGATTGCCCCATCCATCAGATTCGTTAGCGTGAAGGAGATCGCTTAATATGACATAAGTGTGTGTAAATGGATATAAAAATAAAATAAGACTTATGTTTGCTTTAACCGTGTAGGTCACGGTCGAATTAAGTATGGCGTTGTCAAAGTCAATAACACATACATAAGGAACAAGTTGACGATCGTAACACGTCAATTATGCGTAATAACTACCTATTACAAATGATAATACAATTTTTCCTGATAATATTTAGGGTTCCGTGGTGTCTAACCAACGCTTTATTTGGCCCACACGAATTGTCTCAGATCGTTAATCCCCATTTAAACTGTCTCATGGTGAATCATTGCAGCATTGATACGAAACATTATTTGAAGACATTATTTACGACGAATGACATTAATCTTGCTGAAAGAGATTTGAATAATGTCGAATTTAATGGTGTTTTCACCTTCAATACTTAGCATGGGTATCTAAATCGTTCCAGACAATTACTTAAATAACTGTCTAAGCATTATAAACAGCATGTGAAATAAAAAAATCTATCAGGTAAGTATTTTATTTTGAGATGGTTTTCTAATTTTTGATTGTTTATTCTTTATTGATGTATTTATCCATAGTGTTACGGTTAAATAAAATAATCAGTCGCAGAACGGTGCTGACTAGTAACCATAAAAGATAATTTTATTGTGCCTGTAACTTGCATAATGAACACAATATGAATATCAATTCAACTGCTAGGAAGGTACCGCCCATTATATGTCGTAAGTTTTCGATAAAACTTTGTTTCATTACAAGTAATGGTGAGATCACTGAATTGTATTTGTTAAGCCATTTAAATAGAATTTGAAAATAGTTGCTACTTCCGAGATCAGCACCAAGTCCTTTACTTCAAGCAATCAGTAAAAGTCTGAACATTTTTCGCTTTAATAACTGAGGAATATGCATCCGTAATTTACAAAAGGTGAAAATAATTTGAGTGAAGAAAAGGATTGTCTGAAAACAAACTTTCTTACGTCTGCAAATAGGTTTAAAGTATAATTGACTATCCTATCGATAAACATGTTTAGTGACTTCCGCGGGTTGGATTTTCATTTGATTTTTATATTACTTCTGCATTTTATCTGCATCAATAAAAAAATTCTGACTAAAAGAATAAGGCGTAGCCTAAATCGCTAGTGTAAACTTTTTAATTTCAATCTGGTAAAAAACATACTAGATTTGAATCCTAGAATAAATAATAAGAAAATACACTAATGTACAAACATTAGTGTATTTTCTTAAAAAACATTTAAATGTAGCCTATCCTTCAATTACTCATCATCACCGTTAAGAACGATTGTCAAAAGACTGATAACATTTGACCACGTCTAGTATCAAATCTTGAATCATCGACTGGTTAGGTACCTACATTTAATTTGGATTATAAAAGACGTTTATGACTCACAACCGAACCTGATTGTACGGCTGGGCTTTGTTTTGATTAGCTTAATTTATCAAATATATTCTTATAGTATAATGTTTGGTTGAACAACAATTGCTTGGTCTGATGTGACAATGTTTAGCGCTCGGTGTTGAACCAATGGTCACGTGTTAAATCCTTACCCAGGACCACATTCTCATAATTAACGTCTGTTTTGGTACATTTTGGTACCGCCGTTGATTCTGGTTTCCATAACTTATTTTGAAATCAGGTTAATGTATATCCATAATTACTTATTTCATTACCAACATTATCCAAAAACTGCCTAGCGGTTGTCGAGTTTTAGCGAGACTAATGAATGAAAGCGATTAATTTTTAAATAAAAAGATAAAAATCTATGATGTTAGTTCTTTACCAGAAATATAAATGGTCGAATTAAGAACCTTCTCCTTTTTTTTGAAGTCGGTTAAAACAATAATGCTTGTTTTAACGCAAAGGTTCGTAAGAATGAGTGAATTTTTGTTACTCTTTCACGCAAAAACTACTCAACGTATTTGGATAAAAATTAGAGAGAAGACATATAACTATATATAAGAGATATGACTCCCCCATCATTAGGCATTTCATCCAAGTATTGAGCCGACCAGTACTTAAATTATTGGTGAGAATAAAATTATATCTCTCTCATTTGGTGTCACGTAGTTTGTTGTGCTGTATATGAATTTATGTACTAACCTAATTATAAGTTTTACTAATCAAATGGATCAATGTAATCTTTAAAGCAAATAAATTATTATTATTATTATATATGACATACTGTTTTAATATATAGGATTCTTTTTATCCCGAAATAACGCGAACAAAGTCATGGGCAACAGCTAGTATACCATAGCTAACAATTTTGAATCTATCAATTGTGGCGCTTAAATATATACTCTCAAAGTGTAATCTGATAGTGCGGTCTAACATGATCATAACATAAAATATATTGACAATATTTATGATTATTGACGATTATATATTTGTCTAATTTTTGTATTTAAAGATTTCCATAGCTACTAATAATAATAAACTCGAAACACATAACAATATTTTGCGAGTTTATTAAAACTAAAATTTAATACGTTTAATTAACAAATCCTCCTGTTTTAATTACTGATAAGATGAGATATTTTTTCTTTTTGTGTAAATGTTTCTTTTCTCTGTTAATAAAAGGCTATATTGAATGTACTACTTTAATGTTATCCTTTCTTTCTTTAGTAATTATAACTGCTTTTTTATACCTCGTACAATGTTTTTTATATTAAGGTTTTCAACATGAATATGGCACAAAAGATACGCTGTTTTCAAACATAATTAAAGGCGCTAATGCCAGTTATGATAGATATTTATGAATGTTTTGTTTCTAATAAATATTACAAATTTTAACATATCGCGTGACGACCTGTTCTAACTAATTAACTAAACCATGATTTCAGACAATGACATAGTTGTCAAAGCTATTAATTAATTTGAATAATTTATAGTTGTTTTGTTTTAAAACAACGTTAATTAAAATGTGATGGTGCTATTATTGAAGACAATTTATTTGATACAATATTTTTGTTATAGGTAAACAAAAAATAAATGAAAATAAACTTAAGTTTTCATATTGATGACTATCTGTTTTACTACGTAGATACCTAAATCATGTATGCTTGTAAATAAGTCTTTCACACTATTGAAAAGAGTAAGTAAATATAGTTCAACTTCGTATTTTTTAGTATAAGTGGGTATCAAGAAAAGGCAAAACATTTCTGCTTCAATAATTGCTATAAAATTCCCCTCGAACCACAATTTTGGGAAACGTTTTAGTAACTTGTTTTGCGAAGTATAATTAACAATTTCCTGGCAATGACTACCCTTCTCCGGACTCGGCTGGATGGTTTTATTAACCAGTTATCAACGAGTAATTGGATATTTAGTGACCCAAAACAAACACCTTTATTTCCCGATAAGATATTTTAATTGTTCAATAACTGTATTTTTCAGGTTGATAGGTTTATACAAAAAATGTTGGTAATAGGTACCAATACTTTTAAATCATCGCGATAAAAAGACACACAATCGCTTTAAAAATTAAACAATAAGAACGTAACAGACTATTTTAAGTAATAAGTGAATTTAGTTCCTGAACAATTGACAACAGTCAGTTGTTATTAAGTAATTTACGCTTCAAGTCTTGTAAAAATCTAAGTTATCTTTAATCAAAGACACATCAAGATCACAACTGTGAGTTTTCTGGTTTATGTAAAACTATCGCTCATTTTAAATAAGCTGAAATCAAACATCAAAAGTAAGTAACGATTGAAAATGTTAAGAAACTGTAATTTTCGTTTTTGATTAAATTATTTTTAAATAAACTATACGAGAGATGAAAACGACTTATATTTACAAGTTTCTGTTGCATGTAATGATTTATACGCCTACATTGTCACAAAATGAATGAGATCCACAAAACGCCTTAGAAAGTCAGTGGTCCAGTGGCTTAAATGCCTAGTTTGCGAGCGTAAGGTCATGGGTTCAATAGCCGGGTCAAGTGAGAAGCGTGTCCAGACACGCGGATTGGTAAATATCATCGGAATCAACTTATCTTGTATTATGTATTAACTCGTTAACTTTAGCGATTATACCAAATATCTCTCATTGACTTGTAAAATAGTTTCAACGGGAGATGGCCGGTCATTTCTAATATTAGTTTTTGAGTAACTTAGCTCACTTTCGATTTTTTGTAAAAGATTTTGTATATTTGTTAGATTTGGCTACATACCTACCTACCTACAGAGATATGCAACCTATTACATTTAGAAATGCAAACAATATACAATATTTTTGACTATGCTTTCTTGATTTAGTATAAATATTAAGAGTAAGTATAAATTTTGCGGGCCAGTATGGCGATGCTAACGGGTAGGATATTACGGTATCAAATCCGTTGTTATCGTGATGTGGGTTGTAGATCAATAAAAAGTATTTTAATTTCGTCTAAGGCCCCATCCCTCTTGAAATTAAGTCATCATTGCAAAACCATTGTTGAAATTAGGCCAGAAGATACCCATGTACTGATTGTAAAAAATTGAAAAATTATAAAAAAATAAATTTATAAAAAGCAAGTGAAACAACCTTTGGCACAATTATGTCAATATTTATGCTAAGCTCTAATCCTGCAGACTAACTATGTGTACAGTTTTGTGGGACCTTGCCTATTTTATACTTTATTTGTTTTGTTTAATAAATAAACATTATTTTTTAAATACTGAATTATATTTAAAAAATCTGTAAAACAATTTGCTTGACTTGTAAATCGAACCCAGGAAACCGATACCACAACTCAGAACTTCAACACTAGAATTCTTATGTTTACAATATCATCACTTTTGGATATAAACTATGATATCATCGATATATCCAGCTCCACGGAATAATAATTCAGTTGCTTTAGTTTGTTTTAATGAAATCAAAGAATTGAATTTCAATTAATTCATACCTCGTGATTTAAGTTTTACCTGCCAATGTGGTTAACATTATGTCATCCAACTAGTTCCCGTTTCAAGTTTAAGTATCACCAATTAATATGATAATGGCCGAATGGCGAGATGTGTGATATGAATGTGAAACCGGTAGGACTTGTCAACTGGCACAATTTATACTCGGAGAGATAGACACGGTTCAATCTTTTACTCCAGTTGACTATTTGTACAAATTGTATTAGTTTTATATTGTCTGAGTGTAGGAAACAGCTATTGTTCTACTACAGGACTTGGAACTGTATTATCGAAATTTGTCACCGTTATGACAATTAGGGGCTGGTCAAATGCGGATACGATGAACAGATCTCAAACCCGAGATGAGTTCCAAAAATTCGACACATACTTAAATTTAATACAGAACCACAAGATCACAATCCGGTAATAAAAACAATTGACCATTGCGGCATATTGGTATGTTACGCCTGAATCCGTATCATAAATGAACTATTTTTTTTTCTCACGGGTGAAATGCCTACTACCTACCTACCGTCACACTCTTCGGGAAACAGAGTGCGGTGTGTCGGGCTCGCACCGTTTTAAAAGTCTCGGTCGCTAGCTGGGCCATTTTAGCAGTTAATGTTTCGTTTACTGTTTGATTGTATTGTCTTTGCATGCTTTATAATTGGCATGTTAAATTTAAAAGTTATGAACTTATTAAATATGAGTAGAAAAATAATTTATGTGCATTTTGACTCTCGTACTATCACGTGAAAAAGCTTTCCGCCAGATCTCTCTTTGGGTAAATTAAATCGATTGATGTTTTGAATGAGGTGACATATCATTGAGCAACGGTTTGTTCCTTTCGTTAATAAAATCTTTTACTTATTTGTCTGAATGCCAACAATCTTGCATTTTTTTGTTTTATTTAAGTGTTAATACTAACACTTAAATCTTGATCTTAAATGATCTTCATCCACGTTGTGTATACAACGAGAAAAGAAGTTATCAACTTTTAATGAAAACAGAATAAAGAGAGAAACCTCGAAAAAGGTTCACACAGATAATCCGGTGGTGTGCCAACTTTTAATATGTGTAAAGGATACAAAAAGAATATAAAAATTGGATCCAAAAAGTATGCAGTTGTAAGTATTCAGATAAGCAAGAATGCAATAGCTACTCAAAAATCAATAAAAACACAAGTATCTTGATGCACATCACTAACAATACCTTCATTTTTGATACTAAAAACTGACAGCTTTTATAAAATAACAGAGTTTACGAAATCATTTCCCAAATGTCATTGCAATATAAAGCAGCCTTGAAGAAATATTATGCCATTATGTAGAGTATCGAACGTTTGACATTGACATTGGCTTCTGGCCTACAATATTAAGATCGATCAGTTCAAAACTGCCATTTATAAGTTGAAGGTCAGACTTTTAAATGTTAATGGCGAAAGGTATATCATATATCTGAAAATTGGCTCTAATTATGCTATCGCTGTTAAGTGTGTTACCAAGGAGTTTCGGCTTTTACCACCCGCAGATCATTAGAATTTTTTCTTTTATAGGTCTATAAATTCAAGTTTATGTGTACCCACTACATATTTGTATTTAAATATGTAAATCACAAATTTACTTAAGTCTTAAATGATTAAAATAAGTAAATAAGACCTGTTTGTACAGACATATTGTAGGCTAAATTATTGAAATGGCAAAGAATGTATGTAGCGGTTTTTATAATCACCGTCTTTAATTTATGAAGTAATTTAATAAATGCCATATTTAGTTTTTTTTGTACTTGGCTACTTGTACTATGACCAAACGCTTTCAGTGTTTCGTAATAGACACGACACTCTTTATTTGGTAATGTTCGCTCTTACGTTTGTTGTCCAGGTGAGAAACTATTAGTACTATTCTAGTCCTAATAGTTTGGGATGTGGAAGAAGAATATATTCTCACTTAGGTACTTCGTCATAATGTAGTATATTAAACGCATAATGCGTTTAAATTATAGATTTTTCTTAATATGGGTATTTGGGAAGAAAAAAATCAGTACAAATTTTTTAAGGAAGCCTAGTTTCGCTGAGTTTGAAATAGCAAATACCTACCTAACAAATTATAGAGCGCATAATTGTATTGATTGCAGTAAAATTGCTGTACTTTTGATCTCACCTTACACTTATTTAATTTATTTAACATTAAACTTAACTTATTAATAAATGCGTTTGCATGTTTTGTCCAATAAATTTGTCTGACGGTTTGACGGTGGAAAATACTGTCATCACGATATAACAGGATACCTATAGTACCTCCATTTATTAGCCGATCTTAAGAACTAGATGCTCCACTATATACTTATATTATTACTTTCTATTTAAAGATAAAAACAGTGCATCCATTGAGATGTTAAGCGATATGTTTACAAATATGTATCAAAGATGGTGCTAAAATTAAACTAGTTTACTTTTCATGGGTTTTAACAAATTAAACAAACGTACTACAAATACTGCGCAGATTTATGAAGAAATTTAACTGATTTCATCAAGTGTTTGTTTGCATTGCGGTGCTATCTGCGTCAGTCTTCATTGAAACGGGAAAAATAAGGAATTGTTGCAGAGTTTGTGGTACAAAGACGCACAAGTTGTTCAAATATTTTGATCATTCATCTGACTGTTGCTTTTCCTTAACGTTCAAATTCTAATTCACAACACTTAGGTGTGAATTTGCGCAAAGTCTCTAGACGTAAGCTCGAGGTGTCAACTCTTCTTTGAAGGAACAGCAAATGACAACATGTTTTGAGATTGGAGTATTTATTTGTTGTTCGTTAAGACTAATAAATAAACTGCCCCTGTGGTATATAGTCGTGGTTTCGAATCCCGTGAAGACAGAGTGGTTTTACGTTGTTAGGTTTTCTCGGGTAATACATTGCATGCTTATTTCACCGGATTGTCTCATTATGATGATGCAGAATTATTTTTGGAAAGTATACGCATAAGACTAGGATCGAAGTAAAAGAGTTGCAGATATCATATTACGGTCGTTTAATGTAACAACCTAACTCATCGTCGAATCAGAATCATAGTAGTTGTGGATCGCGGGATCCGCAATAAATGCTAATCTGGGATAAAATCTAGCAAAACGTCAAACTTTTCATATGAGGCGACTAAAGGTTCGATGTTGATGATTGGCAGATAGCACACTGCACTTGTATCAGCCGTTGACGCGCTGAAATTGACAGGTTAGTGCGGTAAATTTTACTCGCATGGTGCATGCTAAGCAACTGGGAGAAAAAAAGAAGAATTAACCATTTTGATTGTTTTTTATTCCGTCATATGACTATCCTGAACGTGCTCGTGAGGCAGTACCGTGAACGGTGTAAAAGCGTACTGAAAGTACGCTTTCACATCACATAATATACATCCACAGCATTTCTGTATTGGATGGGTATATCTTACCAACTTGACTTTTAAAATTAGTATCATCGTGTTTTACTAGGCTCATAAAGCTATTCATGTTAATAAGTAAGTTAAGTCAAAGTGAAACATTAACTATTCTTATGAATTACATTAGTAATAATTCCGGTTCGTCTCTATTTTAACTAGTCTGAAGCTATTTCCCTTGTTGAGAACATAATATGACAGTAAAATTGGTAATTTTCCATTCAAATTCCATTACCAATTCGCACTGGGCCCACGTGATGGCCTCGTTTGTGGAGTTTGGTCCAAGTTAAGATGAGGTTGTGCTCAGTAATAAGATTTGTTTGGTGTTTACTACATTTAAATCAATTTATTTCGGAATATCAAAACATTACAATTTTCTTACAAAAATTTAAACTAATACTACTAATGGAACCAAGTATTTCACAAGCTTACTTATATTCGCTGCCATTGCATTGTACCTATAAAAAGATTTTACATTGATAAGATTCCTTAAATCTTTAATTAGCAAACACAATATTTCTCAGAGGCTACGTTACTTCAATTCTATGAACACGTGCCATCTCTTAAATGATTTTTCATTCGATTGCAAATCCACCGTCTCTATAACCGTTAGCTAAACTGTCACAGATCGCGGTTATAAATTTAAAGATTTGCTTAATTTCTAAGGTCTTTCACCGTTTGGTCTTGGTTTGAAACTGGATAATTTAAAATGTGGAATCTTGTTTTATGTATATTGATTCGAAAGTATTTTTGAGGGTTCTGTTGCAAAATTTAAGATCGGTATTTTATCACTCAGTAGAACATGTAACAATTTAAGAATTTTAGAGTAGACTTGACAAGTACCTATTAAGTTACTACATGTTAGATGGTACATGTTTTATATGATGGTGTAACGTCGTAGATACTCGTAAAGATTCAAATCGAAATGGAACGTAGAAATTGAATGTAGTGTTGCTTAATTTGTTTTCATGTATTTCAAGGTTTTATTTATTGATAGGAAAAGAGTATAAGAAAAAACTATTATTCTATATTGTATTGTGTGTTATCTATCATAGGTAACAGTTGTTTTTTGAGTTTTATAATATTTTATTTTTAAATATAACAGTTTCAAGTTATTTTAATATAGGTACCAAGGTAATTTAACTTACATATTTTCAAAATTGTACGGAACTTGGTTCTGAAACAATTCCAATCACACTTTGTCAGGTTTATCTTCTCAGTTAGGGACATTTAATTTGAAGTTGATTTTGATTATATTACAAACTCATTACCATGGATGGCTTCTTACAACACATTTACGTTAATTAAGCTCAAATATGAATATTGGTTCATTTTGATTGGAATCAATCCATCCCATCTAGTTTAGTCACAATATGAGCTAACTGGTATAGTGTGGAGCTAAGATTTAACGATTGTGTGAAACCAAGATGTCCCAAAGTTCAACGACTTATTATGTAACATTGACAGTGAACACGGACCTTGAAATCCTAAACTTTTCGTTCACAACTTATGTGAGTCTGCTGATGGGACAGGTATTTCTCGTATCCGATGAGAATGCCTACTTCATCTTTATTTTAGTTTGTTAGAATGATTTGACACTTTTGAACGGTTTTTAATTCTTTACAGATTTTTTTACGATAGAACATTTCTACAACGGTATGTAGATGAAAAAGTTGATAAGATATTGATACTCAGTGAAGAAATATATATTAATGTATTGTTTTACCGAAGACGGTGAGATAGCGAGTCTGCATGCAAAGAGTCAAAGAGATAGTGCGTTGATAATATCAAGTAAGGAAAATAATTAGGAATTAAATAAAAGATACGTTCGATTCATCTCTGAAGGTTTTTTTTAAAGGAGTTCAACGGTCCAGATAAATTTTATTTACGTGATCGTATTTTAGAAAAAATATGCTGGTACCAAGTAAATATACCAAGTAATGTATATCGATAAATGAAATAAGAATTTAAAATCCTTCAATTAATTAAAAAAAGAAATAGTTAAATGGATGTTTGTTATTCATTCACAAACAACGTTTGACGACCTCGGTGATGCAGTGGCTAAGGTAGGCCAAAGCGCGAAAGGTCCCGGGTTCAATTCCCGGATGGGTCAATTTTGAAAACGAACTTTTCTAAATTGACTTTAGTCTGGGTATGCTGGGATAACGCGCCCAGTTAGTATCCGTCGTCTGGTGCTCATAGCACAAGGTAAATCCTTAGTTTCAGACCAGGTGATTGGTTGTATGGCGCATTTAGTTATTTATTTATTATTTATTCAATTGATTCAGTCGATACTTGTTAGCTATAAATACGAGGTACTAGATTAAAACGTATAGGATATTTTTTATTTCCAAATAACGCAAAGTTGTAGGCAATATGAGTACAAAATTAAATATATAATCAAACATGTTGGTTTGTATGTAGCCGGTATAAAAATAGTGTATAATAAAATTGCAGGCGTGTTAAAATTTTCAAGCCCTTGATACTTCCTTAAAACTTCTGAAATTGTCAACCACAATAATAATAAACAGACTGTTGACCTCTGAGCGTTACTAATTAATATTTCTCGATTAATAGTACACGCCGCGTGAAATAAATCTCTTTGGCGATTTTATCTCACGATGTCTGGTTATAATGGTCAGGTGTCCATAGTCTTGTCTCCTTTTTATTTGCCATTGAAAATTTATGATTCACGTTGAATATGTATTGGGACGGTAACGTTGTGTCCTCGTAAGAATTATGCAAATTAGTCGACCGATGCTGCAGACAGTGTGGCAGCCGTGCCACTGAACACTACCCGTTTCGACCAATGCGTGGCTCCATTAAACTGTTTACTACTATTATAAGCCAGTGTTGGGTAGCGATTGGCTATCGAGACTATTGTGGCATATTTGTAACCTTAAAAATAACGAGTCTTGTTGATATTTTATCGATACTAGTAGACTTAATAGTGTTGTCAGTATAGTTTGCAAAAAAAGTCCACGTCACCTCTCTCTTTCTACTACCTGAATGTGGTAACCTAAGATTTAATTTGGTCACAAAACTGTCGCTATCATTACAACATCAGAATTAATAAATCTGATAAACAGATGTTCCTTGTTCTTTGTATCCAAGCCTACAGATCGTTTAATTTAATTATGCGACAGTATTCTTTTTGTTTCAATGATCTTGGGCAACAAATAAACGCCAAGCAATGATATTGCCATAATACCTATCATTGTTTTAAACACAATAAGTTGATAGCTATAATCGTGGATATTAAAATTCTTTTGTGCATTTAACTCTTTAGTAATGCAATTTAAAGTTCCTTGTTTTTTATGGTTGCAAAATTAGAAGAAGTGGCCATTTAAAATCCAATAACGACATCCATTGATTTATTGAATAATAAGGATTGTTTGAATTCATTAACTTACCATCTTAGCTAAATTGAAGTTTGTATTGTTTCGTTTTTACCTAAATTGTTTTGTTTTTTGTATCATATTTACGTGTTTTATTCTAACGCTAAGTCGTTATTCCAACTAGTACTAGTTAGATAGGTGTGTTGTTATCAAAATGAAAAAAGAATAATATTGAAAGTTATCTTCGAGTGTTTGGCAGCTTCTTTTAAAACTCGCTTGTTAATTTTTTATGACTTCAGAATAGCGTTTACTTTAGCACCTTGTTAGCCTTCGATTTCGCTTCCAGCCATCAGTCCAATTGGCTGTACCTACCGCAGGCATACTTAATATTAATGCGAGTAACGTCTTTCTTCTCATTTTAAGAGACGTTAAAGCTACGTTAACTCATTTCGTGCGTTGACACATTTTCCAAACGATAAATTAAGTCGGTGCTTCTCAGAATCGACGTTAAGTCAATAGGATTTTACAATCCTACTTTAATCAGAAATGTTATACATATTTAAGTACTTTTTAATATTAATGACTTGGGAAATTAAGAATCACAAAGTTTTAGGGAAAAGTCGAGCTTTATTTCGTATTTTACGTTTATGCAGTATTCGTTCGCTAATTATGATATTCGTTTACATAATTAAGGTGAAGAAACCGTTCTAATCCAATAATTAAATGTTGTTTATTATTCCATATTAACGCAATATATAATATAATAAATGAAAAAGTGTGTAACTATTATCCGCCTTATATAATTCATGAGATTATCATGGTTGCTAAAAGTGATAAGTTGGAACTTTTAGTAGATTAAACTCTGTGATTTATTGATTTCATTACCATTATTAGGACAAAAGGGCCGCTCCTGGTCGATGACTCATCGGCTTTGAATGGTTTTAAACAATATATTCAAATAATGACTCATTTAATGCTTTGTCCAATTTAATAAAAACGACGTAATATAAACGACGTGCCTAGTTTCAGGTCAACAGTTCAAGCGCAGTATCAATATTTCTTCTACACTTTTTAACATTTAGCATACATTAAGTAAAATAGTAAATGATGTCACGGTCAATCTGAGTCATACTTATTTGAATAAAAGAATATTAACAAGATTCAACAATAAAACCGCTTATCTGAGTTTGACATGGAATAGTAGAGATTAGAGTTGGATGAGACTGTGTTTTGTTTCCAAAACGGTCACGTTGAAAAGCGGGCGTGGCTGCTAAGTAGTTAAATAAATAACATTATTCATTTTCAACCAAGTTACGTTATAATTATAGTTAGGTGAAGCTCTTTTTCTTAATACGATGGCAGGGACCACAGCAAAAAAAGAAAAAGGAATCACACAGGTGGCAAGCATTACTTATTTACTACTACCGTGAATCACAAAGCAATAAATTAGGGATTATCAGAAAAATTTATAAAATATCAATAGACATAGACAAATGTGATCATTATTTTCTATGATATACTTAATAAAAAACACAAGACATCGAAACGATGAAAAATAAAGCTCATTAAGAACGTTTCAAAGCAATATTTTCAAAGTGTATTATGATTTATTCTTGATTATCTGTCATACATAGAACGTCATCGAGAATACATAATTGTATTAAATTGGCTAAAATTAAACAAATTAATGACGTTTCAGGAAACGCCGCGGTGAATAGATAACAAGACATTTGCAAAAACTCATAAAGCACTCAGTTGATTGATCGAAAAATATAAATAGAGGCGCGTGCTTTGCTTAAAGCAAAAAGTCATCTGTGTGTTTTTCTTTTATGTTTTGGCGCAAATTTTTCGACGGGTCAAGAAGTATATAAATACTGAATGTCGGAAGCGCTGTTTCGGTTTTTTTAATGTTTGAACAATCATTAATTAGATGCCTCTTTATTGGTTCGTTATCGATGAAGATCTCTGATACTCGCCGAGTGACAGATTTATTACTCGTACAAGGATGCGATTCAGTTGTCTTCCTGGTGTTGAGATATTTTGTGCACCACGGCTTGCCTAATTGCTGGATAAACACAATAGTTTTAATTACAACTAATAACAACGTATGATAAATATAGATCCACAAAATTGAACAAAAAACTTGTTGGTTTTCCGCATTTGAGCTGGAATTACTTTTGAAATTTGATACCTTATACTTTTTTAACACATGAAGTGGTCAGATAAATTTGATTTTAGTAATTGATTTATTTTTGCATTAAAGGTTATGAACATGAAATTAAGGTAGATTATAATTTTTAGCAACGAACATTTTCAAGATTTGAAATTAATGGTTTTACTAAGCTAAAATAATTTATAAAAGTAATTTTAACTAATGTTTCAGTAGTAACTGATGAGTGGAATATGTGCTTATATTATGATAGAAGTAGGTACCTATAGTATAGTGAACTTCTTATTCTTAGTACCGATTTTACATCAAATCATAAAAATGAAATACCCTCACTCCCTATCTACAATTTAAAAAATGTTTAAAAACTCACTTATAAAACAGCAGTAGCAACTTTATGACTTCTATTCGATTTAAGTAAACTAGTCAATTAGAAAATACATACATACTAGACCATTCGAACTAAGCTCGTCTTAAAACTAAACTACTTCTTAAAAACATTGTTTATATGCAACAATGTTTTTAAGAAATACAATTTGGACGGTTTTAAAAACACTCGAGTGTTCATAGTTCAAAATAATATGTAGGGAAAATAATGAAAGTTAATCGCAAGTACAAAGAAACATAGTGGTTTGCTCTTATGACTCAACTGGGAACTCATGTCCAGAGCTAAATACAAAATCGGTATATCAAAAAGATAATCGTTTTAGTATTACCTATTAAGGTGTGCGACGTTACCATTTATGGTTATTGGTTATAAACTTTAAGGGCCTAATTATAAGTACTAACCAAGGTTAGCGTATAATAATTTCTTTTGATCTTAATTACACTACTGGAACCAATGACCCAGATTGAATTTCCGCGTGTCTTGACCGATTGTTTTGATCTGTCTGAAAGAAATGAGCAAGGTTCGTTAATGGCTTTACGCACATGCGATAGTCTGATAATTATTTTGTTTCTTTCGATAAATTTGCTGGACTGAGTATAAAAGCGCCCGCCACCGAATTGATACTGTGTTCCGTTTTGTAATCGATGTGTCGCATAATTCATGAACCAACAGGCCGTAGACATTTAACGCTACTAGAAATGACATAACTCTGCGTGTGCATCATAAGACAATATGTCGAGTGGCAGTATTTGTAGGATGGGACTTATCATTGTTAACATTTAAAATCGTAGATACTTATTTATAAAATAAAATTTGATAATATCTATGAAAATTTTTAAAGTTTAGTATAACGCATTTAAGCAAGTATAACATGTAAATTTTAATTGGCTTCAGTTAGTTCATGATCAAAGACACAAAGAAATATTTATTACATAAAGACATCTGAACACAGTCAAACAAATTGTTTTACAGAATTTAGAAACAATAAATCAGCATAGAATAATAAAAACATAAAAGTGAGCACTCTCGTCAATAAAGCGAGTCGTATTGTCCTAAATAAAAGGGCCCCACACCATAAGTCATGGCCCACGTCGCAGATAAGTTAATGGTATAATTCTAATTATTTGTTTCTTTAAACACAAATCATGTGTCATTCAAAGCCTTATCTGAATAAATGTCCTCACCACAGATGGTTAAAATTGCGTATAATATAATTTTATGACTTTTAAATATGGCTTTTTTTAAATACATTTGTCATAATATAAAAGCAAATAGATTTTTGGTATTAATTTACGAGTGACAAGTTCAACTTGGAGTCACATTAGCGGTAAAATGATAAACGGGGCAGGAAAAAAATCAACGAGTTATGTTTTAATTAAATTATTTGGAAAGCAAAAAAGAATTGATTAATATAAATATCTCATTTTTCTCACAACGATTGGCTTTCATAAAATTATTACGAATAATAAAAAACAAACAGGTGTTTTAATACAAGTATTGATTAATGAAAGATACGCCGTTTTGTTTTTTACCTAAAAAGGTATAAGAAATATGATTATATTATTCATTATTATGACAAGGATTCTCGAAGATGGCTCCTAATGCCTTGTGTTAAGACGGCATAGCCCAGGTCATATCTATAATTTTTATTTCTTTATATTAAGGTAGATTCTGTAAGTGTGTGTGAAAGGTCAGGGCAGCTCAAACTACACGGTAATTAAAGGTTATTTTTGGCGATAACCATCAGTAAAACAGTTACCTACGTGCGTGAAATAAAAAGCCGATGGTTACAACTCTACCGAACCTTGGAGCGAAGGGCCTTCGTATGCAAAAAGTCAACGTATTCTTGTTTTACTTTCAGACGATGTTGAGAGTGTGGTGGAAAATTTTAATGGGTACGAAGGTATACTTATTTTTTCTAGGGTAATGCAAGATTCATGAAGGTTTATTCCTTTTAAATAATTCTAATTTTAATCGGTGAATCCATAACGAAAAAAAAGGTTTTAAGCCAAAAAATTAATTTCTCATAATCTTATAGCAGTATATACATATAAAAAAAAGTATATTCATCATTCTGGTATAGATACGTGTTCCAATAAAAAAGAATTTCTTACAGCTCATTCTGTCATAGTAGTCAATCTGCAACGTATTAAAGAATTTTTAGTGTTAGAAAGCTACAATATTGTTTAAGTAACGTTTCCCAAAAATAAAATAAAAAAATCTTGGAAATAAATAAATCTAGATAAATCTAGTATAAAATAGGACTTGCCCGATGGTTGTTAATGCTTGAAAATATTTGGTTAAATATGATTTCAAAACCATACTGAACACCATGGTATTGCGGTTAAAATGAAGGTCATTGTTGCTGCTTATTTAACTAGCCAAAATCTCTGTGTCCTCCCCCTGTCGGCATATTTACCTACTGCTTTTACCTAAGGCTACCTTTGCAAGTATCCAAGGAACCAAATTATTTAGCATGCCAGGTTGCAGACTTTGTACCGCCCTAATAACAAACTGCAATTTTGACTATTGTATGCTCTGGATCGTATTTAGAAAAGTGAAAACAAAAAAAAAACTTATATTTTATTAGCTTAACTAATATTTAAATCGTTTGTTATTCAAATAACTTTATATTCAAACTTATGGAACGTGCTAGGCCGTAGGTACCGTACATCATAAAATACCGCAGAAATTTCGTAGCCCGCAACATTTAAGCTTGTCGTATGCTAATCAAAATAGTGTATGAAGTGACACAAGCACTTGCTTGATATCTGGTTTTCAGAACCGTGCGCTTGTCCTCCTATTGTTTTGTCAAGATTAAAATAATATTTTAACAATACATAAAATGCTTAAATTGCTTTCATTCGTGACGATTCCGCTTGTGGAATGTGTTTATAAATATACTTTTCGGACTTAGGTACCAGATAATATTATTACAGTTTATGCAAACTTTCTCGGAAGAGTCCGGTGATACATCGCCCAATAAATTGTGCAGCCAAGACCAATCCTCTCGACCCAAGGCGACTCTGTGTGTGACTTCGTTCGACGAGTAATGGGTACGGTGATCGAATACCCAAATAAATCCACCCGAGTGAACGACACCACAACAAATGATCAATTTTGCGTGTTCGCCCTTATTTATTGGAGTTACTTCCACATTGAATTTCATTTGCTAAATTAATTACTTTATTTATTCACTTGTTTGCTTATAATATGCATTATAAGTTTTTAAATATATTCTATTATTTTGTTTTATTAAATTAATCAATCATGTAGGTACTTAAGAATATTTTATTCTTTTAAACCTTTCTTTTAAAGTGCATAGTTTATTGTTTTTTAATATATATATATATATTAAACAACAATAATATATATATTGCACTTCAAGATTGACCTCATCCCACCTGATGTAAAGTGACAATGAGGTCCTAGCTTAAGGGTGACAAGTACAGCATAATAAATCTGTTACTCGACTTGTCACCCTTACCTTGAAGGCTTGACCCCTGCTTCTAACGTAGCAACCTCCAGGAGCTCTGGAAACCTTACTCACAAGCAGGAACACAACAACACTTCTGTGATTGTTATTTGGCTGCGGTCTTCTGTAAGGTGGAGGCATTTCACCAGTTGGGCTGCTCCAGTTCGAGCGATAAATCGTTATGCCCTACCTCTCTGTTATTATCCATACACACATTCTTACTGCTATCGCACCCATAAGGTAACCATCTGCATGACCCAAGGGTTGGTACAGAATACAGATTGTTCAAAGCATGAAGTCCATTTTTTGTACTTGTTTTGTGAATAAAGTTAAAAATAATAATAAAATTACTAACCTTGGTTAAAAGTCAAGTACGTACCTACATCTAATTAGTTTTTTTTTGTCGAACACAGAATCGTCAAAATCTGTTAGGGACATTGTAGGATGTCCTATGTAGTGTATTATTAACATTTGAAATAAGACCGCCTGTTATTTGTGTGACTGTTTCCATATAATTATTAGAAAAATATTTTGTTAGAAAAAGCTTTCATACACGTGGAAACGTTCTTTAACGTATAAAAAATATACAGAAATTGAAATTAGTATATTGTAGGATTTACGATTTTTTACAGTCATCTGATAAAAAAAGCTAACAAAGCAGGTAGCTTGTTGTAACCAATTAAATTAATTTGATTTATTTTAGTAAACGACTTTTAATAATAGAGTTAACATCATATTTTTAACAGGATAAGCTTTATAATCAAACTCACGGAAAACATTTTTTTTAGTTAATTACGCCTTATCTAATTATGTAAAGACGATGAGCGTAGGAACATAACATGTGGTGGATTATAAATAACAATATTAGTTTTTTGAATGAGTGGTATAATATCTTTTCTTGATTTGCGCCTTTAATTTAATAAACAACAGCCATAATTTACTTCTTACACAAATCTTGTTGTAATTGCTGGATCAAGATGACGAATACAGTGGCAGGAATACGGAATGAGCCGCTTATCGTAAAATACAACGCGCATAAAAATCTGATTTACGTCAATAATATTATACAACGAACGCACGCATCTTACAAGGTAACACAGTTTGACTTCGCAGCCGATACATATCAGTTGCCAATAAAGAAAGTGTAAGGTTGTCTCTACGGAATTGCTGGGGAATAATCAGATTTCAGAACAATAGCGCATTTTTAAAGAAAACTTCGTATGTATTCCTACAGTTAGACCACTTTAATACCTACGTTTATAAAGAGACATGTTTTCACAGGCAGCTTTTTATAAATATGGGCGACAGGAATACTGACTGAGCCATAAGTTCCCTAAGCTCAAGTGGCTCACTTGTTAAATTTGTGACCAACCTATTATAAATAATGTTATAAATAAATAGGTTGGCATGAAACAAACACTAACCTCGGCTTTAGGTTAGGTTAATATTTGTTTCATGCTCCATCAAATAGAACCCGTTTAGAAACACCCATGGTTCCAGTAAACATTATTATTTGATTAATTTTATCAGCTTTCGCTAAGGAATCACGCTAGGTTGGAGTGATACCTAAATAATAAAAAAAATCTAGATAAATGCGCGCGTTCATCTCACATACATTTGCCGTTAGCAGTCTTCGAATTCGCTCTCGTTGATGTCAAAATAAGAGTGTCCGTACCTATTAAACAACTTGCATCTCAAATGTAACATAATCATGACTTAAGTATATCTAGTTTTAATCTGGCTGCTCCTTTTAAACCACGATTGAATACAAGCAAAGTCTACGCTACGCTTGCCGATACAAGTCCTTAATCCTAAACAACTTCATGGTTTTACTAACTTCTGCTTACATATTTACCCGCGTAGTTTTTTGGTTAATTCATTTTACTCAAGAATTCTAGCATTTTATGTTGACTATTTTTTGAAATTGGTCCAGTAACTTTTAGTTCATTCTTTACAAATATTAAAAAACGAAAAACACGAATTATTATTAATGTTTTTGTGATACTAGTAGATATCTAAATATGTATATTATACATAGATGACATCTGTCCGTCTGTGTTTTGTCTGTCTTTATTCAGACAGGCTTAGTACCAACTAGGAAAACATAATTAGACATGTATTTGTAACACGCCCATAAAAGATGTGTAGGTATTCTAATTTATTTAGATGAAGGTGTCAGTTGTGTACAATTTTGGTTTCATAAAAACATCGCAGTAAATTTCCATACAGACGGGAAAAATTAAATACATTCTACCAAAGCTCAGAGCATAATGTACACTTTTTTATTGTTAAATGTTACATAACTTTGTAAATTAATTAAAATAGGTACTCATTAATTAGGTAGGTAGCTACTAAAGTAATAGTAAACTTTTGCCCTTGCATTCATTCAACAATTACAAAAGTATTCGCGGTACGAATCTGCGATGAAAGAATTCGAAGGCCCATTCCGGTGTTTTTGATTGTAAATAAATATTTCTTTTTGGCCCTTTTAGGGCGAGGAACGCAAATAAGCGATGTAATTTAACGATGACACTTTTAAAATCACTTAAGTCTTTTACATCTTTCGTTTTGTACCGTTCAAGTTTCTTTAAGACGGTACTTTGTTTTGTCGTATGTGAGCTATAATACATTTCATACATTTCGGTTACCTACCTAAATTCATACATTTTGTTAATTGTTTTTCCTTTTATAGATATCTGCCACATTTCCATGCACTTATATAAACTAAAGCAACTAGTCATAATCCCTACTAATATTATAAATGCGAAAGTAACTCTGTCTGTCTGTCTGTCTGTCTGTTACGCTTTCCTGCTTAAACCTCTCAACCGATTTTGATGAAATTTGGTATAGGTATACGTTGAATCTCAAGAACGGACATAGGCTACTTTTTATAAGAAAATAAGAGGGGAATGGGGGTAATACCACCTTTGAAAGTTTATATGGCACAAATATAGCTCGAAACTTGGATTAAAATATAGACTACTTTTTGTTTCGAATATTAGGGGAGAAAGGGGTAAAACCGACCATGAAAGGATGTAGTCCACGCGAACGAAGTCGCGGGCACAGCTAGTTATCATATAAACTAAAGCAAAGCTTAGACTGTGGCTGCAGTTTAACAGGCACTTAGACAATATGAATTACATGAATGTTTGCTATCGCTGGGTATTTAATCCATCACATGTGGTTCAACAGGAACTCTGACTTTAGTATCATAGGGTCTAACATAGTCCACATATAATCCTCAGATACAGCGGCGTCTAGACCTAATGTAAGCAGATTTAGTACTTACATTAAGTCCAGGGTAAAGGACATACATTTATTTAGTGATAGCTCACTTTATTTTATTTGATGTTTGTTTACCAACATACCTATTCGTGCTCACAAAGGATTGTCTTCTAGCAGTAGAGCCAACGCAATTAAAAATTAGCAAGCGGAAAATTAGAAAAAAAACAATTTTCTTAATTGAAAATGAAATCCAAACAAAATTTTTATTGAGCTATAAAGCTTCTGATTTGGGAATTTCCCATCAGTTCCTCTCACAATCTGTCACCGTACTCAAAAACTGTTATCTATCCAAACGCCTTATTAGACTAAATCTTTCTCATCTAATTTTCGCAGCCATTAAAATTAACCGGTCTACATTTTAAACAGCCATATAACTCGGCTACAACTCATGTCACTGTCATCAAACCATATAACTTATAAACTTAGAGAGAGCCAATATAACTATGAAGGAACCATATTTATAAAGTGATTGAATAATAAAAATAACTTATTTTACCTATAAATACATTTGTTATGGTTATACTTCAATGTTGGGAAATATTTTTTTCTAGAAAAACTAACAAGAAATCGAGACTTGGGATCTGGGATATTGTAGACAATTAGGCAATATGGCACATATTCGATCAAGACTAATAAATAAATAAATAAATAAATAAATAACTAAAATATAAATATACATAGTTATCTACTTATCAATCCTATCTTAAAAAGTAAAAGCATTTACGTTGGCTGAACTAGTATTACCAAAATATTTGATAATTTAAACTATTCAAAACTAAAGTATTAACGGATGTTTATTTAAAAATAACGTAGGAATTGAAAATATATCTGGATGAAATTTTACTCCTAACGCACATCACTAAAGTCAAAATTTGAACACAGTTAAGTGTTAAAACTAACAGTGATTTTTTTTACTCTGAAACAAATATCAAAATAAATATTAATAATTATTAATATTAATAAATATTAACAATATTATTATTGGGATTAAGTAAACCCGTTAAGGAAAACTAAAATATCACGATCTTAATATTAGGTCCTCCAAGACAATATTTGCTCTTAGTTACAAACTATATCGATCATTTACGACTCATCCGTTGATTTATAAGCCTTACCTTAATATATTCTGAACACATAGAAACATGAAGATTCTCATCCAAATGAAACGATAAATAACTTACTACAATAAAACTCATCATACAACAAATCGACGCCGCTGAGTCTGCCAGAGATAATGGTGGCACTATTTCAATTTGGGACACTTAATTCTGTATATTAATGAAGTCCATTATGCAAATTAGAATTAAACGTAAAAGTGTTCCAAGTAATCCAGCATGTTAATAAATTGCTAGTTCTATAAATTGTCTCTTGGGTTTTCCTTGAGGTTTTTTTATCGCCACCTGTTAATTTACAAATTAAACTAATTCTGTGAAGGTTATTCCTTAAAATTTAGAAATATGTGATTCATCTAATTTTACTTCACGGTTATGGAGCTAGATTAGACTTACTAATCTAGTGTTCGTAGTAACCTATTATTATCAATCCCCGTTATCATTAGTCACAAAAAACTTTCTGGAAATGAGAGTAAAACATTACCAATATGCATTATTTTTTTGTAAATTTCGTCATCCTTTTTTTCCACCTGCCTATTAATGATGGCTGCGAAGCTTTATTATTATTATCCTTATAACTGTTTCAGGCCTAAAAAGTTCACTGTTGAACTTATGCAGGCCCACCGCTAGCTATTTTCGCGCCCGCGTGCAATACCGATTATGCCGCCCTACGACTACTTACTCTACGTTTTGTCAAAAAAAGTATGCTTAATGTTTTCTCATTGCGGTGGGGCAAAATAAAAACAACTTAACGAAGATAAAATTCGAGTTCAATTGAAACTGTAGCAAAAATAACTTAGTCTTTGTTGGAGCATTGTTGATCATAAATAGTTTGTGATAATATTTAATTTTGAAAAGGATCTTTCACTAGATGTGACTGAAACTGGTAATGTAAGTAAATAATATTCTTAGCGCTATTACTGTGTTCGGAAATTTTGAAATTACATAAGTCATTGGTAAAAATATATTGCAATAGGGAATGTGGATCTTGGACTGGTTTTACCCCAGGGGTAGGTATTATGACAATTACTTCAATTAGATACGTGATGAGTCGCTTAATTTGCCGCCCCTCGAGCGTGCCGCCCGTGTGCGGTGCACGCTTTGCACGCCCGCTTACGGCGGCCCTGAACTTATGCATGAGACTTGCTTCTCAATTATCAGCTATGTGGCACTTGCATCCATCGACCTGCCCCACAATGACAATTTTTTTATATATTGCACCCAACTGATGTTTAGTGGTAAAGAAGTCCTAGCTTAATGGCGATAAGTACAGCATAATAAAGCTGCTATTGGACTGGTTGTATTGGTTTGTCCACCTTCTGCATGATAAATCTTAATTTATGAGTTTCATCACCTAACGAGACTCTCGAGATTATGGACCAGTAAGCACCTAGGTTCTGTATGAGGTCCATAGTTACACAAAAAGATTTTCTTTTTCGCGTGAGAGACAGAACCTGACAGACTGAAAATTAATTTGGACGTAACTTAACAACACAACGACAACACACAACTTAACAGCTTAAGTTTGACTCCTCTTAAGGCATAATAGGTGTGAATTGACAAGGAAAAATTAAAAGGCTAAAATGAAAGGTTTTTCCTAAAGGTATAATTAACTATCTATACATGTGGCGTTGTTTGCGTGAAATAGTGTCTTTTAATTATTAAGGCATAATTATTTTTCAATTAAGACACATAAGTAAGTATTAACACTATAATAAGCTTTATTAAAACAAATAAACAAAACCACACAAACATTAAAATAATGTTCTCAAAAAGCGCAAAAGTTTTTTTTTCACTTTTTAAAATGACTGCATAAATGATACATTAAAATAACTATATGTTGTCTCTTGCTTTTAAGGGTTTTACAAATTCTTAATGATCATTTTTATTAATATTGAAAAAAAAAATCACGTTTCAGCTCCAAAAATTGTGAATTTCATAATTTTTATTTATCTCAATGTTTTTTTTTAATAAAAATTATTTGTCTTAGTTATTTATATTTCATGGATTGCCTAAAAATTCGTTTGTAGTTTCTAGATTACCTAATAAATATAGATTCTTTCAAACTACCCATTATATCCCCTTTCGCATTATTAGGAGTCCTTGTCCTTGCTTAGTCTTAAAACTATTTGTGTATCAAATTGCATTTTAACGAGTCCAGTTATTTTGACGTGAAAGCGCGATAGACAGACAGGCGGACAGATCTTTCGCATTTATAGTTTTATTTAAAAATATTAATCTGTTTGCCCATAAAAGCAAGTTATCGAAGTGTACAGTGTGTAGTGTTGATACAAATTGTTCACTTTACAAATTTATCATTTTTCACAGGACGTACAAAATGAAAAAAAAAACATAACTGCCATTTACTTTTTCTGAATCACCTTTTTTGTTTTATTTTTTAAGACGACAATATATAATATGAATGCTATTTGAATCTGGTTCCTCGCGATTGAACGTGTTTCGATCGTTTGCTTTATCTAAAAGACATTATGTAAATTCTTCGTTCCTCTTTTTATGGTATTAACTCTTTTTAAATGTTAAGTAAATGTATGAATCATAATGAATTTAATGACCACTAGTAGTATTAAATTAATTCCTTTCGGGTGACATACTTGACCCGAGATAAGTTTAATAGATATATTTATTTTTGGAAATGCTACTGAACAGGTGATAGTGACTTAATTTTGTAAAAAGTAAGAAAATGTTATAAGATAATTAATTTTAATTTGTCTTTGAAAACATTTAGAATTTTACCAACTTTTTTATGTTTTTTTTTTGTAAAAAGTGTAAAATTTTTAAATTAATTTCCAATTTCTTATCGAACAGAATAGATATTATGGCCTTAACTAAAATATGGCGTTTTGGACAGACAAATGGCAACAAATATTTAAATTTCGTTTTTCCTTTTCTATACGAAACCCTAATACATTGTGTCTAAAGTTTAGAAAATGAAATCGTCTGAACTGTATCTAGTTTGGTCGTTCATCTAAACGCGAACAGCCATTTATTTATCTAATTTATTACTCAACATTAATAATAAACTGTTTCTAGCGATGAACTGTCGTTAATTCTGTTAAGTTTAGTGACCCGAGTTTCGTTCCACCTTAAATTTATTCATTTTTTTTCCATGAACAAGTTTCCAAAATAGGGTAAATGAAGCATTGTTTTGCATATCGTATTTCATTAGTCCAATGTTTACTTTTATGAAGCCTCCAATATTAATACCTACGATCAAACGAGATGAACACATCATTGTGACAGTAGGCGTGATCTAAGTTTTGTTTTTGAATGTCACGGTTTCTACAGAACTTACTTATTTTGAACAAGTGGTAATTTTATATTCAGTCACCTGGGCAATATTGTTTTAGACTAAGATTTCCATTATACCCAGTAAGATAAAATATTTTAGTAAAATCTCGAACTGAGTGGTATCCTAACTTCCTTAAGTAAGTAGTAGTGGGTACTCGTAATAGTATGTGATTTTGGTTTTATTACCTATGTTTTTTTTTTCTAAAATGTGAGTTTTTAAATTAAATGCGAAATTAGAACGTTAGAACTAAATCAGTAATTTTAAAAATGTTCAACTAAAATGGTTTGGTTTTTGATACATCCTTTGGAGTCAAAATCAAAGTCAATCTTTTTTTATTCACATAGATTACATTAGTAATAGTTATGTATGAATAGTCTCTATATAAAGCAAATGAAGCTACCTCCGGTTCGAAACCTATAACTAAAGAGAAGATACCGGAAAGAAACTCAGTAGTTTTTTTTTACAAATGAAAGCTAAACTTTTTACTTATTTTGTACTAAGACACACAGTTAGTTTGTCAAAGGAGTTAAATCTAACTTAGTCATAAATCAATCATCATAATGTTTTGTAACTGGCTTATTATTTGTATTTTTTAATTATTCAAGGATGTTTAAATAATAAAAAAGTAGAAGGTTCTAGTACGTCAAAAGAAACTTATTTTTTTTCACAACAGGTAAAAGAAAGTTGTACTACGAATAAAGCTTAGATACTTTATCTACTTAGTAAGTTATTAAAATGTTCCCAAAATTTTTAAACAAGAATTGTAGAATGGATGAATTGAAGGTGGATTTTTTATATGACGATGCTAAAATTGGATTTTCTGATGTTTACCCATGATCAGCATTTAAATGTGAACTACCTACCTCAATTTTCTTCAACTAGGCAGCCTTACTAAGAGAAAGGAGAATTCATGATACGCACCATCTATCCGTATGTTCTGGCATTTATTAAGCAACGCTTTTTCGATATCAGCAACACATTGCATGTCGCTGATGAATGGAGTTTAGTTTTAAAAGCAATCGCTAGAGGGCTTTATGTTTATGTAAAAAATATACACGGTCGAATTGAGAACCTCCTCCTTTTTTTAAGTCGGTTGAAAATTAACATGTTTTTTGCAGTCTGGTTCAATAATGATAACTAAGGATCTCTGATTTGGTCCTAAATAAAATAATTTTGAGAGAATTCTACACATTCAACGTAATACAAATAGGAGGTTAAGCCGATTTAAAAGTTTAAAACAAACAATAAATAAGTTAAGTAAATGTTTATTATAAATGATAATTTAACATAAATTAGACAATTTAAAACTTAAAGACATTCTATAAAAACTGGGTGACAATTCTCAATCGTATCGTCAATGATGGCTCTAGCCAAAGGCGTGTGGACATTTCTTATTTTTATAAGAGTTTGATTGTTAAGCATGACATCGCTGAACGGATCCAAAATCACGTTATTATATGGATGAGGCTTAAATTCATCTGGATTTAGTTCTTTGGCGTGCCCACTTATGAAGCCCAGTTCGCGGCAAATGGCTTCCAATTCCGATCTCGTGTGTTTTTTGTTGGGGTAGCACTTTGCGTGCCAAATTCCGTGAGATCGCAACATGACTTGTCCTTTTCCATAGCTGTAATAATAAAAAATATAAAAATGATTTAGTGCAATATTTAATTAAGGCTGAAATGTTCGTAGTCTCTTAATTGTATCTATACATTGATGCAAGGCAAAACTATTAAATGTATAAAGGTAAAATATATATCTACGTAATATAATTTCTTAAAAATATGAGTTTATCATGTTATAGTATTTAAATTTAACGTTTTATTTGTATTTTCCCTATTTATGTTTTTGCCCGACCATTACACGATATCTACCTATTTCCTCTATCAAAAAGGTGTCTGAAAGAGATCGCAATAAGACCGCTTAAATAGTACTGAATATGTCTGCAACCCCCATTTCTGTTAATGTTATGTACAATAAAGTATGTGTATCTAAATATTCTTGTCTATGTTGCATCAAGAAGTAGAAATTAATAAAACCTAATATTCCAAACGGATAATGGATGTAGCTCGCTTTGGACCAAGTCATAAGATACTTTTTAGAAAAAATATAAAATAACTTTTATAAATAATAATTATAATATTTGTCAATTTTTTATATTAGTTAATAATTCCTAAATAATGTTCTGTTTTGTTTAGTTTCGCACTCGCAGACAACCACTCAATAGTGGTTTGCGAGGCCTATGATTTTAATTTAAGTATTATTAAATTAATAATAATAAATAAATAAATAATAATAATAATATAGTTTTGTTTTGATGAGTGATGAAACCATTAAATACTCAAGTAAGTATTTACTTTCGAGAGGTAAGCTGAAGCAGACCAGTTCCCAAAGTTGGCACCTATTAAGGCTTTTAGTTAAGGCTTTCTCTCTTACGCATAAACGAAATTATTGGATGGATTTAAATGAAAGGAGAATTAACAAAAGTTGTTTAAATGTCCATGTATCATGAACAGCAGATAAACTGCTACACTAAACGTGTACATACTTTAAAGCACCATGTAAAACATGTAATTTTGTTGCTTAGTAATTATTTTATTGTGTATTATTTTTTCCGAGCTTTTGATTTATTTGAGTAAACCTTAAAAAGATACACCAAGCGGTATGACATGCGTAGATTAGTTCTGAGCGTGCGATCGAAATAATTACCCATACTATATTTTCGCATAAAAATGGTTCAATAAAAACATGATTTTCATTCAGTCATAACTTTCTACTTACTTCATATTTTTAATCACAGTATGGCTATATTGATTTATTATTTGGTAGACTATTTTATTATATAGGTACAGTCATGTGCACTAACATATAACCAAACTCATTCTAAAGAAGAACCTTATGGTGATGTCATAAGAGCTCTAGTGTTTATATTCTATTGCTTGTGACTGTACTAGGCCTCGGGCGTGGTGGATAATTGGAAAATAATCCAAACCTACAATCCTCCCTCGGGAGCTAAACAGATTAGATACTAGAATAATTAAATCATAATAATATTTAAAATAATTTTATTCCCAAATAACGTGAACGAAGTCGCAAGTAACATCTTGTACCTGAGTACTTGATAAAATGCTTAATGCCTCTTTAAAATCACCGTGTCTAAACAACATTCGTGATTGGCATTAAATAATAGGTAGGTATCGCCGAAGCAAATCCTGTTACCCAAAGCGTCTATAAATAAAACACCTAACATGATTTAAATAATATGATCAACGAGCTTCTCGGGTTCACATTACCTATTATACGACGTTAATGAACTAAACAAGACGAAAAGTTATAACGATCCCTTAATTGACAAAGACTTTCGCCAGCTTGGAAAAATCTCATTAATCTTGAACTTCTATTGAATGTTCAAAAACGATTCGGATTTTTTTTACAAAGTCACGTTTTTTCATACTTTTATTAAGAAACACTCACTGTTCAGCATCCGTGGATTTTATTTAGGAGATCTAATAACAAAACAAAATAATGTCGGATCTATTGACAAATTGTTATTTTGGATGATCATTAATATCTAATTTAAAGCCTAGGGAGGTACCTACTCACTTTTGATAAAAACGCTTTTAACAAAGTAACTACATTCTTATTATTTTAGCAAACTATAACCTGTCTCAATCTTTTGATTAATTTTCCAGGATGTCACTTGTTCTTCATTTTTTATTAATTTGGCATCTAGAAGTTTATCGAAGCTTTAAATACCTATCTACTTAAATCTGAGCGCGGTCAAATCAAGTTAAAGGTCAGTGTTTGGTGTCTGAGATATTTTTCACATTTTGGCCTTTAAGGTATGAACCATGGCCACGTTTAGTAAATATCTGGCTTCGACGTCATATTTAATGTAAAATATAATTTAAAAAAAAATAGAATAATTTGTCATAAATATCCGATACTCATTACCTACCGACTCTTTTAAGCGTCCACAGTTTAGATAAAACATTTATTTTAAATGCTAAAAGCATTTCAATATTTATAATAGTGCCTAGTAAAATAAATATTAATAACCGCATAGTATTTCCATGTTAAACTACTTACGAAGTGCCTTCAGGAGCGCTTAGCCCTATGCAAGCCTGTTCATCTTCTCCATTGGGACAATCATTAACTCCGTCACAAACTACATCTGGTGCCACACAATGATGCTCGTTACTGGTTTTTCCACACCTTTGAAAAATAAATAAATATAAGAAATTGAAAAGAGAATCAAGAAACCAAGAAAAGTACGCACTTCTTAAAGGTCGGTTGTACGAGTATGATTTCTTTTTTTACTATTAGGATTACTTATCTGTGTGGATATCAAACAAAAAGGTTTAGATAAAATACTGGTTAGTCATCACATATTAAAGATTTATTAACTATAAGTGAATGGAATGGTAAAGATAAATCTAATATTATGCTAGGTGCCAATTTAGTACCTAATAAGCTTTCTTTTTAGAGAAATTTACAAAGTGTCTTCCCGGTATCTTGATTTGTATCGACGATTAATAAATAAGTGTAACTGATGTAATCTATATGTAAAGCAATTTGTAATTGAACTTCAATTGACATACTGCCTACATTCAGGAGTGGATGCTTAGTCATGTGACTCTTCTTTGTACGGAAATGCTTTACATAAAGTAAAAAAAAAATGTATATACTACACGGTGATGTTCTAACTGTTCTTATAATAATATTATGTGCTTGTTAAATGAATACTCCCTAAAATAAGCATCAATAATGTTTTTGCCTTAGTATAAAATATTTCAAATATTTTAATCAACTCACGGGTAGTTTCGTTTAGCGAAACACTTGCAAAACATAGGGTCTTCATCGCTTCTGTCTTTACAATTCAAGATGCCATCACACAGTCCTGATGGATTGACTCTGGCTAAGTACTTAGCGCATGTAGACTGTGCAGGTTCGTCAGTTCCATCGTGACAATCATCATGACCATTATTGAATTTTTCTTTTGGTATGCAATTACCATTGTGACATCTGAATTCATCTATCGAACATTCTGGATGGAAATAAAAAACATTAAAGGCATTATTGACCACAAAAATCAATTAATCCAACCAATTCCTTTTAATCGTGTGCTGGATTTTTTATTTTATTTAAAAATAATAATATTACATTCTTACCACATTCTTTACTGTGAGGATCTCTTTTGCAAAATATCCGTTTGTTTTCACATGCCACGTCTGATTCATCCTTCCCGTCTTCGCAGTTTTTCAGTCCATTACAGACATGAAGCATGTCTACACATTTCCCTTTAGCGCATCTTACGCCAGAACATTTTTCAATAATATCTGTAGTATTGTCTTGTTTTTTGTATTCAGCATCTATATCCTTTTCTGGAAAGTGTAAAAATAATCTAGTAACAGTAAGTTTCTCACGAAGAAATATGTTTTTACGAAATCTTTAAAACATTACCAACGAATATAAAACATTAACTTACTGTAACTTTTTATTTCAAGTTTCAGATCTTCTATACTCGTTCCCAAAATATGTTTTTGTATGCCACATTCTCCTCTACTGTCAACAAAAGTTGCTGTTGGATACCATCCTTGGTTTGTATGGCAGCTTATTATACCTGCCCATAGTTGAGTTGATACTTTTCCTGGCTAGAAAATAGATACAAATTCATTTTATAGAGCTGTCAAAATATATTCGATAAAATTTTGTTAATTATAATTATTTTACTTACTGCACATAGCGATTTCGATTTTGAATTGATTTTATAGCATGTACTATGAGGGTGACAATTTTCTCTTGTTTCTTCTAAATAAACATTCAAGGTTTTATTGTTTTCGTCTTGCCCTACAGCTACGCATGTGGAATTACTTTCATCTCGCACAATTCTGTTAACCAAAAAATAGCAGATAACAACTAGCATTGCAAAAAAATCATCAAAATTTAGTTTATTTGTAAATACTTACGATGAATGAACTATCATTGGTTTCACCATAGTAGAGTATTGCGCTGGTTTGTTTAAGAGTAGTAAAGTCACTTTACTACGGTTCAAATCTTTTTTACCAATAACATTTAAGATTTGTTCATAGGGACCACTTAAAGTGTGCAATGTTTTGTGTGAACCAAGAACCACGGTTACGTGATGGTAATTTAACCTGAAACAAAAAACAGAATTTGG
Source organism: Glyphodes pyloalis (assembly GCA_037074685.1). Taxonomy (NCBI): domain Eukaryota; kingdom Metazoa; phylum Arthropoda; class Insecta; order Lepidoptera; family Crambidae; genus Glyphodes; species Glyphodes pyloalis. The sequence continues at coordinate 6,011,058 of JAYKKO010000008.1, forward strand.
GCAATAATTCACAAAAATATATTTTTTTACTTTATTAAACTATTGAAATACTTACGGAGAATCCCATAGGCATGAGTAGCTTACTAACACTAAAGAAAGATCAACCAAGACACCAGTACATTTGTAATGGCCTTCAACAAAGATTTTAGCTATCCACGGCCACATTTGCTCGGTTAAACCACTATCAGCAGATCGACCGTACAGGTAATTTTGTGAAAGGTCATAGTCATATAGACTGCGATCACAGTAAACGTACAAAGACATGCAAGTTTTTTTAACGTTCGGCACGCATTCCTCTTTGAGCACTTGTGGCTCTTTTATTACAATGTGCCTTGCATTTTCATCTGTTCCACTCGTTTCTCTGTATGTGAAATGTACAGGTACAAAACCAGTTTTAGCATCTCTCCTTTTCCTTTCCTCATACATTTTGGTTTTTAATATTTCGTCTTTCACGTTTATATGTTTTAAGACGAAATCTTTTGCAGAACTGAAACAATATCAAGCAATAAAATTTGGATTTATATAGAACCACATTTTGTTTGCAAAACAATCTAATATATAAAAATAAGTCGGGTTTTTCTTTCCTGACGCTATAACTCCAGAACGCACAAACCGATTTCCACGGTTTTGCATTCGTTGGAAAGGTCTCAGGCTCCGTGAGGTTTATAGCAAAGAAAATTCAGAAAAAAATTCAATAGAAAAGCGGGAAAATCCTCTAAGGCGAAACGAAGTACGCCAAGACCGCTAGTTAAATATATTTATTTCTTTGGACCAGTAGATAATTTACCTGAATCCCAAGTAATGGCATATGTGATCAGCTGCTAGTTCTTGTTGTTCTGTAGACAGGTTATCTTCGCAAACTATTTGCCAATAATTTTTTTGTTTCTTTGTAAGGTAACCTTCTAAGTTGAGTTTAGGTCGATCATCAATGTTATATTGCAGTTCTTTACCATTAGACAGAGCAACTGAAACAGTGTGAGTGCTAAAATTATGTTAATTTACAAAACACCTCATTTTTATTATATGCTTAGTTACTTACAGCAGTCCGTTTCATCTTCACCTTGAGGACAATGTAGTTTTCCATCACAGACATGTTTCATTGGTAAACAAATTTGACTTCGTCTACAGAGAAAACGGTCTTCTGGGCAGCTGACTGTAAAATTTTAAGTGGGTATTGTAACCGTATCTGAGCCATATGTTTTTTTGAACTGAACCCAGCTGTGTGTATTATTTTATTATAAGTTTATGTGAAAATGCTTATTAAATATATTATGGTACAAATAACTTACGGCAATCAGTTTCGTCTTGACCATCTGCGCAATCAAATATTCCATCGCAAATGAGAGATTTTTCGAAAGCAAACAAGTAATCAACACAAGTACAGGATAATTCATCTGTTCCATCTTCACAATCTGGTTTGTGATCACAACGATGACTATACGGAATAGTTTGGGCAATTCTGTAAAAGAGCCATTGGTATTTTGGTATATATTTTCACTGTCGTAATAAGTTAAAATTTTAAAAACATTTATAGCTTTTACCTATAATACCATACCTATGTATATTTAAAGTCGTTGAAAAAAAAACTTACCGTCTACATATAAAATCTTTTGGCGTGAGATGTTTTTTGCGTATTTTTGCTGGCTGTAACTCAGATAAGACTTTATCTTCTATTTCGTGAATAATATCAAGCTTGTCATTAAAATTATTTATTTTTTTGACAGAAAACAATTGTTTGTCAGTGCCAATATCAGTAAAGAGTGATTTACTTTCTGCAATATCACTTTTATTGACAATTTCAGATCTGGATTCGTTTAATTTATTTGGAAGAGGAAGAAGTTCTACAAGTAATGATTTAGACTTTGCTTCAGTTGGGGCATTATTTAAAATATTTAGTTTGTTATTATCAAGAACTTCAACAGCCGTTGTTAATATAGGTGTTGTAATTTCAATAGTTGAAGACGTAGTTTGCTCGGACGATGGACTATTTGTTTTCAAATCAGTTAATGTTGTTGTTTCTGGAGTTTCAGTATTTAAAACTGACAAATCTTCTTGTATATCGGCTTCTCTAAATGAATTATGATTAATTGCTGTTTCAAATAATTTCTTTTTTTCTAGCAATGATGATCTTGATTCTAAAACTGTTACTGGAGACGTTACACTAAACGAATTTTCAACAGAATCAGCTTCTCGTGATACAGATGTTGGATCAACTGTAGCTTGCTCTGAATTATTATCATTCGGATTTTCTGCACTTTTTGATATTGACAGTCCGTTGGCAGATACATATTGCGATTTATTGATATTGCTGTTTTTATTGTCTTCATTATTTAACATTCTATCGTTTCTTTGTGTAAAACTGTTACTGTGAACATTTGCAGCAAAGTCTAAATCATGTTCAATATTTTTAATATTATTTTCTTTATTATGAGATTCGTCTAAAGTAGATTCACGTAAACCATTTTGTAACTCCATTTTTGTTACCATTGAAGTAATGTCTTCAAGTAAATTATCTTTGTTGCCTTTAGAAGTTCTCCCTAGGAATAAATTTTCAAACGATCGCTCCGAGGAACAATTTTTTTCATCTTCAGCATTTAAACAGTCCACGATTTTATCACAGACTCTTTTATCAGGTAAACATTTTGAAATTCCTGAAGAACATTTGAATCCAGGACATTTTTGTAGTGGTTTGATTTTAGGAAGAATGTTTGATTCTGAAATAAATAAATACAAACAACAGATGTAATTAAATGATGTAAAAAAAAGAATTTTTTACAGCTAGGTAAAAGATAAGTGTTTTTTTAATATTTGGTATGATAAATCAGAAAAAAAACTTGCTCTTAAAATGAGATAAAACAAAATTATATGCCTGAAAATACTTACAAAAATTTAACGTCTTAAATATCAATATTTCCAATACAATGAATAAAAATATCACTGTGTATGTAGATCAGGTCTTTGGGTATGCTCACCTATGTGATATTTGATCCATTTCACAAAGAGGCTAACTCTTGTGTAAACGCCAGGTTCACCTTTTCGGGCACATCCATCCCCGTGACTTACTATGCCAGCTACATACCATTGTTGTGAATTCAAAGGACTTCTGCAAAGGAGAGGCCCCCCGCTATCACCCTATAAAAAATTAACTATGCTTTAATATCCATGAGTTTATGTATGTTTATCATGCTATACTATGAATATAATTCAAGAAATAAAACTTTATTAATGTTGCACGTCCGTAGCCATTTCTCGCCATCTACTATTTCCTCTACCGTAAGATTGTCTGGAAGAGATCGCTTTCTAGCGATAAGACCGCCTGAATTGTACTATAATCAATCTGTAAAACCTATTTCTGTAAAGTTTTGTGCAATAAAGTATATCTATCTATCTATCTATCCATATAAACGATAAGTACACATTTACAATACTCTCGGTGTTTTCGTGTGTTCTTTCAGAAATTATTGCATTATGACGTTAACTACATAAGTTTGCAGCAAATTTAATACTTCGAGATGTCATACGCGTTGTGGACTCCTGCACTGATGACTCTGTACAAAGTATTTTGTAAATTTATTTTCTTACTTTGATGGGAGCAAAAAGTATTTATTGGTCTTTTCCAAAATATCTCACTTCTAGGTCTATAAGAAGAATCCTGTCAGTTCTGGATACCACTTGAAACCTTAAAACATATATACGCTCAATTTCAGAAATTTGCTTGCAATGCGATTTCATTTATTTCCGAAGAAAACAAGTTAATTTTGGCATTTTCATCTCAATCGACAAATGAGCAATGTTTAAAATAATATTTATTTATAACGTTTGGGTGGTAGGTAGGTAGGGTGCTTTTTAACGTAATTGTCTATACTAAATATATATAAATAAATATAAATATAAATATATATAATATATGAATTGAATAGGCTCCGAAACTACTTGGCAGATTTGAAAAATTCTTTCACAGGTGGGAAGCTACACTATCTACGGGTGACATAGGCTATATTATATTTTCAAAAAAATTAGGGATCCTTACTAAAACTTCAATAATGTAATTAAAGGTGACCTGAAAAATTCCTTACATCGCGTGCGCTGCGAAAACTATTGATGATAGAACAAAGTCATGCACTACCACTTTGCAGAACTCATCATTATCTACAAAAAGTGTCGGGATAGCATATGACTAAATATTATAGTTATGTCACAATAAGCGGTTTTTTAATCTAAAAAATTTATTAATATGCCGCCTCTTTTAAAGGCTCTTTATTTGTACCTTGGTATTAATCCTTATCAAAATAAATTACTTTATATTCAAGATAGCTTCAATACCTTTATATAACTTTTTGAATTATTCAATTCGGACATTTAATTCGAAAGATATCATGAGTTTAATAATGCAAGTATTAGAAAAAAGTCGCTTGGTTGCCGCTCACCGCGCTCAGCTAGCCAGCATGCGATGTAGGCTCCAAGCGTCACTGGGGTAAGGGAGGAGTCAATGTAATAAAATAAATTGCAATATTTATATGTATAATACGTACATATTTTAGTACCTATTGCACCCGTGCGAAGCCGGGGCGGGTCACTATATTAGATATAGCTAGAAGTGGTCATGTATAAAAATAAAATTATATATCTATACTAATATTATAAAGAGGAAAGATTTGTATTTTTGTATGTTTGTAATGGATAGGCTCAAAAAGTACTGGGCCGATTTAAAAAAATCTTTCACCAATAGAATGCTACATTCTTCCAATTTGACATAGGCTACAAAATTAGGAATCCTTGGTAAAATTTGAAAAAAATCAACAGAAAAGCGGGAAAAATTCTCTAAGGCGAAACGAAGTTCGCCGGGACCGCTATTTTATATAAAGACACATTTAATAATTAATAGTGACCTTCATTATTCTTTAGTACGTTACTCAGAAAAATAAATCGATTATTTACTAATGAACAGTCACGGTAAACACCGTTAATCAATACGGTGCTTCAAGAATTCAAAGAGCTCCTAATTAATGGCCACCAGGAAAACGGCGACTGCTTTTATTTAAATAACTTCAACTTCCGACGTTATCGGATGTCATTTCTTACAAAGTATTCCATTTCAGAATAGTTATTACTACTTTAGTTATAGAACTACCTTGCATTTTGTAAATTTCATACCTGACATGCGTCTTTTCCGCCTTCAAGTGGACCTGCACAAATTTCATTTCCTTCTATATCTTCTCGATGCTTACAACTTGTCCAAATAGGTAACTCGACGTCACGCATATGGTCAGCTGTACGAGAAAAGAACTTTTTTATATTGAAATCTATCGTTTTAAAAACACAAGCTCATACACGCAATTGATATCAAATTATTTTATTGTTATAAAGGCTCAGACACAAATCAAACAAACGTTCATCACACGAATATTTGCCTCATATTCGCCACGAATTTTGGTTTAATTTGGTTCAGTCAGGAGCCAATAAACGAATATTCCACCGGATGAGTAGTTGATCAGACTATGAGAGAGACTTACGATCAGGTCCATGCTCTACTGTCGCTCCCCACCCGACAGCAATGCAAGAGGACCCAGGAGGCGGTCCTCTGCGCCATTCGGGACCTGCAGTGTTCGGCCCAGGCAAGCATATAGGCCGCACCCATCGACTGAACCGTATAGCTGTTTTCACTCTCAGCAGCGACACGTCGTTCTTCATATCCTCCGCATTGTATTTATGGTTGGCAATAATGTTGGTAACAAAATGGTTTTGTTCTTGAGGCGAGAATGAAAACCGACGCAGCATGCCCACTTGCACTTCGTAATAGTGCTTCCAGAACCTGAAAGCAATAAACAAGGTTTTTTAGTTCCAATTGACCTCCCAATTTACCTTGTTTCCTTTTACGGAGAGAATTCAAATATGAAAAAGAAAATCATGATAATAAGTATATATATTTGACTTAATAGTCCCCTAGAAAATAAAAAAAAAACATACGCTTTATTAGTTTATCATATTAGTTGTGTATCATATTGTAAGCACCTAATTAGTTTCATTTCAAATCTATGTTAAGGAATATGAAATATGTACCGGAGTATGAAGTGTCGCGATATCGACATAATTATAATTACATATTAATAAATTGGACTACCTCTGTAGCTGAGAGGCGAGCGGACCTTGGCGTCGCGCTATATCTGAGGACCTGAATTCGAGCCCCGGTCGGGTCAATATGGGAAGCAAAATTTTCTGGGTGTCTGGGTGTTGTGATACCGTCGTTGTTTCTGATTTCTGTTTCACAAGTGCTTCAGCTTCTTACCACAGAATCAGAGCAATGTATGCGATGTTGTCCAATATTTATTTATTTATTTATATATGTATACATATCATGATACATTCTCTTTTAAATATTAGGAATTAAAAAACTTGAATAGGTACCGCAGTGCTTGAACACATAACTTTAAATAACATGGTTTGAAATTCAAATTTAGTTGGGCGAAGAAAACTTTCTAGGAAACCCAGGTTAGTCCGTAGGGTTTGTCCTTATTTTATGTCTATCTTGACTTTTTGATCTTTTCAATAGATTAAAGTGTAAATCCACTAACTTTTCATTACCACAAGAAAATATTGTAAATCACGCTTTACAAGATAATCAGTAAAATATACACCATTTTTTTAATTATAGCGCAAAAATGTTAACATTTTACTGATACGGGATATCAAAAAACAATTCACAATGACATATCGTCTGGAAAATGTTGAATTCGGTACATATAAAGACAAATTAAGGCATATTGAGATACATGAAGGCTCTTTTAACATGATTTTATTAGCTTCACTTGTAACTAACTATGTACCTACATATGTAAGAAAATCTTGGAATATTTATTGGACCCGCTTTCTGGTCTTTAATTAGGATGAAATTCGCACACACTCTGAGTTCTGATGACAATACACGACTAGCTAAGAAACATCATTACAAATCCAATATGACTGCCTCCCCAAGATGGCGAACTGGCTGTTTAAAACCCTCCTCAATAATATGGGTATTAAATGAAAGGGTTATTCTTGACAGCAATGTCAAGAATACGAAAAAAATAGTCACTGACTTCAAGCGTGCTTTTTCGTTTTTTAAACTGTTTTGTGAACCCAAGTGCATAAAATATTTGCAAAATAGACTTACTCATGAACACAGTGAGCAGCCGACAAAACCCAATGCTGGGTTATAATCACACCTCCGCAATGGAACATGCCATCTCTATACATGGCTGTGACCCAAGGCCACGCAGCAGGCTGACTGGGTCTTCCACCAACTACCCGACTCTGGGCCCTTTTGGTCTTCACTGCATTTATATGGCCAACTCTGTTGAAGTTGGGAATATTCCTCGTATCTCTTGAAATTGTTTTCAATGGGCCGTAGAAGGCAGCGGGATATGGAAGTCCGTTTACAAGAAAGCGTTTGTTTCGACCGAAAAGATGATTTTCAATAGCGGAGTTCTGGAAAGTATATGATTAAAATCAAGAAAGGAGAATATTAGTAGGTTCGAGAGCACGTGGCAAATAATTTAAAGAAACAGAAAATTTGGGATTCGAACCCAGGACCTTTATGTATGTCGCGTGCTGCTTTTCCAACTGAGCTTACCGCAAGTTATTGACTTTAGCCTCCGGTAAGTGCCCTCTGCCGAATATGTTTAGAGCTACATTCCTAAGTGCCCCTTTTAGATGAAATTTTTCTGTTTGTTTAAATTATTAAAAGTTCGCTAGTGCGGCGTGAAGTACTATTATAATTGTAAAAACCATTCACGGTAAATACTTGTTAATCGATATTAGTTCTTATTCCCATTATATAAAGGCGATACGAAAGTAAATGATAGGTACACATTCTTAATTCCGCCACACAGTATTGCCCTACTAAGCTAGAAACTAAGTAGAAAAGGGTAAATAAAAACCTCTTTTAGTATTTGAGATGAAGTAAGTAATCTTGTTCCACATAAAAGCTCTGGACAGGTCACGTAGATTGCAGATGAATTAAAACAGGTGTCACTTGTATACACCATACCCTCGGGACTGGTATTCAAATAACTGACACTAGAAATCGGATCCACTTCCACAAATTGAATGTATGGTGGTCTGAAAAAAAAATGTTTTTTTTATATTACACTTCAAGATTGACCTCATACCATCTGATGTTAACTGGTAATGAGATCCTAGCTAACACACAAGTGATTGTTATTTGGTTGCAGTCTTCTGTAAGGTAAAGGTATTTCACCAGTCAGGCTGCTCCAGTTCGTGCCATTAATAGCTATGCCCTACCTCTCTCAAAAAAAAAATATATATTTAGTAGGTACATTCCATAGCCGGGAGACGAGCCGACTTTGGCGTTACGCCATTTTACGGGTTCGAGTCCCGGTTGTGCCAATATGAAAACAAACTTTTTTAATTTGTTCCGGGTCTGGGTGTTGTGGTACCTTGGTTATTTTTGATTTCTGTAACACAAATACTTTGCTACTAACCATAGAATCAGAGCAATGTATGTGATGTTCTATAATACATTATTACATGAATATTCTGCATGACTTAAAAAAGGCCTTTGCCCAGGCGGATCAATTTATGGACAAGGTACTTATGGAATATTATTACCAAAATACATAATACTAACCTTATTATGAGTCCCGTTTCTCTACGACAAGCATCATGCGCCCACATATATGGGTTTTGACACACTGCGTACCAGTCACCTTTGAAATTCCGTTGTAAAAATCCATCCGTATTGGATACAGCAAATAACTTGAAAAACAACAAATTTGTGCATAGATAGTTTATAGCAAGGGTAAAAGTATAGATAGAGCAAAAAGTGGTTGCAAGGAGTAGACCCGAGAGTTGGGTCTTAATAATAATATTGGGAAGAAGTAACACGGTTAAAAAAGTACAAGTTCAAGGTTTGTAAATAATTTACTGTTATAAAGATAGTGGTAGTAGTACGCGGCGATATTTATTTATGATCTCTCAGTAAAATTATAAATTTCAGATGAACTGTTTCATTTTAAGCCAAACCTAAAAAGGTATTCACATTTTCTTATTTATTAATTTAATTAAACTTTTTACTGTCCCGAAACAAATGTGAAGGATTTTTCAATGTTTTAATCTGTAGATACTGTTTATAACTAACCAACTCCTGTTTTATAACCAAAGTTGTAGGTTAGATCCGATGTGAGATGTGATCTCAAAAGCCATAAAAGTTCTAAAACCTGTTTTGATGAATGAGACAGAGATATTCGCTTTAATTGGCTATTTTCGAAACAGTTTAATTAACCGAAATATTTTTCATGTTTTATTCAAGTCACAATGTAAAATTAATCATAAGCTAGATTAATTCTAAAAATTAATAGACATTAACGAATGTCCCCAAGCAGTTTCAGCGGTTAGTTAGATATTACGAATGATACCATAAACAACTACTTATTTATTTTAGTACATATAAATTGAGACGTGCTATTAAATGTACCAATGTCTTTTAATCGTGTTAAAAAAACGATTTTCAGACCAAGGTTACGAATACCTTATACAATTTAAAAGAAATTCTCAACTACTTCATTTAAAAGTACTTTGTTGAAGACAAAGAAATGCCGCAAGTTTAAAAGGTAGGGCCAGTCACAGACGAATTTGTTTTTGTTCGTGGAACTCTTAACATGATTTGGCTTTCAAGTTATTCTGTATTCTTTTTTATTTAAAAAAAATTGCATTTTCTCAGATTGTGGAGTAGACAGTATGGTAAGTTAATTTAGTAAACTTACCGGCTTGCTATGGAGACTTGGGGAAAGCATATTACAGTCAAGTTCGTCCTTGTTGTTAGGGCAATCCATTATATTGTTACATCTATGTTCTTTTAAAAAGCAGGTAGTTTTAGAATTTATATCCATATCTTCGCAGCTGAAGGCATTTTCACTACAACCTAAAAGAAAACAAAAAATGTGCAATTAATTGTTTGATCAAGTGAGGTAATGAGTTGATGTTATTTAAATAAATAATAATAAGGCTATCCTATAGCAATACGACATGAAAAGAAATTTAAGTTGTACTAAAATGTTTCATAAATTAAATTACGTAATAAATAAAAAAGGGCCCTATTTATTATCATTTTTTAAATCCTTTAAAATACGTATTCAGAAAGAAGAAAGCAATCGCCTTCTCGAAATTAAAAACCGCCTTTCTTGTACAACAACGTGCTGGTAAAACGTATTTTAGTAAATTTTATGTGCAATAAAATATATCAATCTGTCTATCTATAAAACACAATCTGGCTATAAAACTACTAACCATAGCATCCCATCTCGTCTTCTCCAAAAGGACAATCAAAATATCCGTCGCACAATCTTGATTTATCGACTCTCGATTTACAACTGCATTTAGCTTCATCGCTGACGTCAGAGCACTCGACGTGGCCATTGCACCACTGACTTTCTAGGATGCATCCATCACCATTGTTACATGGTATTGTTCCTAGTGGGCATTGTGCGTCACGTGCAGTTGCGTTAACCCGTGTGTTTGTATCTTCTGGCCTATTAAATACAAATAGACAGTAATAGAGAACCGGAATAATTATTGGTCCATAGATTATGCAACTTATGGGACACATTTTCCACCTAATCAAAAATAAACAGCGATTCATTGAATTGAAGTGTGGCATGACGTCAGAAGTGGGCACATTTTTTACTCATCAGCACCGAAACGAGTACCTACCTAGGTATCGTTTTACTTAAGTATTTTTTTGTCAATTAGGAAAATGGAACAATACGTACCTATCTAATATTTTTTAATAACAGACTGAAAATAATATGGTATCTTTGATCTAGTTTGCACCACTATTGTAATGAAGACACTTTTCATACGAAACGGGCGCGTAGGCGATACATCTTGAAGATATTAAATCAAAACTTTATTTGTAAAACTGCGTTTTAAGGGTAGTATATAATATTAATCGAACGTATTTTAAGTTAGAATTCTAAATAAAAAGTCTTGTAACGATTAATAAAATGCCCGATTCTAACCGATTCTAACGGAGGATATCACGGTATCAAATAAGTTGTCATCGCGATGTGGGTTCCTCTCTTTACAACATGCTGAAAGGAGCCATTATACTGCGCTACTATAAAAAAGCGTCTCGATATGTTGTTTCACGAAATCGACTTGCTGTAACGAAATATGTTAGATCCGGTGACGAATAACTAGTTTTATATTTTACCATCGTAACTAACTCAATTTGAATAATCTTAAGACGTTTTTAAAAACGATGTTTATCGAATCAAAAACCACGTTTAATTTTTTTTTAACCGAACTTTCGTTTCGTTTAAAAAAACGAAACCTAGCGTTAGTTGTTTCGTTAGATTTTTTTAGCCTACAATACACCTGTATACCTATATAATTTACACGGGTGATTTTAAGCTTGAATAATAAAATAACACGAAAAGTTAAACAGTAGATGGATAAGCAAAAAAAAAAACAAGTACCTTTGTGGCGTCTCACCACCAAAATGTATGTAAATAGTTTTGGATACCAACCTCATTGTACATATAAATGTGTATTCCCTTAACTTTTAAAAATAAATATTTTTCCTGTCATATCTTGTACATACGTCACTCGTTTGAAAATTTTAATATTCCCGATTGTAATTTTTATGTTTGTGTTGTTTATAATTTTCTGTGTACAGTTATATATTTATGATTATCATCTTTCTCTCCTTCTTTTGTAATTAATATTTCTATTGGTGGAGTGTGTGTAAATAAACTCTTGTATATATATAAGACGTGATTCATTTATTACCTACACATCTCTTCTCTACTCTATACCTTTATACGGTTAGCAATAATACAGCAGTGAAAATTATACATTATCGTTCTCATGCTATATATTGATGCTACGATAGCATTGACATACATTAATTTTGTTTACATTTTTAATTAAGTACCAACCATATTATTTATATTCATATTTTAGTTTGTTTATATAACTGTCCACTGGGGTTTTGTTTCCGCAAGAATGAGTTTTTGCGTGGCTTATTCTAGTGGAAACTCGAGGCGTATTAAATGAAAGCCATTAATATTTCAAATCATTCAGTAGAAATATGTGTATGTGAAAATAAATTATACAACCTGTTTTCCTCTCTTGGATTGTATGTAGATATGTAGGTAGGTATATACTACTAGGTACTCTTATTCATAACGTAGATACTTTTTACCCACTCATTAAAGAAACACAAATAAAAATACGAGTAGATTATCGACTTACTTGGCAGTTGTTAGATATTTCATGAAAATTTCAACGTCCTGTGGATGTATTTTATTATGTTTAGGCTCGCCATCTTTTTCTTGCATAAGTGATGACCTGTACCTATAATGTAGTAAGCAATTTATTTAGACGTTTCACCCTTTACTTATAATAATATCGAAAAGAGACATGTATTTTTCAATAGTTTCGCTGAAAAGTCACTAGATTGTTTTACACACAATCAAAATTCCACATGATTTCTGTGTGTTAGGACTTGTATATTTTTAAAACAAATCTACAAGAGCTACTTTACATGTTAATGCAAGTAGGTATGTTAAATTTTTTATTTAAGTTAAGTTTCTAAAACTGATATTTAAGTTACGAAATGTAACTTAAACAAACTTAAATTAACCGAATTGGAAATAATTTGAGTAGCTAAAGTTACAACGTATAAAAATATATATTATTACGGCAAGACGTCACTAATTAACTCCATGATAACAATACAACTAATATCCCTCAATGAAACAAATAATACATACTTGTTTGGCTGGCTTGGTAATGGTTGTGAATAGTAAGATTTATTTGGAATATATTCTGGCCTTGGAAGATCATATAAACCTGAAAGGCAATCAAACATTATTATTCTATCCAATGATCTACATGTAAGATTCAATTTAACCACGTTATATTATTAGGCAAGCTATCAAAGGTAATCTTTTTTTATTGACATTTGTAAAATGGTAAATATATAAACGCTTTTGTTCTTTTTAAAATGTGATTACCGTGATCATGATGATGATTTTGGTGTAAAAGACGTGCTAGTAAGCATGTATCCGTAAGCTGCGGCAACGGTAACTGTTGAGAGTGATGGACTGGGTACGTAGGCCAGTGCTGGTGGTAAGATTCAGCACCATATCCGATTCCATAGCTATTCTGATTTGTGAAATCAGACAGCGATTCTCCGGGTGAATAATAATTCTCCCGTTTAGACATGTCAATAGGCCCTTTGTAGCCTTTTTGATCATTTTTATTTTCGTATCGAATTGCTGATGATGAACCTTCGTTCATTTTATGGGTTCCGCTGTCAGGGTTTTCTCGTTTTGTAATAGTTTTCAATTTCGTTACTATGTCCTTGCAGATTTTACTCTTATTTTCAGAGTTACATAAAACGTCATGGTTCATAATTATTTCTCTGGCTTTTTGGTAATCATTATTTGTGAATTTCGATAAACTTTGATCTGCATCCGCCCTTTTTATAGGAGTACTTCGCTTTTTTCTTTTTGTCGGTGGACTGGCTGTTTTATTTGTCATAGTAAAGTATATTTCTCCAACATCTTTCTCTATTGTTAGATTTATCGGCTTTGATTCACTCGTTACGAAAAATATTTGAGTGGTTGAAAAACCAGCTGAAAATAAGTAAATTGTTAATTGTATCATTATATTTTGCTCGCTAATTGCTTTTGCGTTGGTTACTACGTTAATAAACTTACCCATGTTTTCGAGCACCCTTATCAAAAATATGAAAGCTCCGGAGAATATTAAAATACATATCAATGACACACATATTTTTCGTAGTATTGTATAAATTAAAATTTCGGTTTTTTTGCGCTTGCATTCTGAAAGGAGTTATTTATAAGATTATTTACACGCTTAAGAATATTAAACAATGTGTTGGAGAACTCACTCAAACTGAATTCTTTCTAACTGTTTGACCTATGTCAGTTTAAATAAAATAATTTCAATTTGATAAATGTGACAAACGTCAAACCCCCAAGTTGGTTATCTTAATACTTTAGTTAATAATATATACAGACCTTTACTTTCTGCGAGTGCCATTGGTGGAAGACCAAGTTGATTTAAATCTTTTTCCATTGTGTAATTCTTTTACTGAAAAATAACGGTAAAATTAAATTCAGGACTTAAACGTGATATTTAACTTCGGGCCTCAAGCGAAAACGCAAAGTCATTTAGCGTGCTTACGTATGCTCACGTCTCTGAACTGCGGGTATTCACATTAGAACTATAGAAAACGAGAAAACTCTGGAAATTCGCAAAACTAAAGTGGCAGTCTCATATCGATGAGTCGATGGGTCAGAAAGGTACCCGAAAACGCACAGAATGAACGAACAATCTTATGATTATAGAGGCGATGGTTAAATTGGTGCAAAAGAGAGTCGTGAAAGTCTAAGCCAAATACTATACCAAATACGTTCATCTTATCAAAATAAGGTCTTTAATACAACTAAAAATGATAGCTAGTATAATTATTTTACTTTATACTCGAACAGTATTAGGCACAACTGTACCTACCTACTCATGTTTCAGTTAAGAATACGATACAAGCAATAAATATCCATAAGATAAATTGTATCACCCTAGTAACGTCGTAATATGGTCTCATATTACAAGATGCTTCGAAAAGATCACGCAGAAAGATGGGTGCGGTCCAATATAGGGGATGGATATATAAATTATTGCAACCTTAATGTAGGTAATAACATTATTGGCGACGCACAAGCTCCACGGATATTCATCATTCAATTGAGTTTCACGTATTAAATTGTGGAATATCTTATGAGCTTTGAGTGGAGGATTAATATTTCGTCGTGAATATTCTGTTTTATTGTGGCCTGTTTTTTGAATTTTATTTATGGATTTTCTTAGCAACATAGAAATTCTGATAGTTTTAAAGGTTAAAATTACAGGCGGTGGACACGGATTCAAATATGGGTCTAACGTTAACAAATTAATAAAATATAATCTGTACCGTGTAAAATAAGTTTATATTTTCATTTATCACATTATATTAAATTTATTCAAATTCAAATTTAATATTGGATAAGATTTTACATGCTACTTTTTATTTTATTACCAGTATTGAATATGCAACGGAATAAACTATGGAATCTCAGACGTCCGGCAGGCAGACTTACTGCACAATTTTTTAACAAAATCAAATATTATGCAAATATTTCAACTTGACCCCTTATGTTGCTTTTAATTTTGGATACATCTTAAAATGATGTTTGAATTCTTAAGTGTGTATGTTTTTTTATATCTCAATAATTAAAAAAACCTATTGGTTAAACCAAAATTTTTTTACAACTTTCATCGCTTAAAAGGTACACAGAACCAATATTATTATTGAAGATATCGCATTTTATTTCCTCAACCGATTTAACCCTTTTTATAGAACGTTCTTAAAAAACAACCGCAAAAAATTGAACTGTACCGGTATATATATTTTTTTAAATAAATTTTGAAGTTCTCGTGGTGCTATAGCGGTTCAAAAATGCTGCTAAAAATTAAGCTTTTCACGTTGTGATAAAAGAACATATTTATCAAAAAAACCTCCATTTCTTGGAAGGCTCGCTCTCGTTCAGTTTAGAAGTCATTTGGTGGCATGCGAACCTCCCATAAGTAAAGTTGGTCACTTGTGTTCACACCATTCTCCACCAATCAGAATTAGGATCACGGACTATGGATCTGTTGCATTTCACAGTTAAAGTAAGGCCTAAGTGGAATATTAAGATAAACATATCTAAATAATATTTGGTAAAAAGATGCAATCGACGTACCTTTATTCAAATGGACAAATTTAAACCACAACGATGAAATCACAAGTCTCCATAATATCCGTCAATTAAGTTGGTAATGTTGACGAACCCACTGACTTCGCGGCACTGAATTGGAAGTTACAATTTTGCTGATCTCCGATTGTATCGGGTGAACAAACATTTCTTTAGTCAGTCACTTTTGACATTAGGGCCATTTCATATTTTTGTAATTATGAAAATAAAATAGAAAGGAACTTTGTCTTTTCTGTTTTACTTTATGAAATAAAACTCTTAAATTCGGGCATTGGGTTTTATTGACAACATCTTCTGATTTAAACTAAACCGATTTTTACATAGAACTGCAACTGCACAATTTATTCAGAAAAAAGTAACAAAAGTTACAAGAAAAGAAAAATACCAATTTGATTATAGATCTATACTGTATTCGCGGTGACATTTATTTCTGACACTCTTTGAATCGAAAAATACGATACTCAAACATTTCAATTAACTGTTTAAAACGCTTCTGCAATTATTGCGATTTCGATAAACGAACATAAAACCAAGACTGGCTCGTGTTTCGTCTGTCAACAAAAATGCTTTCGGGCTGAATCAAATAATTTATCTCATGATTTTGCGTCAGAATAATCCATGCTTTTTCGTTTAATAAGCTTGAATTCCCTTGCCTCCCTTTATGTTTGTTACGAATATTATTAAAGAAGATAGCTAGTAACATACATTAACACATCAAAAAAGTAACGTAGAACTTAAGCTCTGAATATGCCTAAAAACAAGCATATGTTGCTTATAATCATTGGTTTCCACGGAATTCTTAGAATGCTATAGAGTGTGAAATTTTCATAGGAAATATACAGATTGTAGAAGTTTTTCTCTGACGAAGCCTGACTGCCATTTTACTTAAATTTAAAAATAGCCTAATCTAAATTGAAAGACCGGTAACGAATAAAACATATGCTGTTAGCATATGTTTCATTCTCGTCAACTTATTAACGCTGTATGATACACTCAAAAGCACAGCGGACTACAAATTTTGGATTTTTTTACGATCTTATTTCGTGGGTATAATAATGAACATCAAACGACAAGTGTTTATCGTATAATCATGTTCACTGAAAGTACATTTATAAAAAAATCTTGCTGAACGATCTCCAGCGGCACAAAATGATATCGAACCAAAACGGTTCTGAAACTGAATTAAAAAAAAATGAATCACCGCTACATAATTTATAGTTGTCCTAGTAAAATGATTGTACCTCACAATAACAAAACAAATTCAACACCGTCATGTGTGCTAAGCTTTATCTTGCTCATCAAAATACGTACGTCGATGACCTGGTATCATTTCGCAATGTTAATGCATTGTTTCGACTGCAAATTGTTAGTATTAAAATTAGTTGCGTAATTAGTTTTCGAACGAATTTGTAGGCATAACTTGCCACAGAACTTATGCGCTGATGTTGGGTACCATGCCAATGATTAAGCAATAATTGATTTAGTACTTTGACTAACTTTCCAACAGTTTTGGTCGATGCGTGTGTTATGTTTTAGACGAGAGTAATTCAATAATTTCTTGCTGTCTAAAGCCAATAGGTCTGATCTTACTTGCAGAAACTGAGGCCACGTCGTACTTTTTCGTATAAGCAATTGAATGAACGCTATTCCTGAGTTCGAAAAACCATTTCATTGACATCAAAAAAAGAGGGTTTCATTTTTTCTTTGCTGCGTAGAAAAACTACATTAGGTGTCTTTACTGCTAGAGGCATTCTTTACCAGTGAGCCTTTCTGTCACGCAGATAGTTTATTTATTAACTATTGGCAGGGCAAAGTGATTTATCGCTCGAATTGGAGTAGCCCGACTGGTGAAATACCTTCACCTTACAGAAGACCGCAGCCAAATAACAATCAACAATCTAAGTGGACTACTCGTACCAAACTTAAGAAATAATCAGTAAGGCTTACAAGTATCCCTCGGCACACATTCACTTATGAAAATACAAACATGAAAAAAAAAAGAGTTCTTGAGGGGTGCTACATTAGTAGCAGGGGTAAAGCCACCAAAATAAGGACGACAAGTCTAGTAACAGTTTTACTATGCTATACTTTTCGCCCTTAAGCTAGGAACTCATTACCATTTAACATCAGGTGGGATGAGATTAATCTTGAAGTGCGTTATAAAAAAAAAAGAAATTAACAATTTGCGTTCTAGAAGTTTGAGTGGTAAACCTATCAACACTCAGCTCAACCAACTGAACGCATTGCAATGTAATTTGACGTTCAGACAAAGTTCAAAACACCTGATCCTCCGAAAGAAATGAAACGCGGCACCTAATTCCACGCGAACGAAGTCACGGTCACCCAGTAGTTAGTAATTATTTCATTACAATCAACTAAACACACAAACAATTACACATGATGTCACCGTTAGCGTTCACACAACAGGTGCGGTTGCAGAGAACGGTTTAATCAATTAGCGACAGCTCGGAGGAGCCTTGTTCCATTAGTTAATTGGTTTTGATCCTTTGCTATCTCTTTTGTATGCGCTGCGGTTTGCTCCACGGAGCTTATTGGAATAACGGTGTTATTGAATATTATTATGGCTAATGCGTTCGATCTAAACTTAGTTGTGAACATCTTCATATAAGTTTCATTCGTAACTGATTTAAGTTCGTTGAATGGTCACACACTAGGTTTACGTTGATAATCTTCCTTGACCATGAAACATTGCTAATATAAAAAAGATTTGTAATTAAATCAAGGCCTGTTATCAATTACTTTAAAGTAGGTGTAACCTATACTTAACGCCCTAGATTTATAAGATAATCTGGTAAATGCTCACGTAAACTACAGTTTCATCATTTTCTTGAATCAGCCAACTTGTAAGGGGGACGACTGTACTGGGGTTTGAAGAATTTGGTTCCAAATTATCACAATATTTCAAAACCATTGCGTCGAATAGGCTGTCTTTGGGTCAGGGGTACACTCAAAGTGAGAAGTTCGTAATACTTATAAGGTAACACTAACTTGCAAAGCTATCTGCCTGACAGTTTTGTCATTAAAGATTCTGTTTCAATTAGGTCTCATCAGAGTACCAGTGCGGCTGCGGTTTCGTCATCAACTCCAGCTTTTGCTGAGGTCGGGAACTTATTGAGTATATTAATCAGTCCATTTTAAGTTAATAAGTTAAGTTATTTTTTCTATGTTATGTCTTTTAAAATCTGATTTTTTTTTCCGCTACGCAATATTATGTTTTTTGTTTCCTTCTTTTTTAGGGAATAGAAATGGGAGATAAGGGCATGTATCGTTTATAGTAGTAATGCTTCTAAAAATCTTAGACGCCCTGATAAAACAAGTTAAGATAGTGACACCCAAAATGGTCAACAATTGAGATCAATAATAACTTACATGCGTCAAATTTAATTGGGGATGTGTTAAACCAAACGAGGGTACCCCTTGTATTTGGGAACACTTGGAAAAGTGGGTATCATTTGATTATTCAAAAATAAACGGCAGGAAAATAGCGCATTATTCAAACGTTGACTAAACATTCAAATATATATTGTATGGATTATACGTTGGATTTATAAAAAAAAAGGAAAGAATCTAAGTTTTACTTACAAATATGTATGGGAGCGCCTGAACTCTGGCGAGAGTAGATTTTACCAAGCTTAACACTGTGTAATACGTTTCTTAGAGTTGTGTACGTTTCTTAGAGAGAAGGCTCACAATATCAAAAACCGAAAAATTTGCCTGCTATCAAAAATAGGTTTGAATGTCTCTGAATTCTACTCTCTTAAAATAAATCTAGTCAGCTCATCATCCTTAACCTAATTAGTTGGATACTATTTATATTTGATTTTAAATCCTTTTTTTTGTCATCATTTTTACACGTTTTTCGAATAATCTATAACTTTGCCAATTAGCTTATGTTTTAATGCTGTATTTTTTCTGCTGTTAATCTGTTATGTGTAACGAATAAAGTAAATGAAATATAAAATGGTAACTAAGAACCTTAATGTACTGCAGGAGCGCGGTGGATGGTCAGCGCTGGGTTTTTAAGACTTATTTCTACCCTTTGGATGCTCGTCGGGATCATAATTATGATTTGTGTAAGTTTTTATTTTTACACCAACTTCAATTCTAAAAACTTATGACATAATATTTTACACGTTGAAATATTAGTACATAAGCTTCTAGTCAACTACTTATTACTTACGCGACGAACTCGCTCAATCAGCTTGTCTAAACAGTGGGCGTAAGTTTACCAAACTTTCTTAGTAAGTGTTAGTCGCACTTACTTATATTAAGTCCTACTCACTAATTTTAATAACAGTTTAAATTACGATGAAGCAATTGAGTCTAAGACTACTGAATTATCTGCAAGCGTTTTTTAGATGCCTCATAAGTTTTACGTATCAAATCCTTACCTTTTCAATAAATTAATCAAAACTTACCAAACATTTTTCAAATTTTTGAAAAACGAATCGTTCTAGTTACGGATAGTAATAAATTATACGGGACGTAAGCTAAAAACGTCTGACAGACGACTGATGACAGCTGACATGGAAAGTAAATTTGAAGTTAGAATAAACGACTCGAAAAAAAAAACAGATTTTTGACACATTACATACGAATCGTAAAATATTGGAACCGGGCATGACACTGCGGTGTTATCAACTCGTGGAATCAATTGACAAACGGCCCGACCAAAGGTCTGTCATTCAAAATACTTACTCGGACATTTACATTAAATGTATGAATGGTAAAAGGGTATAAGGCTAATAGGTAAAAGATGTTGCATATTCTTTTTAGAAATAGCTTTGAATACCTGTGCGGGTAGCGTGTTATATGGCAAGACATGTCTAAATTTGGAATAAACTACGAGTTGCCTTTGACGTCAAAGGGTCGGATTTCTAACTTTCGGGTCTGTCTGGTAGGCATAATTAGACTAAGAACCGCATCAAAACATAACACAATGAAGCGAGATTTTGAAATCAACAACAACCACATTTTTATAAAGGCTCACTTAGTTTAGACGATTAATTTTTACCACCCTACAAGTATCTATAAGATTGCCTGGCTGGCCATACACACGGGCGTTTGGCGACGCGTCTCATATTTTACCCAATAACTGCGTTATTCCTGGCGTCACTGTAAACCTGATGTATATTATGTTATGGTTTATTATTATGTTTTTCAAAAATAATATCATTGTTCTATTTCGTGTAGTTATAATAATAAATAAATTATGTTAATAGATATACTAATATTAATATTTTACCTCAAAGACGTAAAATATTATTATGAAAAAAAGATTATGTAATCTATCTAACCTTTTCAAAAGTTCCCCTTTCTTTCATCTTGAAAAAAGTTTTACTTCTTTTCTTTCGACCGAGTTCGATCTCTGATTTTAATAAATTTTGAGAAAAATACTTCGTAGTTGTAAGCAAAAAATGCATTTTTTGATTGTATGTAATTGTAATCAATAACTATTTGATTAAATAACAACGCGATCGTCCATACAACTACGTTATCCGTACTTCTTCACTAAATACAGTATGAATAAACGACATTTATTCAAACTTTGCCCGTTTCTCTACAAAGTTCATTAATAATTCACATTCGATTGAGGGTTCTGCTTTTGGAGACAAAATTGAAATCCTACGTTTTAAAAGGTCCATCAAAGGCTATTTTTCTTTTAAAGGTGAGCTAGTCAAAGCCAAAATCATTACCAGGGTGAAACGTGAAAATCATTTGCATTACAAAGGATTCCATTCATGTCAGTTCGTTTGTATCAGATGTATCCGTACAGGATGGTTCAAAACCCTCATCTACCTTGATGAAACAAAAGTACCTAGTATCTAATAGTAATGTGGATAATATTTTAAAAACCATTTTTGAAAAGTTTCTCATATCAGATTAAGCAAATTTTTATGCATAGACTTGGAATTTTAATGACAAACAAAAATATGTTTTATTTTTATTTTAAACCAAACTAATTGCAAATGTTTGCCTTCGTTCCTTTATTTTTGGATTATTTGTAGAAAGCCATATTTATATTACTTGAAGTGATTAATGTTCATGGAGAATTAATTACTACAAGTAATTAATGTACGTTTTTTCTTTAAAATTCATATATACTTTGAATTTAACTTATTCTATAACATTTTTAATGAATTTCATAAATCAATATTATATGATGTTATGATAATTGAGATAGTGTTACTAGGTTTGGACTCTGGTTTACTCTTTAACCGATTTTTTTTGTATATTAATTGGAAAGTAACTTTTGAAATATCCCTATATTAAATAAAATACGTCACAGCAGGCTTTAAAAATACATTTTGCGCTTTGAAATATTTAAAATTGCCAGGTTTGAGAAAAATAAGAGTTAAAGTATTAAAGTTCGAATATGTAATGGCAGATTTACATAAATCAAGGTATAAATAAAACTTATTGCACCAACATTAAGATAAAACTGGGTAACACTTGGTGAACAAAACAATTGTTTACACAACATAAAATAGTGTGTTAGATTTGAATGGAACTTTACCTTTTACACCTTAATATGCCAGTAGGCAAAGTAACAAGCGTATTCAAGTTTCCTAACAATGGCTAGCAATCAGTGGTTTCTTGTTCCGAATTAGTATCCTCGCTATTTAATTTACTAAAATACATTGGGTTCGGTTGCCTCCGCAGCCTATTTGCGCCATATTTCTACTTCATTTGACTTCTGTTTGTTCTGAGCCACAGAGTTTTCATGAATAAATGGACTACTGTTTTATCAACCCCACATATACATAGAAATATAATACACGTACTTTTTAAGTACGGCATTATAATTTTCTGTGTATTATAAATGTTGAGATTATGTACTTAAGTAAAATAAATAAGTAACTAAAGAGGTAGGTTTTAGATAAGCAAATTCAAAAAAACATTTTCGTTAATTTGGACAAATCGTTGAATATATATAGCAGTCTAAAACGAGCGTGACATGAAGCATACGTAACTCATTATCAGAAATATATTTAAAAATAAGATTTTTTATCTTTTGAGGGCTTATCCTCTAATACGTTCAACATACGAGTGATATTATATTAAATACGTCACTTTTTTCTAGATAATAATTTTGCATTTTTCAGTAATATTCTAGGTCAATATCAAAATTTCGCAAAAAATAGAAACTCATGTGAAATAATTTCTAGTGGCTTAAAGTTGAAAAAAAAAAGAAATTGTATAAGGATAACTCTGTTACACACCACCACATCTTTCTATTGCTTTAAACCGAAGACAAATAGCAATCACTTTGGTGTTAATGTGTTCCTGCGTGTACGTAAGATTTCCAATGCTCCTGGGAGGGGGGGGGGGGGGTGTTACATTAGTAGCAGGGGTCAAGCCTTCAAGGTAAGGGCAATAAGTCCAGTAACAGCTATTTATTATTCTTTCTTGTAGGTCTAGGACCTCATTACCACTTAACATCAGGTGGGATTAGGGATATAAAAAAATACTGTAATAAATAAGTAAATAGGTACTTACTTAATTTGATGCCGCATTTCCCCAAAATTATTATTGGTTAATAAATAAATTAGTTTTCAAAGCCGGATTTTTTTTTAATTTTGCTGAGAAGCCTGGACCAACACTTTATGCAATGCTGCAAGGCATCGAAGGCTCTTTTGGACGCGTATTTCAATTTTATTTTCTGTTTTTAATATCGATTACTGTGCAGCCCAAGTAATTGTTCACTATTTTTTGCGCACACAATTTTTTTGGTTAATAAAAATTCTGAGTGTTTTATTAACTCCATTAAGATGAACGCCTTGACTTAACTCTGTCCTGACATCTATCATCGTTATTTTAACTAACCAAAGAAGCTTTCTCTCCGGTGTCCTGACTGTTTGTTTGCTTTATGAAACGAATATTTTATTTATGAAAATTACTGGTATTGAATTGCAACGGTATAATGCAAGTGATGTCCCCTCCGTCACGGATTTGCACAAACAGTAACCTAGACTTGCAGCTATTCATTAACATGATTTGGTCTGTGGTCACGTAGAAAATGATTCGCTTTCCATCGACCACCGAGCATATAATGTAAGGGGGTCACATGAAGTTTTTCATTCCTTTAACGACCTTGACCGTATGCAGTCGTAGCGTGTTGTGTTTGTTTTTTTAAACTCTATTTAAGGAAAACAGTTTTCGCTGCCTAAACAATCATTGTGAGCTTTTTTCAAGGATAAAAACTAAAAAAGGTAAGTTGTTGTCAGGGAGATTATTTAAAGAAATAATTAATAAAGTCAAAGTCAATCTTTTTAATTCATAAAGATTACATTAGTAATACTTATGAATAGTTTTATACATAAAGCAAATGAAGCTACCTCCGGTTCGGAACCTATAACTATAGAGAAGATACCGCAAGAAACTCAGAAGTTTTTTCACAAATGAAAGCTAGACTTATTACTAATTTTGCATAATAATGTTAGTTCGTTTGCATTGATTCGTAGAATATCACTTAAGTGATAGGCCCGATAGTGCATTTAGTAGTGAGTACGCATTGGGTTTGATTTCCTCTCGGGCCAAGCTTTCACAAGATTAATATTTTCATTATTGTGATCTATTCAATTGTGCTTTTTTGTATTTATATAATGTGACAGAAACGCTTTTGTTACATACAATTTGACGAGCTCCGTAGCCGAGAGGCGGGTGTGCCGGACTTTGACGTCGCACCATCTCTGAGGTTCCGGGTTCGATCCCCGGTTGGGTCAATATGAAAAATGAACTTTTCTGTATTGTCTCGGGTCTGCGTGTTATGGTACCGTCGTTGTTTCTGATTTCTGTAACACAAGTGGTTTAGCTACTTACCATAGAATCAGAGCAATGTAGATAGCTATGTGATGTTGTCCAATATTTATTTATTTATCATTATACATTAAGATAGGGATGACATGGAACAAGTATGTGACATTATTTTCCCTTGGTATAGTTCCGAACCAGACAATATTTTAAGCTAACTTTATCAGAGCAAAACTTTACTAATAACTATTTAAGTGAATTAAATTTTTGGAATTCTTTTAATCACTGGTTAGCGAGGTTTGAGTCTGAATACTTACTTAATTTAGTTTTAATCATATAAACTTTAAATTAATTAACAGTCTTCATTCGTCCTCTAAAAATAAAATAAATAAAACATAAAATAGGTACCTTCCACAACCTTAAAGATTTTTTTGGTTTGTGAAATTCTTTGTTAACACCAGTGACTTACTTTTATACGCAATTATTAAGTAATAAGACAATTAATGGCGATATCACAGTGAAGACGGGAATAGAACATTGCCACAAAACAAACGTATCAAGTCATAAATATCTGACCTACAGTAAAAAGCATTCTTCTCTTCCAGATTATCTAATGCACACGTACAAGAAATGGAACTTATAAAAATATGAATCGTGTAATGCGCTCGCGATCCGACATGAGAGCCTTGGTGGTATACGTTTTCACTGTGACCTTAATCTGCGGTTGCCATGGCGACCAGAAAGACGATACCGACGCGTATCTGAGCCGTTTCGTCGCTGATCTCTGGCTGGAAGGTGCTGACGTCATTAAAATTATTTGGCGGGACTGCTCTAAGAAAGTGAGTGTGTGGTTTTATGATTGGTGAAAAGGGCACCACTATTAAGACAATGGTGCACTTTTCAGATCCGACCGAAGGTTGTTATAGAAAAAGTACAGTCAATCCGTTTAATTCGTTTTTATTTATTATTCGCTGCACGCCCACGGATTACAGATTCGCACGCGATTTCGGTAACTTTTTTTCTACCAACCTTGCACTTACAATTATAAATATAACAAAAAAAAAATTATACGAATTTGATCCAAAGTTTCTGAAGTTATGCACGACACACGTACATATATTTCAGATATTTTATGATTCTGTGAACATAAATGTGTAAATGAAGATTTATTGAGTAATGATATCAAGTAGAAGCTTTTTGAGTCGCAATCAAACGCACATCGGGTGTCTAGAAACTTATTCCATAGACCAATTGCTACATATTTATAAATTCTAGAAGTAAAAAATCTCGGCAGAATAAATTAAAGGCTATAAAGCAATGAAACCCACAATTAAAGTTAACACGCGCAAAGCTGAAAGGTGACTTAATTTGAAGAATCCTAGTTGTAAATTAGCATAAACAAAAGTGCATGACCTGTCACATATAATTTAATGTAAAAGACGTCTATGATAATGCAAAGTCCGGATTTGAGTGATGAAATATGTCTGTCTGTTTGTTACTTTATCTCAAAGAAACCTTCAGAGAACTTCGTAAATACAAAACATTTACGAATTTCTCTGAGGATTAAGATCAACTACACATGTTAGGGATATAAAGAACGGGTCTTTGGGGAGAATGTCGTTCTTTTTCAAAGTAACGTTCACTTAATGTTAGGAATATCATACACGATTTCTATGAAACAAATGTTTTGAGATGTGTATTTAATCCGAGTAGTTTGCAAACGGTAAAAATGTATTTATAAAGTTTTACTAACAGTTTATCTACTACATCATTACTTAAATAATATAGGCTTTTACTTATTGTAAGTACATAGTTACAAGTAGACACTGCTTACTTAACAGAACAGAAAAACTTTGAAAATAGGTACTTTTAAAAGAATGTAAAAATTATGTGAATGGTTTTAAATCTAATCGTGTTTAGTAACCAATTATATACCTATTATTTTATGGGCTAAAAATAGTAATGATGAATAACATCAAGCCTGTCCCTATTTCATAAAAACTGAAATTTCGCCCATTCTAACACTAGATAGTTTTTGCAGTTTTTGAGACAGCCTGTAATTTGTGTGGTGGTTTAGCTAAGTTAAGTAAAGGTTTTTGGTTCAATGCTTACACAGGACTTTCGTGTAATTGACAATTGTATTTGATCGGTTTTTGGGCGTTGAAGTAATACCTACTAAATATATTTTGCAGAACCACGATTGTATACAATAACTACTAGCTTTTTTCTTTTTTTGGGAATAGATCAATGTAGCTAATTTTATGCAATCGCGTGTGTATTTTAAATAACTTTTACTAGATTAAAATGATTCATAGACTTTTAGATTTGTATAAACGTAAACCAATGTGTTTTTTACGACTGTATGTTTATCTGATATTATTATATTAGTATCTATCAGCTAATAACTTACTTTGGTACTAGACTAGTCACGATAATTGCTAAATGCGGTTTAAATGTATGATCATACACCTTAGCTACGTTCCCTATTAACCATTTTATACTATCCAGGAATAACTATACCGTGTACGCATTGCCTTAATCCCTTAATACCTTTCAGTCCATTAGGAACAAACAACGTGCACGTTCCATGACAATAATATCGTGAAAAAGAATTATCTAAAGATATCTTTGGAGCTGAATCACTTAAGTCACCCACATGAGAGAATCAATTGAATTATGGTTTGCTTTGTTTGTCACTCGTTTTATGTTCTTTGGATTTAAATCAGATAATATTGTATTATTCTGTTGACGAAAACTCATCTTTTAGATTGTAAATTTTGAATAATGTTTTTTTTTATATTTTCCTTCTTGGATGGCAAGTCGGTCTTTAACATTTATTTCGATGTTTTTCATATCATTATTTATTTATTTATTTTATCCAAAAAAATAATCGATAAAATACAAACTGTAAGTAATAATAATGTTCAACAATAATGTGTAAAACTTTGAATCTCAATCATAAATAGAGGTACGAATATTTTTGTTAATTCCGTTTGTAAACAAAGTTACAATATTGTTACCTAGACACTTCAGAATGTATCTAGGATGATAAACTACCAAAAACAACACCTAAAAGGCTGGAGATTAAAATGTTCATATTCGTTGCTCACACATCACGCTGATGGCGAGCATTAAAAAAATTGGTTAAGTACCCATATACGGAACCAAAACCACATCTTAAATCCCGACTCTCAGATTTTAAAAAAATACAGAATTTTTTCTTTCCGTTTGTAAAGGAGGCCTCTGTAATTCCAATCAAATTCGTAACTTTGTTGCTTACTTAGGAAACGTTATCGTTTCAGCTAGTCGACGTGAAGGACGTTATCGACCACAAAGAGTACTTCCCGAAGTTTGTGCGATGCATGAAGCGTAAAACTCTGAGAGCGCTCGACCGGTCGCTCAGCCCGGACGTTGTCCCGCTCGCCGACGGAGTCAACTTGGTACGGTTCGAGCTCGTCGACCGCTCCGGGAACATTATGCCTGAGAACGAAACGAGGTGAGGACACTTGCTTATAATATAGTTACGAGTGTTGGTTGTGGAAGGAGGACTCACGAATCAAAGTATTGTCGACTAGAACGTTGATAAGAAAAATTGCGCACAGCTATCGCAACATGTTTGCTGTTTTGGTGTGACTGAATGAGTTATTTTGCGAACAAGTGAAAACGTTATTTTTAAGTAATTTATCAAAAGTATCTTAATGCAAAGGGACGTTTATTTGGTGACTCTCTACCTTTTTAACTGCTTCAAGGAATACTACAGTATATACGTAGTATTAGAGGTGGTTATCAGTCACAAAGAGTGCTCTACCGAAATTCGTGCGGTGCATGAAGCGTGAAACACTGAGGGCGCTCGACCGGTCTTTCAGTCCGGGAGTCGTATCGCTCGTCAACGGAGTCAACTTGTACGGTTTGAGCACTTAGAACTCGTCGACCGCTCCGGAAACATCGTAACACAGAACGAAACGAAGTGAGGACACTTTGTTTAATTAAAATAAAGTTACGAGTGACGCTTGTGGAATAATGGACATACAAATTAAAATTATATGTTCGTACAGCTCTCGAAATATTGCCTAAGTAGACTAACTAATTTGAGGGAATATATTATTTTGTATACAAGTAAAACTTCTATTTGAACAAAGCACAGTTAAATAAATGTTTAAAAAATATACAAATAGATTTATTGGACGCGTGTATTATACAAAATTTCCTTTATATTTTTTTGCAAAATTCTACGTCAACAAATTTGTTCGTAACATTGACTCTACAATAAGACTGCAGTGAAATTTGTATTGGAGAAGACTGTTGTCAGCCACAAAAAGTACTTTTTGACGAGAACTTGACGACCTCCGTAGCCGAGAGGCGAGCGGGTCTGACTTTGGCGAGCGCCATCTCTGAGGTTCCGGGTTCGATCCCCGGTCGGGTCAATATGGGAAACGAACTTTTCCATATTGTCTCGGGTCTGGGTGTTGTGGTACCGTCGTTGTTTCTGATTTCTGTAACACAAGTGCTTAAGCTACTTACCACAGAATCAAAGCAATGTATGTGATGTTGTCCAAAAAAAAAAAAAAAGAACTGTGCGGTGCAACATTAACCGGTTGGTTAGTTACGTTAGTAAATTTGGTGTTGTTTGCTAATTATTTTAATTGAATATAGGCGGTAAAAACTTAAACTAATTTACTAAAGTCAATATCTGTAGGTAAATCCAATATTATTTTCTATAAATAAATAAAACAAGTAGCATAAAGCTAATGATGAATTTCCTTTGGCCGCTGTTCAACCTCATCAACAGGTTTGGTATAGTTTTCAAAATCAGACTGGGTTCGAGTTTCAAGTGTAAAGGAGTACCTACATACTTTCTGAAGTTGCATTATATTTTAATTTTGTGCCATAAAGTCGCAGCATACGAAACTATTGAATTTAAAATATTAAATAACTTCACCAAAACGTTTACATTTTATGCGACATGTATATACTATAACTTTGACATATCAAAAATGTTCCAGTTCAAAATTAATTATTGCAATTAGTTTTTCCTGACTAACGATGATGGTCGCAAAGCCGTAACATGTTTAACGAAATTTCAGCAGAGCGCAAGCTCGAGTTAATCACTAACCGGGTGTAAGTTAATCACTTACACCCGGTTCCAATATTTGAAAAACGACCCGTTTTAGTTACGGATCGTTATCATTTATGCACGGCGTAAGCCAAAATCGACCGACGCGCAGCTGATATGGAAAAAAAAATATGGAACGATATTAACGACTCGTAGTCGGTTGGAAAAAAATGGGTAGTTATTTTGACACATTATGAATCGTAAAATATTGGAACTGGGTATTAATGCAAAAACAAACTTTGATAAAAAAATTGTTTTGTTTAATTCGGTTTTAGAAAAAACTAGTACTCAACCAGTTAGTAACCGCATGCCAAGGAACGCCCAATCCTGGTTGTTTTGTAAAAATAAAATTTGTCAAAACAAACTACCCGTACAAATTAGAAAGCAAGTATAAAGCTTCATTTTACATTTTAAAATAATTCATTCACCTGTTTTAGAGAATTCAGTTCAGAAATCTTGAGGGCCCTTGTCGGTTTTACTTCGTTGGTGCTTCGTGCCCACCGCAAACGAAATCAACCTGGTACGATTCAGATTTACTTTCAGAAATAACAATACTGTTTCATCCTGAAGCAAAAACTTTTATCAAAGTTTAAATTGTGAAAATATCTATTAATATTTTTATTTTAGCACTTTTGTTATTGCATAAGCAATATTACCAATTATAGTCACTCTGAGAGTTTTTTTTTGTCATTTTATTAATTTATCCTTATTTTTATTAAAATAGAAAAAATATCACGAAAAAATAAATTAAAATGATTTAAAATGACGCTTTTACTGAGTACGGAAATATTTTTTCGCAATGAAGTATGGTCAATATTCCGTAACAACTTTGAAGCGTTGTAATTCCAGACATAATGTGCTACAAAAATATTAAAATGCATCCTCAACCAACAATAAAATATCCTTGACTGACAGTACAAGAATGCTTCGAAAAAATTAGTCCCGAAAAAGAAATAAATCTGAAAGTCACAAAAATATTCCTCGTAGACCCTAACTGCCCCAAATTTGATGCGTTAGATTTGGTTTTTATAGCGGCATCCAGGGTAATAGCCTATGTTGTGAGCACATATCTTTAAATTGAAGACTCAAGAGCCCTAGGGCTGTCGGGGCAAAGCGAAGGGTCTTGACCTGCTATCGTCGGGTTCGAAGTCAAGTATGTGAGATTAGGAGAAAATTGCTTTCGGAAATTAAACCATATAGCTACCTAGTTTTTTATTATTTTCGGATCTGTCTTAGGAAAGCGTAATTTTATACCGTTAGAGTATCATTACAATGAAAAACATAAAACCAAAAAGCCTAACGACGTACCTACCCAATTAACTCAATAATTAGTAATTTGTAAAAACCTCCTCAATTTTACCAAAAAACTCGTTAAATTATTTGGATATTAACTATTTTCTATAATTGATTACGTAACTGTAACCTAAATGGACAAATTTTATAATAATCGTTAATATACAAAAACAGAAAAAAAACTCTTGTCTACTCTATAAATCATGACTTATAACTGAACACTAAAAATATCTCACACCATTTACGTGTTGATTTCATAAATCAGCAATTTCTGACTCAAAACCTACTAATATTTTGAATGAGATTTTTTATATATTAACTGGACTGGATGAATAATTGGATTTGGGTTTAATTCAATAAACGTATAGGTATAAGAGTTACAATAATAATATATAGGTTACTTTTTACCCCAACATAATATGAACGAAGTCATAGCGAGAATTTAATAAAATTATGCACATACACCAATTTCGGCAAACCTATGCGGTAAAAGCTTTTAAGAACTAATTGCGTTTACCAGCAATTAATTAAATTTCAATACAGCAATGCCTCAGGTCAACATTGCAAATATTAGTAAGGTATTTGTAATCTGAAATAACAATAGTGAAAAAAATACTAAGTCTAAGTGATTTGCATATATTTTTATGAGATTCTGCAGTTAATTGCAGATTAAAGGGAACCGACATTCGAGTTTTATTTAATTATTTAATGTATATATATCTATAAGTGCACAACTAAGAAGAAACTTGGTTGTGTACAAAAAATAGAGAAAATCTCTTCAATAAAGTTCTACTTGACGAGAAGGCAAGATGAAATACACTTCTTTTGTAACAAGACCTATGTTTTATCTTCCATTAAACTTTTTCAATTACCGGCAAAACTCAAAGAGTCTCTAAAATGTTGGAACACTATATACACAAAACTATACAACTCTGAACAAAATAAAACAAATTAAATCTCAATACCACCACGCTATGTTTGCTCAAGAACCTTTTTGAAACTCATGAACATGTGTTTAAATATTCAGTAATAAAATTTAATCTATGAACTTAGTATTTACATTCCACGTAAGTTTATAATACCTTCAAGCGGTCCGTCTGAAGGCAAGTAAATTTATTAATACGGATTAAAAAAGTTGTGTGACACAAACATAAACCAGAGATGAGTGTACAAGTAATGAAAGTGTTACATGTCACTTTGATAACGTAGACATTTTTTATCAAAAATATAAACTTCAAAAATGTATTCTTATTTTTCTTGGAACTGTTATTAAAACAGAAATTACGTTTTGGAAAATAGCGTGTCAAAACTTCAACCTTTATAAAACGAAGTTAAACGATTTGAATTTAGATAACTGTTAAAAGTAAGTTCAGACAATCAAGTCGCTATTTTTATACATTTTTAGATCATCTTTGAAGTAAGTTAAGGTAATGGATGGAAATTAATAAAATATACTTCCTCGTAAAACGTAACTGAAATTGGAAAGACAATTTTTCTTACTTAATTTTCTTGGTTGAAAGAGACGACAGTCTTTCAAAATAAAAACGTAGGCAAAACGAATTCAACACAAGAATGTACAGACAGGCGAAAAAAAAATTAAATTTATGGTACAAACACAAATTTATGATGTATTAATATTAATCATGTTTAAAAAAATAAATTGTACTTTATTTTACTAAGTATATTTTAAAAATGTATCTTTTGCTTAGTTATGCAGCCATAATAGATAATTGAGAAAACATGATTATCTTGTTTACTTTTAAGTAAAATAAATAAGTAACAGTTTGGTCCTGTTCACTTTCCAAAGAGACAGTTTTTGAAATGTTCATATTTTGCCATCCGTACATTTGTAATAACCGATTGAAGCACGTTTGTCCCTGCAAAAGTGAAGAAAAATAAAATGGCACATAATTGGATCTCCTGGTTTGAGCAAAGTAGCAGTGTTTATTTTTAAATCACAATTTACAGTTTGATATTTTTATTTTCTGTAAGTTGATAACATTTCTGAAATGGATACTATCATGGTCTTACATTTAATGATAAGTAACTTTAATTACAATTAACTTTTTACTACTCTTACTACTCAACTTTGCATATAAAAACTACTTTAAATATACAAATTAGAAAATTTTAAAAATTGGTAAGTAAATTGAATTGGAAGTTTTATTAAAAATTGATTGTTAGCTAATACACAAAAGCCGGGTTTCATTAAAATTGCTTTAGGAATAATCTGAAACTTCAACTTCTGTAACACATTTACATTTTGAAAAAAAAAAGTAGGTACCTGTAGTCTGAAGAACAATTAAAACAGTAACTGTACAGTAGTATTTTAACTGTAGCGCACTTTTCAAATATTTCGGCTAAATACATAATCGATAGTTAAGCGGTAAAATCTAAAAATGTGTGATCTCGCAAAGCGGTGATAGTTTTAAAATTTTCACATAATAGCACAACATTGCTCCATTGAGACCTTAACGACCTTCCCACACATTGTTTCAACTTTTATGAAACTCTTTTAGATTTATGGCGAGACGCCTTCGTTTTATATTTTAAAATTACGAGCTTATATTTGCGTGGGCAAAACAAGCGCATTGGACTATATTTGGAGGAATGAAAATTTCTTAGGCTTAACGTATGACGTCGAAATAGGGATGGTAATATCCTTCTGCTGTCTTTCACAGTCAGCTTATAGACCCCCTTTATCTAGTTCCTTGTCAAAACCGAAATACCCTTTTCAGTCCTAATCCGCAGCGATTTAAATTTGCAAATATATTCGTAGTTTTAACCTAGTTAGGTATAAAAAACTCAGAAATCTACGTTTTGAATGTTATATAAGTAGCACGCGTATTGTCTCTGTTTTTTTTTTTCAATTTTGCCACTGACTCTATCCTCTTTTTGGTTACAGCGTGTATTACAGCTTCTTCAAATAATGGACTATCCCACTTAAAAATATGTTTTTTATTCGAACCAATAGTTCCTGAGATAAGCGTTTTTAAACAAACAAACAAGCTTCGTAACATTATTATAGATATGCATTCACATAATACTGCGCATAGGCAGCGGGACAATTATTTAATTTACAAGTGACAATGCGTACGTAATTTTAGTTTAGGATCTGTATTGTATTACATCAAGAGCGATATTTTTTTGTCAAATTCCACCAAATTACGGTAAGCACAAAATACTTTTCTCGAATATATCGGCTTTAATAGCGCTGCTCTGGCTGACGAGAAATTTAACGGCTAATTTGTGTTCGCTAAGATCAAACCTCGAGTTTTGTAAAAAACTTTTTCAATTTATAAACCTAAATTATGCATGTACTTAAATGGTTAACTTAATTTTGCTAGAAGTGACTAGCGGCTCGCCGCGGATTCGCACGCGTACTAACTAATCCCGTTTTTTTCCACATTTTCATCTGATTCTTCGCTTCTGTCGGTCGCAGCAAAATGTTATAAAGGTGTCTAAAGCCTTTTCAGTTAAAACAGTTTTTTTTTTTTTTTTTTTTTTTTTAAATAAATAAATAAATAAATATTGGACAACATCACATACATTGCTCTGATTCTGTGGTAAGTAGCTAAAGCACTTGTGTTACAGAAATCAGAAACAACGACGGTACCACAACACCCAGACCCGAGACAATACAGAAAAGTTTGTTTCCCATATTGACCCGACCGGGGATCGAACCCGGGACCTCAGAGATGGCGCGACGCCAAAGTCAAACAGTAGTTCCTGAGTTTTGCGCGTTCAAACAAACAATAATCTTCTACTTAGGATAGATTATATAGGAAGATAAAATGCATGAACATGTATTTTTAGTTAGCTTGTAACCTCTCTTAACCATCCGAGCGGTAACATGTGTACTGAAAAATCTTGCATTTGAAATGTAATTAATAATGAAAATTAAAGTAATGTTGAAACAATTTCACTTAATAAAGCTCAAGTAACGTAGTGGTATTAAGTACGTAAACACAAAGTAACGTGATAGCAGTTCAGCGAGTCTATGTTTACACTATTTGAAATGCAAACGCGTATGCAAATGCATTACTAATATCGATGATAGCAGACATGCCTCATTTGCATGGAACAATATTGAAATACAATCATTCCAGTATTGTTCTTTATTTCATTTTAGATCATTATTATTTGCAAACCATAAGACATATACCTAATTGTAAATAACACTAGCGAACCGCCCCGGCTTTGCACGGATGTAATGAAAATACTTAGAAATATTGGCTTTAAAACCTTCCTCTTGAATCACTCTATCTATTAATAGAACCGCATCAAAATCTGTTCCGTAGTTTTAAAGATTTAAGTGTACATAAGGATATAGGGACAGAAAAAGTGATCAGCAAACGCTGCAAAAGCAAATAATTGTACACATAATTATACTTTTGAAGATTAATTTTCCGAATATTTAAAATAAATTCTTAAGGCTTTATATTTTTTACATAAAATTTTATTTGCCTTTGTGTTTTAAATTTTGATACTTAACCACATTTTTTTTGAAGGCATGCAATATTAGGCAAGAGTATAACAATTTATAGTTTGTTTAAATGTACAGTCGACAACACGTCTAGGTAAACATTTGCAGTTCGTTTTTATCTATAGTTATTTATTTATTTTTATTTCTCATGAGAACGAGATAAGAGCGTTACAAAATTCAATATGTATAGTCTAACGTGTTTTGCCCGTACCTAGTATAAACTTTAATATACTACCCAATCAATCAATCAATCAATCAATAATTTATTTGCAAGAATACAATTTTACAATTACATTTGGTCTTAAATTAATGTAGTAAGTAAGTTGTTAGTATTCTGCCTGCAAGCAGACGTGCAAATATTTGCCATTGTCTAAAATATAAAAAAAAAGAAGAAAAAAGTCAAATGTATTAAATTACAAAATAAATAATAATAGTCAATTAGAAACAATTTTTACTGAAGTCAACAAATTCCTTAACACTATAAAAACAATTGCTTAGAAGCCAGTCAGTTAACTTTGATTTAAATTTATTACCTACATGTATTTTTATGTCATCAGTAAGCAGATTATATAAGTATATTGACATATTGTACATGTTTTTGCGGTATAATTGCTTATGGCTTGCTTATGCCAAGAAATCAATCTAAGCAAAATTTATTTGGTTTATAACATCATGACGTAAAAAAGCACTTTTAATGTTTTAGTGACTCTATTTGCATTTGCTTAATATGTAATATTCTATAACAAATGGAGTAATAAATCGCTTCTTTTTAATAATATCTCATTAGTTGTAGTTTATTTCACATTAAAAATTATGAGAGATCTTTAAAGACACATATTACCTACATGCTGGTCGAAAATAAACCGCCTTTTATGTTTCTCAGTAATATGGTAAAAATATGTTCTGGCTTTCGATATGTATTTCGGTAAAACAAATTTACCATTTAAACATAACATTTTTGTTCGCAGCTCATGGACAGAAAAAGAATTGGAGGAAGGGGAATGGCGAACACTGGCCTTGCAGAGGATGGCCAAAGTGCTTCGGACACATGTCATCAAGTTCGATTTTGAAGATGGGAAAACGCTTGATAAGGGTTAGATTTTTTTTTCAAGTCGGGCGAAACAACACATAATTTACAATTTGACACTAAACAAACATTTTCATTTGGCTATTCCTTGGAATACCATTTAGATGTAGTGCTTTTAGTTGTTTGATCGCGGCGTTGATATAAATACGTTATAGATTTTTTGTGTATTTTATATACATTTTCGCGGGTCAGGGTGTTGTGGTACCATCGTTGTTTCTGATTTCTGTAACACAAGTGCTTAAGCTACTTACCACAGAATCGGAGCAATGTATGGGATGTTGTCCAATATTTATTTTTTAATTTTTTCATTTCGTGACGAAATGTTAATCTACTTGGTATATTTTATATATCTATAAAATTTCCTTCATATACAATCCGTACTTATTATGTGAAATAGGAACAAAGTTTCGTAAACATACACCAAATGTTACACCAGACCTTGGAATTGGAACTAATTTCTACCTTCTTTGTCAAGTCAATTCATAAAAACGTGATCCTAAAAAGTACGTGACATAATTATGGAAATACCGGTCGAAAATTTCATTTTTATGAAAAGAGAGTAGGATAGAAGTAGGTACATTTTTAGGACGCTTGCTCCCATAATATGTACGAATAGACTTCATTTTATCAGGCACTAGCTCCTTGTGATTTGGTCCAATGCATATGTCTGCTCTTGAAATAAACTTATCCCAATTTCATGATCCATTGCTTTATCTTTGACTGATATTCAGATCACTAAAAAAGTTTCATTTTCCTTTAAACTACTTCGTTACCTTTCCTAGTACCAGCATCGAGTGGTTTACCTTTACTTTTAATGATAATATTTGAAATATAACTTGTTTTGTTAGTTTAGGTATGGAACTATCATTTGATGTCAACGATGAAGGGTTTAGGTTGTCCTTTAAATATTTGATCAAACTTTGGTATTAATCTATACAGTGTGTTTTAATGTGGAATTATATAATGGGGCATAGTGACATTATCCCGTTATTAGCCTATCCATCAGAACTTTTTGTACTATAAGGAATTTTTGATTTTTCGTGTATTTTTTCTGATAAGTTTTGTCATTTCATACTTAGTTTCTGAATTTGTTTCTACATTCACTGAAAGTTGAGTAAAATTATATGATCAATATTTTCTTTAGCCTGATATGACTACCTGGTTACTTAAGAAATACTTTAATATACTTACTAAGTTCAGAGTATTGTCATAAATGTACCTTGTCGGTAACTTTACTACAGTTATAAGAGCATTATCGCTAGACACAAATGCTTCAAACCTAAAATAAATTAGTTATGGTTATCGAATAAAAAACCTGTCAAGTGAGAGTTTCGCAAAATGAGGGTTCCAATAGGTCCGGTAGTTTGAAAATGTTTTTTTTTTCTTGTAACAACATTTATATTTACAGTTGAATATCGAGGACGGCGTCGTCATCAAATGATGACTATGATGATGTTTGGCATTGTATCCATCGGCATGGTGCTCGTACCGATGGGTTTCCAATTCCTAGCTGTGCTCGGAGGAAAAGCTCTCTTATTGGCAAAGATGGCCCTCATCTTAGCTTCCATACAAGGGTTAAAAAAGGTAAGCATTAAGGAAAATACTTTTTCAATTTGAAACACCATAATCGTCCATGCACTGTATGTATCACCTTAATATATCAGCAGCACTGCACCAATAGGAAGCTTAATGACGCCAAACCTTTAATTAGAAAGAGATTAAACAATTAAATGTCAGGACCTGTACGTCAATCACGTGCTCATAGTTTTGTTTTCAACCTCATTCTAAAATTAAGCTTAAAGTAACGTCATTAAATGTCAGATGTTTGCATTTGATTGCTTTTATTCAGGTTATATCTTTAAATGTAAATTATGATCAAAACTTCAGGACCCTATTCAGAATTTTGTTATTATTTTCGCTAAGCCACCTCCTAAATTATTCACAACAAAAGCTTTTTAAAACATTGCATTAAGAAAAAAAACGTACGTGGCTCGCTTTGCATACATTTTCCTTCCAGCCATTGTTTCAAATTAGCAACTTTATTACGAAAAAGTACGAAATAATGGTGTACT
Source organism: Glyphodes pyloalis (assembly GCA_037074685.1). Classification (NCBI taxonomy): domain Eukaryota; kingdom Metazoa; phylum Arthropoda; class Insecta; order Lepidoptera; family Crambidae; genus Glyphodes; species Glyphodes pyloalis. The sequence goes on from JAYKKO010000008.1 coordinate 6,049,708, forward strand.
GAGTAACTTTGAAGTTCTTTGTTTTGGTGTTAACTGTGTTTGTAACATACGATTAACATTAATTAACAAAATGCCGAGTTTCAGCTACATACTTACTAACCTTAAAGTTAACATTCTCTTCTAGGTAGAACCTAATTATGATGGGTATCATGAGAGGGGGAAGGTATGATTTTATTTAAAACAGATTCGTTTATACTTTCTTCTTAATGCTGTCATAATTTATTGTTATTAATATCATAATATATTATATTACCTATTACTAACCATTCATATTCCGGAACGCTGTTCCGTAATTGATAACTTCGAATAATAAATACATTTACCCGGTCCCAAAATAAGTAGCTACAGCCCATGTGTTTTGGAAACTAAAATCTGTAGTCCTATCAAAAATATAACAATTAGCAAGAGAATGTAAAATTGCACGCTAGGCTATCAAGCACGCTACTAAAACTAATCAGAATAACCTGTTAACAGGCTTTCTGTTCCAGATTGCTTCAAATCCGGTAAACTACGGATTATACCACTCTTACCCGTACGATTATTACGAGAAGAGAAGTCGTGATGAATGGCCCGCACCCGCCGCCATGCCAGCGACACCTCCTCCCTCTATGTCAGTCCAAAGCGCCTGGCCTAACAATGGAGTCATCAAATTAGATCGCTCAGCTGTAGTCAACGAAGGCACCAAAGACCATAGACACGTAGAAGTAGACACGTGGAAACCGGAGCACCCTAAACCAGTAAAAGAGTCTGAGGCGAGACTTTATCCAGTATACTCCGGTTCCGAAGGAACACCGCCCATCTTCACTTCAATAGATGCCCCTACATCTCTAATAGACTTGACGACAAGGCCCGGAGAAGTTCAGGCCGACTATGCTCTAGAACTGCCGTACAATGGGTTTCGTTTTCAAAGTCCCACTACTGTCGTTTCAGCTTGATGTATTTGTGCAACTATTCCGATCGTTGTATGCAGTCATAGTCGGCATATACTCGTATTTATCTCAAGTGCTATATCCGAAAAGACATATTTTCTACGCAACTTATTACTAATTTTTGAATAGTGAATTAAAGGACATAGTTCAAGGTTATTTTGTTTTTCTTTGTAATCCCTAACATCTTTGATAAGATTGTTCTTCTAATACGCATCTATTAACGAGGCAAAATGTTATTAAGGCTACTAAAATTAATAGAGTAGGCTTAAGGACGAAAATTGTAATTTGCGGTTCGATGACATATTGTAGACTATGACGTTGTCAAGTGGTCTCAAACTACAGTTTATCCTTGTACTAAGAGTCCTAGATGACAAACAATTATTTGTGTGGCATCAAATTCAAAAAGTACCTTTGGCAGTTCGCCCTTACCAAGAATAGAACTTCCTATGTTAGACATTGCATCACCAAAGTCGTCTTTATGCGAGAATGTTATATTTACTCTAGGTAAATTAGTCACACATAACCGGCTTAAATTTTTTCATCCTTTTTTAATTCACTGTAAGTAAAATTCCTTAAAAACTCTTATTTAATTACTCATTTTAAATTACTATTGATACGCTTATTAAATGTTCTTTCTTTTTTTAATTTAATGAATAATATTTATAAAAACAACTCTTTTTCAATCATTAAACAGTTAACCTGAAAGTAAGCAATCCAACATACAAATACATTATAAAAGTAGTACTAAGTAATAACCGTCAACTTACTCTTCCGTGATCTATGTTCGCTGTAGTTAGGATTAAAACTAATTAGTTAAGTTTCTCTACCCACGGTGTTTCAAAACTGATGTGTTAAGTTTATGGTACTCAATATATGTTTATGGAACCCAAACCAAACCAAAGCAATGATCAGTTTTATCGATTAAGTATTGTTACTGATAATCAGCTGATGTAATTCAATTTATTTTTGGAAAAAAACTAATAAGTACATTATTTCAACTGTGTTGGATTACTAACGTAACCATAATCTCGCTAAGTAGGTAGACAATTCATGTTCAATATTTATAAGTATATAGAGGAACAGCTTTATAAATTGTAAATGCAGCAGAATTCACGTTTAAAGCCGATCTGCATACCTATTTACAAAACATGGGAATCAAATTCCAATCCGGAAACTATGTTTTATCTCTTTCTTAACATTAACGATTGGATAGAGACAAGACGATGACTTTTCGAATCGGAAATGTTTCTGACGTTCGGTGATCCCTGAAAACATACAATTAAAATATTTAATTATAAGTTACCCGTAGGTACTAAACTGCATTAATATTTCATTCATTACTAGTTGTGCCCGCGACTTCGTTCGCGTAGACTACAGGGTTTTTCCAGTTTTTTCCCGCTAACTCCCGTTCCCGTGGGAATTTTGCAATATCCTGTTGCAACTAAGCTTTAAGTTTACTAAGGTACCTGCATGCCAAATTTGAAGCGTCTAACTTAAGCGGTTTAGATTTTTCATACAAAAGGATTTTCCCGCCAATTCCCGTTCCCGTGTGAATTTCGGAAATTCGTTTCTTAGTGCACCTCTACGGTACCTAAACTACGTCCCTTCCTAATTTCAAGTGCCTAGGTTTAGCTGTTTAGGCCGTGCGTTGATATGTCAGTCAATCAGTCAGTTTCTCCTTTTATATATTTAGAAGATTCATTATTTGCGTGTTAGTATTGTTAGAGATTATGACAGGCCCTTAACTTAGTATTAGTAGTTTGAAACAATAAAACAGAAACAAGTTGCACTGACTTCACGCTTTCTAAGAAACCTTTCAGTACCGTGTTAATTGGATGATATTTAATGTTTATAGCACTTTTACTGCTCGGGATTGTTTTTATTTTTATAGCTACATCGTCATGGAATGGTTATTAAACCCTTTTAATGTATTTGAGTCGTAGTCCGTGTACATATTTACCTTCATTGGTGATAATATTGAAATTATTAGTAGAGGTCGGCAAGAAACCAACAAAAAAAGTTACGACTAAACATAACACTATGTAGTTTTTCAGACCTACACACTTCTTGATCAGTAATCAAAGTACCGAATATTTACAGAATATCTAAACATAGTGCTGGAAATCAAATGTAGATGAATTGAGATATGTATATTGTGTGATATTTTTATTAATATACATATGTCAGCTACAATTTTTTTTTTGAAAATTTTGTACATTTAGCTAAATATGAACTCCTAAGACAAGCCGCTAAGACAGCTTAAGAAAGAGAAAATAGGAGATAAACTCTGTAGTTTATCTCCTATTTTCTCTTTCTTTTATTTACACGATTACGTTATGCGAATATCCACCGGTTTCACCAAATAAAAAATGATTATTTTTTCGAGTTACAGCCATTCTAATTAGCCAATTTATTGACTGAAAAAAATCTTTGTTTCTCTGTACATTCTATGCCACAGATTTTGTAATCATAATCTCACCAAAACACTTGTAAACTGCACGTCGGGAAGGAAGTAATATATCAGGTAACCATTATTAGTAAATAAGAAAAAATTTACAAAATGAACCGATGTATTTATTTGCATTGTCTTGAACAATAAAAAATAGATATTAAAGAAAATGTATGTATCTGTGGAAATCCATTGCAACTGTAGGTATATTACATCGGTACAGTCTGGTTACAAATTATTATCTTTGTGTGGTTTTTCCAACACAAAAATTCTGGCTAGCTTCTTTGATCATATAGACGTACTATCATAGCGATACATCTTTATACTTTAGATGACACAGAATAGTAACTCACTTACCTAATTACTGAAATACGGAATAGATTGCTGCCGCTAATGTTATTGAAGAAATGAGAACAAAAACAATGTGCGCCCTCCTTGATAAATGTAGGACAACGGAAAAATGCTAAGCTTAACATTATCTGTTTGCGTTAAGATAAAGAATGTATTTGTCCACGTGCCCTAAAATGTTAGTAAATCTCTGACGCTAATAAATGAAAATTTACTAGCGCGGTCACATTTAACAGAACGTTCCTTTATAAAGTGATTTGTTGAAAAACGGATTCGTCTCTTTGCAATACAAAACGGTATTTTACATACATAGCGATTTATCACTCGAACTAGAGCAGCCAGACTAATGAAACCCTTAGGTACAGAAGACCGCAGCCAAATAACAAGCATTTTGGTGATGTTGTGTTCCTGCATGTGAAGAAGATTTCCATTTCTCCTGGGGTGGGGAGAAGGGGGGTCTTAAAGGCCAATATAAAAAAACCTTAGTAAATATTGTCAGTAGGATGTAGATACAGAAACGCTTGAATTTAGTAAATCGTGATGTCAAGAATTGAAAATTTGTAACTCAAAAAGCACGCATAATAATCATCGTTGTCGCTAACCATGACGTAAGTGTTTTCAGTACATCCTTATATAATTCACTGTCGTTTCGACAATCATCATAAAAACATATTTGCTTGTCTGTTTTTCTGATTTAGAAAAAACAGTTTTTCGCATGAGAATTTACAACTTAATAACAACTTCTTAGTGCTTTGAATGAGATAAATCAGTCCCACGCAAAGAACTGTACATACCTTGTGTAACGATTCTAAAAAACTAAAAAGACTTGACTTGAAAAATAAACTAACTTAACTTAACACTACACAAAATAAATTATATATATTTACAAGAACACCCTGGGCGCGTTTTGTTTTGCAATCACGCGTTATGCGCGTGAGATCGGCTTCGCTCGGAATAAAAACTAACGCGGTGCGGCGAGTGACGCACTGGTGTCTTAGAAATCCTTGAGGCTGGACGCGCGACCGTCTACACTAACATTTTGTCGTGCGTATCTACCTACGTGAATTTAACGAACGTCTTTCCATTTATTGTGTGTGTTTTATTCCCCAAATTGGGTAAGTGCTGCAAAGTATTATTTACTTAGTAAGTTTTAGTATTGTTTTTGTCCTAGTGGTAATGTAGTCTAGATCTTGTACTGATGAACTGGCTGGTGAAACGTTATTTTGTGCAAAGAAATTTCATATACATCTACTCTTGTATGTAAATTAAATATTATTCCTTCTCACGTCACATCTTACTCAACTTCATTAAACGTAATTTTATCAAACTTTCACCATATAATTTTTCACTTTCCAAATTGTATTTTAATTTAAGTAGTACGTACGCCTAGCTTTTAATTAGCGGATTAAACTGCCTGTGTCCTGGGTTTATCTGCCACCAATTAATTATGATTATTTGTTAAATGTGCCCATCTATTTTTGTGCATAGATGTACCCACATCTACAATATATTTCCCTAGCTGATTCTGTACGCCTCATCATTGATCACTATTTTATGTCAGTCAAATCACCATCATCACAATCATCTTTACGCGCTCTGCTCATTATTAACCGATCTCTGCTGTTTACCCGCTTTGCATCGAGCTGCTTATTTCAACCGCCATGTCGCAGTCAGATAGTATAATTGGATAGTTGTAAAATGTCTGGTTTACTGTAATTACAGGGACCTTCTACACGGTACCGAAAATCAGAGAAGTTGGCGACAGCCCCGCTGCGCATGGACTAGGGTGACGTCGCTTCGTGAATTTCGAGGACTGCAGGACAGTGGTGTTTTTTTTGACGTGGACTCAAATATATTGTCGGTTGCACTTGTTGAACCCCGTCTACTCTTATTTACCTAGAAATAATTATTATTACTATAAATAAACCTTGTTTGTGTAAACAGTTTGTCTCCTCTCTTATTTCTAGCGTAAGAATCCAGAAAAATTGTCACATTGGCGCCCAACTATAGGAAACAACCGCGACCGACTTATATTTGAGCTCCTTTTACATCTAATAGTTTTCTTTGGTGTTGGCCTTAACTTCATATTTTTAAGGTTGATTATGTGCTAATTTGTTAGTGCATGGCAAATCCCAATGAACTTCGAATTATTTTTCTTAACATTTTCTAAATAAACCTGATCTTTGAGCACAATTTTGCCATACTCTAGTAAGTTATTAATTACGCTTCTTAGTCAAGTAGTTGAGAAAATTGTAGTGCCTATTAGATACTTCACCTTGCAGCACATACCTAAAAAAAAAAATGTCTTACACTATCAAATTTCTATCCTTGCAAAAAGCTGAACTGCAATACGAAGTCGAACTTCGTGGCGGTTGTGGAGAAACAGTACAGGATTTAAGGAAGGAAATAGTTAAACTATCACAAATTTTGCCAACTGAGGACATCCTAGAATCACATTTAGGTGCTAGTGATGATTTGAAGGAGGTTAAAGAATCTCTTTTAAAATCCCAAAATAATCTAACCTCACTCAAAAGTAAATTTGATAAAAATATGTTCAATAGAACGGAAACCCTTTTGCATCACATTTATCACAGACTGAACCGTATCGTAAATGAACCTGAAGTAAACGATATTTACAAAGTCTGTGTTGCTAGTGTGAACTCTCAATTTAAAGATCTGTCAGTATTAAGACCCAAACCAGCTCATTCTCAGCCTAAAGACACTGTTGACACCGTAATGTCGTCGACTGTATCAGTGACATGCGAGCGAAATTTATCTTTAGAAATCCTTAAGTTAAAGTACAATGGGAACACCTGTGTTCATTCTTTTATACAAAAAGTGGAAGAGTTTGTTGAATCGAGAGGAATTTCTTTTGATAAAATTTTGTCTTTGGCGTATGAAATTTTTGAGGGTGATGCTTTGCACTGGTTCCGTTACAACAAATGTAACGTAACTTCCTGGAGTGAACTTAGTGCCTTACTTAAAAAAGATTTCAGCAGCAGCGACTATGATTACAGACTAGCTGCTGAAATCCGATTACGCACACAGGGTGAACTTGAAAATATAAGTATTTATATATCTATAATGCATGGCATGTTTTCTCGTCTCAGCAAACCCATGAATGAAAGCGAAAAGCTTGATATTCTTTTACACAACATTCGTCCTTGTTATGCAAATACTTTAGCTGCCTCTCAATGTATTAATACTATTGAGGAACTAAAGAATATCTGTAAAAACTATGAAAATGTTACTTCTCGATTTTCAAATTTTCAAGAACCACCTAGGGTATCAACTGACACTATTGCTTCTGAGTTTGCTTATAAATACAAATCATACACTAACAGTAATTTTAAAAACAATAAACAATACTATCAAACTAAGCCTAGTACATCATATAACATTGATCATAATAAAACTAATAATAACTACAAATTTAATAAATACAACTATATACATAAAAATGAAAATAAGAATCTTGATGTTGCTGAAATAACACCAAAATATACTCAGTTTTGTCCTAGATGTAGATCTGAGAGCCATTCACTGAATAACTGTAAGCAAGATAGGTTCATTTTATGCTTTAAATGTGGCAAGAAGGACGTTAAGTATCCTGACTGTCCTGACTGTAATCCTAAGGCCACTGAAGAACAATCAAAAAACTAATTACGGCCGATTGGAGTGATCGAGCTGAGGAATGGAGGGAGTGGTTATTATTTGTCCGCAATTTTTCCAACTTTAACTCGGTCGCCTCAATCGATGATAACAATAAATCATTGGATAGAATACGACCATATGTACAGGTCAAAGTTGAAGGTCAGAATTTAACTGGATTGCTAGATACTGGATCTTGCGTTACTATCTTAGGTAACAAATCTCATGAAAACCTATTAAAAATGGGATTCGAGTTACAAAATACGAATGATTTAAAAGTCTCTACGGCTGGAGGCCATATTCTTAATTCTATTGGTACAATGTCAATTCCAATTAAATTTCAAAACCAAAAACATATATTAAATGTGTACGTAGTACCCGGTATCGTTACTCCACTAATTCTGGGTATCGATTTTTGGAGAACTTTTGGACTTTTTCCCAAACATTTAGATGCAATTTCATTTTACAAAAGTTCCGACTTACAACTACAGTCTGACTCTGCCAAACAATCCTATCTTTGTTCATACGAGCATCTAGATAAAGACCAAAAAGATATAGCCGATCATCTAATCGCTCAGTTCCATGAAATATCTTATGAGGAACGTGGGTTAGGTCGGACTTCGTTGATAACCCACAGAATTGATACTGGCGATGCGGCTCCAATTCGTCAACGATACTACCGCATGTCTCCAGAAAAGCAACGAATTCTAGTGGAACAATTAGATGAGATGCTTAAAGAGGACGTTGTCGAGCCATGCGAAAGTCCGTGGTCTTCCCCTGTACTACTCACACCTAAAAAGAACGGAGAGCTCAGATTTTGCCTTGATAGCAGGAAACTTAATTCAGTTACGAAAAAGGACGCCTATAGCTTACCCTATATAGCTGAAATCCTAGATAACCTTCGTGATGCAAAATACTTAAGTAGCATCGATCTATCTAAAAGTTTTTGGCAAGTATTGATCCAAAAGGAGGATAGATGTAAGACATCTTTTTACGTACCTTCGCGCGGCACATTTCAATTTAAATGCATGCCGTTCGGACTGACCAATGCGCCCGCTACGCAGCAAAGATTGGTCGATTTCTTATTTTATGGCCCAGAATTTGAATATAAAGTATTTGTTTTTATTGATGACGTCATTATCATTTCTGAAACCTTTGAACATCATATTTCTCTCCTAAAACGAGTCTTAGAAAAATTACGCACTGCCAACCTCACTATTAATTTACAAAAAAGCCAATTTTTCCGGAAACAACTCAAATATCTCGGCTACATTGTAGATTCAAACGGTCTTCACGCTGATCCCGAAAAAGTAAAATCTATCACTAACTACCCCGCCCCTACGACTCGTAGGGAAGTCAGACGTTTCCTGGGTACGGCTTCGTGGTACCGCAGATTTATTCCCAACTTTAGCACTTTAGCATCTCCTCTCAATAAACTAACTTCACAAGGTAAGAAGGCTCCTCCCTTCTCATGGTCTAAGGAAGCGGACGAAGCCTTTAATAAACTTAAAATTCATTTATCGTCAGCCCCCATACTTTCTTGCCCTGATTATACGAAACCGTTTGTTGTTCATACTGATGCCAGCGATCACGGCTTAGGCGCGATGCTTACTCAAACCCATAATAATGAAGATAAGGTGATTGCATATATGAGTAAATCTCTCACGAAACAAGAACGGAACTATAGTGCCACTGAACGCGAAGCATTAGCAGTTCTCACTGCAATAGAACACTGGCGTTGCTACCTAGAGAATGGTCTCAAATTCACAGTATATACTGATCATTCATCACTAAAATGGTTTTTAAACTTAAACAACCCTACTGGCCGGTTGGCTCGCTGGGGCGTCCGCCTGTCTACCTACAATTTTGATATAAAACACCGAAAAGGAGCTGATAATGTGGTTCCTGATAGTTTATCTCGTTCCGTCCCTATTGCAGCTGTGGACGACTCTACTGACATACAGACGAACACTTCCTTAAATGTTAACGACCCATGGTATTTGAACATTTTTAATGGTTGTTTGAATTCACCTACTTCTTACTCAAATTACCGTGTTTCCAACGGTAAACTTTATAGGTACATCAAGTCTCTTAACCCGTTAGCTAGGGAATTTGAATGGAAGGAAGTGGTACCACTTGAACATCGTCAAAACATCATAGCACAAAATCATAGCGAAACGACAGCAGCACACCTTGGTATTTTTAAAACTTTTAAACGCCTGTCATTAAACTACTTTTGGCCCCATATGCATCATGATGTGTCAAACTTTGTTTCTGGTTGCGACACATGTCTTTCTTATAAATACCCTAACCATACTACTCTTGGTATCATGGGAAGATCTAAAGCCTGCAGCAGGCCATTTCAAATGATAAGTGTTGACCTTGTTGGACCCTTGCCTATTAGTAAAAAACAAAATACATTTTTATTAGTGGTGAACTGTTGCTTCTCAAAATATTGTTTACTTTTCCCTATACGCCGTGCTACAGCAGAGATTATATCTAAAATATTAGAAGATGATGTTTTTCTAATTCATGGCATCCCAAGTACAATACTCATGGATAATGGTAGACAGTTTATAAGTCACACCATGAAAAACTTATTTGCCCGTTACAATATCCCAAACGTTTTTTATACTCCTTTATATACGCCGCAAGTAAACTCAGTGGAGCGTTATAATAAAACAATTATTACCGCCGTTTCGTCCTTTGTCGAGAATGACCACAGATCATGGGATACTAATTTACCAAAAATTCAATTTGCACTAAATAGCGCAGTTAATGAAGTTACTGGCTTTACACCTTCTTTTCTAGTATTTGGCCGTGAATTAGTAAGTTGCGGTTCTCACTATATTGATACTGACTTAAACGATGTAATTGTATTTTCTCCAAGGGACGCATATGTAGAAAATTTAGGTGGTCTACATAAGATCTTTGATAAGGTTCAAGCAGCTTTAATCAAGGCGCATTCCAGAAATGCAACTAATTACAATCTTCGCCGCAGAAACGTAGACTTTGAAGTCGGTGATACTGTATGGAAGAAAACTTACTATCAAAGTGCTAAAGATAATAAATTTTCTAAAAAGTTAGCACCCAAGTACATTAAGTGTCGCATTATAAGCAAGAATTCTAAACTGGTCTATGAGCTTGAGGACATGTTAGGCAACAAACTAGGAGCTTGGCATGTAAAAGATTTTAAACTCAACTAGATTTTACTAAGCGGATTTTTATTAACAAGTAAAAATCCTAACCTAAAAAGGGGGGTATGTAACGATTCTAAAAAACTAAAAAGACTTGACTTGAAAAATAAACTAACTTAACTTAACACTACACAAAATAAATTATATATATTTACAAGAACACCCTGGGCGCGTTTTGTTTTGCAATCACGCGTTATGCGCGTGAGATCGGCTTCGCTCGGAATAAAAACTAACGCGGTGCGGCGAGTGACGCACTGGTGTCTTAGAAATCCTTGAGGCTGGACGCGCGACCGTCTACACTAACATTTTGTCGTGCGTATCTACCTACGTGAATTTAACGAACGTCTTTCCATTTATTGTGTGTGTTTTATTCCCCAAATTGGGTAAGTGCTGCAAAGTATTATTTACTTAGTAAGTTTTAGTATTGTTTTTGTCCTAGTGGTAATGTAGTCTAGATCTTGTACTGATGAACTGGCTGGTGAAACGTTATTTTGTGCAAAGAAATTTCATATACATCTACTCTTGTATGTAAATTAAATATTATTCCTTCTCACGTCACATCTTACTCAACTTCATTAAACGTAATTTTATCAAACTTTCACCATATAATTTTTCACTTTCCAAATTGTATTTTAATTTAAGTAGTACGTACGCCTAGCTTTTAATTAGCGGATTAAACTGCCTGTGTCCTGGGTTTATCTGCCACCAATTAATTATGATTATTTGTTAAATGTGCCCATCTATTTTTGTGCATAGATGTACCCACATCTACAATATATTTCCCTAGCTGATTCTGTACGCCTCATCATTGATCACTATTTTATGTCAGTCAAATCACCATCATCACAATCATCTTTACGCGCTCTGCTCATTATTAACCGATCTCTGCTGTTTACCCGCTTTGCATCGAGCTGCTTATTTCAACCGCCATGTCGCAGTCAGATAGTATAATTGGATAGTTGTAAAATGTCTGGTTTACTGTAATTACAGGGACCTTCTACACGGTACCGAAAATCAGAGAAGTTGGCGACAGCCCCGCTGCGCATGGACTAGGGTGACGTCGCTTCGTGAATTTCGAGGACTGCAGGACAGTGGTGTTTTTTTTTGACGTGGACTCAAATATATTGTCGGTTGCACTTGTTGAACCCCGTCTACTCTTATTTACCTAGAAATAATTATTATTACTATAAATAAACCTTGTTTGTGTAAACAGTTTGTCTCCTCTCTTATTTCTAGCGTAAGAATCCAGAAAAATTGTCACACTTGCAATCTAGTTCATTAATAAATTAACTCTCTCCTCCGTGAAACACATGTCTGTTTTTATAGACAAATGGATTTCCTGAGAAGTAATAATTTCACTTACATTCTTTTGCTGGTTAGATTTTGCGGCGGCTTCTTCATTGTTTTAAGTTATGGATCACAATAATCCCCATTGAATCCCCATTGTTACCAAAAACTCGTTTTAAAAATACCTAATTGTTTTAATCTTTCACCTATAACTCGTGACAAAATGGTAATCAAATATTATAATGTATTAAAGATAATAACGCTGCAGCCGTAACTAGTGTACTCATACAAAACTGTGACTACTTAAAACCAATTGATTACCGTTGGCAGTGCTCTTAAAAATAACCAAACAAATAAAAAAATCTTGTTGTCTGATGGCATAATTATAAAGCACTTTTTAAAATTGCCTGCTTAAATTAAGTCCAGTCTTATAAACTTTTTTTAAATAAGGTGGCATGTCTTTTGTAACTATTATTTTAATAATAGTTAAGCCCAAAATTTTTAAGAAACAAAGAAAGAAAATAAAGCTACCGTAGGTACAAGAGATTTGCACAAGCCATAAAAGATAGGCAGGCACAAAATTTAAGTGTAACTTTTAACCCAAAATCAAACATAGATTAAAAAATTTCCACCTATAAAAATGTCAGGGAAGATATGCAAGGGAACTTTAGTAGCATTAACGCAATAAATACGAGATATAAAATAATATAAGTTAAATAACGCTTATAGCTTTAAAGCTAAGTGCAATTGGAAGATAAAACACCCATTCATTTGAAGATTAGAATGTATTCCTGTTTCTATTAAAACAAAACTAAGTATATTTAAAAGATATCAAAGAGAAAGTTCTATCTTTGTGTTTTATGTGTGCACATTAAACGTGAGCTATGTTTTCCTGCCTTTATGTATTCAAATCATCTGCTTCTTAAATAAAATGGTGTATGGTCAACTCTTAAATATTGTTTCATTTGATATCGATATTACATAATACCTTCGAAGCAAAAGTAGCTCTACTAGGTATTTAAATAAATAAGGTGGTATTTTTTATTCCAAACCAAAATTAATTCGTTTTATAAACTTTAATTTCCCAGAAAACTCTTAGATCCTTTCATTACTTCTAGTTGGTTATTAAAGCTGCTTAATAAACAGCTTATGCACACAGTTACTATATCTAAGGTAATAGGTAATAAACCTTTATTTATTACGTTATTAGTTTAGCCACTAGGAAAGATGTGAAATTAAGTTTCTAATACTTATGAGTTATGGTACATACATAACCAATGTAGTATATTTACATTTGTGAAAGACTTAAAGGACGACCTTTAAGTATTTCACAAATGTGAATTGTCTTAATCTTGATCGTGATCTTGCAAACTATGTAATGGATTTTGATTTATTTTTTTTTTAATACGATTAGATAGAGTGGATTCAAAAGGAGTATTAGTTATATATTATTATATGTATAGTACATACATATTATAATAAAAGAAAGCCAAAATAGTAATTTCAAATTGATCTTGTATGCCGCCGGGGGAGCGCCTTATCATGATAGTAATTAAATAAAATAATGTTGCAACTAATATTAACTTTATTGTTTAGGACTGGGTATTGAATTATTAAGATTAGATTTTTTAAATCATTGAAGTGCCTAGGTAGAGTATACTACATGAATTAATATTCAAAGTAAAAACTTTTATCATAAGGTGGAAAAACGAAATAATAACAAGTTTTCTAGCAAATTTACCTGAATCTTAATCTTGTCATACTAATTAGATGCTACTTTCTTGAGCGTTCAGTGACATAAAACCAGAAATAGAGATTTTTTTAAAAATTTTAAAAGATCCATTGAGACAATATTCTAATTTGGATTGAAATGTGGATGTAAATAGATGTTCTAAGTCGAACTCAACCCCTAAAAGGGCATTTGTTGATTTTGATTTATTATCAAAGAAACTTTGTTGGCAGTTGTCGCTTTAGAATATACTGAACTAACAAAGTAATTTAAGGAGCTTCGTTTGTGATCAGCAAGGAAATGTTAGTCGAGTAGAATCCAATTTTGTGGATGACATGAACAAGGGAAAGTTATTAGATGGTTTTGTACACGTCAGTTTACACTTTGGGCATTGTACCACTCTTATGTCCATGGTATAAGAACTAATATATAACAACAAGTGGTTACCTTAATGTGCTATTGTGTTTACTTGTGGCTCCACTTAATATGTAGATGATGTATTTTCTGGGTCTGTATGTCAATGCAAATTCCAAGTAGAGAAATTATTCATGTTCAAACTCACCATCATTATCATTTTTAACGAGCGACATTGCGTCCTGTCTTTATCTTACCCAGCATCTGCCTGCAATCTTTCACATTTTGTCCACCTTAGCAGTTCTATACTACGCTTATCAAGTCACGGTCTCTATTAAAGAACCAGTTTACCTCAGCACCGTCCGCTGATTTGCATATCTGACGAAAACTGATGGTCGGTTATATGCAATTCAGCGTGCTAATTCTTTGAGCTATATCGATAACCCTGTAACGTTCATTCTTATACTGGCAAACAATTGCCAACATTGCTTGGAAATTACAATTTCTTCTGTGTATGTATATTTATTTCAATAAAGAGATCTTAAGGAAAATATTATCGTTACTAGGTGGGAAAAATATGTTTGGTTTCTGCAGGAGATTGCGGAATTTCGTATGGGGAAACGAGCACTCACGTAGACATCGTTTGCGAATGATGTTCACAGGAAATTATCCGAGAAATGCCTAGTTGGCTTTGCGTTAGACATTCAATAGTAGTTATGGAATCTCACCAACGATTTATTCATTCGTCATATCTAGTAAATATTTTATTAGCCTCTTATAGTTCATGTTTTTCTGTTTGTTTACTTATCAGCATTTATGAATTATGAACAATAATTTTGCTAGGATTGTTTTGGTTATAGATACAAATAAAAAATGAGTTCTGAAGTGAATATAAATGGCTTAAAAAGACCTTATTCTTGGAAACTAGATTATCATTATAATAGCGTCCACGTTTGTAGATACGCTAGTGTGAAATAAAAATACAAAATACAATGGATGGCTGAGTAAATAGCAATAAATGAAGATTTAACCATATATGCAGCAAGACAGTCCAGGTGTGAAATGTAATAAAGGGAGTTTAGTGGTTTCTGAGGCTGCTATAAAAATTACATGAAAGACGCAGCTTATACAAATTTTAGAGGGCAACCTGGAATGCGATTACACTTAACATACCTACTAGGACTCCTTATACCTTAACATTATGCTATCATTTTTGGGTAGCAAGTTCGCACTCGTACTATTCCCGCTCTTTCCACTGACACTTCGCTCCTATTGGTCAAAGCTTTATATCCCCTGTAAAAAAGCTTTATTATTAAAGCCTTCTTCAATTTAAAGACATTTTAACACAAACATATTTATTCTACACCGTAATTTCTAAGATTAGCGCATTCAAACAAACAAACAAACTCTTAGGCTTTATAATATTAGTATAGATTCATTTGTAGCCAATAACTTTTCGTATATACTACAAATGCCGCTACCATCCTTTTGCACCAGACGCAAAAATTCATTTTTTCGTCTGGTGCAAAAAGATGGTAGCAGTAGATACAAATCAAAAGATATTTTTTTTGTCTTTTACTTTGATTTAGATAAAAAAGTGAGGAGTTTTGCTGCAGTAGATATACTTCTGGTTTTTTTTCTATCACGATAAATGCTTATTTAATTCATTTAAATGGAGTTTTATGTACTATGTTTATTAGAAAGTACTTAGTTTTTTACACAAGTTTATACATAGTTCAACGTTTCAAGTACTTACCTATGTGATTGGAGTAGGTACATACTTCATTCAAAACCAGAAGAATAACTTATTAAACAATTACACTGTGAAAGATTTACGTTTTCGTATTCAAACCCATGTAGAAATATCACTGAAACCGAGTTTCTCTCGAGACGTGAAAATAGAAATAATTATATATAACTTCATAATGCGTGTTATTAATAACATCTCGACACAATAGAGTAAAATTTATTTGTCGTACAAATAAAAGAACTTGATAACAATCGCTCGTGCTACAAACAGTTGATAACAGAATTTACCGACGCTAGTACGAGTGGCTTTAAAACGTGAATTGGTTAACAAAATACGTAAAAATTAGGGATTTGTGCAATCGTTTCACGTTATCACCGTAAATAGTCCGAATTCAAACGTGCGGTTTTGCTGAATTAATTTATCAATACGAATCTGCCCCACAAACTGCAAATTTAATTAAAACGTTCGTGTTGTTCGTACGATATCTATTTTTAATATTGAATCTGGGATTATGTGACTTAATAAGTGATTCGACATTAACTTTAGCACGGAAGTGTTTCGTGTGGGAGTATCACAGTGAAAAGCGCAGGGCTGGGTGCGCAGTAGGTTTCGTTCCCATATAAAGGGATGGGGGTTGGTCCATTTCATTCACAAGTTTCCCGACGTCGACGGTAGCGCAGGGCGGCAGGTTGCACTGGACTTGAGAGTTCGAATTTTTTGTGAAGTGAGGAGTTTGTTTCGAGGCAATGAGAGCGTTTTTCTTCTTTGCTGTACTGTTGGTGGTCGGAGAGGGCATTAACGGCTTGCTTTTGCCGGTAAGTACATCTTTAAAATTTAAAACAACAAGTCTGGGTACTATAACTTTTTGTAAAAGTTTGGCTAGGAAGGAAATGACTTTTTGCAAAAAAAAAAATCCACAATATCTAAATGAGAGATTCCCTTTTTTTAGAAGAGAGAAAGATAAATAATGTAACAACATTTTTTACTATTTTTTTTTAATATTAATATTATATCTTGTTTATCAAGGACTATAATAACGATTCATTTTATGTGTCATGATTTAAATTGATACAGTAATAATTACAGTAAGTGTATTGAAAAGTAAATTTCTGTACGTAAACTAATATTTCGGAAAATATCAGGTATGTAATACACAATGCCTCGTTCTCATTTTATTATTTTTATATGCCTGTTTTTTTTTAATTAGTAAGTTAATGTCTCATTAATTCTCAGTAAATGTAACTCATTACTTGAAATTATAGATAATGCTAACAGAGTTCCTAATCAAAATTAATTATTGGTCAAGTAAGTTAGACATTTTAAAAGCTGGCATAGCACTGCCCAGATTTGGATAAGTCGGGATAAGTTGCTATGAATTATTAAAATTTGACGACGAAATGGATACTTAAACAGTTTTTTTGTCCGAAAATATCCGTTGATCAAATGGCAAACTCCAAACGAGTGGTTAATGGTCACACACGTTTTCGAATAAAATTCTGTGGTCCATTGGAAAATTCATAACATAAAGATTGAAACTTAGTAACTTATTCCATATCCAAGTTTTCATACGAGAAACGGATAAGGGATACGGCAGATGCATAAATCATATTTTCAATATAGAAAACATGTTATCCGTGATTGAACTCGCGGAGAAGCTGAAAACATCTTACTTTGAGTTTGTGAATAATTTATTGGCTAAGAAAGAATTAAGTCAATAAAAAGAGGTAGGTAATCTTAAATTTGACTGCTACTTTGTAAATACATTTTCGTGAATATATAATTCAGCAAAAAATAGGAATTGATTTCTCAAAAAAATGTTTTGCCTGTGTATCAAACACTACCCAAGACAATACTAAAAATAATTTAGCATTTTTTAATTTTTGTACTGCACAAGCGAGATATGGACACCCGACTCAGTGACACCACGTCATAAACTTAAATATCTTATAAACACCCCGATACAAAATAAACACAAGTTTTCATTACAATTAAATATAATGTTTGTCCTGGGCAGGTATCGAACCCACGACTCATAGTTCAAATACCAGTACAGCTAACGATTGCTCGTGTCATGGCGTCTCATTACTAAACTAACAATCGCGAGAACTGACCAAGACAATGACTAAGACCACTTTGTTAAAAATAAACAATTTAGTAGAAAAACACAAACGAATAGATCAAAAAAATATTTAGGCAAATTTCAACCAAAGTATTATGTTACACTTAGTTCGCTAAGGCTTACCTGTAAGCCATCGCTCTTAAGACCTTACTATCAATGTCTAACGTACGGGTTGTGATGTATCCGTCCCTTTTCCACTTCCCATATGAGTCCTGTGTGTAAAAGAAAAGACTATGTCGTAGTCTGCACACGTAAAATCATCAGGCAGGACCTCTGGGCCCATAGATTAGTGGCACTTCTGGGCTACGATAACGAGGACTTGTTTCGAGAGGCTATTGCTATCGTGCTTATTCTAGCATTATTTGCATGAGCAATATACTTGTAACATTATACTTGTCTAGGCGCCATTTTAAACCAACTTTTGTTTATAAAGAACTTGATAATCTTGAAAACCTAACTCATTGCGGTCGAAACCTCTCTAAATCCTTTACTTGCGAAAGTGATTGTACTCACCCACCTACAGTTCAACTTGTAAAGTCAACTAGGCTTTGTAGGTAACCTTTAATGGGCTAGTCAGAAGTCTATCAGGATCCTAATCTAGTCTGTCAACACCAGATATCCAAGGGTTAATTTCTTTAACGTGGAGGGCTCTTGGCTACGCATAAATAGCTAGATATCACAAATACTTAAATTTTTTATTATGTGTCTTTATTGCTCAATTCGCTAACTTCCGATTAATATTGCTTCATCATAGTGAAAGCAAACCATTTAGATCTGAGCATCATTTAAAAATACCTTCGATTGTGATTCATTTTTAAATCAAAGCAATGTTGAAGTTTCATGTCCATACTCTCTCAACGGATAGAGCTTTCTAAAATATACTTACAAGAACGACCTATTTTTAATAAAATATTTATTTTATGCACCACGACCATCATTTCTGCTCAAATCTATGAGTTATACTAGCACAAAATTTCACTAGGCATGAAAGCTGTGTTTCTTTAATTTTAAGTTTGAATAAAAAATTTAATGAAAATTACAAAAAACCCAACGTTTAATGCAAACCTAAGCATGTCCCCCATACACTTTTTAATGAGCCTGTCAATGCCTTGCTGCATTGACTAGACCGGGTATTGGAAATAGCCCTATTACCTTTATGTTTTTTAATAGCCGGGTAGATTAATAAATTATATTGGAAGGTTTTCTTAAATCAGAGAGCAAAACACCGTACGTTTTTGAAATAAGAGCTCACTTTCGCCTGAATACCAATTTTGATCCATAAAGCCACCTACTTAAGTTGGCATGTCCAGTTTTTGGCACCTTTTTGTCATACGGCTATGATGGATAAATTATGAAAATTGTTTTCGAAAGATATTTTTTTTCTACAATACGTTCTATGGCAAAAGTAGCTTTCAGGAATTCAGGAAGCCGCGTACCGAGGGTTCTGTACAAACTTGCAAATATACTTTTTTCCTATTTCTAGCGCAATAAGAACTTCTTTCTTGACGATTTAAATAATTTGAAACCTGTCGATCTATGGGACGTACCACATACTTAAATATTTAGAGGTTTTGATTCCTTTTTACATTGGCCTTTGAATTACGTTTACATAGAAGCTTGATTTTTGACAGATTCAAGAGACCGAGGATAAAAGTATATGATATTAATTTCAATATTTTTAGGAAACTTAACAAGAAAATATGTGTTTTTTTATTTAGTAGGTATTTTTATCTATAAAGTAAGTTTACCAACAAGAGACTCGCAAATCGAGTGTTTCATTTTACCTCCTCATATTTTTGCAAGCTCGGTGATGATGAAACGGCCATCTGCAGCCATCATCTATTATTATCAGTGAAGAATAAAACAAGCTGTAGGTTTTGATTCTCTTTTAAAGTCGTGAAATGGTATGAAATAACTAAGGTTAATTGACGACCTCCGTAGCCGAGAGGCGAGCGGGCCTGACTTTGGCGAGCGCCATCTCTAGAGGTTCCGGGTTCGATCCCCGGTCGGGTCAATATGGGAAACGAACTTTTCAATATTGTCTCGGGTCTGGGTGTTGTGGTACCGTCGTTGTTTCTAATTTCTGTAACACAAGTGCTTAAGCTACTTATCACAGAATCAGAGCAATGTATGTGATGTTGTCCAATATTTATTTATTTAAATGTACCACTATTAAAGTAAGGTAGATAAGGAACCCTAAATATGCATTTGTAACATAAAGAAAAATTTCGTTGTCTTTTCTCTGTAAATTTTTTTTTACTATTTAGTTGTTTTATAGTGTTTGTTGTAAATATCCGTTAATATCAATACATTGTATTGTTTTTTCGGAAATCTATACTGCTGACGACCGAACCAGAACTTGGCTATATTTTTTAGGATTAAAATTTTATTCTTAAAAAGTAACAAAAATATTTGTAGCATTTGCCTCTGACCTATTAGTATTCGTATTCTTAGTTAAATCATATATAAAACAAATTAATGAAAATGATATGTACCTATTTTCGTTGACAATGGTGAATGAGCAAGCGTAGGCGATATGATTTCAACGTTTAAGTCTAGGATCTGACATTTCCCGTGTATCTTGCTAGCTGAATTAAATCAAATGTTCAAACGTTATTAATTAAAAAGCAGTAGGTATCAAATCAAAGCAGTAGCTGTATTTAAAAAATTGATTTTCATTAAGATAATATCTGGTTTCTATAGTCGTACATTTTCTTAAAGTTAGTATTCAGTGTGAGAAAGTAAAAAAATAATTCCAGTCGCGTGGCTTCAAGTTCTCAATACAAAGAGTTTCAAGAAAAGATTTGATAGAAATGAAATGACGTTGGAAATATTACAGTGCTGTGCTAAGCTACAGTTTCAGTCGTAAATCGATTTCCTTAAAACAGATTTCTAGGATTAAGTTTGTTGTGAATAAAAACGATTTTTCATTTATTTTATTACAAGAAGAAATTTTTTATTTATTTTGTGTGTTCGCAGAAAACTCCGTTGTTTATGGACCGATCTTGAAATTGTTTTTTTTATTGTAACTCCTATTCTGAGACTACCTTTGGCTGTATACCTATGCCTGGTTTCATTTTTCTCCAGCCTACTACGACTCGTGTATACCGTACCATAATTTACTTTTCATATCAGCTCTCATTAGTCGTCAGGCGTTCGTTTTTAGCTTACGCTTCATATAATTTATTACTACCGGTAACAAGAACGGATCGTTTTTGGAATTTTGGAACCGGGCATAAATAAATAAATAATAATAAATAAATAAATATTGGACAACATAACATACATTGCTCTGATTCTGTGGTAAGTAGCTTAAGCACTTGTGTTACAGAAATCAGAAACAACGACGGTACCACAACACCCAGACCCGAGACAATGTAGAAAAGTTCATTTCCTATATTGACCCGAGCTTTAAATTTAATTTTAATTAAATGTTTATATTTCCAGCTTATTTCCAATCTCCTACTACAGGACTCAAATTTCTCTCATCAAAATCAAATTATAGTTAATACAACGGGTACAGGACATGTTTAATAATCCCAAAAAAAAATAATAATAATTGACGTGCAAAAGAATTTATTGTAAATCCACTTGCAGAAATAAATCATTTCATTTCATTTCGTTTCACGCTAAACACTTGTGGGTTGGTGATCACAAACATGAGCTATGTATGTTCGAAACACATAGAACTCAGTGGGTACTTCAAGTATAACCCATTGAGGTGTTTAGTGTCTTCTGAGCATACCTAAAAACTGTCTACTTATATTTTATTTTACCTTTATTGTAATCGTTTTCAAAAATATAAACAAAAAACATGAAAGTCAAAATATTTCTTTACTTTGAAATTGGTAAAATATTCACATAAAAAAGGTGGATCTAGCTAAATTATGTATTTTTTAAGATAAACTTAAGATCAAATTAATATGAAATTTTGTCACGTCTTAGCACTAATAGAGACGAACTTCGTTTCAACTGTGAAAGAGAATAATAAAACTATTAAATTAAGCACATTGTAAACTACATTATACCATGCAATTCGCTAAATAAGTGAGCATCTATTAAGTCATCTATACTTCAGTCTTAGTTAATTATATTTTGCAGGTGCTAAATGTTATTCCCAAAACTCACACACGAATTCTGTCGAGTATTTTTACATCGAGATCAGAGGTTTTTACTCTTTCGCCACTGTCGTATTGGATCTTTGTAAAGCTTGCACTTTTCAACGTTACTTTTGGATTTCAACACATTCTTTTAGTTTACATTACGTACTTGTGTTAACAAGTGCTATCTCATATTTAGTGGAAAGAAAATACTGAAATGTTACATTAATAAAAAAGTTTCAACGCAAACGTAAAACCAATACATCTGAACTCAGCTAAAAACGCCATATTTGATCAAGTCTTATTTGATTTGAGTTTTTGAAGAGATCGGGGATCAAAAGTTAAGAGGTTGATTCAGTCTGAGTAGCTTTCATCTGTTTTTGTTTTAAAGTTTAACTTGGATTTCAATTGGTTTTAATTTCGTTTTATTTATTTGAATGTCTTGAACACATTGCTACGTTTTGGGTTACCTCAGTCAGCTTCAGTTCGTTTGGAGTAGCAACAGGTATTCAGGCTCAAAATTGTTGGGTATTAGAAGTATTGCAAATCTGTCATCCTGACTTTCACACATAAGGCAATATATTGACCTGCCCAAATATATATTGAGGACCTTACCGGTATCTTCTCAGTAGATATACATAGGTTACAAACCGGAAATAGAGTCACTTTGCATTGTTTTCTATGACGATTTTACCTACTTAAATAAAATAATAGTATGTATAGATTAACCAGATCCCAAATTTTTCTAACAGAAAAAATATATTTAATCAGAATGAAAAAAACGAGAGTAATGGTTTGCGTTTCTATATTTTGATTAGATTAACATTTTAATATTTTGGCCGAATGTTTCGATTTTTCGTGATGATAGTAAAACAATCAGCTGAAGCCAAGATAATGCTAAATGTTAATTTTGAATAAAAAAATGTTTCGCTAAAAAACAATAATAAAGAAATAAATAAAATAAGAAAAAGGTGATCTTATTGCCTAATATTAGAACTGGACATAAAATAAAACAGACCTTTATCATATTTACTTCGCAGACACGTATTTTCCTTAATTTCCGCTTACGAGCATCTTAATATAGCGAATAAATACGTTATTAGGCAGTTTGCCCTCATGGGCATGCGTTGGAACACCCATGCGTTTATTAAATGTGACTTGGATAAATGCGGGCCGTTTGAGGTCATTAATTCAATTATACGAGGATGGTCTATGCCAACCTTAACACTCATAAAAAATTGAGCTTTTTATGTTGTAGCTCATTAGGAGGTTCGAGGATCATTTAAATTTCCGTTGCTCTGCATAAAGGAATACAAAAGAGTTGAAAAAAAAGTGTAATTTCAAAAGATCAGAATCAAAAACCTCTTTTTTCGCAATAGTATATGTATACCTACACATAAATTCCTTTCCAGAACTTCAAATAATTTCGTTTACTTTAAATATGTAAATAAATTTAACTTTTTATTGTTTTAATTCATTACCTGAGCTCCTTACTTTATCAGCGTGGTAATATTTTGTTAATAAATTTATACTATTATTTTTTTTTAAAGAAAAACAGTTTAAAAGATAAGTTCCCTAAATTATTCCTTTACACATCACCTATCTGCTAGTGAATGTCTCGTCGATCTAGCCAGTATTAAAGATAAAGTGGCACAAACAAATAAATGTAATACTACATAATATTTTTAAAATGGTATTTTGATTTTTCATATCCATCCATGTGCGTGCATTTATGATTATTTTAAAATTCCAAACAGACATTCCAATTTCTACAAAATTATGATCAAGTAAATCTATAATTAAATATCCTTCTATGAGTATTTTACGTTCACTTTCCAAATCCATTCATATTTTGCGCTTAACAGTGAGAAACAACGGGTCATTCAGTAGAACATCAATTCATACAAAGATAAGATGGTATTATTGGATTGATTGATTCCTGATTGTGATATTTATTATTAACTACCAAAAGTGATAATGCTTAGTAGATTAAGAGAAATCACATATCTCCGTTCTAACTTTGTCCGGACACGCACTTTCCTCCATTCCCACGTACGAAGATCAAATGTCGAATAAATGCCAGATATTAGTGCCTCCATAAACATGGTGAATAGATGTGATTAGCAGAAATAGCCGTTGGAGTAATTACTTCAATTAGAGGGGATGCTCTGTGCCGCCACAGGGCTATTATTTCGCGTTAAGCTTTCCAAAGCAGATATAATTACAAAGCCGTTTTGTCATATTCGGGATCGCACGGAATACAAAGTGATAATAATTGGGGGCAAAACGGTTTTAAAATTCCGAACGGGATAACTCACTCAGTTCATAATTGCGAAAAATGTATAGCAAGTCGATCATTTTGTAGTTTAACTCTCATCGGGAAGGTATCTACCAAAGGCATAGAGGTTATAATGGTAGAAAAAATCGTCACAACCCAGTTGGGCAGCATCACATACTTTTGTGTAAAATAAATCAGAAAAAAAACGGCCACACCCGAGACAAAATGTCAAGTCGTTTTCCCATAATGATGACCAAACCTGCGACTTCGTTTACGGGGACGATATGATTTTTAATTTTTTTTATTTATTTATTACGTCAAAGCTTTAGGATTTCAGAGATTAGCCGAAACATACAGACAGAAAAAAAAAATTACAAACGTTATTTTGGTGTATTTACATACCTTCCTTCCTTTTATATAAAAAAAATAAAATCGTATTCATAAAGATGCATATATTTAGTAAAAAACGACTATTTCAATATTACAAACATACACTTCAAGTTCATTTATATGTAAATTTAACCCCTATTTTCATTCTGACGGGTTTTATTCACAGACAAACAAAAACGTA
Source organism: Glyphodes pyloalis (assembly GCA_037074685.1). Lineage (NCBI taxonomy): Eukaryota > Metazoa > Arthropoda > Insecta > Lepidoptera > Crambidae > Glyphodes > Glyphodes pyloalis. The sequence goes on from JAYKKO010000008.1 coordinate 6,074,470, forward strand.
CAAAAAGAAAATAACATAAAAAAAGTATCATAAACAACATTCAAAAGAGATCCCATTCAGGGACACATCCTTGTTCACAAATGTCATAAATTATTCGGAAAGTCCATGTTTTGTCTCTATCCCATCATATATGTTAAGAAAGAGACAAGGCGTGGTTTCCGAATTCGAATCTGTTCCCGAGGTTTGTGAAATGGGGGCAGGCCCGCTCACCTCTTGACGAAACGAAAGTCTTTGTTACACGCTTTGTGTACCTAGGTAAATATTATGAAAATGTTTCTCTAAAAGCGATTTCTGTAATTAACATAAAACAGTATTTTATTCACCAGTTGATATAATATTTACCGCTCCTGTAAGATATTTTTTTAAACTCAACTTTTGTCTAAGATTTACCGTTCTTAGACGCAAAATTAATTAAAGACCTACAAAGGTAGCGTTGGAAACCTTTGGAATAATTTTTAGATTATTCCAAATGTATCTTGAAATTGTTTTCCTACTAATAAGACATCCAATTAATATCAACAAATAATTGCTAATTAGACCAATCAAGGAAGCAAGCAAGGAAGTTGTGAAATAATATATGATACTAGTTAATGATTTAATTGTACATAGTTACTTTTATTAATAGCAGTAACTTATAGCTTAACATTTTTAGGTAAGTACCATTTTACCTACATTTCATTTTCTAGGAACAAGGTACAATTAATTCGACGGTATTCATGCCCAACCTACTCGTACAATAACAAAAACATGGTAGTCGATGTTATAGACAATCCACCGGGTGTTTTTTTAATAACCTTGTTTACTTGTTATCGGGGAAAGTGAGGTCATTCAAACATTTATTTAATTTCATGCATCGTAGCCTAGATGGGGTAAACTTGGGTTGTACATTAGTAACACATCAAGGAACCATCGGGAAGTCATATGTAATGAAACAAAAGTAATTATATACATAATAAGTAAGTATGTAATAAGTAAATGAAAGTCACAGATACTTGTGTATATTACATGTAAATAAATAGATTAAAAAAATAAACACACATTTTTATCGTGTATGCTGGTTTAAAACCTCATAGTAACTTCATATAAAAATTAACAAAATAATGATTATTCACGTTTCCCGCGGAAGTCAAAAGTGGACCCCTGAGAGCCGGTTTATAACGCTGAATATTGGTGGTAAATGGAAGGATATTATGATCTCTTCCTATCCCTTCGAGAAAGCCGTGACTATAGGTATGTTTTGTGAGTATTTTTACTCTCGAGAAACATAATTCAGTGTCATAAAGTCTAGCTCCACATAATAAGAACAAAATTGTATTTATTATTATTATACACAATTTGTTACACCGAAGTTGTGTTTTATTATAACCCTAAGGCCCAGTTACGGTCCGAGCCGAAGTTTGAGCTGTGTTAAGGAGCGCTCTCTAGGAGTTTCTTACATTCATCATGGTCGAGAGCCTTCAACTTCCCACCTCGATGAAGATAATAAGGCTTCACAGCCCTCATTGATAGTGAAGCATACGAAAAAACCCTGCAATTTTTTTTAAGAAAGATGTGTTTTTAGAAATGATATTTGGGCTTTCAAATATTAATTCGTTGATTTAGTTAATATTCTTACTACGCTCCCACTAAAGCATCTTTTCTATTAACAAATTGACGAGTTGAACAACGGCAGCCTACCTCTATTATTTTGTCACTGTACGCAGAAAGGTTTATGTGAATTAAAGTGTCAGTAGCATGCGTCATACACTGCTATTGACGGTTCCGTTTAATCGACGCAATATTTGTGTACTTTGTTAGCAAATGTTTATAGAAAATGACTAGATTTTATGCCACACCATTGTACTACGTAAAATTAACATTGAACCTAACTTTCACTAATTCTTAGGAAACGTATTCAGAGCAAACATTTATAATTGGGCCTTAAGATTTAACATATTCGTCTTCCATTTTATTTATAAGTTACTATCAAAAGAGCTAAGTGCGGATCGCTGGAGAGACTGTCAGATTTTAAGCCGCCATATAATTCATAAGCCAAACTTACAAATATTGTAAACCAAAAAAAAACTAAAAAAAATCCTCGTTTTATAATAAAACGAGTGGCATGTTGACCAATTGTGTAATTAACTTCTTCCATGCGAATAATTTGAATCAAAAGCGCAACGAAAAATAAAAGAATTCACACCGAACGAAAATCATGTGTCATCAATCAAATGCTTCCATCTGATTTTGCCAGTTGACTGAACTCAATTCGCATTAGTATTTCATCATCGCTGACAATTTAACACGTATTTTACCTTACATTTACTTGTCTACCTGTAACGATAATGTAGTACTTAAAAAAAGGAATGTCTGCAGGGTACGCAACGTATTCATGTTATTTAACAATCACCCAATGAAATTGAAAAATATTGAGTGGTTTTAACCCTTTTCTTTAGTTGTTGTTTGTCTTTGTTAGTTTGGTTAAAAATAAGTTTCCGCGCACATTACACTGACTGGTTAACTGTATAACTCCCTGGTTTGAAATTTTTTTTTTCATTAGAAATGAGTTATTTCAAGTATGGTATCATGTTATGGAGACCAGGATCTGCTGATGGGATCTCAGAGAAACTGGGACTACCTTTAGAAAATTATATTGGGGATGAGTGCGTTTGTTACTTTTTTCATTAAGTATTTTAAAGCACGACTCTTACACTTACTCTGATGATGGAGCCGAAAGATAGTTAAGGGAACTCCTAATTCACATATCTTTCCTGAGAGATTAGTTAGCCCTATTAAGATTATATAATTTTAGATAGATAGATAGATATACTTTATTGCACAAAAACTTTACAGAAATAGGTATTACAGATTGATTATAGTACAATTTAGGCGGTCTTATCGCTAGAAAGATATCTCTTCCAGACACTTAAGGTTGTCTAGAGGAAATAGTAGATGGCGAGAAATGAGAACTTTAGTTTTAAAAAAAGGCCAATTTCTGTAGTAATTGGTACGAAAAATAGGATAAGCGCTAAAAAAGTCAGTATCCCCGAAAGTCTCATCAAATTTAGATCATCCAATCCATTTGCCGTTCGATGCGAGCCCAAACCGTGGCTCTGTCAATCGAAAAATCACTTAGAGGATGTTTTACGAAAGAATGGGATACCCATTTGGTACGACAAGGGATTTATATTAAATTTATATCGCATTATGTAAGTGTAATAAAACTCTTTGTCGGTTTAATTATTGGAAGTCGAATTATTCCAATAATATTTTCGCTGTTTTCTTGCTTAGGAAAAAATACCTTTTTTTTTCGAGCATAATCGGAAAGAAAATATATGATGTTAAGTTTTGTAATAATTTCCAAAAAAACAAATTGTCTATTCCACCGAATGTCAAATGAATTCTCATTTTTACCAAATAAATATGTGACTCTAAAATTTATCTAAATTACTTCTAAAGCATAATTCTTCTAAGGTCTTAAGGCTTAATTATCGTGTTATTTAAATTATTCAATGATTTAGTATAGCCTAAAGGAAATGTTTCGGATTAAAAGATAATAAAGTTTCTTAAGTTACACGTGCGAACCAAGTAAGAAACCTCAGGAAAGTCCCTAATTAAATATTATGAAGGCAAAAGTTACCAGATTGTTCTGAAGTTGTTCATATAAGCTGCAGCTTAGGCCAAACTTCCGTTGGATAGAATGAAGATATTAATAGATAGATTAATTACGTATTCAGGTCTCGACGAGACACTATCAGCGGAATTTTTACTTGTCAGCAACTTAACTTTTTTATGTCATGTTACTTACATTTCGATAGCATTTTAGCATTGTCAGAATTTTCACTTGTTAAGTCATGAATTTTTTAACGATCCTCCATATCATTTACTTTAGAATATTGTGTTATTTGTCCAATCGTTTACTCTGTGGTGTTATCTTCATTTGCATTATCATTCAATCACACTTTGATGTACATTTAAATGTTAAAGACTTTACTTAAAACCTTTACGAGATATTAAATGTTATTCCACTTTTTTGTTTTTAAACGGGCTATAAAATGAACATTTGTATTTTCACCTATTTTTAATAATTAAACTGGAGATACTTTACTTGGTTTATTTACTTCTAAATGCACAAATTAGCTACTCAAATGTCTAATAAATTAATGAAAGAAACGATAAAAATAATCACACATAAAAATACAAAGTAACACGAAATATATACAGCTTTTTACCAATGAAATATGTATAGTCGAAAACATTCTTCATGCATGAAAGGATTGGAGCGTAAATTATGTTATGTCGTTATTAAATATGATTATTAAGACCAGTTTTACTCCCACAACCTCGATGAAATGTGTAAAGGTTATACGTTCGTTAAGTTGCAAAAAATGTACTGGCTGGAGAAAATTTATTTCACGTTAATGATTTCATGCAATATATTCTGAGTAGCAAACTTGTTGCAATCTTGCATATTTGCAGACGTCGTGCCTACTCAACTTAGAAGCGACTAATTAACGAACATCACGCGTCAGCAATGTTAATAATCAGATCGTATGTTGCAAATACGTTTGCCTTTTAACCAGATTTAGACCGTGTTTACTTTCTATCTAGTTTTTCCCGCTGATTTAACATAGCAGAAATGTATGTCTTTTTGCTAACCTCAAAATATTACATTCCTCAAAAAAGTAGAGATTTATTTTTAATACCAACTGCAAAGATTAGTAGTAGTAGCTAAAGTGTTTTAGCATTACAGAAAGCAGTAACGGTAATTGTACCATAACACCCAAATCTGAGAATATATAGAAATGTTCGCTTTGGATATTGCCCCGACCAGGATTTTTACCCGGAACCTTAAGAGATAGCGCAACGGCAGTCCAGCCTTTGTTTGCTACTCTCCTGTCTGTGCGAGTTCTTCAGGACAAAATAATAACTTTATCTTCAACTGCCAAGAACCAGACGAAATATATATTTTGTCAGTCAGACACATAGTTTTAAATTACTAATACTCAAATGTTTAGGTAGGTAAGCATAGTAAGCAAGAAAATAAAACAAGATCCTTTCATATATTTCGTACTTCAAAGAGTAGGTATAACTACTTACACTACAAATAACTATTATGAATAAACGTCTAATTAAATAGAAACATGACAGATAATATTATGATAAATGTAGATACAATGAAAGGTAATTAACTCAACGTAGACGGATTAGGTAGGTTAGATTAATTCTAATAATTATGGGCTTAACATCCCCTTTCGTAATATGAAATAAAGTTAGTTAAACATTTTGACTAACGTAATTCTCTTAATTACGTTCATTATGTGTTTGCTCAGTCGCTAACTTTGAATGCTGAATTCATAAGCCACCGCCTTAAGGTTCTTTTGTACTTTATTCTATTTCTGGATGTCAAAACCGAAGAATCTTGAAAAAATCGTGTTGAAGGTTTTGAAGTAATTTTATTCAAAAATTCGACAACAGAAATTTAGGTACCTATTTAAAACTCAAAACGAAATGGCCCTACGGAATTTTTATGACAAGAACTTGTTAGTCACATGTATTCAAGTCCTTAAATTGTTTTAAGACCTTTTGGACTCAGTCTAGCTCAAAGAAGACAAAAAGTCTATTATTATCTTTTTGTTAGCTACGAAAAAACGATTTGTAGATAAAAAGTATTATTAGCATGTACTAATATACCAATGAGTTAATATTAATTATTATTTCAAGCATTTTAACGTCAACTGTGAGTAAACGTAGGAATCTTAGATGAACTGTTTTTTTCAGTGTATTTTTTGTTAAAAGTTCTTACTTTACAAGCTGTTAGTCGCGTTATCGTTCATGGCATTTCCGGATTTAAACTGAAGTGTATATTTTTAAGCATTATTATATTTAAGCACTAGCTAGTAAATACAATTTTATTTTTGCTTAAGGAGTAACGAACGTTATTTCACATTTATATAGTAGGTATACTAGTATTCCTTCCCCTTCGTGATGTAGTCTGCATTCTAACAGTGTATTGGTGTCTAGAAAGGTTTGTTACGGTCTATACAATAGCTCTGAGTCGAGGCTGAAACAGTAACAGCACAATAACACCACAAAATCCCATTCCCAAAGCTCAGTCTGAGCTTCGCAGCGTCCTGTGACTTCAATGCCAAGAAAATTACGCGCTACGACGGCTTTGTTCAAAGCAGAAATGATTTAATTCGATTACTTGGTTCAAATAGAACTGAATACTATACACGCCAAAGACAAGCAATGTACATGACAAATGACGTGTTATTTTTAGAATTTGAGGTGTCTAAGTTCGAAGCGTTGTTGCCATTAGGTACTCTGCTGTCAGTGTGAAATAAATTCTCACACTCGAAAAATACGAGATATTTATAGAAAAAACATTAATAGACTTATATCTTGAATTCTGTCGACGTTTTCAGGACCGATTTAACTCAAACTTCAGAATTCCGTTATAGCAATACTTTCCATATCTTCTTTATGCGAACAATAAATAGGTCGTACTCCAATTGGAATGGATTTCGAAATTGTGTTCTTAATTTATAAAGGTATTTTTTGGGAAATTTCAACATAATGGACCAACCTTAAGAAATCTGAGATACTTCACCATAAATAACGATTCTTACTTCACCAAACTTAAAGGTATATGGCATCGCATTTCAAGCATAGCGGTGGCGTAACACTTGTTTGAAATATGACTTTTTTTTATATTACACTTCAAGATTGACCTCATCCCCCTGATGTTAAGTGGTAATAAGGTCCTAGCTTGAGATCGACAAGTACCTACAGCATAAATCTGTTACTGGACTTGTCACCCTTATCTTGAAGCCTTGACCCCTGCTACTAATGTAGCGCCCCCACAGGAGCTCTGGAAACCTTACTCACACGCTGGAACACAACAACACCGTATCGATTGTCATTTGGCTGCAGTTTTGTAAGGTGGAGGTTTTTCACCAGACGGGCTGCTCCAGCTCGAGCGATAAATTCCTATGCCCTACCTCTCTTAACATGACAACATCACTTTAAGTACACAGCTAAGAAGAAACATCCTAATAAATATATTTTCTTAACAGGGCAAGGAGTATGGGCGACTAAAAAGTTCATCAATATTTTCACGTTCATTTACAAGAGCGCGACGACTACCAAGACCAACTCATCGAGTAATAGATCCAACAGAAGGTATATTTCTTATGTTAATATTTAATTTCTATTTAAGTTTTAATAAAAAGTTAATGTTAATTTAATGTTACTACCCAGCAAGTTTAATATAAAAGCAGTATAAATGTTGTATTTGATTGTTCAAAAGCACAAGTTCCTAATAAAATTTTGGACTTTTGTATCATCTTATAGCCTGGACATAAGAACAAATATGTAATTAACAAATCCTTGTTAATTTGCCCTCATACATAAAAAAAATAGTCGGAATAGTTTCATAATGTTTGAAATATCTACAGATTTTTAGCTAACAGCTGAACCATTTTTTATTTTTAAACTTAAACCTACGTCCGCTTTCCCTGTTCCTATTGAAAAAACAAAGCGAGTGTCTTCGCCCGCGAGCATTGGCGTAGCTGTCCATATTTTATTAGCCTGTCATATTTTGTAAGGTAAGGGACTCAAGGTTTCTGGAACATTTAATATATTCCTTTTAACCCCTATATGCATAATTTGACTTAGCCACGTCAAGGTTGGCTTCTATATTACTTCAATTTACTCTTGGAGGTTGAGCCAAAGCTGGGAGACCCTTCGTCGTGACTTTCCGGGTTTTGAATTTCAAAATGTAATTAAATCATTTCTTTGATTGAATATCCTTTAACAGAATTAACAATTAAATACCCTTTAATTTTTTCACGATATGAACGGTGTAATCTAATAAAACTTATTCTTTGGTTATTTTTTTATTGCATTGTATACATTATGTGCATGCGTATGAAATTGATTAAATTTCTAACTCCAGTAAATGCAAAGCCAAGAAATAAAGAAATAAACGTATTGCCATCTTTGAAATATTTGATATTGAATTTTCTTGGTAAAGTTAACAGCTGTACCTAATATCTGTATTAATACATTAATACGCAGAATAGATATTGTGTCACAGCTGTGACTTAAGTGATATCCAATACTTTTACATTATCAACTTCTGGTGTATCAAAATAAAATAAAAATACTCCGTTCAAACACACGTGAACAACCAGGCTCAAGTAAAAGTTTTAGGAATGAAATTGACAAGTTTTATACTAAATTAGCGCTGAGGACATTAAAAGCTTTTAAATATCGGTTGATATATTTTGTTTAAGTGGAACTGCCTTCGCAGTGTAATAAAATCGGAGGGAGTGGGTTTAAATCCCGCGGATAACACTTTCACTTGGTGAAGTATTTGAAACTTACAGTGTGAGATGGTACATAGTGAATCTGTACAATACAATCCGAAAACTTAGAACTCCAAGGCTCCAAATTGCTCAACAGTTGTCTACAAATCGTTTTATTGTTTAATATCTTCCTGTAGATACTAAAATGTATGTATTTAGTGTGTGAATTCGTACTTTTGAACATTGCTTTCTATGTTTCCAATTGTAGTAAAAAATAATGCACTTATAATTCAATGTATTCAATAAAACAAATGTTTGTACCTTAGACTGTTTTCTCGTCACATCGGAGGAAGGGGAGTTGTTCTTCAAATCGCCGTCAGATGAGCCTTCTGTGTGCGGAATTTATATGATAGCGGAGCCCGACAAGAGGATCCAGGTGACCTTCAACTACATCGATGTGCCTTGCGAAAACGGAGGACTGGTTGCGGTGGGTTCATTTTCCTTTGATTTACTTGACTCTTTTACTGTTCTTTTCAGGCCGTATCACGTAATAAAAACGATATGTCATCGAGAAACGAGTGCTATATACCTATTATAGTTTTCCAATGATTCCGTGAAAGGTTATTCATTTCTTAAGGCAAGGGTGCTAGACTAAGACCTAACCGAAAGTAATCTTTTAGCACATTTAGCGATCGACGTAAAGTATATCCGTTTACAATTGATTATATAGACTTCGACGACTTATGCCTTTTTTCATTTTATTATTTATTATTTCATTAAGCAAATCATGTTAGTACCTCCATATACTATTGAATATGCTTTTTAGATTGTTTAGACGGAAACATTTGAAGTCGTTTTCAATCGCTTGTATCTTTCAATGGTTTTGTTTGGTACTCTTTTAAAACTTTAACATTCTGATTAATACGTAATGTTTGCATATTACTAATATGACCTGTGAATGATTTCTGTATGTCCATCCATCCATCCATCAGCCTCTCTTTGTCCACTGCTGGACATAGGCCTCCCCTACAGAACGCCACAACGCGCGGTCCTGCGCTATCTGCATCCAGCGGCTCCCCGCACATCTGACGATGTCGTCAGTCCATCGTGTTGGGGGCCGCCCCACGCTGCGTCGTCCGGTACGTGGTCGCCACTCGAGGACTCTCTTTACCCAACGGTCGTCGGTCCTAGGAGCGATGTGGCCTGCCCATTGCCACTTCAGCGTGCTAACTCTTCGGGCTATGTCGGATACACCGGTCCTTCTACGGATCTCCGTATTACGGATCCGATCATGTAGGGAAACGCCGAGCATAGCCCTCTCCATAGCACGCTGCGCAACTTCGAGCTTCGTTATGAGGCCAACATTCAGAGACCACGTCTCAGTTCCGTAAGTCATCACTGGTAACACACATTGGTCATAGACCTTTCTCTTCAGGCACTGGGGAATTTTGGACGTGAGGATATGCCTAAGCTTCCCGAACGCTGCCCAGCCGAGTTGGATTCGTCGGTTGACCTCTTTCTCGAAGTTGGATTTGCCTAACTGGATAGTTTGTCCCAGATAGACGTAATGATCGACAACTTCGAGAATCGCATTCCCAACAGATACTGGTGCCGGAGTCACATGGACATTGAACATTACCTTGGTTTTATCCATGTTCATCCGTAAACCAACCCGTTGGGAAACACTGCTGAGGTCATTGAGCATTGTGCCAAGGTCCTCCAGGGATTCTGCCATGACCACGATATCGTCTGCGAATCGAAGGTGAGTGATGTATTCGCCATTGATGTTGATGCCGAGTCCGGTCCAATCGAGAAGCTTGAAGACGTCCTCCAATGCAGCGGTGAACAGTTTCGGGGAAATTACGTCCCCCTGTCTGACACCTTTCTGCAGTGGGATTGGTCTCGTGCCTCTATCTTGGATTCGAACTGACATGGTGGCGTTTCTATACAAACACTTCAACGCTTCGATGTACCGATAGTCAATTTGGCACCGCTGGAGGGACTGCAGCACCGCCCAAGTCTCGACTGAATCGAAGGCCTTCTCATAGTCCACATACGCTAGACACAGAGGCCGATTATACTCCTCGGCCTTCTGTATAATCTGACGCAGCGTATGTATGTGGTCTATGGTGCTAAAGCCTTTTCAGAAACCGGCTTGTTCGGGAGGCTGGAAGTCGTCGAACCTGCGCGAGAGTCGATTTGTAATGACTCTCGAAAACAACTTATAGACGTGGCTCAGGAGCGAGATAGGTCGATAATTTTTCAAGCGGGTTTTGTCACCCTTCTTGAAAAACAACACCACCACGCTCCTGGTCCACGCCTCTGGAACGATGCCCCCGAGGATGACAGAATTGAATAGCTTCTGAAGGGCCACTAGGACCGGCTTGCCGCCCGCCTTCAGAAGCTCCGTTGTGATTCCGTCATCACCCGGTGCTTTACCGTTTTTAAGCTGCTTGAGAGCCATTCTGATCTCGTTCAGGCTGACGTCCGGGATGTCTTCGGTATAGTGTCGGGTTAACTTAGATCGTGGATCTTGGACCAAGTCGACAACAGGAATATGGGATGTCTTGTACAACTGTCCATAGAACAGCTCGACCTCACTCAGGATCTCATCTTTGGAGGAAACGACAGTGCCGTTGTCGGTCTTCAGCCTGGTTAGCTGGCTCTGCCCAATAGACAGATCTTTTGCGAACACTTTGGAGCCTTGGTTCCGCTCGATCGCCTCCTTAATACGGTTTGTATTGTGTAGAGGCGAATATCGCGTCGCACCGATTTCGAGATCTGTCTATTTAGCTGCCTTAGCTCAGTCCAGGCGGCTGGAGACTGCACCGTCATATCTCTCCTCCGATCCATGAGCTCGAGGGTGTGGTCTGAGAGTTTTTTGGTTCTATGGGAACGGCGGGTCCTGAAGAATTTCGACCCCACCGTGTGGACAGTTTCCACAAACCTGTTGTTCATATCGTTCACATTTTCGCACTCGTCTAGGCATTGGAAGCGATTTTCGAGTTCGAGCTGAAAACTTTCGGGGTTTTCGCACTCGGCAGACGTAGGTCGTAGGGTAAACTTCATCAGTCGGCACCGCTCGGCTTTGACACGAATATTCAATGTGCCTCGTACCATTCGGTGATCGCTCCCGGTTTTCACCATGTTGATCACTGAGACATCATTGAATATTTGCCGCTTGTCCGACAAGATGAAGTCTATCTCGTTCCGTGTCGAACCATTAGGGCTTATCCAGGTCCATTTCCTTTGTTGTGATTTTTTGAAGAAGGAATTCATCACGTAGAGATTTTCCTTCTCCAAAAAATCAGCCAACTTCTGCCCCCTCTGGTTTCTCTGCCCGAATCCAAATTGCCCCACTTTCAGCTCATCGCCTTTCCTTTTGCCTAGTTTCGCGTTAAAATCTCCCATAACCACAGTGAAGTGAGTTTTGGATGAGTGGATGGCTTTCGAGATGTCCTCGTACAGAGCCTCCACCTCATCATCCGGGTGTGTCGAGGTTGGAGCGTAGACCTGGATGACCTTCAGCGAATACCGTTTGTTTATTCTGAGTATCAGGTACGCTACTCGACTCGACACACTCTCAATCCTCTCCACGTTGGCTACGAGAGACTTGTGAACGATAAACCCGACACCGCCCTGCGACAAATCGTCGCCTTCCCGGTAGTAGAGCAAGTTTCCAGACCGGAGGGTTATCGTGTCCTCCCCCTGTCTTCGGACTTCTGATAACCCTACAATGTCCCACCGGATCTTGCTCAATTCCTCTTCCAGTTCGGCGATCCTCTCGTCGGTCCTGAGTGTGCGAATGTTATGTGTTACCAGGGCCAGAGTTCGTTTGTTTTGGTGGCCGGATCTCGACCGGAGATTCTTAGCACCCCGCACCCCGCCGTTACCAGGCCCGCCACCGTGAGCCGGAATAGCGGGGCTGCCGTGACTCGGGGCCGTTGTGATAATGCCTCTGTTCATGTAGGAGGTTTTGCCGTAATCGCCACGCTTGGCAGGCGGGTTGGCGATCGCAGTAGGTGTTGTGTTACTCAGGAGAGCGTTCTCCCCGTTGCTGCCCGTTCTCCTAGTGCTCCCTTAGTCGCCTTTTACGACACCCACGGGAAGAGATGGGGAGGTGCAATATTCTAAGCCGGCACCCCACGGACGTATGTACCAAGTATATACTCGTAGATCGCTCCACGTAAGTTGCAAAAGCGAGCTGGGTGCAAAATAAATTTGTTCAAGGAACATTAAGTAGATTATTATCATATTTTATTAAAACTTCATAGCGTGGAAGTTTTTTCATAACGCCGGTCCACTTAACTGAATTGCATTTTCCTATGGTATTGCTTTGCAGTAACTGGCAATCAGTGCAATGAACGTTATTTAATATTCAATTACTTTTTTAAAAATTCAATTACAATTTCGAAAAGGTTTTGACTACATCATATTTCCTTAAGTTTATATTTTTACTAAAAATATTGATATAAATATTTTATCAAAAACAGTATTTGGCAAATACAAACACAATTTGAAGAAAGTGAAATTCTCAATTTTAAAAATATCGCCTAGAAATATTTACGACTACCTAAGTACGTTAAAATCTGTACATCTTATATATAAAAATGAATCGCTGTTCGTTAGTCTCGCTAAAACTCGAGAACAGCTTGACCGATTTGGCTAATCTTGGTTCTGAAATAATTGTGGAGGTCCAGGGAAGGTTTAAAAGGTTAGAAACTAACAAAATAGGCGTTACGGAGTTCGCCGGGACAGCTAGTCAAGTATATTTATGTTGATAAAATAACAGAAAATCGTTGAAGGATGATAACTTACTACACTACACTAACATCTCAAAATAAACCAAAAGTGACAAGGGGCCGTGCTAAAAGCTTTGTTAGTGATGCGCTATTTTTAGCCTCGTATTTTTCATTTTCGTGAAAGATTTCGTTATAGAGTCTTTTTGGAAACAATAACGCATTATAAAGTGAACCTAAAGCTCTTTTTTCAACAGGCGTATCATGTTATCATTTACGTAATGACAGAATTTCATAAAAATTGCTGCCAATTATAAATGCCTGATCTGTTAGAACGAAGCCAAGTGCTTTCGAACCCCGTGTTCGATTCCCGCCTAGGTCACAAATTCGTGTAATTAATTTCTTGCTTTTCTGGGGTTTGCTTTAAATTTCTGGGGTTTTGTAAATGTACTTATTACTATGGCCATGGTCCTTATTAGATGGGTGACCATCCCAATCGTTTTGGTGACGTTTAGGTACGAACATGTAGCACGATAAGTTGTTGGTCCTGGCTACTATCATGAAGTTAGTCGTAAACCATGTAAAATACCATTTGGCAGCTTGAGAAGTTTTAACCGTATGATTGTCGCTAGTAAACCTTATGTAGTGTATCCCTTTATTGTATTACTTATCAAAAAGGAGATAAGAAGTGTACCAGATCTGGTTGAATGTGGTATTGTTTTTTTAACATATAGTGTTTTTACAGTGGGTGGACGGCTGGGAGTTGAATGGGCAAGTGTGGCCCGCTGATGCGTGGGATGATGACCGTGTCGTAGAATCTTGTGACCGCAGGCCGCAACGCAAGCTGATTTCACGGCAAAATGCCGCACTCATCCAGTACCGAGTCCCAGCACAGGGCAAGGGATTTGCCGTCACAATACGACACTTGAAAAATGCGAGACGTGAGTAACATTTTTCTATTAGCGTTAAATAATTAAACGATTGTCAAGTGTGGCTGAGGTAACGCACTGCAAACCATCTTGCGGCCAAAACGCCGCACTTACAAGTACTAGGCTCTACCACAGGTAACGCAATAATAACACACTAATTTTTTTTTTTTATAATGCACTCCAAGATTGACCTCATCCCACCTGATGTTAAGTGGTAATGAGCTCCTAGCTTAAGGTCGAAAAGTATAGCATAGTACAACTGTTACTAGACTTGTCGCCCTTACCTTGAAGGCTTGACCCCTGCTACTAATGTAGCACCCCCCAAGAGCTCTGGAAACCTTACTCACACGCAGGAACACAACAACACCGGAGTGATTGTTATTTGGCTGCGTTCTTCTGTAAGGTGGAGGTATTTCACCAGTCGGGCTGCTCCAGTTCGAGCGATAAATCGCTTTGCCCTGCCTCTCTTAAAATTGGAAATTATTCCTATATTTAATATTGGAACCGGGCATTATAGGACCCGAAAAGTACGTAAGCGAGTTCAATCTCGAATTACCGTCAAATTTCCAAGCGATTTTGACGTAGTGTCGGGCTGACGATAATCTAACAGAGACCTACTCGTAAAATTGGTTCACGTAAAATGGAAAAATTCCGCAATCATGCAAAACCAATTTTTAATACTCGAAAAGGGTTTGCTGCCACAATACACGCACGAGACATGACGTATGTTATTAAATACATTGCTTGAAGACTACTAGGCGATTCAAGCAGTAAGTATTCGTGGCGTGATGAAAACGTGGGTTAATCTTGTACCACACAGGGTAAACAACAAACACTCAACTAGTAGGTATGTAAGCGAGATAAAAGCAAACTAAGAGGATTCATTGTCATAAGACGTTCGATTACAAGATTATGGATATTGATGCTGTCAAAAAGAGTACCGTCTAATTCATAGTTTTGGTGAAGTGATTGTCACCTTAAAGGGAATTTTGAGTTACAGGCCATCACGCAAACTCAACTAATATCAAAAGTCTGCGCAGAGATTGGACTTATTTAACAAAATACATAATTTCATTGTATTTACTGCTGACTAAATTCAAAGTGACTTCGAAATTTGTAAGGTTAATGATCGCGTAGTCCTGTGGTCGACAGGTCATAACGTCGACACTTCGTTTCCCTATGGTTGAAGTCGAGTCGTTGAAAATAGCCGTTACGAAAAAAATATGTGATATCATATGTGAACTCTTATAATACTCAAAATAATACCACCACCTTACAGAAGCCCGCATGTAAAAAACAATCACTTCAATTATGTTGTGTTCCTGCGTGTGAGTAAGGTTTCCAGAGCTGCTGCTACATTAGTAGCAGAGGTCAAGCCTTCGAGATAAGGGCAAAAAGTCCAGTAACAGCTTTATTGTCGCCCTTAAGCCAGGGCCTCATTATCACTTAACATCAGGTGAGATGAGGTAAAATCTCGAAGTGCACCATATAACATGCAAAAAAATACGATTGAGGCGCTAATGATACCAACATGGTGCCCCAGTAAGATAGCACTCATAAAATATGTCTTGTGCCAAAAAAGACGCCAGTTGTTCACTTTCTTTGATGTATAATTTCATAATACCATTCTCTTCCTTATACCTTCATTGTTCTTAGACTCGTAGGGTTTCTTTTTCGTAAAACTCGTAACTCGTGTAGGTATTTTTGCGTCTATGCTTTCAAGGTGATTGCCTTTTGAGAATAGTTACGAAGAATGATCGAAAAAGGCAAGTGGGTTGAAGGAAGGCGGATTCAATGGTCAATATCAATGAGTGAAATGGAATGGTATCGTAAGTCATATTGAATATTAGGTACTTCCTTTCGACGGATGCCCGATACCAACTTCTTCAGATTTCATGTATCAAATTGTTTTTTCCTTGAACCAAAGAAGTGAGTAGTAAGATAATTTGAGTTAAAGGAATTGAAGAGAGAATTAAACCACATATATTTCTGACCGGTCGCAACACTGGTCTCAAAAACTGATTTATAGTTCTAAATAACATTCGCTTTTAAATATTATAACCCAAAGAAATTTTACTAACATGTTTTAAAATTCAAATAATCAAAACCTAGTAATTTTGTTAATGCCCTGACATCATAAAATAAGCAATACGATTATTAAACGAGGCTCGATAGCAGATTAATAGATGCATATCAACGTATTTTACAATAATTATGATTGAACTTTTAATATTGTTTACGTAAAGGACGTTCAAAAACTTACAAGTATTAATATGCAAGTGTGCCACGTATACGTTATGTAATATTAAAATGTGTACGAGAGTTTGACTGAACAAAGTTTGGACTTGGCAGAACTACGTGCAGTCAGCCGGCCAGTGGCTATTAACCTATGTATCCCAGAGGAATAGATAACCCACTTGTTGGAGGGTTCTTTGATAATGGCCGGTTTGCGTTCGTTACATCCCCAGTAATTAATTGTAATCGATATAAGTGGTCAAATCGCTCGGTACACGCTTTATTGTAACAAGGAAGGTAATTTGAAGTCAATAGTCAACTGGCGGCCTCCGTAGCCGAGAGGCGAGCGGGTCGGACTTTGACGTCGCGCCATCTCTGAGGCCCCGGGCTCGATCCCCGGTCAGGTCAATATGGGAAACGAACTTTTCTATATCGTCTCGGATTTGGGTGTTGTGGTACCGTCGTTGCTTCTGATATTTGTAACACAAGTGCTTAAGCTACTTACCACAGAAGCAGAGCGAATTTATATGATGATGTTGTCCAATATAATAGTATTGATCTGTTGAAGCGAAGTATAATGTACAATCACAATTAATTACTGAAACGAGTCTAACGATCATCACAATACACAAACGAGCCCACCTTCCGTGTCCATTGACTTTTCCACTGGGATACATTGGTCGGCAGATTACACGCTGTCAAGAAAAGTCTAAACGATTTTCCCTACAACTCTTACCTTTATCTACTTTATACTGAATCCCTTGGCCTATTACCAAATACTGTAGGCAAGACCCTTCAGCGGCAGTTAAAAGGGACGCTTAATTTGACAATAGCGAACAAGAAAAGGCCTATCCGTTGTCGCAGGACGACTCAAATTAGTTTTTTACGTTGAGCTTAGTATTAGATACTTAAAATGTAGTCGATTTTAGGCGGTCCTTAAAAATAGGCAACTGATACCAAAACTGTAAGTAAATATTTATTCGTAAAGTCAGATGTAAGCCTATTTTGTATAAAAAAGAGTAAAATTCACATGAATGCGCTGCGCGATGGTTCGTAGTGGCTTCACTAATAGTACCTAACAAAGCTTGAATTGATCAAGCCAGACATTAAATCCAAGCTTTACACTGTAATATTTAAAAAAATTTAGTAACCACCTTGAAATGAAACTAACTTTTATTGTTTGATGTGTGACATTAAAAGATTTAAAAGTAGTATAAGTGTGCCGAGATATTTAAAGTCAAAGAAAAAGCTGGAAAATCAAAAACATATTAGGTTTTTTACCTTGATACGAAACATTTTTTTCATTTTTAAGATATCATGTTGGTGTCTCATTAATGATAACTACTCAATGTCAAAGTTCCTTCCACTCGTTTTAAATTAATCGCTTCCTGCATCTTACTATCTCTGTATACTACCTCTAATCATATTTATACTTATGTCTATAAACTCTAGGCCCGGCATGAACTAAGGTGTGTTGCCTTAACCTTGAATTTTACTTAAACAACGTGTTTAGGTAGATAAGTCATAGACGCGCAAAATAAACCCACGCACAGATAACAATACAAAAGATTGAAAAAATATCCAATTTGATTTGAAACTTTACACTTGGCTTGAAATTAAACGCCTACACGTTTCTAACAGTTTAACCTTGAACGTGATTGGTTTTGATTTTATAATAGAAAATGTAACAGTAGGTAAGTTATTCATTTTCAAATTAAATTTGAATATACAAAGTAAATACTGAAAACGTCTACTTCCACAGCGACGAATGCTTGTTGTTCTATCAGTGAAACGGTTTCCTTACAATTTGGACAATATAGGTGCATACATTGTTCTGAGTTTGAGGTAATTAGCTAAGAACTTGTATTCCAAAATCGGAAACTTAGAACAGTTCGAAATCGAGTTGGGACTCGAGACATTGTAGAAAAGTTGGTTTTCTATATTGACCCTACCAAAAATCGAATCTGGGACCTTAAAGATGGCGCGACGCTAAGTAAGGCCTGCTCACCTCCCGGTTACAGAAGTCGACAATTGCATAATTGCTTTTGTTACGTTAAATGAACAAAAAATTTGCCTTCAAAAACATAGATTTTCAATGTCCGAACCGCAGCGTGAATAGCTTAACTTTGGGTGTCATATCCAAACTATTATCTGCTATCACAACACGAGGAACTTGACTCTTTACGTGGAGTCGAGTTTATATATATTTGTAATTTTGGTTACATTTATTTAAGAGTGTACCTACGATTTAATGGTAAAATTAAAGATTATAACTTTGAGATCAAGGCAATATCTATATTTGATTTTTCAAAGTCAGGTTTGTATATATATATAGGTCTACACCGTCTATAAACAATCGTATTAGTAGCCTATTGGACAATCTCCGTAGCCGAGAGGCGAACGGGCCGGACTTTGGCGACGTACCATCTCTGAGGTACTGGGTTCTATCCCCAGTCGGGTCAATATGGGAAACAACCTTTTCTATATTCACTCTGGTTTAGGTGTTAAGGTACCGTCGATGTTTCTGATTTCTATAACACTAGTGCTTGAGCTACTTACTACAGAATCGAATCTATGTGATGTTGTCCAATACTAATTATGAGGACTGAACCATGCTTTATTGTTTTATCTTTGTCCTTAGCATGCAACGTGATGATGTTCGGATCGGAAGGAGTGTTCACCCTCCGCAACCACGGCGAGACCGGGAACTGCTCCATAATCGCCATATCGCCTGCTATCGTGCGGGTCCTCGATCTCAACGTGGGCCAGGCTTCGAAGAGGGACATCATCGACTTGGAGACTGGAACCATTCATCGTGTAAGTGATATTTCGTTTTTTCAGTCCAGGCTTAGTTTTTCTTAATTTAGTTTGTAAGTGTCCAAATTAACAAAGATAGCCCATTCTAATTTTGCATTTACTGTTGTAACAACAAAAGAATTGCACTTGAATTTAGCAAATTTAAACGATAGGGCATGGACAATGATGAATATAAATGTTTGATGTAA
Organism: Glyphodes pyloalis; assembly: GCA_037074685.1. Taxonomy (NCBI): domain Eukaryota; kingdom Metazoa; phylum Arthropoda; class Insecta; order Lepidoptera; family Crambidae; genus Glyphodes; species Glyphodes pyloalis. The sequence continues at coordinate 6,093,669 of JAYKKO010000008.1, forward strand.
CGAAGATCGTCGATTATATTAAAAAATACGCATTTCGTAAATTAGAACCACATTGATTTGTTCAACTAATAAATAAAATGTATTATTCCAAACATAATGCAACAATACAATACAAATTAAAATAAAGGTATTCTAGTTGGACTGCATTTTTCAAAATGAAGAAGACAACGTCAAAATGCGAGTACCTATAAATATTAACGTTCATACTCGAGTCGATAAGATTACAATTAAACCAAACTACAGTAAAATAGTTTAAAATAGTTTTATATTTTATCGTCTTAAAAATGCTACAACTTTTATAAAGTCGTGCAAAGTTACATCAACCAAATAGAAACAAGAACAGATTTATTTTCCATTAAACATAGATAAATAGGTGCTGTAAAGATTTTAATAATATGAAGCATATGAAATACTCCTGTTTTAATTTCTTATATACTTATATTGTTTTGGGAAATTAACAAAACACTTAAATTTCTGTTAAAACACTAAAAACAAACTTCTTTTCTTTTTCCCAATTCGCTAAAACACTTCAGACTGATGGCTGACGACAATTCTAACATTGTAATGTCACTCACGCAACAAACGTTTCGTATCATTAACATCGTCTGGAAACGTACAGTCACGAGAAATAAAATTTTAACACTTGAGCTCTCATGAAGTTGCCATAAGGTTCGCTTTAGAATGAGTTGGCGTACCTACATATGTGTGCCGTGATCGTACTCTCAGAACATAATACACCATCTACGTACTATAACGACATGCACAATATTGGTCTCTGAAATCTTATTAGGATTAAACATTAGACAAAATTTACTTCCATTGAGATCTAAAAATCAAAAATTAACTTTAGCAATAAATAACATTAGAAACTACTTAGTCTTGTCTAGTCAAGATTTAAAAAGTTTCCTATCTGACTAGTTTGTCTTTTAATTGAAATAACGCAATCATATGATACCTCGAGAACAACGACTAATACCTACGACAAAAAGCAAACTTAGATAAAAAGCCATTTAAGAAAAAATTTGGTATAAAATAATAAATTAGCAAATATTCACATACCGATAACCTCATGTCGTTACCTTATTATGACGACCTCCGTAGCCGAGAGGCGAGCGTGCCGGACTTTGGCGTCGCGCCATCTCTGAGGTCCCGGGTTCGATCCTCGGTCGGGTCAATATGGGAAACGAACTTTTCTGTATTGTCTCGGGTCTGGGTGTTGTGATACCGTCGTTGTTTCTGATTTCTGTAACACAAGTGCTTTAAGCTACTTACCACAGAATCTGAGCAATGTATGTGATGTTGTCCAATGTTGTTCAATTATCTAGAATTTACTTAGAACAGAGTAACATTAAAAGATAATCTGTAGATTATGTTTTGTTAGGTAATAAAAGATTAAGGATAGTGGAAATGAACTCCAGAATAATATTTTCAATTTCGAAGTCCAGATTGTAGCAAACGTTACATGGGTCAAGTGTTTTGGCAACTTACCAGCCTAATATCACTCTTTCAGAATTTTATTACTTTTTCCGTGAACAGTTAACAGTGTTGATGTACCATTGACTCTACTTTTAGCCAATAAATTAAAATTAAGAATTAAATAAATATAAATTATTTGCAAACGCCTATAAATGATGTTCAAATAAAACAATAGCTACGCAATCCAGTCATTTGGTAGTTTTGTCCGTAAAGTTTTCCAGGAGTATCAAAACGAGTATTTTTGTAGAGTTTTGTGAGCACTTACAGCCTTTAACAACCTCATATGTGTATCATTTATGCCACCATATTTAAAGAAAATGCATTTTTACAATAGAAATTTCCTACAATTAACGTTCTTATCATTTTTTTTTTGTAAAATCAAAAAAAGTTTTATATGTACGGTCAATAGTACGTCTAGGTAAACTATTGCAGTTCAATATTATTTTTAATACCTACGCTCGGCATAAGGGCGGTGCAAAGTCCAAAGTTGTCCATTGTCTGACGTGCTTTTTTTGGCACAAACAACTGAAATGAAATATTATATTGAATTTGGCAGATAGATGTTTCGTAAAAGATATATTTTTTTTTATAAAGAACTTCAAGATTGACCTCATCCCACCTGATGTTAAGTGATAATGAGTTCCTAGCTTAAGGGCGAAAAGTATAGCATAGTAAAACTGTTACTAGACTTGTCGCCCTTACCTTAAAGGCTTGACCCCTGCTACTAATGTAGCACCCCCCAAGAGCTATGGAAACCTTACTCACATGCAGGAACACAACAACACCGGAGTGATTGTTATTTGGCTGCGGTCTTCTGTAAGGTGGAGGTATTTCACTAGTCGGGCTGCTCCAGTCCGAGCGATAAATCACTTTGCCCTGCCTCTCTTAAAAACATTGTAGGAAGAGTGCACAAAGAAGAACATTTCCTTTAAATTACCGACCGTTCCTGTTACCTTGATACCTACAACTCATACCCAGTACTACCTATAACTCATTTTTATCGTAAAGATATAATAAAAATATAAGTGTAGATTAATAATGTGTGATAGGCGTAAGCCTTAAAGTAGTGAGAAAACAAAGCATTCAGCGAGAACGCGCCGTAAGTACATTACTTAGACCTGGTGGCGGTTGATAGCCGAAAGCATAATATTTTACGAAATAAATTAAACAGCATAAAGTACAAACGTGACTGTTTGATGACATTTGTAGTAGCAATTATTATTATAGAATAATTTAAAAAGGAACATGGTCGTAAACAATGGAAAGAGATATCGTCGACGCGCGTGCAATACCTCGTAAGTACATTTCTTCGTAAGTTCAAATTTGGATTGAAATAATATGAAATAGCAGACAAAATTAATCTTTATGTCAAACGGTAGATACGCGGTATTGCACGCGCATCGACGATATATCAAAATCCACATTATACCTATTTTTAGAAATCCCACAAAACTTTCCCTTAGTTTTAATCAAATGATTGGACTTATGTAAGCAATATGAAAACTAGGTAGTTTTTTAAAGTTCAACCAGTTGGTAAAAAAGTTAATTGACTGTTATTTTTGAACCCACGTTTTTATTCCTTTTTTTCTTGACCTTTAAGATTGCGAATTTAGATAAAGATGGATATCTCTCGACGTTTATTGTGATAAAGTGAGTTAGAAAGCAATTGTTTTTTAATTTTTGCTTTCTAGGTAGGATCGAGCTATGAGAATGAACGTAGACATTGAAATTGAACTTGTATATAGTAGTAAAATAATAGCTTGCATCAACTAAATTTATTAATAGATTACACTGTAGAATAAATTCACAAATTAATTTGCTTTGTTGTTCAAAGGTGCAAACTTATTTCTGGAATTTAGTTTTCTCTTTAGGCTTTTGAATTTCACAAGAAAAACATATTTCGCGAAAATTTTGCAAAGTATATTATTTCTATTAAACACAAACATTTAATTCATTTCCTAAGAACATTTTGGAATCAATAAACCTTGATAAAAAATAAAGAACATCAGAAATAATTTCCGGATCCTTGCATATCGTAATTAATATAAATATTACGCCATATTATTAGGGCTATATATAATTAGTGTGATACAATTTTACATTTGGACCTCTCAATAGATTAAAACACCTTTTCTCTTTAATTTCAACTTTGTTATCCATAATACGTAAACAAAGAAATACAAATATTAAATTCTCGTCTTCTCTGCTAAATCATTCGATAAATCTGTTGACATAGGGCAATTTACAATATTTGTTCATTAATTATCTTGCTTAATGTAATATAACACAAAGAAAGATCATTCAGCACACAAAAACTTATTTTTATCTTCCTAACTGAATGTACCTTAACTAGATACAATGGGAATCACAAAATGAAATTTTCAAAGGGATTACTAAGCCGTCTAATATTAAATCTTTCTTAAGCATTATTTTGTTTGTAGTCAGCAAGGTACGGAGCCTTATGATAAGAATAATCCCAAAATAATGACTTCATGTCTTTAATATACTAATACTTAAACTGTTCAGCATGATTCAAGTAAGTTCTAGATTAAGGGTTTCGGAACACGGTATTAAGGTCTGTTTGTATGAAAATGTACAAACGAAAGCACACCAGACTATATACACTTTAAGACTTTGTGCTGTTATAACGTAGACATAATTAAGAGCAAATGTCATCATAATAGTGACAGAGCACACAATTCATTCATGCAATTGGTAAGCCCGCCGGTAAACGAACCTAATTTTACCTTTTTTTAGAACCTAAGCTTGAGTAGAGCGATGGCCGCCATATACGTCATGCTTGTGAACAGATGCCACCTTTGGGGACTGGTCTGCTCCAGCTTACCTCTCGAAAGTAAATAATTACTTGAGTACTTAATTGTTTCATCACTCATCAAAACAAAATTATATGACTTGGTCCAAAGTGAGCTACACATAGCAATAAGTTAGATACTGATAATGTAACTGATCTGCTGAGTTTCTTACCGGTGTCTTCTCGGTGGATATAGGTTCCGCACCGGAAGTAGAATCACTTTGCATTGTATTTAATTACGATTCAAAAGTGTTATATGTAACCTACTAGAATAAAGAAATATTTGAATTTGAGTCTGAGTTCAATCAAAAAGTTCATAAAGATGTTTGGAATGCTGGAATGTTATGTAATTTTAATCTTAAATCTAGTAAACCTTTTCCTTTTAAAACTTTGCGGATGAATTAACGTTTGGCTTACTTGTGATAACTATAATCAAAGAAAGTTCTGTTTACTTACTGATTATTATTTTTCTTTGTCTTGTATGTAGGTAATTCTGTCTTTCAGCATATATACGTTTTTCTTTCTTTCAATTCATTATCTATTGTACTTTAAACACGGAAATTTGAAATATAAGCCGCTATTATTTTAAATATCGAGGCTATTAATCCCTTTCCACAATGGCTTTTAGGATTAAACGGCCGGATATTTGAAATTTTCTCCTCCATTTCACAAAAATTTTAGCCAATTGGCTTTCAAGACCTTGAGAGTATTCTTATCTAAATTTGATCAATTTATTATTATTTTGCATTTACACGTACGCAATAAATAATTTTAATTACAATTGAAACTTTAAGCATCATTGATGTGTGTTGAAGTAAATGATTTACTTAAGTAAACGAATTTGGAATGGAAGAAAAACTCAATTACGAGACATAGAGAGCTGCAATAATTGCTGTTTCATTTGGGACATTTTTTATATGACAAAAAAGATCTGTACAAAATCCTATTCTGAAATTGACGTAGGTAGCTCACCTGTTCATTATGAATTTAACGTGTTTATAGGTGTAAAGCTTTCCAATGATTATTTTGGGGCTAACATCATACAAGCTTATGTCTAACATACATTCGTTCTCTACGTAACAATCTTGTTGTTGTACTACGAGTAACTATCTAGTTAGTACTCTACGCGTGATTAAATATGTTCCAATCAAAAGATTCTGTTAATTAGTGCTTACTTCTAACATTACTATTAAATTAATACTAAATGAAAAATAAAAATCGATAAAACGGATCCGCCATGCTTTTTCTTCAATTTCTACCACTTGGTGAGCTTATGTCATGTTCAACAAAGAATTGAAAAATAATTCATTATACGTTTATTAAAAATAACGCCTTATACACTAAACAAATACTTAAGTAAAAATAAGCGTGTAGTATAGAATAGACAACGTCTTCATTCACGTACACTTTTACAAAAGCAATTATAAATTGTAAGATTAAGTGAATCTACAGTCTTGTTCAGAATGTTGACACCCTATCGAAAAGAACCGGCAAGAAACTCTATAGTTCCTCTTTTCAAAATTTACATTTTATATGGAAACTAACAAATAAAACATACAAATAAATAATAATATAATAGGCATGAGCTGTCTTGTGAACATAAAAAATGCTTTCACGTCCAAACATTTTTGTCATTTATATTATCTTCTATTTTATATAAGTCTTTTTTCATCAGAGACTTAAATCTACACAAACACGTAAAACATAAGCTGTTAATTGTAACCTTATCGAAAATGTGCGGATTTACTAACAAACGTGTCATGATTGTGTTGGTTTTGTCTGACAGTGCACGAAGCGCGGCCTGCCTGATTACGTGGACATAGGCGGCACTAACGGCCTGGATCACACCAAAATGGAAGTCCTCGACAGTGTCTGCGGCCTCGACTCTAATGAAGGTAATACATACGTTAGTTTGTGAAGCAGTGTTGCTTATTTAGGTTTTCAGACAAATTTAGAAAGAAAAAGGTAGAGTGAGGTTTACAAAAAAAAAATTGTATTGAAGTTGCTATGCTCGGCCTAATAACTGCAATTTATGACAATTTGCTACTGATACTATAAGGCTTACATGCTTACTTATGCTCGGTTCCAATATTTGATAAACGAATCGTTCTTGTTACGGATAGTAATAAATTACACGAGGCCTAAGCTAAAAACGACACACCGACGACTGATAACAGCTGATATGCAGGTCTAGCATACGCCACGCGACTAAATTTTATCGCGCTCATAACAGACGTAAAAATCGATTGAAATCAGTGCGTCAGCTGCTGATTGGCTAAAAATTCAAGTGCGGTGTGCTATTAGCCAATTAACAGTATCGAAACTTTTGTCGTCTCATGCGTAAATAAAATAATGCGCATAAATTTGACGAATTGCGTATGCTAGGCCTGATGGAAAGTAAATTTAGAAAAAAGAATCAACGACTCGTAAAAAATCAGGTAAGTAGTTTTGACACATTACGAATCGTAAAATATTGGAACCGGGCATTAGCCAGTATGTTACATAACACTTATTACAAAAAACACTAATATAATAAATAGAAAAGATTTGTAGGTTTGTGTGTATGTTTGTAATGAACCCACTTAAAAACTACCGTACCGATTTAAAAAAATCTTTCACCATTGGAACGCTACATTAATCGTGAGTAACCTATGCTATAGGTATTTGTTGCTAGAACAGACTTAGTCCACGCGTACGAACATAGTCCCGGGTGGCTGCTTGTGTGAATATAAAAATATCTGAACTTAATCATACTATTTTTGGTTTAAAGGTCAAGTTTATAATTGTTAATTACAACACCTGGCAAAAAATCTTAAACGCACTTTTTTTTTATATTGCACTTCAAGATTGACCTCATCCCACCTGATGTTAAGTGGTAATGAGGTCCTAGCTTAAGGGTGATAAGTACAGCATAATTATTCCATTACTGGACTTATCGCCCTTACTTTGAAGGTTTGACCCCTGCTACTAACGCAGCACCCCCCAGGAGCTCTGGAAACCTTACTCACACGCAGAAACACAACAACACAGAAGTGATTGTTATTTGGCTGCGTTCTTCTGTAAGGTTGAGGTATTTCACCAATCGGGCTGCTCCAGTTCGAGCGATAAATCGCTATGCCCTACCTCTCTTAAAACTCTTTCACTTGAATGTTCAAAGGTAAATAGCCTTAGGTATTTTAATTAAAAATCTATTCAGTCTGGTAGAACAGATATTGAAGGGCCTCTTAATCATTTAATTTACTCATTATTATATTTTAGTCTACTTTTTGTCATAAAAATAGATTCTAATTCGCAAATTCTGAGAGATTTTAGTCTTCACGTTAAAGCAGTAAATATTATTTTATCATTTTCAGTTTATTGAATTAGTTACTTTGCAACAAATTGCGTCTAGAGACGATTGATGTTGTTGAAAGGACTATCTCGTTGATATTCAAACTTTATAACAAGGGCGAAAATTCATAATTGGTCGCAAAATTACATCATTTCCCTTTTAACTTGTTGGCGAGATTAGTGTTGGATAAACATTGATTAATAGTGCTGAAACTGTTTTTGCGAAATAGACTTACTAATTTCGTTTAGCTGGTTATTCGTTTCATTGGGCTATCAAGTACTAATACTTATTATTCTGATGGACCTTCTCTTAAATCAGATGTAGGTACACACGACAATACTACAACATTATTTAATCTAAACTTATAATAAATCTGTAGAGAGGTCGATTTTGTACAATAAATATATTTCCAAAATAACTATCAAGGGTAATTAGTGATCGATACTTATGCCAAAAATGGAATCAGTAAAATTTATGTCTGTCTGTCCGTTTGTTCTTTATAGAAACAAAAAGTACTCGACGGATTTTAACGTAATTTGGTACAATTATTCTTCATACTCCTTGGCAGGTTATTGTGTACTTTTCATCACGCTACTATCAATAGGAGCAGAGCAGTGAAGGGAAATGTTGGGAAATCGGGAGAAAAATTACTCCTTTATCAGGTATTCGTACATTCGTACCCGAAGGGTAAAAACGGGACCCTATTACTAAGACTTCGCTGTATGTCCGTCCGTTTATGCGTCCGTCTGCTCGTCCGTCAGTCCGTCCGTCTGTCTGTTTGTCTGTCAACAGGTTGTATCTCAAGAACGGTGATAGCTAGAGAGTTGAAATTTTCACGGATTATGTATTTCTTTTGCCGCTATAACGACAATTACTAAAAACTATATAAAATAATTATTTAAGTGGGCTCCCGTAGAACAAACGTGATTTTTTAAAATTTTTTGCTTGATATTAATAGAAACTGTTGTTGGACGCTTGGAATATTCACAGAAAATTTGATTGTATATTTTCTTCGAAAATAAATAATTAAACTAAAATAAAATAAATATTCAAGGGGGGGTCTCATACAATAAACGTTATTTTTAGGCGTTTTTGCTAGATGTTAGTTAAAGACAAACTTTAGCTGATGAAATAAGGAATAATTTAGGCTACTGTTATTTAAGAAAAAATAATAATCCAAACTGATGTATCCACGCGAACGAAGTCGCTGCACAGCTAGTCTATCTACCTTTATATATAAAAATGAAACCCGTTTCCCGTTGTCACGCCATAACATGAAAACGGCTTGACTTTTTGTTTTTGTAGTTTTCTAATACTAGGTTCTTACGGAAAAAAATATTAAGAAAATCTCTCAAAAATATTGAAAAGTAAACATTTAATTTTACATATTTTATAAAACGTGCATAACGAATGTCAACGTCATTTACAGCCATGTGGTTACTTAATTAAAGTCTATCGCACAAATTATAATTTTTGAAAATAACTCGCCACGGAATAGTTTTTCACTTGCTAAGGTGGTACGAAGTTCGCCGGGTCAGCTAGTTATAAATATAATTATACAAAATAAAAATGTATTTAGAATGATTAATTTGAACTATTTAAAAATAAAATTAACATCAACCTTTCAAAAATTTGCGCTCCAATCGGGCATGTTGTGCTTTTTACACGTTAACAACGATAAACGTTTTAGTACGAGTAAGATCGAAAAATGTCCTCGTTACCATATAATTATCCCGGTTTTTTACAAGTCTTTAGTTTTTTGACGACTTCTGCAGCCGATGGTGAGCGGGCCAGACTTTGGCGTGGCGCCAACTCCGAGGTTCCGGGTTTGATCTCTGGTCGGGGCAATATGGGAAACGAACTTTTCTATATTGTTTATATAGTGCTTCTGGGTGTTGTGATACCGTTGTTGTTTCTGATATCTGTAACATAAGTGCTTAAGCGATTGGACACAGAATCAGTGTAACGTATGTGATGTTGTCCAATATACATATTTTTGTTTTTTTTATGTATGACCTTCCATTTCACAGGACATCGCCCAGCTTACATCGCCTGCGAAGATACCGTCATCAGGCTGGTATCCAGTGGGAGGTACTATAATTCGATCACTGTCGCATTTGCCCCCCTCCCAGTTGAGGAGATCGAACACGCCGACCTGATCTGCGGCCTGGACTCTTTGTAATTCGACCCTGGAATGCCTCACGGCAATAATTAATTTTTGTAAATTGATCTGCGCTCAAATCTCGAGGCTGATCATCTGTCTCGAGTTACTCTGTCTAGTAGCACTTTACAGTATTCTACGGTACACTTGAGACAAAACAAACAGTATTATATTAAATTATTAATAGATTCAATGTTTGTGAAAATAACACGATTCTCAAGAATAGTTGATTTTAAATTAAGATTTCAAGATGAACTTTATTATTTATTTGGAAATACGGAAGGACATTTAGATATCATCTCACTGAACTATTTAATATTAAAAACTAAAGAGTTGCGAAAATGTTGTAAAAATTGGTTATATTAATATATATGTGTATTTATCATTTAAAAAGTTTATAATGAAAACGTAGTTACATTTTAAAATACTAGTTATTATCCACTAACAACACAAGTAGGTACCTATTAGTCTTGTTTAAAGTTTAATTCTGTACTTACTAACTACAACTAATCTAGGCAGTCAATTTGTCAAGCAAAAAATACAATTAATATAGGTACCCCAATTGTGCGTGACATGAAATATGAGTTAATTTTATAAAAACTAAAATTATATAATATGATATCTTTATATCACATATCAAAAAATAGGTATCTTTCTAAATTACGAACATGAAATTGTTCGATGTACGCTCGAACTATTCTGGTATATTGTAATTTTTCTCAAAACTGATTAAAATAGTCGTACTATTTGCTTTATTTGTTAGAATTAAGAAAAAGTAATGTACTTATAAATTATAAAACAGGTATAGGTAGAATTATTATCACTGATTATATCTGTCTAGTCATGTTTCCAAGGGAATATTGTATTTCGCGACCATGCAATACGACACAATACCTTAGCAGTTTGTCAATAAAATTAATTTAATCGTTTGCGACTCTTATTTACATACCCTTCTAACTTAATTATGTTATATAATGATGGAAAACGCAATATTGTTAGATAAAAATTTAGTTAGTGCCGCACTATCAGTTCAATTCAATATTACTTTTTACATCTAAATTACATCAGTAATATCTATGAAACGTCTATATAACGCAAATGAGCTACCTTCGGTTCGGAACCTATAACTTATGGAGAAACTCTGTCCTATCCTGGAAAGAAACTCTGACGTTCAAATCCATACTAATATTATCCATTCATACTATTATAAATACGAAAGTAACTCTGTCTGTTTGTATGTATGTCTGTCTGTCCCGCTTTCACGCCTAAACCACTAAACCCATTTTAATGAAATTTGATATAGGTATAGGTAGGTGTATACCTACCTACGACATAAGCTACTTATTGATTTGAAAGTTTATATGGGAAAATGTTTATTTTTTAAGTTAGAGATATGAAATTAGGCACAAATATGGCTTACATTTGGATAAAAGTAAGTTTCCTTTTTGTTTCGAATATTTGGGGAGATAGGGGTGGACTCGACCATGAATTTATATAGTCCATGCGAATAAAGTCGTGAGCACAGCTAGTAACAAATAAAACTCATCTTATAACTAGATTAGTACCTACCTACATCCTTAAAAGGAAGTTCGCCGTTACCAGTTTTCTAGTTAGACTTCAATATGGATTCAATCCTTTAAAGGAAAAAATTATGGCAAAAGATTTATTTATAATCACCAGAATGGTCTGATATGGTCACATCAGATCACCCTTAGGGTGAAGAAAAGCGGTAACCACATAGTTTTACATTGTCAGAATGTGGTAGAACAATTTTAATAGTGTTGCTGCTCGAAATACGACTGCAACTACCTCGCTCTTTGCATTGATAGGTACACCAGAATTATTAGGCTGTTTCCTTCCACTGTTGGACATAGGTCTCTCCCATGGCACGCCATTGAGTTCAGTTTTAATGTCTCCTTAGTCAGTCCCTTGTCTGCTTCCATAGAAATATCACCGCTTTACTTAGGTTTTTTTTATATATTACACTTCAAGTTTTCCGTAAGGTGGATGAATTTTACCAGTCGAGCTGCTCCAGTTCGGCGATATATCGCTATACCCTGCCTCTCTCAGTTCTCGATTTAGCGCGTCGCACGTCAATTTTTAGTTTTTGTCAAACTTAAGTGTCAGTTGCACCAACTTAATTTATTGGTGGTAACGGACGATTTGACAGCTGTGAAAACTGTCAACCCTTTTTGCATTTGACTCTTATTTCCAATAAATTTTGCGATAAAAAAAACAAAGTTTAAGTTATTGGCAAATGCGTATTTTTTTATCATAGCCAGGCTCTGGTAAATTCCAATGATATGTTCAAAATAACTCATAATACCTACTAATTAAAGGGAACCATAATACTCGTAGAAACTACAACCCAAAAGAATGTAAAATGTTGTATTGTTCTAAACCAACTAATGCCCGGTTCCAATATTTTACGAATCGTAATGTGTCATAAATGACTATTCGTTTTTCTCCAATTGACTACGGGCCGTTAACGTTTTTAGCTTACGCCTCGTACCTACCTGTATAATTAATTTATTAGATACTATCCGTAACTAGACCAAATCATTTTTTAAATATTGTAACCGGTCATTAATCACATGTACGTACAGTGAATAACATGTCAAGGTACTATAAAAGGTAGATACGCGGTATTGCACGTGCGTCGACGAAATGTCTTCCGTAAAATGCCGAAGGTTCGTAGCATTTCATATCTATTATTTTTGCTGATCAGCGCCATCTCTTAGAATTGTTTACATTTAGATCGTTGATTATATAAGCTGCTACTTGTACGTAGCGAGCATCAAAGAGATGTTCGAAGTAACATAAAATAACAAATAATGAAGGTTTATTTCATTTAGGTATAAATTCAGAAAGGTTAGTTGGGATTAATCTAACCGAATTAGTATTAATCTCGTATTAAAAAAATATTTAATGTACCTACGCTAGGGCGGCGTCGAGCACTATAATAAAATTAAAAAATAATTATTCCCCATAACCCTAAGGCATGCTTTTAGTTCACAAAATAAAGAAAATTACATACTAACAGAAAAAATAAGGGAGGCTTTGATAAGCTTGTAGAGCCTCCGAATACGTAAAAAACTTTAATTGGCTAACTATTATTAGGTTCATACTAAACTATTCAATGTTTTTTATAGAGGATCGGGTCAGATTTTATCCTATGGCTTCTGTATGCCATACCATCTGGTCGATGAAATAAAGGAAAGTAAAAAAAATATAATTTCTTGATTTCTTTCTATCTTTATCTACTTTCAATTTAGAACATAAGTCAAATGTGTTTTGGAAGTTTAAGTACGTAGGTATGTCATCTTAAAATGATTAGAATTAAACCTATAATAAAAGATTAATGTTTAATTAAATTTTATTGAGTATTTTTTCTGGATAGAGATAATAATTAAATATTTAAAGCAAAATATTATGACTATTGTCTAAAAGTATTCAGATAAAAATATTTTGATCTCACTACGGTGAAATAAATTATCATGCAACTGTACAAACGAATTATCATAATGATAAAATTCTAATAAATATCTAATATTTGACGCAATACATTCGAAATTTATTTAATAGTTCACATTTGCGAGGAAATAATGGAAACTGTTAACAGTGAGGAATTAACATGTGAAAATGATAAACAAAATAGGTATATTATGTACCAGGAGCGTATTTAAATCCAAAATATAAAATAGATATTGTCGACGTCATTCGCATTTGTTGTTTACAGTAGTACAAAATGAATAAGTGCACATCCATTATGTATACACGCAGTTAAATTAGCACCTAATTTGTAAAGCAGTACCTACTAAAAATCTCTTGCGTAACAGATAGTTGCATTACACAAAACATTGAACATTTATTTTATCTAACAAACTGTACCATTTACAATTTTCTAGTCAACTACACATTGAACTGACAAAATGCATTCATTAGAAGAAGTACACTCCGAGAAAATTACCATAAAACTAACGATTCTTATAGGTACCATTTTTCATTCTTGCATCAATCTGGACTTGGATTATTTGATACTTGCGTGCGACCATCATTATCTTTATTCTACTTAGAGTATTGTTTTATCAGCAGAAAACTATTAAGAGGATTCAATAGTTAGATATGTACGTACATAAAGTACTAATGGCAATCACATTCAAACTATGCCTTAAATATCTTTCTAAACACTACATCTAATGAATATCTTATACACAAATTACGTTAACAAAATACGTATCAATCACTGAGATATTTTACTATGGGTAAAATACGCATACAGCCAGTGAAGGAATATATGTTTAGGCCAATAAAACAAAAACATTGAACATTGTTACTACATTGTACATTCAATAACATTTAAAAACAAAGCCACCAGTTTGCTTCTAAACTAAGCAAGACTCAAAGTCCTATATTCTTTAGGTTCTTTTTACAAAGTAAATATTGTTAAACCTATATTCACAAAATATTTTCAGCAAAATTTTTCATTTTACAATTCAATCAATTAATTACATTTCATTTATTAAATTAAATTTAAAATAATTTTTAGTCAAACCATAATGAGTTTAATTTACTACTTAAATTAATATAACATCATTTATTCATTACATAAATCTCTTTACATCTTACTTTCGACTAATTAAAGCTATCCCATCAACTTCTCAAAATTGTGCTTAATCAAAGTGAAAGCCTTAGGTGCAACAAATCATTGACATTAATTTATACACTTTCGCGGTTTAATTCTATGTTCTGATGCAAATACAATTTGTGTGAACCGTAAAATCTACATTGTGCTTTGTTGCATTAAATACATATGCATGGTATTGCAATTCATATTGTTTATGAGAGAAAAATAATCAAGACGTAATAACTTCACGAGATTGCAAAACAAATATCTACTAGTTGTACTATACTCTTAAATTTAATATATTTTAAGCATTTAACCGTTTAACATTATACTAACCATTCTTCCATTATGTTCCCAATTCTTTCAAAACTCTTTCAAGGATAGTAATTGACAATCGCATACATATTTTAATACTATACGTCTCTTTAGTATTACAAATTATGTAAGTATAAAATTGTTATTAAATTCATAAGATACTTTTCACTTAAAGCATTATTAAGCTACAGATTAAGTGTTGTTGAAGAAAGTTGTTACTGCTATTGTCGATCGAAATTATATTTTAAACACATAGTAATAGTGAAGTAAGTCTTTCTACCCTGGTATTTTGATAAAAACATATTCGAGCGACTTAGCTAAAATAGTAGTGCAATTATAGTATTATTAATTTTACTTTGTTTCCAATGAAATAAAAAATGTTATCATTTCTTTAAATTAAAAGTAATCTCATCATACTACATGATACATAGTGGAATGTATGATGAACTAAAAAAAGATATTTGCAAGTTATTTGTATAGATAATATTATGTGTTTAGTTATTATGGCAGTGGAATCTTAGGCAATTTGATAGGGATTGAATGATCTTGAGCCAAAACATTTTTTTTTAATCTACTACTATATTATTTCAACAAAGTTTTATGCATAAATATTTATATAAATACGTATATATAAGTCTATATGTGTTCAGAATATTGCGATTTATTCATAAGAAGGGACATATTTACAAAATACACTATTATCTGTTCGAAGTCATAAGAATTTGGAGTTCATAAGATTCACAAGTGGTACGAATTTTATAGCTTCCTAAATAGTAGTATATACATAAATAGGTATATATTGATAAAAATTCGTCTCACAGTATACGTTCGACTTAAACATTTCCATTATTGATATAAATCTCTAAAATTTTGCTAAGATAAAGATATGTATTGATCATTTTGCTATTTAAGCAGAGGCACACTTTGATATGTATGGTGACTTCGCAATCATCTAATATGAATAGTATATAATTTTAAAACTTATTTTAATTTTGGTAAATTAAGTATTTATGTTGATAAACTACAAAATTCAAAGTTCCGTCATATGTGTTCATACCTATTGATATTAGATGCTACGTCAGTAATTTTACTCCCTGTGTGAAAGCATCGCTTTAACAACCAAAGCTGACATAGAAATTCTAATTTAACACGTACACACACAAATCTAGTGATTGCATTTTTAGTCGATATGATATGGGTTAATTTAGTGACGATAATATTATTTCTTACCTTATATAAAACATCAAACATCAGAATCAACTAGTTACAGGAACATTTTAAACTAATCAAATTAATACATTCAACATGTAAAATGGTGATAGCTTTTATAATTCTTTCACCATCAAAGATCACTGTTACATAAAACGTCTACTTATTAAACTATTTCTATAATATTTATATCTATAAAATTTCACAAAAAAAAGTCGTATGAGTAATTACCTAAGAAAGTGTAAATATGTACTTGCTGCTTTGATCAAAATATTTTTCCTATGATTTTTTTCTTTTGTAACAATTATTCATTCACCTCAAATAATTTTCATGACACATCCCCAATTATCATTAACAAATTACATAATACAATTATTACAAGCTTTATTGTACATTTATATCGCATTTTACTAAAATATTTTATACCATTCTAAAAAGCACTAAATTAAAAGGTATGATTAGGTATTAACACATAACACATTACGACGAATTCCGCGAATCACGACATAGCATTAAGAAAATATTGACTTTTCGTTTCCTCTTTACACAAAGTCTTGTAGAGCAATAATTTGCAATAGCATTCACTACTTCACTAAGTTCTCCAGAACTTCCTGTATACTTATTTTTAGCTTTCTCCATTTAGACTCTAATAAATTCTATCCCACATAACAGTTATAAACAAAGAGTTACGTAGAAAATAACACCATCTCTATGACAAATTTGTCTACTTGAGTCTAAGCACATTTGTCACTCAAAGTGGTCTTCAAGCTTAAGCTTTTGTGTGGGTGTACACACGTTGTGATTTACAAAGCGACTGTGGTGGCGAGCGCCGTAAGTAGCAGAACTGGCAGGGTGGTGCCTGCTACGCTGCTATATGGGCCTGTAACTGCCCGATCACATGGCACGTGCTCCAGCTCTGAAATAAACATAATCAAGAACTGTTATGATGCAGCTCATTTATTTGGATGACGTCTCAGCATTAAGGAACAATGAAATTACTGTATGCAACTTATTTAAAAAATGATTTGAAAATATGCTACAAAACCATGATTCTAACCTTATTTTCAAAACATATTAAATCAAGGTTTTGTAATGCTTTCAAACTTTATTTAATTGTTAACTGTTTATAAAAAATGGGCTGTGATGTCTTATAATTCAGACAATGTCACTACGCCTGGACTCTAAATCATTTGTTTTGTTTATAATAAATAAAATAGCTTCTTAGCTTTTAAATAAATAAATACATTTACTCATCTGGTGAATAAATGGTTAGCGCTCCTTGCTGTTGATCCAAGGGTTGTGAGATCAATCCCTACTCCCATGGCTCGATGTGGGATTATTAATGTTCATGGGTGGATTATTTTTTAGTTTATTTTATATTATAGTAGATTAAATTGCACTTGTTAACTTTAATATTATATAGAAACAGAAAGAACATTCCATTTTTGTTTCATTAGAAATATTTTCTTCTCTTTTGTAATAAGTTTAATAGGCTATGTAACATAGATACTTCTGACTTTTACATGGAGCAAGAATTCTCAAGTTTCTTTTTTGTTTTAAAAACATTCGTAGTAGAACCATCACATTTGCGTAAGAAAGTCAGTGTTGTCAAGTACCAACCGTTTAGTTTGTTCAAAAAGTCATTCCAGAAAGCGCATGCCGACGCCCTTGGCCCGCGCGGTCCTGCAGGTCCACTGGGACCATCCGCTGTATAGGTGTAGTAATGAGGCGATACTTTCGAGTAAAGTGGCCACTTCTCATCAGGTTTGTGCGGTTTTCTGAAACGAATGTTAGTAATCTGTTCATTTTAAAGACAAACGCATACTTAAGATGTTTTTCAAAGTAGTTTTTGCATGTCCTTATCAAATATCTTAGGTGTTCAATATGAAAATGCTAATTTCGTACACTGATTCTACATATTTGTTTAAATATTAACTACTGCGTATATGTTAATGTAAGTGCATGGTTTTATTCCGTTTTTTTCTGTTCATATTTTCTCAATTTATTTTCAGCACGCCCGTATCAACGGATAAACTAAAATAGTATACTTAAGTCATGAAACGTCATGACTTAAGTATACTATTTTCTTTATCTGAAAGTTGTCTGGAAGAGATTGCTTTATAACAATAAGACCATCTAAATTGTACTGTAATGTGTCTGTAACCAATTTGTATCTAGGCTATGTATTTAGATTTCCTAGATAGATTATAGATGGAACCTCATGCGCCAAAGCTGAGTTCTCCGCCACTAAATCACCTTATTGCTATCGGTTAATTGAATTCAGACAGTATATGGTGACTTTTATTACGAGTCTTTCCAAGCCTCCGGGGACACTTTCTTCGCTGTTGGTTCCAGCTGATCTCGATATTAAGCGTTAAGCCTACTTGACAGTCATTTAGGCTTATACACATTTGCCAGTTTTCTTGATCATTAGTCTCACAGATACCCCTGGCACATTTATTAATTAGCTTGGCAAGCAATGCCTATAAATAGCCCGTTCCATTCCATATTTCAGCTAAGTATTTTGCGCAGCGTAAACTGAGATTTTTTTTTACCTTAAACTAAAAGTAAAAGTGTACAATAAATACCCAGTAAGAGCAAATCTGGTGAACGACTGCATGATATGAGCGGCCAAGTCGCGCTCCCTGGAGTGGTACTGCAGAGACAGGTTCAGTGGGTGACCAAATACGTACTCCATCTCATCTCCGTGCATCACACCCATCCACTCGCCCCACAGACTTGTACTGGTACGCTGAAACCATAAACAAAACATTGAGTATCGAAAACCTTTTATCGATCTTAAGATTTTCGCGTTCCATTTTAAACATCATTACATAGAATAAAACAAAGTCGTTTTTTTCGTCCCAATATGTATGCTTAAATCTTTAAAACTACGCAACGGATTTTGATGCGGTTTTTTTTAATAAGTAAAGTGATTCAAGAGGCAAGTTTATATTGTCAATTAAGAATAAAAAAGCCAATATTTCTAAGTATTCACATTACATCCGTGCGCAGCCGGGGCGGGTCGCTAGTCATACTAATATTATAAAGAGGAAAGATTTGTACCTATTTTGTATGTTTGTAATGAATAGGCTCAAAAAGTACTGGGCCGATTTAAAAAATTATTTCACCAATAGAATGCTACATTCTTCCAATTTGACATAGGCTACAAAATTAGGTCTAACCCGTGCGAATCTTGAACATTCCTATTTTAACTTCACTAGTGCATCACGATGCACTTCACGATGATGATGATCTTCACGAAGAGCTAAATAAAATTGTAAAAAACATATCTAGTAGGTTATATAGGTTGCACCCAAAGTGGTCACGAGCTAGCTGGTCTTGTACTTCTTCGTCAGTTCTGGGGAGTTTGCAAGCGTTTTGACTTATTTTACACGTTTGAAAAACGTTTATCCTTAACATAAGCAAGCTAGTGAGTCTTCTTATTTCTTTTCATCCAAAAACAAGACTCGTAAAATCAGGATTGGAGTTTACGAGCTTTGAGCCCCGTGATGAATAACATAAACGGGATATACAATAGGAAAAAAACAAAAAATAATGTTAGTTAAAGAAACCTAATATGACCAAATTAATCAAAATTAATGCTGCGCATTTTTCATACGTTGTGTTATGAATTTAAAATCATCCTTGTGTAGACCGTACGCGAAGAAAATGCGTAACAGCACTATGTAGTACGAGTAAGTAGGGTGGAGTTACATGTGTAACTCCACCCTACTTACTCGTTTGTCTCTTCATGACAATTATAAGCAAGTCGTGTTCTAGATGTAGAGCGGTCATTAGATGCTACGTTCAGATAAAATTACGTCAGACTACAAGCTTTTGACTTTACACCGCCCTTATCACGTGCACCTAAGATTTAATATCAAACTGCAAGTGTTTACCTTGATGTGCTTTTGACCGCCCTTATATTAAAGTTTAAAAAGATTAAAAACATCGGCTATGTTATATTATCCGATTACAGTAATAATTTTAAAGTGAATTATGATTTTACGAGTATATTCCTATTTAAACTATAAACTGCACAATGTAAACGTATTGATATGAAATATAGCGTATTTTATAAGCCCTAAATTATGTACTAAAAAACCACTATTCAAAATAAGTTTTTGAAAATTAAATGAAAGGCCTCGATTGCATCCCTTAAAAATATAATGTTGGTTTTATTTTAGTAACGTACCTAATCTTATATTACGTCCCAGAAATTTAAGATAATCGAAGAATATAGGTACCGTTTATGTAATGTTTCCATTTAGTTTACTTCTTGAGTAACTTTCAGTCACAAACACACATTGTATTTTTGCTTTTCCTAACTTTTGATCGAAGTTATTTCGTACCACCTACGTTGGTTCCCATGTCATTGCTTTTCTTCCCAACGCCCACACAATAAAGTTCTGTTTGATGTTGTAATATAAAGACGCCCACAAATATTTCATGCCGATAATAACTATGAAAGTGATTTCGCCTTCTCGAAACGTGGGTGGCTAAGGTAGCAGAAGCGTGAAATGTTTGGGTTCGATTCTTGGTCAGGTCAATTGGTAAAACGAACATTTAATAATTTTGTGTTTAGATATTAAGGTTTACGCCCCATGTTGGTATCCGTTGTCTGGTATTCATGTAAAATGTAACCCTTAATGAGGGCATGCAGTATAGAAAATTTTCATTGGTTTTCGCCTGTAAATCAAGGTCATATAGTCCAATTCGCGGTGGTAACTATTTTTTTATTGGTCGATTTAAAGTTAAGTCCAGCTAATTGTTGATTTTGTACTTCATTTGATTTTTTCTGTTTTTTAAATTCTGAATGCATAAATGTCATACAACATCACTTTACTAATCCCAAAGTAATCACAAAATGTACTTAAATACATATCAAATACAAACGTTATTCACATAAATATTTGCCTTGGAAGGAAATGGTTAAATTCACGGGGGCAAGGTCAAAATTCAACAAACGTTAACACTTAATAATAAACCTTCACAACGGTTAGGTAGCGAATTTAGTGAGGTTTTTTAAGTGAGCCATTGAATTAAAAGCGGTCGTTATGAACCCGAGGTCCGTTTAATAATGCAAGCGGTTGGCTCGCTAGCTACCAGTATGCGTTGTCATGCATGCTACAAGAACGTATGTACACTACTTGTGGAAAGGTCAGCCAACGTATTATGTAACATCTCGTAATACCCGCGAGATTTTTCAATTGATTCTACGCGGTCTACAATAGTGGGTCTGAAAGTCTTTGGTATGCTGGAGTTTTATAAAAAAGTCGATTAAACATGATCGAATTTTAGAATGCAAACTTTCTAAGAGCTTACACTAGCAACTTTGCCACTATATCTTACTTTAAAATTCTCACTCATCATTAGCCTATCAGAATTATATCAAAAATAAGAGAAAACTGTGGCACAAAATATGAATTTACAATAACGTTTGTCTATTATCTATGTTTGTGTGATCGAGTAATGATACCATTCAGTATTTGGTACAATAACTCACAAAAAACAATAACAGATAATGAAAAGTTGACAGCATATTAAAAAGAGATCGTTTGATTCCTGAAGTGATATTAAGTATGACTTAACATTTCTCGGAAGTTTTACATATGATCGAAAAGCCCTACATTATTCGCCAGGATTTTATGGATTTTAACTATTAAAAAAAAGGATTCGCTTTGCGTCCTAATGCTTTCTCTGATGAATATCAGATTCAAACATGACTACAAATTGCGGGTTAGGCTGTCAAAGGGCCGGAACGGACGAAGAAAATCAACATTTAAATTATGTTATTTATAAATAAGGCTTAAAAAGAAAATTACTTTGAGCATTACTAAAAAAACATCCTAATAATCACACCCATTCCCGGTTTATGCCTGCGTGAATATTTAAGATGTTAAGGATACGCGCTAAGCGAAGGTGCTGTAACACAAACGTACCCCAACAATAGAATTTCAATTTCATCTCAATGGACACAATGTGAGTTTTGCGGAATTCAAACATAGTTTCATTTATCGTCGTTACAAAATGTAGTTTACAACATTCTTCAGTCGCGTGGGCTGTTTAACATCAAATCCCTTTAGTACCTACGTCTACTAGGAATCGTAAACTTATATTTTACAGTTGACTTTTTTAAAACTTAAATTTTTAGGTTTTATAAGTCACTAGAGTTAAGCTAGTATTTTTTAATTTTTCCTTGAATTTTTAAATGTTATTTTGTCATTCAACTTTGCATTTTATTTTTCTGCGAAATCAAAAGTAGAACTTATCTTCATTTATAAGTATGCCCAATAAAAATGATTTTCGTCTTCCACTGTGATTCACTCGTTATTTTAAAAATATACCTAAATATTCAATATTAATTAATTTTGTTTCTAATTTTAGACAAAAGTATTGCAAAATAGCTCGAAAATCCAAATTGAAACCGTTTTAAAAGTTATTTAGTAGTTTTGGAGTTTAAATTCAACACGTTCTGACAATTTTGGCAAACCCAAACTAGGTTTGAGGTATTTTGGATCGAGCGTTGTCCAGAAAGTTTTTAAATTTGACGATTGAATAATAGTTAAGCTTTTGTTCAGACAGTTTAAAGGACTACGTATGTTTCCGAGACCAACATCGATAAAAAGTTTTTTATTGTCATTTTCCATTTGATGACAGGTTTCGCCCGTCTGGCACTTGTTATCAAGATAATTATATTTAAGTACTTTAATCTTTTTGAAGGATGGAAAATACATAGTCACTTCCAAATAAACATTAAACTGCATTTTCCTATAAAATGGGATGTTTAAACTTGAACCTCCACAAAATCATTTTGGAACAACGTCACAACATTTAAAAAAGGCCCAGCATGCACCGTTCATCATACGCCTTTTCCATTAATGCCCGGTCCCAATATTTGACGATTCGTAATGTGTCGAAAATGACTATTCGTTTTTCTCCAACCAACTACGAGTCGTTAATTCTAATTTCAAAACTCTCTAAACCAGCTGTCATTAGTCGTCTGTCGTTCGTTCTTAGCTTACGCCTCGTATAATTTATTACTATTCATAGCTACAACGGATCGTTTTTAAAATATTGGAACCGGGCATAAATAAAGTTAGGATTGAATAGTACCTAAGTAGCAGAAAAACTAAGTTGAGGGAACAAAGAAACTAATAAAGTAATAAAATAGAATAAGCCAGGCGCAGTATCTATCTAACAGAAATGGAGCGGCAACGGGTCACATCCCGAAATAGCGAGTTGTTAATCTGTGACCTTTGCCCCGCCGGCCAGGCTTGACCCAAGCCTAATTTATTAAAGATGCAATCATTTGTCGGCATCCAGCGGTCCCACTTTAATTGTTATAATCTTTTTTGTACTACATTAAACACGACAATGATCAAGCCCTCGTATTGTTTAGGGCTACCTCGAATGCTGCCGTAATTACGGTCGTTTGTACGTTTTGAACATTAGGGACCCGATCTGATCCCAAATAATCATAACGTTCATTTTGGCGGTTATTTAAGTAGGGGGTTACACGGTTTTTAACGAGCTTTCTGACGTGCTTATGGTCCGAACATTTGTATAGGCATTGATTTGGTTTTAATAATTGTGGTTTTATGTAGCTGCCGGCAATGTAACAGCAATTAATACTACATACATTTCAAAATATAAGTTATTTTTGGTTTTACAGTTCGATATATCAAGTGTACAGTGTCTGTATTATCAATTTTGAACATGTGATTTCGTCCACATCGACTTTGGGCCTAGGTTTCGTCCACTTATTGCGTGAATTTCGTAACTCTTGTATTAGCAGATTACCTACGTAATAATAACTTCCATTGTTACAAATTCCAGGTAGGTTCGGTAGTTTAGCGAAAAGTTGATTTTGTTTGTAACGATAGCCTTTCAATGTATAGAAGGTTTATTTTTTCTTTATGAACTTAACCGCGTTCAAGAGATGAATTTATTTGATTCCTAAGTACAACGTATTATGTCTCTTCATCAGATATGGATGTGTATACATACTACGTATGCAAGTAGGAATAATATTTCTGACTGTTTAGCCTGGTATAATAATATTTAGCTTTTTCCTTTCAAACAAGGTGCATTTTAAATTTTGATTTTTCATGTCTTGTGTAATTCACAACGCTTACCTATGCTTGGAAAAATAGCTACAGAATAGCGTGTTGTAAGTCAAAAGTTCAACCTACCGTTTTATTATTCATTGCGTGAAAAGAAAAATAGCCCCCTCGTCTCTTGTTTTGGTGCTCGTGACCCATAAAAAGTCTCGGCGTCGCAGTTCGTCAGTCAAATCGTCGTGTCGTCGGAACAAATCGCGAACGCCCCTCTAACTTCCTGATTTATTGTCCTCCATTTATCTCATTTTTACCATATTGAGGTCGTTTGTGACACTTTCTTCGCATTAGAGCTGCTTTAACGCTTCATTCCATTAAGCATTCCAGATCAAACTGTTATAATTTATGGTTTTCGTAAACGCGACCGTTGTTTTTAAGGTTTTATCGCGGATTTCTTCGGGATTTTCTAGTGGTTAAACGGTATTTGATCTCTAAGGAAGAAATTAGAATCACGCAGCTTTTTGTATGAAGAAATAAGCTTTAAGGCAATTTTAATCAAAGGTTGCGTTTTCCTTTAGGTTTAGCCTTGAATGCTGTCAGCGTGAGAGACAAAACAGCCATAACATATGGCGTGACCTTTCCAATTATCTATATTTTACCGAGAAAAGTAGAAAATGATGTGGTATACAAATTGCCTTGCATTTAAATAAGTGGAGGTATATGATCTTGAAGGTGAACTTCATTTTATACTGTTAAGTTCTGCCCATGAAAGCCTTATTCTTACTTATTTTTAAAATAAGCCGTCACTAATTTAATATCAATTGAATATGATCAAAGTATGCTGACTATAATTGGGTACTTGACAGTTTTTGAAAAAGTATTGCAAATCGATTTATCTGGAAAAAATGTAAATAACCAGAGAACAATAAGATTTAGTGTAACACATTTAAAAAGCGCGCGAAAACGCCAAGTCACGTCGCTGTTGCAATTATGACGTCAACGTTCTAGACATCGAACCGATACGCATAGGAACGACTTAATTTAGATAAACGGAAAATGTTTAAATAAATGCTTAATACGGTAAGAGACACAATAATTCAATTTAATCGGTTTAATAATCATTGTTTCGCCACAATAAAATAAAATAATTTTCGCCGACAGCTGTCATTTCCGAATTGCAATGGTGGTTTCCGTTTCGGTTCTTTTGTTCCACAGATAAAAAAAGTAAAATGTATTTTGCAAAAATAAAATACTAACTATGCTTTTAATTAAAAAATAAAAATGTAAAATTATTACTTAAATAATAAACTAACATATCTAATACTTTTTATATTTTATTGTTAAGACTGTCAAGTAGCCAATTGTTTCAATTAGTTCATTCCTAAATAGAACAAAGTCTCTTTTATTACTGGGAGGGACTAGAATAGCAGTGAGAGAAAACTTCATAAAATCTATATCACTGTTACTACAATTTTTCTACGTGCAATGAAACTTTTGAGAACATTTAATTTAATTTATTTCATCGATAGCTCTCTCTAACGAAGTTTCTATTTCCCAGGGGAAAAAATCAACAGAAACGAGCATCACTTAACTCAGTCACAATAAGGCATCTCGGAATTGAATCACAAAGGGAATAAAAATATGACTAGAGCAAGTGCACAATAATAGCTTGGCGATGCAATTGAGTGACGCGGAATATTCTTTATGCTCGATGAATTTACCTACATTCCTCACTTCACTCCGAATTAATTTAAAATAGATGTTGAATAAGAATGAGGCTTAGGAAAAAATGATTTCCATTGATGAAGTGCATGTTTAAATTCAAGCATCAATAGGTATTTGAATGAAAAAAAATACTTATATTATTTTTATATATATAACAAATAAGGTTTTTTTAAATAGAATTTCTGATAACATTATATTTTGATTCATTTTCGAAGCTCAAAACCCATAAAATAACTTGTCACCCTTAAGCTAGGACCTCATTACCACTTAACATCAGGTGGCATGAGGTCAATCTTGAAGTGCAATATAAAAAAAAATACATTTTATGTCAATGCAAATTCAAAAACTTAAATTTTTGATAAGGTTTATTATCATGAGAAATATAAATATAAATATACTTTATTGAATCATTTGTTTCATCCTTCAGTAAACACCAATTTTCGGAGTTTACCTGACCTTTGAAGCTGAAATTTATGGGTAGTAGGTCTAGGAGGAGAGTAAGAACAGATATTGCATTATTCTCACGGGAACGAGGTCGCTAGCGGCTCCTAGTTCCACAATATTTACAACTGCGGTACAATTTCAAACCTGTTCATTGTTAACTACAATTTTGAATAAATAAGCACGAGTAAAATCTGATATTGTGTGCCAATGTTTCGACAAAATTCGCGTTGGGATGCGTGGGGTGAAAAGGCTAACAAACCTTGAGCAAACATATTGAGGAAAAAAGTTGTTTCGCGCCTGTACTCGTATACGAATGAGAATTTCAATTTCTCTTTGACTGCAGGTTTCGGAGCGAAAAGCGAATGTTGGTGGCAGGCTGTCTGAGGGTCCTCACGTTTGCTTCGTTAGCAAAATTAACGTGTTAGCTGAAAACGGTTTTCGAGTACATCTTCGTCGCAGGTACGCTTTGAAGTGCACTTTACAGTTTGGTTTTGCTGTGCGTATCGCTATAAAGTTGCTACAGCTTGGTTGAAGTTTTAATTAAAAGAATAAATTTCTTGCCGTAGCGATTAATTCAAGCTATAGAACGAGAAAAAAAACGGCGTTACAGAATCTGGTATCACGCCACGACATGATTTTAGTACGTGGAATTTTATAAAAAACTATTTGACCTGAAAAAATCTTGACATCAACTAGTTAAACATTTAAAATAATTTAACGGGTCAAAACGCGACACCATTTTTATTTAGTAGTTAATACGAACTACTTACTGCCCGACGTTTCGGTTAGGTTGCACCAACCGTGGTCACGTGACCACAAAAATGGTGTCGCGTTTTGACCCGTTAAATTATTTTAAATGTTTAAAATGGAACGCGAAAGTCTTAAAATGTATATCAACTAGTTAATTCGAATTGGTTGTCACCCACGCCGATAATAGTATTCTTAAATTTTCTAATTATTCGCGCATTTTTTTCGTTCATAAGAATCTTTTCCTAACAATAAAAAACATAACAATAAAAAAGTGAAATTGGTCCAGCCGTTTACGCGTGATGGCGTGACCAAGGGAAATCGGGATTCATTTCAATATATAGTCATAAAAAAAAGTGCGAACTGCACATGAAATCCACTAGATGGCCTTACGTTATTCGAACTGCTACGTGATTAGAGGTTTTTATATATGTTACATATTTCGGTATATCTTGTTATACTTACATGAGTAAAATAGTAGTAGTAGACGTCGACTCCGGCGTCTGCGAGTATCTCGGCAAAATAGTTAGTCGGACACACGAAGAAATAGTCGCTCACCACATCCGCTATCATCTTCTGATTCAGATAGCCATCGGTTATCTCTTCCCAATCAGTATACTATAACACGGGAAAAAGGACTTTGATTAATAAAACCTTAATGAATGAAAAGTCCTGATATGTACATATCCATCCGCTCCTTTTACTATGACGACACACTGCCTATGCCAGACTATTGGACGGAACGAATCATCGTCTTCATTTTAGTCAATAGCCGTCTACTGTTAGACATGGGTCTTCCCCCCCGGGGCTTTCACAACTATCGACTTTTACCACAGGGTAAGGGGGATAAATCAGTGACAAGGTCTTCTGCCCATCTTAAGCGAAGCCACCCTGCATTGCATTTACTAGTACGTGGTTGCCATTGTCTTTCTACCCCGAATCCGTTCCACGAACATTGCGGCGTGCCTATTGATTCTCTTTTTTTATTTGCAACTCCAATCACGCATTGATATGAGTGAAAATTATTCGCCTCTGCATAGAACACAAAGGCCGCTGGTAAAATATTGATTTAGCTTCTGCAGACACTCTGCTGATGTTGTTTAGCAGAAATTGCAATAAAATACTGTAATCATTTGAAAGGAAGACATAAGAAAAAAAAGCTTTAAGATAAAGTGTAATTTGTAATTTTTATATTTCATGCTACACCTCTACCTATTTTCATCGTACTTAAGCTTAAGAATACTGTTAAATCAGTCCAACCACAATGTTCTATGTGTTAAAATAATACCCTTATAATACCCTTATGATATCTTTGTATGTTCCGCACCCAAAAATTATACCTTCATTTATTTTGTTGAACATTTGACGCGATTATTTTGTGGAAAAATACCTCACCAATATTACGTCGAAAAACAACTTTTAACATGATAATGAACTTCCTTTATTGTTGTCCAAGTCCTCAGTAATCGTTTTTCCGATATTCTTCTGCCCACATTATGCTAAATATCATTGTATTAATTATGCATGCGAATTTTGTTGATTGCGTCGTTTCTCGAATTATGGTACGAAACAATATTAAAGTGCTTGTAAGAAAACGATGAACCTTTAGTTCAGTGGCCTTTTAGTTTTGTGTAATAACAAGCAATGTTTGCACGGATGGGTCGTCGAACTTATTAAATTGCTCTAAGTAAGTACAATGATAAAACCAAATCAGAAGAAATATTATTTGTACAGAAAGTAGTAGTATTCAGATCATGTTTCTTGAATGCACTAACTCTGTAAGACAGTATCAATTCAGGGAGACTTTTTAAGTTTAGTTACTTAAATAGGTAATTGAACTGTTTAAATGATAAATTATGTATGATAAAAGTTTTCGTCTTTATTTAATCCAGTTGCAATGTTTAGTAAAAATATTGGCACAATTCAAAAGAAAATGAATAACAGCAGAACCCTAATTCGAAAAACGAACGACAGTTAGCATTATTGACGGCAATTTGAGATGGGACATCCTTTTTAATGTTTCTTGGAAACCCAGTTTAAGCTAGTTAGTGGTGACAAGTGTGTACCAGTGTTTTAACCTTATAAGACTTGCACTGTGGTCTAACATACCATTGGGAACGAGTGAGTTAACAAGAAATAAAATGTTTTAAAGTTTTAAGTTTTAAACAACATTACATTGCTAACAAACAACTAATAGTTGAATTATAGGTTGGATCAATTTGGAAATAAATTTTCTATTTTGTCTCGAATATAGGTGTTGTGGTATTATCGTAGTGTTTCTGATTTTTGAAACACACAACGTGCTTAACTACTTAGCACGGAATTAGAGCAATGCATATGATCGTAACGAACGAATATCAATAAATATAAAACTTTTTTTTTTACAACGTTATTAAAGTAATGTTTAAAAAATTGAATTTGCAATTTAAAGATTACTAACACAACCAAATATATTCAATTTGGTCTAGTATTTCTGTTCAAAAATGGCGATTCATTTTTTGTATATTATTTGTTTAAATTACTAAGTTAGCCCATACTAAGATATAAAAAACATTATAATTAGTCATTATCTTGACCAATTTTTCAGCAAGCCTAGCTCTATTTTTTTGGCGCAAGTGTTATCTTACTTGTAGGTTTAGTCGAGAGTTAGGTTTAACTATTGTCTGAAATATTATGAAATAAATCACATAATCTCTTAAGCAGTCTTTTTTATCCAGAACTATGTGCTACTTCAAGATTTAACAGGCTTAACTTTTCCATTTATCTTAAGATTCAGAATCGTTACTACCCAAAGTTTACTTTGTTACACGTCTAAGCGTCCGTTTAAGTAAAAATACAAATAAATTATGTTTCACTAAAACGTGACATATGACTTATTTATTTCTTTGAATCTGTATTTTTGTATAAAACTTCTTCATTTAAATGAGATTGGATCACTGTTGTGACAAAGTAAGACAAATCAATTCAAGTCTGTTTTTAGCTGAAATAATGACCTTTACTGTTGACCTTTAATTTGAACTGTAGGTAGACTCGTTTCATTTCACAAACAACGCTTTTAAATCTCTTTTGCTTTATCAAATCCCTACTGTCTTCATGATCAATTCCGGATTTTCCGATTTGGTAGGTAATGGTTCATTTTAGATTCATAGGAGCTCGTGAAAGGTTAAATGACTAAAATCAATATCGGTTCTCTTTTCGTGAGTACGTTTGAATTTTTTACTTGTCTGTTTTAAGAAAGGTCTAATTCATTTTTATATACCTAGTGGTAAAATAAAATGCTCTTAGATATTTGTTTTGCACTTTAGTTATTGACCGCGGATTTGTTTCCGCTTTATTTGTCTTCGAGATTAAAAGTATCATTATGTGCTTTTGAGTATCTTGTCTAATGTTCCATTGCAGGGCATATGCCGCCACCAATGAAATCAAATCATTCAATCACCACAATTGGGAAGTGATCAAAAACCTAAGCTTTTTTTGAAGAAACTAAAACATAATTCCCCAAGTTCGGAATCCTGAAAGAAGAGACAATCGAGGAGTCAGACCATACTTCTACCAAGTTTCAGCGATATGTATTCAATCATTCTATTATGAATAAGTTACGTGCGTTCATATACAGGGTGTCCCAAAAAGAGCGTGCCAAACTTAAGGAGATGATAGACTAATGGATGACCATCATCTATACAAAATCTATATCTATACAAAAAACCACTTTAGTAAAAGTATCACCATTTAAGAGAGTTTTATCTTCTATTCTTTTATTCACGTAAACATTATATCTTATCAATAATCTGACCCTTACATAAACTTCTAAAAAACTGCAGGTTCGCCTGATCTTAATAAATTATGGAGTGTTATATTAATTTAAAAGTTTGGTCTAAGGAAACAAATTTGTCTAAGGGTTATACTTACTTGGAAAACGATAGCTTCTCTTTTGATTTTCGAAAAGTCTTTGAAAATTGTATCGACAATCTCCAAAAACTTTTCTCGTTGCAGGAAACTGGGACCATCTTTTTCAAAGTAGTCCAAAAAGTCGTACAGCAGAAAGTATGTTCCTGAAAAATAAATGAAAATGCGTTGTAAAACATATTTTGATTGTTACCATTGTGAATTTAGCCAATTCAATCTACTAAAAATGACGGTATTATTTTGATTTTCGCTTCTAAATCTTCGCTTAGAAAAGGTTTGATCTTTAATGATTGATATAATATATTTAAGGTTACGTTTATTCTTGTTTAATTTAGGTATATATTTATTTTCTTAATATTATATTAAATATTTCATGTAAGAAGTATAATATAGAAACAAAATCGACACATTATATTTAAATGTAGAAAGATGTTTTCTGAATGTTACGTAATCTTGAAATATGTTTCCATATACATATGGCGAATATTCAATGTTCCTATGTATTTAATTATGATAACACTTGTCAACGGTGGCAAACAGTGTCCATCCAATACCGATGTCGAAGCAGCATGAGAAAAATACATTGGAAAATAATATAATATTCCAGTAAGCTAAAGTTAGTATTCATCCGGTGCTCCTCTATGTATGGGAGTACCTCAAGGCTCGATATTAGGACCTTTATTGTTTTTAATTTATATAAATGACCTCCCTTTTTTCACAAAAAACTTGTGTGATACAGTTTTATTTGCGGACGATACATCTTTGATTTTCAAAATTAATAGGCACCAACAAACTTTTGATGATATTAATTATGCTCTTTCTGAAGTAACGCAATGGTTTACGACAAATAATCTGTTACTTAATGCCAAAAAAACTAAATGTGTAAAGTTTACAATGCCTAATGTTAAACAAGTGAACACTGTAATTAAAATGAGTGATGAGCCCATTGAGGTCATCAACTCGACAGTATTCCTTGGTATTACCTTGGACTCAAAACTGCAATGGTCTCCTCACATTGTTGCTCTAGCAGGAAGACTAAGCTCAGCCGCATATGCAGTTAGGAAAATTAGACATCTGACTGATGAGGAAACAGCGAGATTAGTTTATTTTAGTTATTTTCACAGTATCATGTCATATGGTCTACTCTTGTGGGGGTCTGCAGCCGATATTCAGTCTATTTTCATCTTACAGAAGAGGGCTATTAGAGCCATTTACAGGCTTGGACCCCGCGACTCGCTGCGAATGCGATTTAAGGAGATTAACATACTAACAGTCGCATCGCAATATATACTCGACTGTCTATTGCACGTTCACAAAAACCTGCACAAAATTCCAAAAAAATCAGACATTCATCGATTTAACACCCGAAATAAACATAAACTTGCTGTTCCAAATCGTAGACTCCATAAAATTGGAAATTCATTCGTTGGGTTAAGCATAAAAATGTTCAATAAATTACCGCAATCTATTGTTAACTTACCTACGCACAAGTTTAAGTTCTATGTTAAAAATGAACTTATGAAAAAAGGCTATTATACAGTAAATGATTATCTCAATGATAAAGATATTTGGCCTGATATTAATTAACGTGACAACACATGTTTTGAAACGTTTTTTTGTCTTTTTAATTAAGCGCCAGTTTCGATAATTTAATTTATTATTTCACAAAATGACATTGTTAATTTTAATTTTATACTATAAGTAGACATAAATTATTATTTTCTTTTATTTTAATTATGTGACATGTCGATATTTTTAATTTTCATTTGACAAAATGACATTGTTATTGGTAATTTTGTACGATAGACATGGCTATCACGAATTATTAAGTAGTCTCAAATTAACAGAATAAGATGTAGGTAGGTTACTACTTCGTGCTCCGGGTCCTATAGTTGGTTTGATGACTTAAATTGTAATTACTTTCCAAAGGGAGTTGGGAGTTAGTCATGCTCACTAAAATGTCACTGGGGTGGTGGCGCTATGTGGCGGGTCGTTACATTCCCTTCAATATGGTTGAGTGAAGCGATGGCTGGCACATACGTCATGCTTGTGAACAGGTGCCACCTTTGGGGACTGGTCTGCTCCAGCTTACCTCTTAAAATAAAATAATACTTCATGCTTTTTTCACTCATCAAAATAAAACTATATGACTTGGTCCAAAGTGTTCTACACATAGCTATAAGTTAGATACTGCTACTGTAACTTATCTGCTGAGTTTCTTACCGGTGTCTTCTCGGTAGATATAGGTTCCGAACCGGAAGTAGAATCACTTTGCATTGTATTCAATGACGATTCAAAAGTGTTACATGTAACCTACTTGAATAAAGAAATATTTGAGTTTGAGTTTGAGTTTGCTCATTTCCATGAAGTACGATAAAATTAATGGTCGATAAAGTGGGAATAAAATAACATTTTATTGGATCTTTCGATATCGACACCGGTTATCGGGCAAAACGGTTTACTAAGTAATTTTATGTTTTATTTTTCATAATACTCGCAATTTTTCTCTTTGATATCATCATGCCTTTTCACCAACTTTTTCCGCGGTTTTTAGATGATTCGTTTTGTACAAACAAGATCCTTTGAACATTTCATTAGATTTGGTTTTTTCTTCAAGCAATTTCGGAAACTCAAAGGATTTAAGATAAATCTTACTTAACTTGGTAAAGAACGGCTACGCTTTTTTATTGAAATTGTAAATAAAATGATCGGTTAATTATTATCTTACTTTAAGGGTACCCCGTGATGATTCGAAAAAATATGGAAAAGTATTTAAAACCCTTTTGTTAGCCTTTTGTAACCTGTTAGCTGGTGAGTTAAGGTTTTGAGGTACAAAAAATCTTAACTACTATCTATTTATGGTATTCTTTGTTTATTTCAACTCGAGACTGAATTTGACGCAGTAGCATATAGTGAGCTTTACAGGTCCAAATCGTATTTTTATACTTGAGAATGTACAAACTTTGATGATTTTGCATGTTTTCAACAATTGTTTTCAAGTAGCGATTTTTCGTAAGATTAATTTGCGTGGTAAAAAAAAAAATTTTAAAAGTAACTCATGGCTTTTGAATTGAATTTCGATACAAAAGCAGCAAAGTGATTACTAATAACATTATATTTTACTACAAAAGTGATAAATATACTTTAATCTATCTATCACAAGCATTCTACTAAACAATAGGTATTAACAAATTTGCTTTCTGGAATTTAATTGGTGATACCAGTCACGTGGTGTAAAATTTCCAATACCAATTAAGGGTTCACACATATTAAAACTAAACCATCTCGTTAGTGATTTTGCTTGAATTATATAGAAAGAGCATTTTTTTTAAATTAAGGTACTTAACACCTGACTAGGTATGGTAAATTGTACAAAACTCAATTCTCAAATTATTTCTCTTTTTGTTAAACATAAAACTTTAAAAATTGGGGATCCTTTTAAAAGTAGTAAATTTGTTAGAATCATTATTATGAGTATTTTATACAAGATGGACTATGAAATCAATAATCAAGGACCTTAGTTTTATTTCAATGTTTAACAAAGCGTTGTACACAAGTCGTCGTAACCATAACACAATTAATCAAAAAAGAAAATTAAAATCTTTTTGCTTCGAAGCCGATGCTAATCAAGTGGATTTGAATACAACGGACCTAATAATTGTCACAGGTAATTTATAGGCAGTATCGTTCAAGGTTGATATTACGAGGAAAGTCGTTATTAGAAAGTTGGACTGTAATAGCTGAGTAATGGGCTAAATGCAGAGACGAACTTGAGGCATGTTTCAAATAAAAAATTACTCATTCATAAACAAATGAAACAATTCTTTAACTAGACACATACACATAAGATAACCCAATGAATAAACCAATGTATTATTATTTTAAAACTCGTAATATATCTTAAAAAAGGAGTCCAAACAACTGTCTGGCGGTTTACGTTTTTTTTATTTGATTACCCTCTAATAGAGTTACAAAAATTAACTATTGAAAAGATTATTTATAATCTGAGTTAATAATAACGAGATGTATTACAACCAAGCAGAGGCTTAATCTCAATAATAGATCGATAAAGCATTGTATATGCTAGCTTAGTGCGTATGCATGATCCTCTTATAAGCTATTATGACTGAGTTTACTTAAAAATGTACCTCAAAAGTAACATTAAGTAAGACATACACTGCATCACTGAAACCTTCACTAGAACTTGCAAGAATAATAAAGATAAAAAATACGTCATGGTTATTGCGTGAGAATGTACACAAATTGGAAGAAGCTATTCGCGAGTAAAAAATTAAAAAGTGACTCGTGCATTCTGCCTCCCTCCCCCTGGGTCCGGCCCTGGGGGTGGAGTACAGAACCGTTCGCGAACTCGTGCCGGCTTGCGGGTCAAGGTCAAATAGGCTTTGAGACGAGACAAGCCGCTTGAAGTGCTTTTACTGTTTATGCTAATCACCTGTTTTCAATGTCTATGGGATTTATGATACGGGCTATTAGTACTTGAAAACCTCGGTTCGACAAAGGACACTCAATTCACTGTTTACATCGTAAAAGGAAATTGCGAGTTTATTGAAAAAAAATCCGGGTTTTTCTCGGTAGGAATATTATACCGGTGATAGATTCTGATCAGTTTTTTATTTTGACTTGCTTAAGCGTTGTTATCACTCGTCTTGCCTTATGGTGTATTGGTTTAAGTACCGGATCATAATCTCCAGGTCATGGGGTCGATTCCTACCCTGGTCGGTTTTTCGAACAAAGCTCGGGTGTGTGAATGGGATGGTCGGGACAATAAGAAAAATTAAATTTACTGTATTATCTCGTTTCTGATTTCTATAACTATAGCGCTTTCGCCACTTACTACAAATTCAGAGTATGTCATCCAATCATCCATTGGGATGGATATGGTGTTTTCTTATATTTATTTGTTTTTGAACGATGATTTCATAACAATTATGGAAACCTTAGAGACAGCACGACGCCAAAGTCGGTATATAAATGCCTACACATTAAAAAATTATACTTGAAGATTCTAAACGCTAAAGCTAGGGCTTATTATTTTAACAAAGCGGTAGTTGTAGTTCGTATTCACATAGTAACTTGAAATTCTTTAGACCAATTCTTGCGCTGAAATAGTCAAGTTCTTACCAACTAACTGGTAGTCAAAAAATTATACGCAAAATACTTGTAAAAGTTAATTATTGTTAATAAACTTAACAACTCATTATTCGTTCAATATATTTACGCCTAAATGATCAAAAAAAATTTGCGAGATCAACTGTCAAGCTAAATTACATTCCCTGGAGTCTTATTGGTACTTGTTACTTCGTAAGTTTAATAAGCGCTTTCATTAAATGTTAGGTAGGTACTTTTAGTATAATATAATAATAGCCAAGAAATTAAAAAAAAAAACAAATGTTTTAAGAACTTAAAGTTAAATTGCTTTTGTTTACAATGCTTTCACATTTTTGTGCAAATAAAAATTCGCTTGCAGACTGAATTCCAAACTTCGATATTAATTCATTTTTCGAGGCAATTCGCTTTTATAAAACTGACTAACAAAAAAAAAACGTCAAAATACCTAAAATTTCAGTTGTAATGTTTTGTTTCTTCCCTTACTTCTTTTCTTATCCTTTTATATAGTATGAACACATGCCCTGGTGTGGATAGCGTGTGTAGAATATACTGTTGTGGGATAGCAACATTACTTTATTACACTGTAATTTACTGTGCTTACCCTGAACATTTTTACTGTTACCGCACCCATAAACAAACTCGCTGCATGGCCAAAGGTTTGCAGGTAGAAAATGCTCCTAGCATTAATACCCGGTTCCAATAATGGAAAAAACGATACGTTATACAGTCTACATACACACACACACACACACAGTCTACATATACAGTATATATTATACAGTCATAGATGGTAATAAATTATACGAGGCGTAAGCTAAAAACGACTGACGGATGAATAATGACAGCTGGTATGGAAAGTAAATTATGGAACGGTGTTAACGACTCGTGTGTCAGTTAGAGAAAAACGGATTGTCATATTTGACACATTAACAATCGTAAAATATTGGAACTGGGCATAAATCTATCTGTTTCTTAATGTATGTAACTTTTATGTACGATGAAGTAAAAAAATGGAGTATCCACACTAAAAATCCTGTATGAAAATTAAGTACCTACCAATATTACATAAGTACCACTTAACAAACCGCAAGGCTTGTCCCTTCACTTGTAAACTTCCCGGCTTGGGACCCGAATCCGTAAGTGCTCATCCAGACATTACACCCATTCAATCAACTATTGATCCAACCAAATAGAGGGCCCTGTTCACCCTAGAGATATATAACTGGCAATAAGACTTAAATGTATGTTAATATGATGTTTCCGTAACAGTAATACCTAAAGGACATAAACTCAAATTATCTTGAGAAACTTTAATACAAATTTAAGACAGCAGTCATCAGTCGTTAAAATCTAAACATTTTATTACTTCGGTGTTACCCGTTTGGCCTAACTACAGGATAAAGAGAGGTAGGGCATAACGATGTATCGCTCGAACTGGAGCAACCCGACTGGTGAAATACCTTACAGAAGACCGCAGCCAAATAACAATCACTTCTGTGTTGTTGTGTTCCTGCATGTGAGTAAGGTTTTCAGAGCTACATTAGTAGCAGGGGTCAAGCCTTCAAGGTAAGGGCGACAAGTCCAGTACCAGCTTTATTATGCTCTACTTGTCACTCTTAAGCTAGGACCTCATTTCTACTTAACATCAGGTGGGATGAGGTCAATCTTCCAGCATTAATATTATTTTTTAATCATTGCTGTGACTATATAACTGTTTTAAGAAATCTCATCCAATTAGATGAATTTTAAACGGTTGCCGGCACTTGTGATTATTTCTGAATAAAAAGTATTATAATCCAGTGTCTTCTATGGATTGATAAATGGCTGTCAAATTCCATCCCAATTATATTTATTACTTTATGCGTGAAATGTCAAGTAAACCAACCCACGAATAATACATTTTAAGTTTCTGGAAAATGGATATGGTAAAAAAAATTTTTTACTTAGCGAATTTTCAAGTAGAGGGAAAGCATTTCACGTCCTTGGAACGCGAGAAAAGTTGCGAGAGGTAAAAATCTTTTCGCTTGAGCATCCTCAAAATACAGACATGCTCGTTTCTCATCGCTCTAGATGCGGAAAAAGAAATAAAATGGAAGGACGCGTAACAAGCTATGTGTTGCAACTTTGTAGGTACAAACTGAGAGTAGTTTTATTGCCTCAATGTTTCAAAAAATATCATTTTAATCGAATTAGTGAAACACGTTTTATTTTCGTTGTTATCTTTTGCGGTTGTACCTAATGATAAAAAAGAAACAGATGAAACAAATGGAGGAGATAGATATGTTTGTATAACGAGTACAAGGTGTGTTGTTTAAATGAACTTATGGTTAATGATACAAATAAAAAGGTTCAAATAAAAAAACAATAGCTAACCGTTTTTATTATTTGTTTTTAAATAAAAAGGGTCCGGACTACAAAATCGTAATATCACTAAACAATTTCACCATGGGTAGATATTACTACAGACTGGAATATTATTGTAGGTACTAACGGTAAATAGTAGGTGATCTTGTTTGGATACAAATATTCCTATAATCATTATTGTTAAAGTTTGCCTTCTGGACCCAATAGTATTGATACCAGCTAAGTAAATTATGTTGCATAAACAAATACATTTACATAACATTTTTGGAAAATATTTGTATTTAGAAAGTCGAATAATTATGAGGGATCTCCTCAATTGATCATTGTCGTCGCTTAATGACATTCGCGACTTCAGAGAATTTTCTACAACGTAACAGCATTAAAGGAGCACAGATATAATATAATTCATTTTTTGTTTGGACAATTAAGAGCAGGAACAGGACAGGACAGGAAATAAAACTGAATATAAGTTACCAATACATTTGAAAATAACGACATATTACGAATATTTGTACATCTTGATTTAAAATCTAATCTTATGAACCAAAACACTCAGGATTATTTGTAATAAGTTAAACCCGTCTACTTATTTTGATTTAGAGGCGTGCTCAAGATGTATGTATAAATACCATTTTCAGATTTTCTAAATCCAAACCATGCACTGTATTGTAGAATTTTAAACGTTCGCGTTCCACTTAAGCATTTAAATAAGTTACCGCGTCAAAACGCGAAAATATGATATTTTAGTAGTTAATACGACTACTACTACTTACTGCCCGCCATTGTACCTAAAAGCACTGTATTTTCAATATTTACCTACTATTCTAAGTAAACAATCTAAATCTTAACCCTCCACAATCTTCTTACCAAGATTATGGTTCGCAGACAACGTATTCCTTCGAACAACGAGCAAAATATTTGTATTTCGTAGTACAGAGCGTAAATACTCGTAAATAAACGTAATAATCCAATATGTGTAAAGTCGCCGTTGGACTTGTAGCTCGCAAGCTGTATCCCAAGGGGAGGCGGGGGGCCTGGCAACAGACGAGGATAACGTGGGGGTAGCACCCAGCTACGTGGGCGAGTCTGTAGTACCTAGTAGTACGAATAAGGCTGCCCGCTGATTGAGTGCTATTATTCCACGTGTAAGGCTAAGGTTATCGTCCCTGTGGATGTTTTATTTGTGAGTGCTTTATCTATCTTTTATGGCTGTGGAATGAACAGTGTGGAGTAACTATTTATTAATCTGTGGTTTGGTCACTCTGGTGGTCCGAACCTAGTGACAGGAAAGTAAATAATTATTGTTCCATATAATATTCCATAGATCATCATTTTATTGTTTGGTGATAGAATTCTCGATTTAAACTATTAGATACTATAAAGTAAAGGTTTTGATTGATCCGAAATCGAATCATAGGTACTAAAATCTTACAAATTTCTTGTTTATGGAAAGTCATATTCATTTAATTACCTTGAAACATGGACATGTGACTTTTCGTTACGATTAATCAGGTTTAAATATATTATCAAATAATAATTGGAAAAGATACAAAAACCGTGCAAAGGAACCTTTTTTTTAATTATTTATTTGATAGTCATGATTAGCAGATAAAAGTTTAGAACTAAACAAAACATTGAAAACTGATACATTGGGAATGTAGCACCCCCCCCCCCCCCCCCTAGGGGCTCTGAAAACCTTACTCACACGCAGGAATACAACTACACCGAAGTGACTGTTATTTAGCTGCGGTATTCTTTAAGATTGAGGTATTTCACCAGTCGGGCTTCAATTCGAGCAATAGATCGGTATGCCCTACCTCTCCTAAAAAAAAATAAAAAAAATGGTCCTAAAAAGAGAGTAAGACTCTAGTAACCCCTTAAGTTTTATTAAAGAACGACGTGGACATTATCTGTGTATACTGGCAGGTAAATAAAATAGACCGCTAATAGTGTGCGAGCAGCTTTCGCTGCCGGCATGGTATTGTTGTGGCGCGTAGTCTGCGCAGGCGCGCAGCCGGCGCGCAGCCGGCGCGCAGGTGTCAGCCAGACTCGCGGCCTCGAACTCTGCGCCCGATATTGATAAACCTAACTCCTTATGCGTAGTAAGGACTGGTTAGCATCATCCAGCCAATATTCTCTATACCCGCTGGTATGTTTGCGTAACTAAGCTAGGATCAAAGTCAACGTGTTATTGTTTCTCAAAGGTAAAGTCGGATGTTCCCTTTGTATCGACATGGCGAGCCACGAAAGATATGTTGTTGATTGAAATGAGAAAGTGAAAACATTTCTTGTACCAAGTAAATTTTTTGTAAATGTGTTGTAACCTTTTTGAGGTCGAATAAAAATTACAAAATTATAAACATCGATGAAATTTTATATTGTTTTGTTACCTGTTTTTCTGGCAAAAAAAAATTTATTAAAGCACTTTAATGAAATGGTTTTCACGGCATAATACATTTTTATTGAAATTTTCATCGATTTTCGTTTATATCTTAGTTATTTGCCGAAGTTCCTTTCTCAAATCTCAAAATGATTTGCTTCCGAGTACCTACTTTAGGTAACCCAAAATTGGTGTCAGTTATCTGGTAGGTATTCATAGTACGAAGGAAAACGTCAGTTTGAGAAAAGTATATTGGTATATCTGGTGCATTTATTTATTTGTGATTAGACAAAGATTTTAAGAGATGAACTTAAGTTGTTAAAATATATTTTGCATTAAAACATGCAATTGTAGTATAATTTGAAATAATCGTTTTTCAGATAAACCGTAATCCATAATTTGCATTATTTTTTCAGAATGTTGGCTGTAGAACGAGTGTTGTCCGGTTTAACGTAATTTTAAAACCTTTTTGGATATATACAATTATTATTAAGCTCATTGACAAACGGCATACGTTTATAATTTATATCATTTTAATAGTTAACGTTCAAAAGCAACTTTTTTTTTAACTTTTTTAGCTGCAAAATTTAGTGTAACTTGTTCAAAACTCCAATGCTGCAATCATTTTTATAATTCTGCACATTTGGGTTAAGTGTAACTTTGTACGTGTTTTAATTTTAATCTTTATAAAACTTTAAGTAGACGTTCCAAACGTTAACCACAAAGGGACTTTTTCATTTAAAATGATGAAATCTTTTCTGGCCGGCGTAAAAAAGATGTTTCAATTTACTTTCAGAATTAACTGAGATTAAATCTTTTGTATTACCGGAATAAAAGCAATTTATAAAATCGAAATTATTTCTTTGAATTATAAATTTGTAATGATGTAAAACCAAAACTCACCTTCATCTTGATTGCTTCCGAGAAGCACTTCGGTGTTGTGGAAACTACCTTCTTTCATCATCGTATCAGGGTCCTTTGGCAGAAACACGCCATCAACAGTCGGCGCAGATGGGAATCCTAATATACCAGTATAAGAATTCCACTGTTGCACAGAAATCGTTTTAGCATCCACACCACGCATACAATCCATTACCAAGCTTGGATCAGAAACTAAAAGGGAACTATTGCAGTTGCAATCATCTACTAAAGACTTTCCAATGTCTTGGGCCCTTTCACCGGTCATCCAACTCCACGGTGCGTTCAACGTTCCAGACTGTAGGATACCTCTCTTAAACAAACCTTTCATTTCTGGCGACAGCATATGCAGACTTACGCTTCCACCTCCAGCTGATTCCCCAAATAACGTGATCAATTCTGGATCACCGCCAAAAGCCCGAGCATTATCTTTTATCCAACGTATAGCCAACTGCTGATCCCACAATCCCATATTGCCCGGTGCCTCCTCACTTCCAGAAGAAAAAAACTTATTTAAATATAGAAATCCGAATGCACCAACCCTATACTGCATGGAAGCTACTATGACATCACTAGAAGAAGCCATTATGTCTGCTTTATATATGTCAAGTGTCGCAGTGCCACTCATATAACCTCCGCCATATATCCACACTAATATCGGCACCTTTGGCTTTTCAGTTAGAGGTTTATCTTGATGATGGCGTACTCGTAAATGTTGAGGAACCCATATATTTAGGTACAAGCAATCTTCAGAGATGTTCGTGTTTGGATTCCACATTTCTTCTCCTTCGAATCCAGGAAAATATTCATATCTTTCTTGATAACAGCTATTTGGCATAGATGTAGCTTCGAGAATACCATGCCATGGATCTATTGGCACGGGTTTACGGAATCTTAAAGGACCGAGAGGTGGTTTAGCAAAAGGGATTCCTGTGAAGATGTGAACTTCACGACCCATCACTGTTTTAGCGTAA
This sequence comes from Glyphodes pyloalis, assembly GCA_037074685.1. Lineage (NCBI taxonomy): Eukaryota > Metazoa > Arthropoda > Insecta > Lepidoptera > Crambidae > Glyphodes > Glyphodes pyloalis. The sequence goes on from JAYKKO010000008.1 coordinate 6,136,251, forward strand.
CCTTTTACAAGACCACTCTTGGTTTCGACAATAAGTGGATGATCACTTGGAATGTTCTTAGGTACTGGACTGGTGGTAGGCGTGGTTTGTGTGGTGGATGTCGTCGTGTCGTGGTGGTTGGCCCATGACCTTCCGCAAGCACCAGACACGAAGAAGCACAGTAAAAGTTTGGTGAACACAATTTTCCTGTTGGCGACCATTTCGACTGTTTTACGTCCTTAACTAACGAGATATTACTGATTGTAACCTAAAATAGTCGGCGAGTTTAATAAGGTTCTTATTGAAGCACATCTCTGATTTCACTGGTTTATGCTTTTGAGTACCTGAAACAAAAGAAGTTTGTATTATAAATTTAATATTCATTTAATTGCCGTTGGTGTTAATTTATTGGTTTACCAAAAAACTTATGCACAAATACATTAGCGATATAAACTAGCATATTTTAATAAAATTTGAGTACATAGTCAGTAAATAGTTAAACACGCCTTTCATTGAGTATCTTGATACTAAAACTATATTAAAAAGTAATAGTCTGGGTATACTTTACCACTCGGCCAAACCAATCAAGACAACCCAGCCTCGTATAAAACATGCGACACCAGCGCAAAACCAACATGACCGAGTAGATAATACACCCATTGATATAAGAAAATTAAATTAGATATAATAAAATAAAATTACCATTCAAATAGATAAATAAATAAATAAATAAATGCGCCAGACAATCACACCTATCACCTGGTCTCAAACTAAGGTTTTCCCTTGTACTATGAGTACCAGACGACGGATACTAACTGGGGGCGTCATCCCAGCACACCCAGACTCAAGTCAATTTAGAAAAGTTCGTTTTCCAAATTGACCCGACCGGGAATCGAACCCGGGACCTTTCGCGCTTTGACCGCCTACCTTAGCCACTGCTACTACCTTAGATACTTTACATCTATATAATGGTATCTATCAAAAATAATCTCGAGTAATTTACCAAAAAAAAACATGTTTAGTATCCATGACAAAAAAAAACACTACTTAGATCTATTTAACACTTTATGGCTTTCTTCTATATAGCTTCAATGTATCTTCAATATATCAAAGGTCAGGTAAAGAAGTAAATTTTGTTCCGTCTTATTTTCACCTGCAAACAATTTCCATTTACACCAAAACAGGGTTTCCTTTACTCGAAGGCCTACAGAAGTATAAAACTACGTTTAAATTCAATATCGGCAACTTTGTCCCGGTCCACAGCTGCAATCACATTTAACATAGAATCCGAACAACCCAAACCCAGGTGGTCCCATGGGAACTTAAACTCTGTTCAAACCCGCTACGAATTTAATCAGAGGGATATTGGATGGATTTCGACAAAATAAATGCTGGCTTTAGTCAAGGAAAACGTAAAAAATGTAATAAATGAGCCATAATGAATGAAGTTAGTTATTTGAAATTTTAATTTCTAAATATTTTATCGAAAAAAAATAGTTACGAACATCATCCATTTTTAGACAGTTAAGATACACTTAAATTTATTCTTCTAACTGGGATGAGTAAACAACGCTTAAAGTATTTAATTTCTCATTAAAAACACTGCAAAAATGCGCTGCCAAATCTGTTCAATTAAATATTCCTTTATGCTATTCACTTAAAAATCATAAAATTATATTTGAGTGTTCGTTTCAGGAGGTCTACTCTCAAAAACGAAATATGTCGGATCCGACAACGGATACTAATTTTTAATTCTCACAGTCGCAACCAATTCCCTTCGAATGCGACTAAAGCGTTTAAAAAAAAACAATATATTATTTATGCAAATCATCAATCATTATTTGTGAAAGGAGAAAACTTACAAAGAAGGTAGTAATTGGCTGGAATAAACATGTCGCCAAATTCCGCGGTGAGGCCCGACAGAAGTTTCAACTTTGGTTGTGGCATGGTAAACCGACCTCGGGGACTGTGTATAACAACATGTGTGTTGCGAGGCGGCGTTTCAAGTCGCGACTTAAATGGTGTCAGAATCATGAAGCACAAATAAAAATGGATAGGTTAGCTTTACATCATGTTAAAAATGATTTTCGATCTTTTTGGAAGCATACTAATAGACTGCAATGTAAGCCTGGCCTTCCCGTGAGCGTTGGAGCGAAAACTGAGCCTGTAGAAATAGCTAATATGTTTAAAGATCATTTTTTCGTTAAATCCACCTTGGGACCCTCCCGTTATGTGCCTGATGCTGGGTCGGTCATGAAAAGGAAATTCCATATCTCTATCAAAGACATTACTCACACGATAAAATCCATGTCTAAGGGGAAATCTCCTGGCCATGATGGACTCAGTATTGAACACCTAAAATATGCGGGGCCGCATTTGCCTAGAGTTTTGTTTATGTTGTATAACTTTTGTTTAGGTCATGGCCACCTGCCGGACAAGATGCTACAGACTGTTGTTGTACCTATAGTCAAAAACAGGACGGGGGATCTCTCTGATAAGACCAACTATAGGCCTATCTCATTAGCTACTGTAATATCTAAAGTGTTTGATAGCGTGCTTGACGCACAGCTGAACAGGTATGTCAAACATCATGACAACCAATTTGGGTTTAGACATGGCCTGTCTACTGAGCTGGCTGTCCTATGTGTGAAGCATGCTGTTTCTTACTACATCGAGCGTGAGACACCGGTAACTGCTTGCTTTCTCGATCTCTCTAAGGCGTTTGACCTGGTTTCCTACGACCTGCTATGGCAAAAGCTTGAAAAGACTCAATTGCCAGTAGTGGTTTTAAATATATTTAAATACTGGTACAGGAACCAGGTAAACAATGTTTGCTGGGACGGAGCTATGTCAAAACCGTACAGGTTGGAGTGCGGGGTGAGGCAGGGAGGGGCCAGCTCAACAACGCTTTTCAACCTGTACGTGTATGAGCTTATAGAGGAGCTCAGCAGCACTAGGGCTGGGTGTTATATTGACGGCGTTAGTGTCAACAATATTAGTTACGCGGACGATATGGTGTTGCTGAGTGCATCTGTATGTGGTCTGAGAAGGCTTGTAGCGATTTGTGAGGCTTACGCTAAGTCCCATGGACTAACGTATAACGTACTGAAGAGCCAGGTGATGATCTTTGGGAAGGGGCGTAAGAGGTTTGAACGAGTTCCAAGCGTGTTTTTAAATGGTTGCCCGTTGCAACGTGTAAACAAGTTTAAATACTTAGGCCACTTGTTAACTCCTGACCTTAAGGATAGTGAAGATGTTGAAAGGGAACGTAGAGCGCTGTCGGTAAGGGCAAACATGCTGGCTCGCAGGTTCTCACGTTGCACAAAGAATGTTAAGATTACTCTCTTCAGAGCTTACTGCACCAACTTTTACACGTGTAGCCTGTGGGCCAACTGCCCCCGTGGATCGTATAGCGCCCTCCGGGTCCAGTTTAACAACGCATTTAGGGTGCTGATGGGGCTGCCCAGGTACTGCAGTGCATCGGGGATGTTTGCAGAAGCAAGGGTAGACTGCTTCTTCGCGACCATGCGGAAGCGATGCGCCTCCCTGGTGCGTCGTGTGCGGGGCAGCCCCAACAGCATCCTAGCTATGATAGCGAGCAGGCTTGACTGTCGCTATATGAGGTACTGTAGCACTACTTCTGCTGGAGTTGTGCATTAATCATTATGTTTTATAAATGTATGTACTAACATAGGTTAAGTCTTTTATAACTAACTAAAATGAGTCTTGTTACTTGAAAATAAATAAATAATAATTACAAATTACAAATTAACCACGCTTTAACTCCCAAACTTTTGATAAATCTTCAAAAATGAATCCTTTTGTATGTTCGTTTCGTTTTTGAGACTAGACCCCCAGAACTGGGTTTTCCATAAACGGGGCTAAAAGTTTTTTGTCATGTATTAGTGTGTTGCCAAAATATTTTTTCATCAAAACTCTTTGTCTGAATGCAAATTTTAACAATTCATATGGACGTGCAAATGGTTTATCAATCACCATTTTTGTAACATGTTTGAAATGGCTTTTTAAATTATTTTTTGTTTTAAATTATTTTTCTTTCACCACACATCATATTTGATGTCAATCTTCAAATGGAATTCACAAAACAAATATTTAAACATGTACTTTTTTCATTGATAAAAACTAACAAATGTTAGTTCACTTTCAAATAACAGTTTGGGATCAGGGTACATGTCTACCTAACCTTCGCTTTTCTCGCACTTTACTGGATCCACAATAGATTTAGGCCCACATTCAACAGATTGTCGGTCGAAAGTTACCATCAATTCCCGTTCCAAAGGTCATGAATACCAGCAGGGTGCGCTAGTGATGGAAAAATATCCTCGAAAAGTTTATCAAATTACCCCAATAGCGATATCATGAGTCAAAAACCGTGACAATTTCATGATTTTTTTCTTTGGAGCTTAACAGATTTTCATTTGCTCTGCTTTTACCATTAACTTTAATGTAATCGTTAAGTAACAGTTTTTTTGCGATTACTGATTTCGATCAATTTAAATATTTATCGTACATACTTTCGTCTAACACAAAGTTATAGGAAATATTAAATACGTTAAATGTAAACAAAATATTAAAAGTTTACAATAGATATGTAAAATATTTTATACGAAGTCGATTTTTTTTTATCAAAAATTGCAAGATCTGTTGTGCATAATTATGACTAAAAGCTTTTAGCATATATTCAAGCTTTGTATCTAGCGTAGTGATAATTCACCCTGCAGACATTTTATTACGTTAAACTATCGATAATCCCGTGACAAAATAATCCCCAATTTTCACAACACTACGAATACGGTTTCTGGGTGATCATTATTTCATCGGGCATTGGGATGGCCCCGCGGGGACACGTAACGGTCGGTTTCGGTTTTCACAGTTACCCGCATTGCTAACGCTGAAAAAGAAATGTGCCATGATTTTTCCTTTGAATTTAAAAAGGGCTTGTTACGGGCACTGAGAAGAAAACGTACCTACACGCTGGGAAAAATCAGCGGAAACTTTTATGTGAGCAATGAAAAGTCGCGCTTTACATACATATCTAGTATTCTTGGAAACTGAAGAATTCATTTCAAACTTTTAGATGGAAACTAGATGAGTTTTACGACGTAGGTACCTAAAGCTTTTTCTATCTTTTCAAACACACTTTTAATAATCACAACTGTAACTAAGCGTGTTCTTGACGGATCGTTATAATCGTAGATACAATTAACTTTAAATGCAGTCTTTAGAACAAGAAACAATAATTTATACCTATTATATATAATATTAATTAAATCCTTTTGAAATAAATTGCTCCCCTATGATTTAGAAACAAATAATATAACGGAAGGCTAACGGTTGATACAGCAGAAAAATTTCATCGCCTACGATAACTTGCGGTTAGCTCAGTTGGTAAGAGCAGCACGCGCGATACGTGAAGGTCTTGGGTTCAATTCCCGCACCGTAAGGGGAGATAAAAATTTTCTGTTTCTAATATAATAAATAATATAAAAACCAGAAATATATCTCATTTTAAATAAAATAGATAACCACAGATTGCTATACAATATGGACTTAATGTTTATTATACTAAGTCCATGGCCTACACAACAACAGACGTGCGAATTGACACTAGTGACTATTACGACTAAGAATGGATTTGTGGGGCGAAATCCGGAAGAGATAAGGCCAAGCTAGCCCGGTAGACGGAAATCGTAAAAACTTTGTGAACGAAGTGGTGACTAAGGTATATTATTATCTACTTCATCATTTCAAAATACAGAAGTACAATTATAACTGAACTGCGCTTTAGCTGAGTGACGACATCTCTATGGTACTTAAGTGTTTTATGTATGTAATAAACCAAACTCCGCAATCAATTGATTTTGTAAATTTAAAATTTGAGCCATGATGTGCAGATCGTGCACTTTTTGCTTTATTAGAACTACGTTTAATCATGAAAGTGGAGCGCTAATAAAATATTGGTGGCGCTGCATTGCGGTAGCAATCGGTAATGCCAATATTTTAGTCTCATAAACACGGTAAAGATGCCTTAATATTCAGAAACTCAGTAGTAAAACGCATGACAGATAATAAACTTTGAAATTCGAATGGCCCTTATATTACCTATAGGCTTAAGTACTAATATCAAACTGCGAATATTTACCGTGATATGCTACTGTTGATCGTACGGTAGAAAGCGTGTCAGAACTATACACTTCAATTTTCGTACCGGCCTCATGACGCGGGCATAAGGACTTAAATCGTACTTCAAGTATACCTTGATACGCTGATCATCACACGAAAGACAACACATTAAGGTAAACGAGGTAACACACTTCAATGTTTGATGATTTGGAAGACTTTTTGTGACGTGTCAAAGGAAAAATAGTTCCAGTATGAAATTATTCGTCTGACCTAGGACTAGATAAAAGTATTCCAATTAGTCTTAATTCTTAAAGATACAAAACGGTTTTATAGGTAAAGCAGTTTTCAATTTAATCGCAAAATGTTTTAATATTACTCTTGAAGCATTTCAAGTATTCTTTGTAACTATCATTACCCACAATTATTTTAGGTAAACGATACAATTCAAAGCAGCAATTAAGCAACAACGGATAATTACTATCAAAATTGTTTTAGAACCACCGGGTGCTCCTAGAATTTAATTTATTGGCCTACTTAAGTAATAGTACCTTGTTCTAACGCTTACAAAATGATAGAAGATCAAGATATAATTACCTTATCACACGGTAAATCGCAATTTGGATCTTGTTAAAAGTTTATTATTCCGAAAGATACTAGAGTTTCTCGTATCAGAAATGGTAATTCATTTGATTATACGTAATTATTCCTGTTTGTGAAATTGGTATAACAAATCGAAAATGGCCTGAACTGCTTTGAGTAAAGGATGGAAATACCGTGCCCCCAGATACTTTTCTCTAGATAGTTTCAATGCAACTTTGTTACGATAAATGATACATTTTTATTATGTATACATTTTTATTATGTACAAAAGTGAAATCCTGATTTTAATTATTTGTAAAAATCATTATTAAGATGACAATAACTATATTCTTTGGTCGAGTCAACGCAAAAATTTACTCGCACCTTGAACTGGTTCTATGATTATGTTGGGCTTGAAATCTTTCCGGCTTTCTGAGGTTACGATCTTACCCTTTTATAAATAAATAAAATTGGTCAACATTACATACATTGCTTGGACTCTGTGCACTTGTGTTACAGAAATACGAAACAATGACAACACCCAGACCCGAGACAATATAGAAAAATTCACATGTTGACCCGACCGGGGATCGAACCCGGGACCTCAGAGATGGCGCAACACCAAAGTCCAGCCCGCTCACCTCTCAGCTACGGAGGTTGCCAAATGTATATCCTTATCATAGACTTCTTCTCAGAAAGCACATCAGCAATTTTAATCGGTTTGTGAATAAATTCAGCCCATGCATGGCACAGCAGCGTTTGCTGAGATCACAAGCCGGCCCGCGGGACCAGTCTGCTCGTAAATTAACTTAGGGTTACTCTGTATGCAGACTGTCGCTTCGCTAACGACGTCCGAGACCGTGGCGGGTCTCGCTCATATAACTACAACTTTGTGTATTAACATCCTTAAGTCGCAGGGAACATACGTGTATTTGGAGTTCGTTGTAGCCGTTCAGGCGACGTTGCCGCGGCTGGATGTGATGTAGTTTCGGAAGTCGACAAATAATGCAAGATGTTGGAACTTTTTCTGCCGACGATATATAAATTGTGTGAGCAGGACCTTACATAGTATTGCGTGTAACTTTTAAGGATGACAAAGGTCTAGGTGAAGTAAAGGTAGGCTAGACAACATTTAAGTGACGTTAGGTTACTTCTGGTATAATTCTTCCTTTTATATTTGTTTGATTTTATTTAACCACATAATTTTGGGATATTTTCTATGCAATACTATTTTTTTTTCGTTGTCGATTTAAAAGAGCCTCATGCAGGCCTAGCATGCGCCATCCGACTAAATTTTATCGCGCTCTTAACAAACGTCAAAATCGATTAAAGTCAGTGCGTCAGCTGCTGATTGGCTGAAAATACAAGCGCTGTCTGCTATTAGCCAATACACAGTATTGGAACTTTTGTCGTTTCATGCGATAAATTTGACGTATTGCGCATGCTAGGCCTATCGGAGTTAATTTTGTGAATAAAGAAAGCGGTAACCAATGCTAGGTTGGAATTACGTATGGTGCTCACGGCGTGTTATAAAATTGCGGCTCTATCATTAGCAAACGCGCGATTCTGCGCCACCGTACCTTGTAGGGAAATCGCCCAAAAATCGCTAGTGTAAAAAGGCACTTATAGGTTGAGTTGTCTCCCAGAGTTAGATTAGAGCATACTTAAGGTAAAAGTATCACTTTAGTTAATACAATATTATGTGAAACCAAATAGGAATACTTCATTAAATAAAAACTCTATATTCTACTGACCATTGAGAACTACCCCAGTGAGAAACTAGGTTGTTAACAAAAAAAAAGTTATTTTCACTATTTTACTAGGCATGCAAGAATGAACTATGAGTAAGAATTTTAACCCAACTTCAGTTAGTTTTAATTATTTTAATTGGAAAATGAGGCTTCAATTTCTTGATGATTAATAACGGAAATCTTGGTAACATGAACCGATAACAGGTTTTTAATAATATAATCGAAGCAGTTTTATGTCTATCAAAAAATTTTGTCATTAAGTTTGCCACCGTTAAATTTGCCGTTCTAGCCTCTCAGCCCAATCGTTAATCTACTACTGGTTAGAGAAGGAAACTTATTTAGACTAAGTGATATTTTTGTCACCCTAGGCTAAACTCGCACCAGATTATAGAAAGCAACGTATTAGTTTGGTTGCTAATATTGTTAAGTAATAAAGTTAAAATAAACTCAATAAAAAACTTTTGATCTACTTGTAGTAATTCGGTCAATTCGATTTTTTTACGATCATATTTTAATCTTCTTTATTTAAAAGCTTTCCAATTTCTTATCATTATTAAAATTATGGACTGCTGACATTGTTAATCAAATTCAAAAAGGAAAATGAAATTGAACAAAACATAAAATGTGAAGTCGGTTAAGAAAAATTGCGAAAAAAAATTACGAGAGCCAATTATTCAGATTACTCAGTGTTGACTTTCACTTAGTATTGTCGTTTCCTAAGAAGTTGAGATAATCCGTCCTGACGATATTTCTCTCCCGTGACTTTTTTAATTTCAATGTTTTTTCTCGTAAAAAGTTTATATTGAGTTGGAAGACTTAGGACTATCTAAGCAAGTCTTTTTATTAGAGGGACATTGTCATTCGCGTAATATTTAGGAAAAAAGTTTATTCTTTCAAGACTAAGATAAATGACTTAACGACCAAATTGAAATTATTTGATGAACAGAACCACAAAAAACATTGCGATTTTGTCATCGTTTCAGTTGAAGAACGACCACTTAACAGCTAAATGAAGGCTTCACTTAAGACTTCCACAACTGTCAATTTTGTGGCGCGTGCATTCTTAAACTTAATTTACAATTAAGGCTCTTTGTAACGGGTCTTAAACATAGTTGTGTCGCAACCGTATCATTACGGCGAGATCTGCAGCTACAAATGAATCTCTTACGATTCGCTACAATGTTGCTTCTTGTACGGACTTGTAGTAAAATAAAAATGGGAAACAACAACATTTACAATTTTTTTCAAATTAAAGACACATTCACCGTAGGATATGAGTCATGTTCATGTATAATACTCATGTGTGAGCCCTTTTAAAAACAACTTTAGCTGTTTTAGGCTTTTAGTTTTTTGAAAACAACTGAAGTCGTTTTAATTGCTTAGTTTTTTAATACAACAACTAATTATCTTATTAATAAAAATTCAAACCTTGAGTCTTCATCTTAGAGTCGAGTCCTGTAAGATGGAGGCTAGTCCTTTTAATAGGCCTGGCCTGAAAAGATTAAGTCTCTTTCATCGCTAGTTATAATATTTCCATAATAGTACGTAGGTACTGTAGGAACCTACTGACTGGATACAATACATGTCTCGTGATTTGCCATTTTCCGGCTGAAGTGCAGGCTCGCAAGTTTGCTTTGCTGGCTTCTACGGGAGCCACTTTAGCGCCTCGATGCGGAATCGCCCCTAATTGGCACCATTCCACTCGTGTTGCCAGATTGGTACGTATGTTTTTCTTAACATTGGGACATGCGGAAAAAAATATGAAAATTAAGATAGTTCTTAAAATCTAACAGATACGATATAAAACATAAAATAAAGCAGTAGAAGTTATCAGAATTTTGAATCATACAACATACAATGTATTTATCGCTTGGTGTAGATATAAGTAATGTAGATATAAGTATTTTTTTGGCTTTTCTGTACTATAAGTATCTATCTACAGGTGATTTATCATGTCATAAAAAACTGCATCAAAATCCGTACCGTAGTTTTGACGATCTAGCATACTCGTACACTGAGACAGACAGAGGGTAACGACTTAGTTTCATACTAGTGGTGATACTGAGGCAAGATTTCTTGACTTGATATGATGATCAGACTCTAGCATACTCAACTAGGCTCAAACTAAGGTTTTGCTTTCTATTATGAGTATGAGAGCTTATAATAAATGACGTCAACCGACAGCAGTCAGACCTAAGTAAATATAGAAAAGTTTGTTCCCCAAAATTTTCTTATCGGGAATCTAAGTTTAGTTTCAAAATTAGACATTACACTACTTATGCCGCCAATGTCTAAAAACACTTCATAACTAGCCAACTTGACTGGATTTCCACAGCAGGAAAAAAAGGAGGATGTCCCACCCAATCAGCCAAAATCTGGCTACACTATCGGCACGAGCGCGCGCGTCGAACCTTGAACTAGAACACTTGATCAAACATAAGCTTATTTAGTCTGATTAACTCCATATTGCGACTCGTTGGTTTCATCTCATATCTGAACACAAGGAATACAAAATGGAAAACTACTCGTATATTTACTAGGCAATTTAACAGGATATTAACCCTGCTAACATTTACTAGTAGTAAAAGATTTTCATAATGTACTTACACCAAACATGCATATTTTTGCTCTTATTAGACTCTTTATTGATTGATCTAGTAACAACAAAAGCATACTTTTATTTAAATTTACCTTACTTCTAGAACCGAAAATAATATTGCAGGTAATGATTATAAATTTTCTAACTTTCGATGATTAATTTAAGGAATAAATAAGACTTTCTTAATAACTTAATAATCGTGTTGTAAAGTTACGAGTATGTCTCCATTTAACTGTATTGTAATTGCCTACGAGACTTCAATACCTAATAAAAAGATAACGTTAAGGTTACTATCTCATCAGACAATCATTATATTGAAGAATAACCAATTGACATAGGGATGCGAAAGCAAAATTTCATAATAAAGTATTTAACGGAACACAAGTAGCAAATAAACAACCCTATTGCGTGTTAACTTACCAAGCGGCTATAAACAATACTCTCAAGGACACTGCCGAGTCTAACTACTGTATCTTATTGTTACCGTGCTAGTACTAATAAGTGCAATAAATTAGTTACGTGACGCAGACCCTACGCCATATTCACCTGGGGAATAAAGATATGTGCTTAAAAAGGAATGTACAGTCACCGTCAGATACATTGGAGCAGTCAAAGTGACCAAATACTTCTGAACAGTTAAAAAAGTCAATAAGTTTCATATACTATGTACACGTTACAATTAATATCTGAACATTAATTATTTCATTAATATTTCAGTAGATGATAGCCAGTAACTTCTAAACACACAAGTAACCAATAACATCTGAACACTTATCTCACACTAGTATTATCAATTTTGATGATTCGATTTTATTGCTTTGTTGTGTGGATAAAAATTATTGACTAGCATCTGCTGAGAATTAATAAAGTAATTAATGTTCAGATAATAATGATAACTTAAAGTGTTGGAACTTATTGATATTTGAAACTGTTCAAAAGTATTTGGTCAGTTTGTCAGCTTTTGACGACGTCTGTGGCCGATAAGCTAGCCGCCCGGACTTTGGCGTCGAGGCATCTTTGAGATCCCGGGTTCGATCCCCGATCGGGTCAATATGGGAAACGAAATTTCTATATTGTCTCGAGTCTGGATGTTGTGGTACCGTCGTTGTTTTTGATTTCTGTAGCACAAGTGCTTAAGCTACCTAATACAGAATCAGAGCAATGTACGTGATGTTGTCCAATATATCTGACGGCTACTGTACGTACGCATGCTTAGGGCACATACGTACAAAGGTATGTAGTAGGCGTAGCATGCGTAATATTAAATGAAATTTCAGCCACGAAATACCTTGAAATTAAATAAATATGTGGTTGATTGGGCATTGACTTACCGCAGTTGTATTTCTCGCAAACAATTAATGTTTAGCACGGCAAGAAATACAACATTAAAAATCATAAGTTAGTTTCATGTTAAAAAATCTAAGAGAAATTGTTTCAGAGGCACTTTTGATTCAAATTTGGTTGTAAATCATTGAAAGAGGTTTGTTGTCTTTAAAATGAATTTAATTCACGTGGAAAAGGAATATTGTTAAAGTCCAATGAGTTATTTTGGACAGAATTAGCGCCTTTTTATATAATTAGTTAATTTAATTGGTTTTCATAAAATATTAAATACTATTTAGGTAATGCGAGTTTCCATATCTTTGAAAATCGTGTTGGATTTTATTTTATTCAAATAAATTGTGAATTTACCAACATAAATAGCGTTGTGTACAGTTTTCCATTTTAAATAAACTACCTACACAGGATATGCATTAGCGTGCGCAACTTTGTATTTCGTTCATTAAAACTTTTCTATTGTTCGGTAACGATTTATTTACCTCCGTAGCTAGTTTATAAAACATAAATCATTTATTTTTGTTATATTCTCAGCCTTATGTACAAAAGATTAAGCTGTAGGCTGCTTTAAATTGTGATGAATTCTGTGTAGCCGGGTTTCAGGTACACGGAACCAATTTAAATACGTTTATAAATTTTTGACTTCACAGAGAAAATAAATGAAAACTGAAGTACCAATCCGTTAATGCCTCACCGCAGGTCTCCATCTTTTTTTAAGTCCTGAGGGAGTGGGCGTGTTATGTAGCTACGTTTGTGGTAGGCATCTTGGCTTTTGCGATTAAAAAAAAACAACATACCTAGTGATACGGAAGTTTAATATGAAATTTTCATATGAAATCCACATAACTGAACTTCTTCAAAATTTTTTTTTTGGAGTAAATTGAAACTTGATGGAAAGTTATTTAAAATAATAAGAAGGTACATCGCAGAATGAAATGCCTGAACATATTAAGAAATAAAAAAAATATCTGTAAAACTGCAAGATGTTTTGTTATTCTTTGATGGTTTTTATTTTCAACTGACAAATATATCTCTTAAATTAGCTATTTAATAAGTTAAACTAAACCTCATCAGTCGCATATTATATTTGTCCAATCTGACCCTATCATAGTACATTGATGTTTATGCATAATAATTCATAACTAAAACAATCTAACGAACTCATTAAAGTAAGTTAACACTCAATTACCAACGAGTCATAAATGATGATGAATATGTAAACGACCGCAGAGTGTGCATATACGACAGCAATGGTTAAAATTAATAGGTCTTCGAGGCTTCATAAAATTAAACCTACTGCTATGTTTCAGCTGCGAGGTTTAACTAAATAATAGCTCGATTACAGTCGATGGCGTCCTGGAATCGTGTGATTACTAGTTTTTGTAGAAGTTAAACGCGTACTTTTTCATTTTTTCATGTTTTTAGAGGTTAAAGATGTTTCTGAAATACATACATACTTATTTTTGCCCGTGGTTTTAGGCGAGTGGAAAAGTTTTATGAGAGGAAAAGGGATATAATTTTTCGAGATTTAAAATGTATTATAGTTCTTGGGATTGTCTATCTTTGTACCATTACAACTTTTTTGTAATATTAGCGTAAATGTGACAAAACGACAATATAAATATAAGTAAAACTTTTATACCATCATGTCTAAAAAAATATACCGATTTTTTAGAAATAAGAAATAACATCTCTCACAGTGGGACTTGAGGACATACGCTTTACACAATCTAATTGATGGTTTTTCAACAAAGCCAAGTAATTGTAGGTGGTAATTTTTTATAATAACATACGTCGTTGTAGTAACGGGATGTTTTGTTTTTTGTTTCTTAAAAATTTATAAGATCACTAGTTTTGCGAAGATCAACGGTAATAGATAAATAAAAACACGGTAATAAACCTGCCACTCGATTGTTTGATTTTTTTGTTTCTTTCCGTATCATTAAAAAAATATATCTAAACAAAAATACCATTAGTATACTTTGGCAAATGCCAAAGTATACTTACCTACATACTCCCTAGCGGAATATTTACCGCAAGACGAGATACAAGAGCGTACTTCTGTTTGACGTGGCTCGACAGTCGGACGACCACCCCAGTCCGCCCTGATTTGTTTACCAAGAGTTGTTTTTTTCCACTTAACTTAATCAAACTTTCTTATAAGTAAATCCCTGTTTTCCTTTGGAGCAAAATGAAAAGAGACAGAATAAAATATTCTTGCTTGAACCCAAGCAAGTACGTATTACGGTGTCACCTTGGAGATACGTTGTACAGTGGAAATCCCGAAGATATTATCGAACTGCAAATTATGATACTTTTGTCTGTACCTACCAATTAATGGTCTCAATTATATCTCAATTATACCAAAACATTACATAATCTGGTGATTATTTATTGGTATAAAATGTACTTAAAAATGAAAACAATAATCCTCGAGGATCCGCATTGAATAAAATCTATATTAACATAAATCTGGTGTTTAACTTTTGACAAAAAATAAGTGGAGTTATCGGCTATGTTAATATGTGCGTAGCTTAGTGTTTCTTTTAGAAATAAGAGTTGCGAAAACCAAATATCAGGTTCTAATAATGCCTTTTGGGATAAAAGAAAACCAGTATAATGTGCAAATAGCTATACCAGTCGTAATAGTAAGTGGTCAGCTAATTGATACACTTACTCAGTATGAACATATCAATCACGCTCAGCCTTCATACCGCGGCGCTAAGTGTTCACATCACGCGACCACCGACGACAGAAGTGTGTGTGATATGATGTTACACCACAGAATAAAAAGAGCCACAGTCCAAAAGTAAAGTGGATAAAGTTCTAAACCCACTGGGAAATTTTTACAGATTAAGGCAGGTTAATGTGCTGCCATGTGTATATTTTGTAGCTAGGTTTCATGTCATTAGCGTGGCCCTCCTGTTCGTTTCTATAACCTACACTCATTAAAATTAATGATGCATGAGGCATTTGTGACCGAGTTCTTTGGAACTTCTGAAATCAAGGGGTTTAACTTTTTAAAAACTAAACCAAGTGGTCGATTGGTTTTTAATATATAAGTAGGTAATAAAAAGTTACATATAAATGTATCTTGTGAAATTTGAAAAACAAACGATATCACGTTAAATGTTATAAATAAATCCAGTTATTTAGAATCCGTACGTATTTCTAGGAGTGATTAACTGCTTTTGTCACGTCACAACTTCACATCTTGAAATGACAACGCCGATTCCAGATGATTAATCAAGCCAATTTGCAACTTTATTTTCCCATTTCAACACTAACGACTAGGGAAAACTTAATCAACTTAAGTACCAACTGATGTGCAATTACTATTGTACGTAATAAAATGATGCCTGAAACTTTATTTTTTAAGTTTTTCCTTGAATCCGTCAGTCTCTCAGGTAACGTTTAAAATTTTTTAAAGTTTAAAATCACTACCTTATATTTATTTGTAAATCGTTGTGATGAATATAGTATCTATGATTATAACAATGACTTGAGATTGAATTACCTGTGCCTTGCAGTTGAACATTTACAATTCTGAAACTTACTTTTTTACCTCGTGAAAACTAAAATGTTTTCCGACGCAATAGGCAATAGAAAGATACTAGACATCTGAAATGAAAGAAATATTGTACTTACACAAACTCAACTAGTGACTGTCATTAAAGACTTTCATCCTATTCCCACAAACAATTTCATAACGTTTCACTGGCATTCTACTAGTACAATAAGCCGTCCACCGTAGCCTTAATCTTTAGCCGCAACCCCACTAGCATTTACAATCAAATTGATTCATTTACAAACAGTGGCCGTATGTTTATGGAAACCGGATGACAGTAGCGGATTCGCGATTTTGAAGCGGGACTAAACTATATACAAATCTAAAGTAAAATTTAGAGTTCAGCTCCCGAACTAGATTTAGCAACTTTTGAATGCTTCTTGAAAGTGGTTAAATTACATAAGTGAATGTCAAAACGTTATCAAAAAAGATTTCTTTATAAATGTTGTACGACATTACAATTAACCGTAACTTAAAAAAAAATGCAACCAATACGGTATTTCAGGATTACTAAATTAATATTACAGGCTTTTAGTAATCCTGAAATACCGTATATAACTTAAAGGTCTAGCATTATTTTGATACATCCAACTTTGAAAAAAAAGAAGTCATCCAACTTTTTTCTTAAATTTATATTTGCTTATTTTTTTTATTTTATTGTTTTATTTTTGTTTTGTGTATTATTATGATGCAATACTAACATTTTTAGGCTAAGTTGTACTAACATAACATTCTATGGATCCTGTAATCCGAAATAAAAGATTTATATATTTTTTTTTATTTATTTTTTTTTTCGCTCTTTACCACGTTTTGCTTAGAACAAATATTGCTTTGATGAAAACTTGTGTATTTTTATGTCTGTATTTAAATTGCCCTCGACACTTCTGGTTGATAAAACACTGTTAAGTTGCTTACAAGTATATACATGTATCTGATGTTTATTCGGGAGAACATGATTCAAGTAAGGATTTAAAAACAAAATTTTGGCGTTTCCTGAAAGTTTATTTTAGCACCCCTTAAAGGTATTGCTTGTGGTATCCCTAGATCCGGGCCTGACAAACAGTGGCCGTATGTTTATGGAAACCGAATGGAGGACCCGTCAAAAGGGATCGACGGTTGAATACTAAGGATGATTTACCAGCTTTCCTCGTATTTTCCCAATTTACCACCTACGCTAGATATGAGAAAAAAGTTCCGTGGAAATTGTAGTCTTAAAGGTAAAATAGAAACTGGGATTATTTGACTAGCCAGTGAAAATAAACGTAACTTTCGTGAAAAACAAACAAAATTTTAGTACGTCTGTCCGTAGGTAGGTATGCAATTTTAAATTCAGCTTTCAGCATGCTAGTTGAACTTTTCACAACTACATATATTTTGCAGGCCATACAAATTGATATCTTACCTACTTTGTGTTTGATTGAGACTTTTTAATAGCTACTTAGCTTTATTATTGCAACAAAGTTTAGGTAAATAATCATAGTTTATTTTGTTCCTTGTTCTAGTTCAAGTCTCAGTAGATGAAATTAACTACATACCTACTCGCGTCCGCCTATATATCAATACTTATTTATATGAGTACCTATCTGTACATATAAATATGTTTTTAAGTACGATGAGGCAAACAAGCATACGGCCTGCCTGTCTAATGGTAAGCCGTTATTATAGCTTATGGACTTAGGACGCCTTTAAAATAATAGCCATCACATGTCTTGCGCACGCTAATATAGATAAATACATAATTAATTGACTTGGGACTAAGTTTCAGGTGGTGTTGAAGGCTTTCTTTCAGTCAACCTTTGGATAGAGGACAAATATATATGTACTGATAGTGTAATAGACAGATATATAAAGGTTATTGCAAATAACATTGCGAAACATTATACTCGTACACTTGCGGCCCGTAGTGGTTTGGACAGTGTACTATCCTCGTTTTTTACACATTATACACTGATTCTTCGCTTCTAATTGTCGCAGTGTTAACTTAGATAGCCTAAAACCTTCCTTGATAAATTGACTATCAAACACAACGGTTGACTGGTAGAGAATGCTCCTAGCATTAAGTCCACCTTTTGTACTTTTTTTGTGCAATAAAGTTTTTAAATAAAAATAAATAAATATTTTTTTTTATTTCGGACCAGTAGTTTCTGACAATAGAGCGTTCAAACAAATAAACTCATCAGCTTAATAACAGGTATTAGTATAGATTCAATACAAACATTTCTGTGCTTCAGAAGGCATGTTACGCTGTTAGTCCCAGCTGATGTCGCTACATAGTCTTTAAATCTAGTTACCATTTGGCGGCTTGAAAACATACACCATACAAAACACCCCTTCAATAAGCCGAACTTGACTTGCGTGGTGAAGTTATGCTCGTATCATTCCATGTTTAAAATGAGGCCTGTGCCCAAACGTGGAACATAAACGGCTATATTACTATTATTACAACATAATAAAACATATTTACAAGATATTATGTTGTAAAAAAGGCGCAAAGTTAAGACGGAATAAAGATATAAACGTTTCAAAACATCGCAAAGTCAGGTGAATTGTTTTGGTGCCACTAAGGTCTGATTAATACCACATCAACGGTTTTTCACATTGATCGCAGAGCCATCCAAAGGAAAACCCGAGCATACTTTGATCTCGAATCTTGAAATTCTCAAGTCGCCACTCAAATCAGCAACTCTATTATTGAACGTATAATGAAAATGTAATAGGTTTTCGATGAGCTTTAAATTAAAGAATGGCTATGGAAGAAAAGCCACGTTTCTGATTTTACTTATCTCTTTAGAAACTAAAATAATAATAATTCAAACAATAATTCGACTTGATTCAGTGCTTAGTAAGATACATAATAGAATAAAAAGTTGTTTAATAGTTCATAAATTCAATATCAAATAGCGTTGGAGTAACTCTGCTGGAGTAACTTTCGACACTTCAATAGAAACAGATGACAAGATCTAATAAATCCATTTAAAAACTCCACCGAAACAATAGTGTGTTCGATAACTAAATTAGAGGTGACTCTCGAAACGTTTGCCTTTCAATAATCAACGTCAAGCTTCGAGGGAAAGACGGCAGATAGTCACAGAAAACGTGGGGGGAGGGCCAAAGGTCGGAGGGAGGCGGGAAAAGAGGCCGGCGCGCGCCGTTCGATAAATCGATGTGGGTAATACAATGCTATGCGGTGGAGCGACCTTGAGGTTGCAAGTTGCAAGACACACCCCCGCTCCACTTCTCAGGTTCATTGCCAAGCGTCTTATATCTACAGACGTAAGTAAATTGACATTCGGTATGTCGAACACGCGAAGCAAGCCAACTAGTACTTAATTGAATTGATAATAAAAGATAGGATTTTATGCGGAAACTGTTTGGGTAAGTTCATTGATGAAACCGTTTTTTATTTCAATTTCAGTTGTGTTAAAAAAAGGATAGACTGTGTTTTAGACTTGTGGAAAATCACACACAATCAAAAATCAGTACGCGTATAAACCATAGACACATTATAAACTGTTTATAGAAAGATGATGTTTATAGAGCAAATTTGGTGGGAATAAGTATAGTTAAATATATTTTTATAGATTTCAGATACATTATTGAAAGTTATTTTTATCTTTGATATTAAAAAAACTTTGAAACTTTGAAAACCTCATAAAAATCAAAACCTTTATTAAACTTGAAAGTTGTTTCCAAAAAACATAAAGTAACATTAATCATCAAAGTTAATTACTTGTCGCTTACAAACTCAACTTTCTACAAAGCTATGGAATGGACTGTTACACTTCTCTACGTAATTGAATCGGAAATTAAACTCTTCAAACGCAACCGTCGAACAAATAGTACCGGAATCTCGTTTTGTGGCCTATCTCCTATAATTTACCCAACTGGATTGGATCAGCATGATTCAAA
The DNA here is from genome assembly GCA_037074685.1 of Glyphodes pyloalis. Taxonomy (NCBI): domain Eukaryota; kingdom Metazoa; phylum Arthropoda; class Insecta; order Lepidoptera; family Crambidae; genus Glyphodes; species Glyphodes pyloalis. Next base: position 6,156,118 of record JAYKKO010000008.1, read on the forward strand.
GTATCGGAAACAGTGTCAATCCCTTTAAAGCATATTTTGTCGAAAAGAATTTGTCAACCATTTTATATCTTAGACGTAATGTTAAGATTATGAAACAATTAAGCAACTCTGATCAAAGTTACAAGCCATCACTTTCGACCAATAAAGTTATACAGACGTGAATATAACGGTCTCATTTGAACTCTCTCATATGAATTGACAAACTAACTGTGTGTCTTAGTGTAAAATTAGTAATAAGTTTAGCTTTCATTTGTAAAAAAAAAACTACTGAGTTTCTTGCCGGTATCTTCTCTTTAGTTATAGGTTCCGAACCGGAGGTAGCTTCATTTGCTTTATAAAGAGACTATTCATAAGTATCACTAATGTAATCTATGTGAATACAAAAGATTGACTTTGACTTTGACTTTGACTTCTTGTTTGATTCGTGTATATTTTGTTTTTTTTTTTTTTTTTTTTTTTTTTATAGTAGCGCAGTATATTGGCTCCTCCCAGCCTGATGGTAAGCAATAGAGGAACCCACATCGCGATGACAACGGATTTGATATCAAAATATCCTATCCGTTAGCATCGCCATACTGGCCCGCAAGATGTTTCTTCACGCTCCTTTTGAAGGAATCCATGTCAAAGGAAGGAGGAAACACATGAGCCGGCAACGAGTTCCACTTCTTTATGGTCCGGCAAAGATAAGAGTTACCGAACTTTTTGGTTCGTGATGGAATATTTTCCACGGTGAAGCGATGACATCGTTGGCCGGCTCTTGTGGTTCTGTGTAGGAAAGGAGAGGGTGGGATAAGGGAAAATAGTTCCTCGGAACACTCCCCATGATAAAGCCGATAAAAGACACTTAATGAACCAACGTCCCTACGTAGTTGAAGAGGTTCAAGGTTCCCAGTAATCTCTTCATCGTTAATTATGCGCACAGCCCGTCGCTGCAACCTATCAAGGGCATCCATGAGGTATTTGGCGGAACCGTCCCAGAGATGCGAGCAGTATTCCAGGCAAGACCGGACTTGAGTCTTATATAAAAGACAAAGCTGGTCCGGCGTGAAAAACCGACGCACTCTGTTCAGAATCCCCAGTTTTTTGGATGCTAATGAGATGAGACTCTCGATGTAATGACCTTGATTAAGATTGCAGCAGATATCCATGCCGAGCATGCTTAGGCTGTTACGCAGGCAAAGTGGAGTGCCCCGAAGAATGGGGAGAGGAAGGAATTGGGACAATTTTGTCGAAAACGCGCTCACTTGGGTTTTCTTAGCATTGAACTCAACCAGGTTATGTGAACCCCATTGGCTAATAAGGCTCAACACCCGGTCCAGCTCAACGACAAGATTCTCTCGTTTCTCATCCGTTACTGCCCTGCCAGCTGAAGGTTTACCGAGGTATCGTCCATGGACCGTACTGTCATCAGCATAGCAATGTATGTTCCCAAGCGGTAGCATATCATTGATATGAAGAAGAAAGAGGGTGGGCGATAAAACGGAGCCCTGTGGGACTCCAGCATTAACAGTCATGAACCGCGATGCGCATCCGTCAGACACGACGCGAATTCTACGGTCACGCAGAAAGCCGGAAATCCAGTCACAAAGCCGGGTGGGCAGTCCATATGCCGAAAGCTTAGAGAGAAGAGCTTTGTGCCAGACCCGATCAAATGCCTTGGCAATGTCAAGGCTGATTGCCAAAGATTCGCCATGCTTGTCGATTGCCTCCCCCCAGAGGTGCGTCACATACGCTAAAAGATCACCCGTCGATCGTTTCGGCCTGAAGCCGTATTGGCGATCGTTAATTAAGGAGTGATATAAGTTTGTTTTGCAAAACTCAAAACATTTCGAATTCAAAACATACAGACATTGATCAGATCCCAAAGTTAGTTGCTTAGGCACTTTTATTTTAATAAATAATAATAAATAAACATTAAAAACATTATTTTCTGATTCTGTGGTTAGTAGCTAGATCATTATTGTTACAAACATCAGGAATCACATTACTGTAACACAATACCCAAACTCGAGACATTATATAAAAATTCATAAATACATTGACTTGACCGGGGACCGAACCCGTAAAATCAGAGATGTCACGATGGCAAAGTCTGGCTACGGGGGTCGTCAATTATGGAAACTATAAGTTACTGTAGTGGTAAAATGTTTACTTAAACACATTAATAAAGACCCGGACATAGAATAAACACAAACGTTTGTCCTCGTCGGGAATCACACCCACGACCCTTGGGCCAATAGCCAAGAGCACAAATCATTGCTCCATCGGGCCAGCCATTCTATTTGAGCCATTATTCCAATTAACAATTCCAATTCCAATGAACAGTAATTTTTGCTAAAACATATTTATCGTCGCGTCAAATCACCGGCAAGTTCCGATATCCACATATCTATATTAATAATTTCGTCAAGGAGTACGGTAGACTCGATCGAAACCTTAGATGAATAACACAGCATAAAAAAATATTGATTTCGAGTCGACAACATATATCCGTAAAATTCGGAATAAGGAGTATTTCGTTAAATTCTAATAGCTGACAAACAAACCGTAGTCGCCATAGGTACGTCTTTCCGAAATTGACGTTTAACGAAAATATTGTTTTTGACACTTTTTTATGAAAAACTCTTTGATATGTGTTTTTTTCTTTTGAGATTGGCCGATAGCGAAAAACAACCATAGAAAAAAAATTACCATAAACGTAGAAGTTTTAGTACAAATATTATTGAGTTTTGCAAAGTAATTTACTTTAATAATACCTATGTATATCAGTTTATTAACCGCCGCTTTACTAAATTTAAGTACAATTAAATATTGCATGTATGTTTTCAAGGTAGCGTATCCAAAGGGTAAAAACGGGACCCTCCGTTCTCCGTCCGTCCGTACGTCCGTCTGTCTGTCACCAGGCTCCATATCAAGAATCGTAATAGCTAGATAGTTTAAATTTTCACAGATAATGTATTTCTATTGCCATTAGAACAACAAATACTAAAATAAAAATACAAATATTATTTAAAGGGGGGGTTCTATACAATAAATAAAAACTGTTGTTAGACGCTTAAAATATTCATAGAACATTAAAGTAGTTATATTTTTACTTCAATAATAAATAATTGAGTCTAATGTTGAATAGATAATGGTACGGAACACTTCGTGCGCGAATCCAACTCCCACTATGCCGGGCTTATACCGGATTTCACCCGAGTGAAGCCGGGTTTTCATCTAGTACCTACATAATATCATTACGAGAGTTATATTAGTATACATTTTAAGACTTTCGCGTTTCATTTTAAACATTTAAAATAATTTAACGGGTCAAAACGCGACACAATTTTTATTTAGTAGTTAATACGAACTACTTACTGCCCGATGTTTCGGTTAGGTTGCACCAACCGTGGTCACGAGCTGACTCACGTTATATTATTACTACACAAGCTCTAATATTTTAGTTTCAGACCTGATAGATTTTGCGTTAGGTACCTAAAAATGAAATACCAACACAATATTTCAAACAAATCAGAACCGATCCAAACAAAATTATTAAAAAAAAAATACACGCACTGTCACGAGCAAATGCTACCTCAAGATTCACTTAAAACTGAGGTTCTACAAATATTAGAACATTTGTCCGAAACGAATAACGATGTATTATTTCACCAAACAAAATGTAGTAAAATAAAGAATGATGTCAATGAACATAGCAATAAAGCAACGTTAAATGATTAAAGTAACGAGTTGTCACTTTCACTTAATAAATTTACTGTAGTATACGTACTGACTGTGACGATATAAATCAAACGAGATTGCTTTAGAAGATGTCATTTCAATATCATATCTGATTAGATCTAGTAGCATCACGCACATTTGTAATTGTAAGGTCGTATACAAGCCATTGTTAGCTATTTGATACCTGGTGATATGCGATTATGTTGTTTATGGCATTTACCAACACGCAAGGTAAATATCAATGAAATCAAATGTTACCTACACAGCACACCCGGCAAAGTTCAAGGGTGGTATAATTTCATGGTACGCCCTGTAATCCAATTTAGCATTAATGTCTGCTAACGTGTAAAAGAGAGCTGTGACTGAGCCTTTGCAGTAAATAATGAAACATTTTACTTGGTTATTAGTATTTATGGATCAATTTTATGTATTTTACAACAATAATTGGATTTAGAATTTAAGGAAGATAAATTTATCGAAGCAATTTTAGCAATGCAAGGAGCCATTTTTAGTACAAATCAATAATATTATCTTATGATACTCGTATAACGTTAGCTATTAACAGCGTACGAAGTCGCGGATGGCCACAGTAGTTTCGTCACACATAGTATACAACAAAGTCGCTTTTTTTGAATGTCCCTTGTATTGTTCAGACCTTTAAAACTACGCAACGGGTTTTTATGCGATTTTAAAACGTCTTTATTAGCTTCACTTGTAACTATGTATGTATGTAAGAAAATCTTGGAATCCTTATTTGACCCACTTCCCGGTCTTCTATTAGGATTAAATTTTACACACGCTCTGGATTTTGATGACAATACCTACATGACTAGCTAAGCAACGTTACCTACATATCCAATATGTCGGCCTCCCCAAGATGGCGGACTAGCTGTTTGAAACTTTTCCCCATGATATGGGTATCGAATAAAAGGGTTTGCGATCAATAATACGAAAAATAATAAATATCTTTAAATAGCTATTAATTTTTTAATTTAATAAGTAGTAAATAACTACACTAAAAATTACAAAATATTTTTTACAATGATTTATTATGAAAGAAAACGTGGAACGTTTATGTAATATTTACTGTTTTTGGACAAAACGCGCTGTCATAATTTTTAGTGCTTGCTAAGAGCGTGTTTTTTTAGTTTTTTAAACTATTATTTTTGATAGATATAGCGATATTTGAGGATGGTTTATATAATCCATACATATTAATATACAAAAAACCCAAAACTTAATTTGTAGTTGCTTGCACCCGTGCGAAACCGGAGCAGGTAGTTGGTATAAAATAATGTACAGAGTAGCGCACAAAGTAATGAATACTTACTTTCAGGAAACGATTACTTCATTCGTATTATTAAGTGTTCTTCTAGTTAAGAAACCAGCTTATTTTTACTATGATTTTGACGGCTACACTTAAATTTAGTAAATGACATGATAGTGTTTGAATTTTTTGTATGTTTTGATTGGATGTATTCATGGATAAATTACCCCTATAGATCACGTTTATGGCCACCAGTTACATTAACATGGCTCCCATTTTTTGTTTTTCCACGAAAAACGAAGTGTTTTAATATAAAAAACAAAGCTTCGTCAAAATCCTTGAAGCAACAAGTCTAATTTATTATCAGCATCTTCAGCCGCGTTCCTTCTATAACGCATTATATGCGCGGTAACCGTTTAATTTTCCCCAAGTGCACGACCCCAAACTTGATTACCAGCTGTTTTTCCTTCATTATTCCTACTAATTGTGATAAATAACACTTCCTTTTGTGACCCAGTTGTAAAGGTATAACAATTAGATACCTACTCTTATCGTAAGCAACCAAGATCGTTCCGCATTTTCTTGAGATTGTCGAAACCTGATTCGAAATAACTGTTAGGTAATTCGTTCGAGAATCCTTTTCAAACAGTTATTTTTTCATTTGAAGTTTTTTTTAATAAATACACCAGGGGCAATAGGGAATGTTATTTCAAATATACAGCTTTCATATTTTCAAGTATTGATGCTTTTTATGATTTTGAATAGTTAAAAATGTAAATGGACACTATAAAAATGACAATTCGTCTTGTCTTTTCTACTGTGACTACTTGTAGTCTATGACGGAAATATCAGACAACTGTATGAGGCTGACAGCAAACAATCGTTACTTAAAGTCAAAGACGTGACTAAGGTAATTAATACATTTGCATATTGCGGTCTAATTTACATCTGATATTGTAGATACATACTGTCTTTAAACATTAATGTCTTTTAAAAAGTCGTTGTTGTCGTGGCTTGAAGCCGCATCCAATATTTTTTTTCAGCTTGAGACATACGTTTTTAATAACTTTGAATATATTATTTGTAATAACAAGAAACATATGTGGCCTAGTCATATCGCTCAACTTCGTTCTCACGTAACGTACCTACTGAGTATATTCACAATATTAGCTTCAGTAATTAAAATGCACATTTTATAAAGCCTCCAATCTGAAAGAGTTTCACTAATTTTAACTCATTATTTACTACGAGACCTTCCTTTTAGGGTTTTGTGAAAAATGGCGACCACCAATTTGTCCGTGGCCTTTGTATAAGGCGGACTACATTTTAGCTCCATAAATTTTAAACGCAGCCGTTTGTTCAGGATGTCCCACTTTCGGAACGATATTTTAACACCCGGAGAACTAAAGTTTTAGTTCATTTTTCAACCAGTTCATGTAAAATATTGCTTTCAGTTGAAGGAGTGGAATAAGCAACAACTATCTTTAACGCACAGTCCATTAGGTTCACTACGCGGAAAGGATACATCCATCGATCCTTTATTATCAACTTAAATAGTGATAGACAATCATTACTTTCGACCACTTAAAACTAATTGTCAAATAATCAAAATGGATTTTCAGTAGAATAATAGATAATAATCTTTAAATGATGTAACTATGTGGAAAGGGTTACGTTGCTGATTAATTATTATTTAATAGATACGTATATCAATAAATCTTAAGAAAACATACCCGGCTAACTAATGTACCTACGCATGCTTTGAAAGTACAAAAATATATTACATCGTTAAACTTTAGCTTAGTTGGAATTAAATTTAACCATAATCTAAGTGACATTTGGTTCCTTACACACCGAAAGTATTAATAATTTTCCGCTACCAGAGGTCGCTGCGTAATAAACCGTTTGTTAGACAATTTAAATTGGCCGCGTTATTAAACTTAATTAGTCAGCTAATATTACTAAAGTTATCATTATTATATACCGAACAGCAAAACACGTATAATTAAACGGTTATGCCTGACCTATCCAACGGTTTAAAATACTATTTATTTTATTATTGATTCATTAATTAATGATTCTTGTTTCGTGTAGGTTTTAATTAACTTGTTATTGATGTTTTGAAGTGTCTTTTACTGGACGCAGTACCTATTCATATGTTTATGTATGATGGAAGTGAAGTGACATGCATTTAGATCGTATATTTTAAGCAGAAGCGTCCTTCTATGCCTGGCTGATGTGAAAATAGAACGAAGGCCGGTTGGCTGGGACGAGGCCGGTATAGTCCGTATTTATAGAATTTACCAACAATTATATACTGTTACAGAATTTAAGGGAAATTCACCAGACTTCAACATAGTAGGTCTTCGGTTATACACAGACTTGACTTGCGATCAGTCAGAAAATCTGATCTTATTACATATTTTAAATTATGAAGTTATTTCATTTCATATAAAGATTCCCAGACGGTAAAACCAAGTACAGAGTAGGATATTTCGGAATTATGGATAATAACTGAACGTCGAATATCTGTTTGACTAATTAATTAAACATATTTAGAAATAAATGAATCAGTCATGGTAAAGGTTCAGCCCTAAACTTAAAAGTAACTAAATGAATCACCCCTACAAATATAATTAAAAGTTTGACCTCGTAGAATAATGTCATAATAAAAATGCAATTTTCAAATAAAATGTAAATTTTGGAAACAAAATTGAATTATCAGTTTTGCACACATTATTGATACTAAAAATATTATATTTTACAAAAAAACATTAACTAATGTCATTTAGTCCCAAAAATGTTTTTATACATTATCTACTAAAACATATTTCTATTTAGATATGAAAATTCTAAATTTTATAATTATGACCAATTTTAAACAGTAGACACAGTACAATTTTGAATTGATAAAACCAGTATAACGAACGTAATTTTTGTAAGTATCTAAGTAGTTTTATTCAGTTATAATGTAAAAAAAACAGATTATTAACTTTCACCCACTATGCTATTTTATACATTTCTGCACTACATTATTTTCTTCGTAGACAATAATCTTTGAAAAGTCACTTAAGGAAAATTTCTTTAAAAAGCAATAAACCCACTTAACAATTCCGACCCCATGTTGAGGATATGAGATTCACAGCACGACCGCTAAGGATCCAACTAACTGCTTATCTTAATACTATAACAGGCTCTTAAAGAAAATGTTTTCTGAATCAGCAAGTAGATCAGGTTATGTCGAGAAAAAGTGCTAAAATAGATTACCACGTTTTCGTTTTCAAAATACTTTGGATCAAATGTATAAATACGAGTACATATAAAATCCTTTCCTTTGCTTGCTTATTTAAGAGAAGTTGGCCTTTAAACTATTAATTATGTCGAGTTTATTACTAACAAATCGCCCGGTAGCTATTCTAACTCTTATCATCATAATCAGCCTGTTGCAGTCCACTGCTGGACATAGGCCTCTCCAAATGTGCGCCACTTCAATCGATTTTCGGCTACTCTCATTCGGCTCCTGCCAGCCGTCTTGCGCAAATCGTCACTCCACCTGGCCTGAGGGCTTACTTCGTTTACGTTCTAACTCTAATCTCTATTAAACTTTTATCGTAGTAAAGTAGTAGCTGCTACGAGTGACTACGACCAGTATGCTACTGTCGTAGACCAATTCTACATTTTCTTAAGAGCATTTGAGTAGGTACAGACTTGGTGCATTTTTAAAGATTGCGAATGATTATTACAAATTAGGAAACCAATTAAACCGAAATAATGACTTCTTCGAAATAAAGAGTCTGACTTCGAAGTAATTATGTATAATATCGCTTAAATATTATCAGTTAAGTATTATCACTATCAGTTAATAAATATTTCCAATTGCCCTTTTAGTCACCCTACTAAAACACAGCGATTAAAAATTAAGAAAGTAGTAATAATAATATTAAAAAAAAACCTTTAGTCATAAAGAGACAATGTCTCTTTATGACGGGCAATTAGGTAAATGGTAAATTCACTACTTAATTTTTAATTTACTAAATTCTCGTAACGGATATTTCAATCATGTAATTATTATAATATCTGCTGATATTATGACACTACGTGGCAGTAACATACAAAGTCGTTCGTAAAAATTAAGCCCTATTATTTCAAACTTCCAAACCCGTTAAAATATGAGATGTATTGAATTTACATTTAAAGAATTGCCATGTCGATGCAAAAACAAACACAGGTATTGTTCTCTTCACTGCAGCAAATTGGTCCTTAAACTTTGGAATCGAACAACAATAGTCATTTCAGACTGTTTCGTATCGGTTGAATCGGCTTCTCTGCATTTTGTTATTTGAATTTAAAGATAAGAAGTAGGGGTGAATGGCACTAACCTTTAACTTTAAACACGCAAGATGACTGTTTGAATAAAAAGGTGTTTTGAGGCATTTAGTAAAAATAACATTTTAATGTAATTCACATTACAATATTTCACATTCATGTTTATGTGGATGAGATCAGGCGTCAGTTTTAGTTTAATTTTTATCATTATTAAACAAACAGTGGTTTACAGTAGTTAACAGTGGTCCCACAAAACTATTTACATACTTTGTCTATTTGAGTCTCTAACTGAATAAATAAAAATTCAGTTGCTAATATATGTTATCTAAAAATACTTTTTGAGTTTTCTTTTAAATATATTTTCTTTTAAATTATTTTGTTACCGGCGTATGTCCTCGGGCAAACCATTTAATAGCTATGATAACCGTTTCTTTAATGTTCTATCACCAAAGTAGTTTACTTTAGGTACCTCAAATTTGCCCGCAGACATTGACCGGGTATAGTGAACATGATTAACCAATACTGGTTTGTTCTTATATACGTACTTTGTCAAAATGAACCTACGCGCGACCAAGTAAATCATACAGACAGTCAACTACACATGCTTACCAAATATTCAAATTCATACAATTTTCAATACAAGTTCTATCATGTGTGATGACTTTGGGTAATACCTCGTATCTACATAATTTAATTGGAATTTCCATTAAAATTGTGTATTAAAAGTAATTTTGGCCAAGGTCGTTGATTGTGTTTTGTTTAAATTCCAAATTATTGTTACAAAAAATGCAGAGTATGTTTTCAACTGCTTGCTCAGGTTTCTTAACCATAAGACAGAAATCATAGTTAATTTTAGATTATTTACGAGTTGATTTAAAAATTGATTCTACTTGCTATAAGATGCTCTAAAGACAACGAACTGAAACAACTTTTATTAATACCTACATTAGTATTTAAACGCAACCAAACAATTTGTGCTTACTTTTATCTACTCAAAGATAAAAAGCAAGATCTTTAGAAAGCAAGATTACAAGAATATAATATGAATGCGTGTGAGCTTAAAGCAATAATCCCACTCTCACATTATAAGCAGAATGAATGAATTTTTATGTAAAGTACGTACGTGAGCGCCAGATTATATTTTTTGCGCGAGTTGTAGCGCATGGGAATATCGTTGCTTATTTACTTTATGTAGATACTTATATTAGAAATGTTATGTAGGTATTCTTACTAAATTTAAGTTAACGTTAGAATGCGGACTATTAGTAAATATGCATTAAAAACGCGGTCAACTCTTCCAGAGGTTTGCTTCAGTTTACTTCGTTTATTTATGTCATAATTAGACGCCCCGGTGGCGCTGTGGCTAAGCTAGGCGGCACAAACGCGAAAGGTCCCGGGTTCGATTCTCGGTCAGGTCAATTTGTAAACGAACTTTACTAAATTGACTTGGGTTTCGGTGTACTGGGATGACGCCCCCAGTTAGTATCCGTCGTCTGGTACACGGGAAAACATTAGTTTGAGACCAGGAGATTGGTGTGGTTGTCTGGTGCATTTTATAACAAAATTGAATAATTTGCTCAGACTAAGCAACTTTTAACTTATTAAGACAACTTAAATTGTAACTTTGTTCTACTTATTTTATTTAAAGCAACGATACTAAACTAAAGTATACTCTTTTACGTGAGTGACAACTTTTTTAAATGACTGGGCTAATCAAATAATATAATTATCAGTTTATCAGGACATCCGCTCACGACTTTATTTTTGTACTTGTTATTATTTCACACTAGTCTCTATATATCTTCCATATTTTTTATTATGAGAAAAAAACCTGAATATTTTCCTTTTTACTATGAGTCCTTTCTACACCCAGACATAAGCCAATTACTAAAAGTTATTTTCTTTAATTGAATTAAAAATTGAAACCGAGACCATTTTCACTTTGATTTTGACCTTAGCCCACAAAAAAATTAAAACACCTGTTAGTCGAAAAAACCTATTACACATTAAACGAATTCCTCACTGATAAAACCATAATATAATATAGACTATTAAATTTATCAAATACTTCTGAGATGACATATCTTATAAATTAAAATTATTATTATTTAATTCATTTACTGACTTATTTCCCATAATAATAATGTAAAAAATGTTTATTTGACAGATTGTTATATTTAACGTAGGCTTAACAAACTACTAATATTTTACGTTGTAAGAATAAATTTTTGACATGAATATGAATATAACTTTGACATTAAAAAAAAAAAAAAATTGACCAAAGAATAACACAAATAATACAAATTTGACAATACATACTTATTACAAAAATTGAAATAAAATTTAAAGAAAAAAAAAATAGTTACATATTTTTACTGGGTAAAGGACTTTATATTGATGACATAACATTTGCATACCTACTTCATTATATAATAAAATCTGCCTGTCGTTTCAAATTGTTAAACCCATCAGGGTTCATATGTACTATATTTGAATGTAACACCTACTTACACCATATGATTGACAATAAATGTATTGAGTATTGAGTATAGCCACTGGTTATAATTTGATAAATAAGTGAAACATTAAAGTACGAAAAAACGCGACGCTTTGCCGTGTGTTCATACTTAAAACAAATTAAACAAAGATACTCAACAATCTTAATTAACTAACCTCTCCACTAACCAACGAATAAAAATCAATATCAATCGTGTCTGTTGAACCTTGTTGTTGTTGTATGTCTCGTTCATACATACTTATAATACGAGTATACAGAAGCATAAGCAAACCGATTCACTAATGCATCTTCCATGCTTCCCGTTAACAAGATAAGATAAAGCAAAGCCTGATTCAATAAAAATCTTTCACTCAGCGCTGTCTAGACGGTATTGCTTCCATTTCAAAGTGAAGTGGAATAAGGTCTTACACGCTCTCTTCGAATGAGTTTTGTATTGGTCTAAAGGCAAGTAGCTAAACTGTATTAACATTATTCAGTTGATCTGATTCAAAGTGGTTTAAATATAAGACGACCATTTCGACGAGTAGGTATGTCGTCAATATTTTTATGGTAGCGCAAGACATTTTAAGTCTTGTGGCAAGGATCATTGCTTTGCTTAGTGGTGATACTTCACAGATAACTGCCAGGATTTTTTAATGACAAGCATTAATAAGAGCAATAACGCGGACTTATTTTTCTCTTTATTCCTATTTATCCATTTATAGATGCAGAATGTGGGAACAAGCATGGCAGGCTAATACATAAATAAATAATACGTGTGGACTCATTAGAGGTATGAGTCATTAACAAAATTAACTTTTAAATTCTTTTCACTGAAAAATCTCTATACACTCCTACCTAGTCATAACAGAATCATTGATTATCGTATGAAGATTAAAAGTTCAATTTTTCATACAGTAAAAGTTTAAAATGAGTAAACGGGTCAAAACACGACCATAATCATAATCAAAATAAGTAGTACGAACTACTTATTGCCTGATGTTTTGGTTAGGTTGCACCAACCGTGGCCAGTACGTCGGGCAGTAAAAAATGTTGTCGCATTTTTACCCGTTAACTATTTTAAATGCTTGAAATGGAACGCAAAAATCTTGAATTCTATATTCAAAGTTTATTAAGAAAAGTCTTGAATTCTATATTCAAAGTTTATTAACCATAAGTAAATCCTTAAAAAGTCGGGCGAATTAACTTTCTGTAACAGGAACTGTCGCTCAATCGCTATCATGTTATAATTATACTAGAGGTAGTAATCAACTCATCGATCGGTTGTTTAGTGAGTACTTTTGCCGATGGTAGTTTCACTGGCATTCGTTTTTCGTTATTTTCTCATCATATTGTTCAGTCTAGACGGTTTTGAATTCAAAGTGAAGTAAATTTGTAAACAAAACCTCGAGCGCGCCCCGTCGCTCCACACGCTAAATGACTTATCAAAACCCGTCGCCTCGTTGTTGAAAGCACGATAATTTGTGTGTCGCGTGCGAGCCACGATTACACGCTGTGGTCGCGACGCGGTCCCCTGTCTTTCGGACTACCTTCATTTTTACTCAAGGACATTTTTTCATAGGACTTAGGCTTTACCTTACGTCTGCTGTAATTCAATTTAGATTTTTGTTTTTATGAATGTATTACAATTTTGTAACACGACACATTACATAGGTATCAACATTTCTATGTTAAATCAATAGGAAATAAAAATACATATTCGAAATTTTAATAGCTAGCGAATAAAATCCATGTTTATATAGTATGTATGATTCCAGAAAAAAAAAGTTTGTGTCAACTCAACAGCCTTTCACAGATCTTCATTTAAATCGCTTAGCATTATATTAAACACTGTTATTGATTCGCCCCTATCTGCATATTAAAAACACTCGGTTTGTGCTTAGGTTAAAAGTTAATATTCGTGTAAAGAAAATCTTTGACAGAAAAATACTTTAATTAAAAGATTTAACTTGCAGTCTATCTTACTAGCTTATGATCGAGATGATTTTAAAGAAAGTTTCTGACCATTACACTGAGTTACTTTAATCTTGCTCTAAGAATTTCAGTCCACGTTTTGTGGATTTCACGTCCATTAGCAATCACAAAAGAACTGTAACCTAAGGAAAATCCACTCAATAGACACAAAATATCAACATTGCTAGTGTCTAGACATTGTCGATACTTGGAAAAATTGCCAAACTAGGTATTATAGATTTTTTTATGCTTTGAGGTGACCAAACGTGTGGATTGAACACGCCCCAGATTCTAAATGTAATGTCTGCCCTTATCAAACGTATGTATTTTTAAAGAAGCCACTTACAGTTTGGCGCTTCCCTGTACTTACCATCAGAAATGTAGATTTTAGGCCTCTTTAGTACTTTTTCATGGGAAATGTCTGACCCTGCAAAAAATAGCTCCACCCTACATGCTAAATGACTTATCAAAAACCGTCGTTGTACGCTAATTTGTTAGTTCGCGTGTCCATTACGATTACACCATGATCGCTGTCAAGATCGCGATACGAATGCCGTTCGCCGTCCAAAACAATCGTTTCCCTCAGAAACATAACCGTAGTGGAATAAATACAGTGGAAATGAAGCCATGTAACCAATTCATTGGCGTTCAAACGCAAGCTAGGGAAAAATAAATTTAACACTTTCACGAATTTAAGTTTCACTTTCCTTTTAATGTTTATCAACTAATGCAGGACTACGCCTACTATTTTCAAATCAGGGCCTATTTAGAAAATTAACATTTTCAAAAAAGACTGTAACAAATGAAATTTTCAAATTAAAATCCCCCTGCCTCTTATCTTATTAAAAGTGTACCAACTAATTTTAACATGTATTAAACGTACACGCACAGTCACACAAAACGCAAACACACACATACCACACATGAAAAATAATATATTAAAAAGCCTAATTAAAAAACGTGTCACAGAAAAGTATCTTTAATACTACTACGTACACTGAAAAAAAATATAGATACATTTTTGAGAAATAAATAAAAGCCTAAAAGCTGTGATAAAATAATAGTGTAAAATTCAAATACAACAATGCCAAAAACATAAAAGCGAAATATACGTGTAAATGACTTGCTCATTAAATGCTGTAGAAGATTAAGTACATGGTTTCGAGTTTATTTAAATGGGTCATACTTCAAGACCGAGATTATGGTAAATAATGATCAAACTTGGTCTAGACGCTATGTAACTGTTATTCTCATTACACTATAACATTACTAAACCACAAGTCACAGTGTATTATCACGACACGACCGAACGCTCATGCAAATTTTACCGCGTTGCTGTTGGTATCAACTCAAACTTGCATTCTGTTCCATAATTAATGTTTCTTTTGATTCACTTTTCTTGTACGAGCTGCATTAACATAATGATATTTTCATTTAGGTATCTATTCAGTATTCAGCACTGATATCCTCTATTTAACACAATTAAACATAATGTATTGCTATCAAGATATTCTAAAACTTAGTGAGATTAGCATAAATTAAGACATTAAAGAAATAAATGTAAGTGATAATAAGGGAGATACAATTTAGGTTACTAAAAAATATTTTAAGATGCTATTTATTTTCTATGTAACACATCAATCAATATCTTTAATATTAGCATGCGGAAACAATCCTACTGAATTAAAAACTTTATTTCTGCGATACAGTTACTCTAAAATTTCACGCGTATTTTAATTTCACCAATTCATGTTTGTGTATTTATATTTTCGGATACTTTATGAATTCCTGCAAAGTATCCTGCTATTAATGTAGCACCCCCCAGGAGCTCTGCAAACCTTACTCACACGCAGGAACACAACAACACAGAAGTGATTGTTATTTGGCAGCGGTCTTCTGTAAGGTGGAAGTATTTCACCAGTAGGGCTGCTCCAGTTCGAGTGATAAATCGCTATGCCCTACCTGTCTATATAAAAAATAAAGTATGACCGTTCTTTGAAATATTAGTGGTACCAACATTGAAACCACTCCCTAAGTCATTTCTAAAATTTCAGCTACATTGATATTCCAAACACGACTCCCGAAAAGGTTCTGAAGTAAAGTAGCTTAAGAAAGAATTCAGACAAATTCAAAAGCTATCAGTCACAATAAAGTGGAAACTAGCCATTGGATAAACGGCCGGTCCCTCACGCAAGCGAGGAGGTTAGGAGTTAGTGTGGCTCATAAAGTAATAAATCAGAGTTAAATCGTCGGTACTGTCGCGCCACGGGGCTGGCGTGTACTGAATGTAGATTCACTTATTATACGTACAAATTCTAGGCAAAACAAACGTTGGACTCTTAATTATAGTCGCTCTTATTAATTTGTGCACTCGAGCAAAAAACGGGTTTTAGCTACTTATCATTTTTGTTGTTGTTGGTGTTGTGGTACCTTCGTTGTTTCTGATTTCTGTAACACAAGTGCTTTAGCTACTTACCACAGAATCAGAGCAATGTATGTGATGTTGTCCAATATTTATTTATATTATATTATTTATTATCATGCGGTGTTTAGTTGAGCTTACCCATGCAGTAGTTTTAAAGTTTTGAACTCAAATCTGTGATCTTTTGTCAAAACAGTACTGATGAATAAATATTTTTTTAATATTAAGGGTAATAAAAAAAGATTTACCATCAAATATTACCGACTTATTATGATTGCATCCATAAACGTTCCAATCTGTCTTACAAAATGGCAATTCAGGACCTAAAATAGGGAAATGTTGTTCTTATTGGCATATGCCAGGTAAGGATGAAAACTCCACATGACGATAATTTGACTATGTGCTTTTAGCTATTTGAGAAATTGATATTGGCAACACTCCCAAGCACCAGTATCATACGAGCTCCAAGTTTAACGAATGATATCCATTTTAAAGGGATATCAGTTTAATTTGCATAAAAAAATAACAATTTGATACGCAAACAACAATTAAATCGATATTACCATATATAATAAACTTATTGGTATACTCGCTCATACATAAACCAAGCAAAACAAATATATATACTTAGTAATGTATATGGATACAAATTGTTTAAAGAAAAAACAGGACGTAATCATAACAAATCTACGAAATTCCAAGAATCTTCATAAACAATTATTTATTTTCGATATTCTGACTTAGTAGGTTCGAGTTTTGCTATAGAAATTTGGTATTCATAAGTAATTGGGAAGTAATGAACATACTTAATAAAATATATAAGAATAAACATCCTGATTTATTTAGCAGATAGTTTTTTTTAAGCATGTAACTGCATGACATACCTACTACTAATTGTAAAATAGTGCTGTTTGCTTATTACTTATTAATGAATTTCTAGTGCCAAGTAATAATCTAGTATTAGAAACAGATATAAGTACAAGTTTTAGCAGATACTTGGATCTACATTTTACCACTAAGTTCAAGGTTCATAGCTGTCTAGAGTAGGTATATTTCTTATGTTTGCTACGTTTCGTTGTTAAGACACGCATCAAGTTAACTGGTTAAATGCGTTAGAGCGTGAAAGAATTAAGCTTTACCAATGGAAATCAAAATTGTTCGAACGTATTCGTTAAGCATATCAATGTTAGTTCAATGTTATCAGTAGTGTTTTATCTTTCATCGTCTGGAATAGGCAACTTTAAATCCGACGATGTGAATGAACAGATGTTTTAAAGCCTTTTAGAAAAAAAAATAGGCGTACAAAACAAATCTCTTTAATATGTTAAACTTACTTACCCTAAAATAGGGGTACCGTCCATATTGTACAAGATTTCTACTTTTTTAATCTAGAATAATCTAGTTAATTAGGCGCACGGCATGTGGAATACACAAATCTTCTGAACAGAACTTTTTTACTTGAGATAACTACAAAAAATGCTGGAGTTCGTTACTTTACTAACCTGACCATTTTCAAAAGAAATTTGAATGTAACTTAGAATCAAATCAAACGTGATCTAGCAACCTAAATTAAAATAGGACGCACATTATTTGATGCTATCTTACGACCCATTGGTAATGCCTTTGACCCTAATATAGGGTAGTAAAAATTAATGTAGAGGTAGGCATAGTTTAAACCTGTAAAACTAATTACTATCACACTTGCGTGCTACCGTTGTGACGGATTTTTGTGAATACAATTAACATGGACCGAATTCAACAAGACTTTCACTGGCAGTTCATGTTACAAGGAGTCATTTAAGCCACATTTCTTTATTACATAACTTTTATTTATGTAAAAGTAAAAAAAATATTTTTCTAGCAGACGAAGTCGCGGGTACAGCACGTTAAAAGCAGTTTTGTCAATGCCAAGTACAGCAAAGAATGTTCATAAGCAAAACGATTTTTTGTAAAAATAGTTGTCATTTTATTAACACTTTATGTTTGAAATTACCTACACTGATACTTTAACCAAGCCTACATGTACCTACTACAAGTAGAAGTGGTTTTACCAAAAAAAAAACATTAAATGTACGTGCCCCTTTTTTACCCAGCTATTAAGACGAAAAAGGAATACGTTGTGTATGAGGATAAATAACAATACAAACAAATCAATGACATCAAGGAACAAACACTACATATAAGTATGTATGTTAATATTGTTTCAATATGGACACTAGATAGTAGATAAAATGGTTAGCCAAGCTTTTTCTTTAAATTTCATTTTACACGATTGTCTTTGACTAAAGCAAGCAATATAAATCAGGGTACATTCTCATATTTTTAATTATTTACTCCACTTAACCATATTAGGGTACATACATGACTAAATAGTTATGTTTTGGCCAAAAGTCAAATTACTTTCATTAACAAAAATTTACTAAGGTAAGTGTGACGTCACTTCTTCGCACGGGTTTTCCAATTAGGGACTGGAAAACACCCATGAACTTTTATGCGCTGTATCATCACCAATTTTTATTTATTTTTTAAAGCAAAAAACACGTATTCATTGTAGGTATACTTGTTGTTTTACCCAGTCATTATCCCTATTGTAACTAATAGTTTAAAATGTGTACTAGACCTTACTTTGAACCAAATTCTACTTTTTGGTAACCAATAATTTCCTACAGTCAAATTATCTGATTACATACTTTAAGCACACCAATAAAAAATACTTAAAAACAATTTTTATAGTGTTGACTTGGAGCGTTATTTCTCATAATCTTAATTGACCGCAAATCCACACCTCAATCTTTTTTATGAACACATCCACTCCAATCCATTTATCATTTAACGGTATTGGAAGACGAGCGGCGAGTAATCCTGCTAGGTTTTTCCGTTTTCTTTTTTCTTTAAGCTGCGGAACCCTAAAAGCAAATCATGTTGAAAATGCGTGATCAATCAAACGCAGTGGTTACTATAACTGTACTTTCCGGCGCGGGACAGTCGTGGTGATGCGAAGTTCCGTGTGGGGTCTGGCGATGCGCGGGCGCAGCCCACTTCACACGCCCGTCGCACTGCGCTGCGCAAACACAAACTTAAGCCACGACCTAAAAGCTACCACCAAGTTCTAGGATTTTATATTTAAATTGTGTTTAATATCCATGCGGCCATGGTTGAACATTTTAGTTCTTCAGTTTTATTTTACTAGTTTAACTACCCCCTGTCAATATATCTACTTCAATGTCATGGGAGGGAATCGTAACTACTTTATTTTTTTAAACAACATTCAGCCATTTAAGGAATGCGATTAATTTCGACAGATTGATATTAATTTTCATTAAGCATCCGTATTGAATCCGTATTGTTATTTACATGAAATTGTTTTCCGAGTTTAAGAAAATAAGTGTCAGAATATTTTTTGTCTGAACATTAGGTATTCTAATAGGATAGCTTTATGTCACATCACCTGCGTCTGTTGCGATCGCTCACCAGAAGCCACTGAAAACCAGTGTTTTTTTTTATATTGCACTTCAAGATTGACCTCATCCCACCTGATGTTACGTGGTAATGAGGTCCTAGCTTAAGGGTGACAAGTACAACATAATAAATGTGTTACTGGACTTGTCACCCTTACCTTGAAGGCTTGACCCCTGCTACTAATGTAGGTTGCTACATTAGTAGCAGGGGTTGCCCCAGGAGCTCTGGAAATCTTACTCACACGCAGGAACGCAACAACACAGAAGTGATTGTTATTTGGCTGCGGTCTTCTGTGAGGTGGAGGTATTTCACCAGTTGGGCTGCTCCAGTTCGAGCGATAAATCGCTATGCCCTACCTCTCTTAAGTGTCTATACCTAGGCCTAGTTATGACTAGGCCTAGGTATTATAAAGACTGAAGCATTTTTATTTGAGACATTACAGCTTCACAATGAGAATACTCACCCATATGTTTTTTTTTTCTATTGTTACCAAATCCAAAATTGTTAGGCCTGTGAAATTGATTGACTAACATCTTTTTTTTTAAAACGACGTCGCGAGCTTCTACCCGTTCCAAAGCAGATTTGATTTTAAAACCAAAACGTATGGTTTTAATTAAGTTTTAATTCGATTTAAATTAAATATTAAAATACTAGTAGATGATACCTTTGTTTTGAAGATTGGATATTTATAAATCTTAAAATCATTTTCTTATCAATGCAGCAAGTCGGTCTTTCTTGCTAAGATAAATAGACAACTTATAATAATTGGGGCGTATAATGTTTTATCAACCACATAAAGCATCCTCATTCAAAATTCCGAAGGCACTCCGACTATTCTTTCTGCAATTACACTCGTATTATGATTTAGCTCCATTGTGCCGTCAGGTGAATTCGTCGCTTTCGTAAGATGTCCACAAAAGGGTCGGTAACAGGCTAAAAGCACTCAAAGAAAATATTAGGAAGCCTTGCCAACTAAAAGGTACGTCCTAATAAGGGACCCGTGTGGAGGAAACCCTCCCTAAGTGATGATCGATCGGTCTTTTTCTGTCCAATGAATCTCGGAGGGCTAGTGGAGAAACCATAATATGATGATGTTTTCCCATTTGAACATGAACAAGAACACTTACTAAATTATTTGTCTATTTTTAAACAAAAGGCCATAACAAATACCTAGATAGGTAATAGGTGTTATATTTACGTTCCCTATTCAAAGACTACCTTATTTTCGAATTATTATGATCTAAACTTCGAACAAACGTTTAGCAGATTCATCATTCATGCAAAATCTAAACAAGTTATTGTCCCCCAAGCGAACACAGGTTTGTGGATATGAACACAAATACTGCAAAAATAATGCTTTATACTATTTTAAGCCTTGTCGCAACCGTGCATTTACAAAATCGTTGATCGAAGAACTTAAACATAAATTTATAGAAAAAAAAGATATTTCACTTTAACTAAGTCTTGCAAGAAGTACCTGATTATCAGTTAATACAACTCGCTTAAATATTTGCGTCATAACACACGGTCCTTGAAATATTTGCATAGGTTCACCGCAAAACGAGGTAAGGCCGAAGGTAAAGGCAGGTAGTGCAAAGCATTACGTGTGTAAAACGTACATACAGAAACGTAGTCTACAGAAAGTGTTATCGCGAAGGCGGGGCCCATTACTTGCATGTAGATTAGGTATCAATACCTACGCGCCCTTAATACCTACTTATTATGGTCATAACCTACTTCCGTGGAGCTGTTAATTTAACGGCCGGGAATAAGTTGTTAATCATGTTAAGACCAATGGAGCCTCTTTTTAAAAAGAAATAGAGATGACTAGATTTTGTATTATATCAAAGTTTGATTCCTACATATTTTACGAGAAAAAATGATAATTTTTAGCATAAAAACCGACTTCTCTTTGATTTTCTTGATGCCATCATCAGATGTTGGTGTGTTTATCATTTTACTATCGTCAAAATATCTCCTTTCCAACAAATATAGACAAAATTGACAATCATACATAAAAAATTAATACGCGAATACACGTATCAAAATACATGTAGTTGTAAAATATTGAAAAACCTCCTTTTTAAAGTCCTTTTTAAAATAACAAAGTGTTTTAATTCGCGAATTCACTTCTCAGATGTTTGATGTTTGCTTTCGAATGAAACGTTAATAATGACTTGAAGCTTTGATGATCTCTTGGTTCAAATGCTATTTCTAGTGTTTGCTAGTTCATTTCCCGTGTCAAACAAAGGATAAAGGATTACGGATTTTTAAAGTATAGCTTCAGTTTGTGCTTACCAATCCACGTTTGGGAAGCATGGTGATGAAGCCAGTTGGCACCAATTATTATAGCAATGACTTGATTTCAATGAGACCTTTGCCCTGCAGTGGAACATTACATTTAATGCCAAGCTATTCTAATATTCTACGTTACTATGTTGCATCTGCAATAATTTCAGAATTCGAGGTAAAACTACAAATTACCCGGCGCACCCTGCATAAAACAAGAAGCAGAATATAGGTAACTGTGCAGTACCTAGAATCGTGAAACTAGCGGCTAACCTAATTGCCTTATTCAAGAACCCGAGAAAGCTTAGATTACAAAGGAGTTTAACCTAGAGGGCTAATAATTTGGTAGCTATTTTGATAATATAAGTTATTGAACAGTTATTAACTATCGTACCACTTCAGTTTTAGTTAGAAGTAACATTCAGTGCACATGTAAGTCAATCAAGTTGGTAACCGAAGTAGAATGAATAGACATCGGAAAATTCGACATTCATCGATCTGATTCCAAAGTAATTTATAATATATAATTTATAAATATAGTATATTTATTTATTTAGTCGCATTTGTGATGATACCAGAGTAACAATCAACCATTGAGGTACATAAGTCCAAATAATAAGGGCATTTTCGTAACTGCTGCCACTTAAATGTCTTTTCCTGACAATTTTGAAATAACAAAAGCTCTCAGCATGACGTTTAATAAATGACATGCTAAAACCCATTAACTCGCCCTTTTCCAAGCTTAACATTAATTGTAATGGAGAAACCGAGACCATGGCTTTAACAATGATGCATTGTATAGGGATCAGCTACCGTTATCACACCATTACGGTCTTGTTAGAAAAGGATGATAAAATCCGCCCATGTCTTCTATCGAAGTTCATTATCTGAACCTTCCTGACGTGAAATTTTACGTCTGATTTATATTTGGCCCAGTTTCCTTCTATGAATTGAGAAAACTCCATCCGCTACATCCGGCCTGCGGTAAGATATGTTACAGGCACTTTAAATAACCCGGTATTGTTTAAAATATTCATATACATATCCAATCCAATAGATTTAAAATTAAGCTTAAAACTTCCAAGCAGTGGATGAAATATTTTTTAGAGATTCTAGACTACAATTTGATATTATGGAAAGGATGTTTATTATAATACATTTTTGCAAATAAACTGCACACTAGAACATTAAACAAACGTTGAAAGTTTTTTAAACTTCATTTCATTTTATGTAAAGTCCTTAAATTTATAGACCATTTTAAAGAAAATAAAAAGGAAAAGTAATCATGACGCAGTACAGATAACATTTTAAAATCAATTTATCGAACATGTTTCTCATCAAAAACCTTTCACAGAATTTTTATGAAAATATTTTCATCAAAACAAATGTATTAATAATTTTAATTTAGCAAAAATTTTAGTCAAAATTTGGTTAATTTGGTTCAAGTCGGCCATAATTAAAATGCATAATATATAAATATTAGTAACTTCAATTTAAAATTTACCTGACCTCCTCCAGGCATATTGTAGAACAACTTACCTGTAGTCGACATTAAATTTAATGAATAAACCAGTTGGTTAGCCAGCACCGAGTATAATATTACACAAACCACTTGGTGCCCTTTTTGACTCTTTTTAATACAATTACAGGAAAGACCTAGGTATTCTCCACAACGACAGAATTACATGCATGCCGGCAACAGATACATTAATTAATCGTTCGTGGGTACGGCCGACCGCTTTGCCTTACCCTCCTTGTATCAATAATGCCTCAATTATAATTAATGATGCCCTTACAATATTACTGCTTGCGATATTCATTTATAGCACTTAACAGATTCACGCGTAAACATCATTTTTGCTGTGTGTATTCTATTCTGACATTTAAAACAAAAACTTAAGTATTTAATTAACTTAAATACACAACACGACATTTTTTAATAAAATAATATTCTTTTTTTTATTCGACGACCAAAAAGGTCAAAGTGCGAAAGATCCGGGGTTCGATTCCCAACAAGTTTGTAAGTTCCATAGTCGTCGTCTGGTATAACATAGTAAAAAGTAAAAACATAGTTTGAAGTAATTTGAGTATTCTATTTTATTTTGCATTATTTTACTATGAGGTTCCTTTTTTCAATTAAAAATAACCTTTCATCTTCTTTGTTAACTGTCTTGGGAGATGATAACATATTTACATAACAAATGCGCTATCGTGTAAAGCAGCAAGCTTACTACAACTGAACAATTAATAAGCAACGAAGTCATGTATGTTTTATGTTAATTTTGAAGCAAAACGTTTATAACTACAAATTTCATGTCAACGAACATTACGCTGTTTTCGTTGCTGCTATTAATTTGCGTTTCAGTTTTGTTTTATTAGGTTCACCGTACAACTCTTTATCGCGTGCCGAAATGAAAGCTCTTTCAATAAAACGTACAATTCCGATTTTATCTTGACTTTGATAGATAGCGTTTAGAAAAAGCTTTTAAAATTCAGACATTGTAATTGTAAAGAGATGCTAAGATGAAAATACGATGGAACTTTTTGACACGTCCAATATTTATAAACAGAAGTATCAGGTGCAAAGTAAAGAATTAATGGAGTGGTGATTTAAGTACAAAATTATGACTACAATCAAACTTACGCTAAATTTTAATTTTTACTTTCATCCATACAAATACTACAATCGTGATAAGAAGTAAAATCGTATCAAATACTAAGAAATTTATTTCCAACATCAGTTACATTTTGTTTTAAATTCCGAGACTACAAAGTTATTAAACAAATTCTGATTCTTCCAACTAAAACAGATTGTAACTCAACAAATGACTCAACTCAGAGAAATTTTAATTAGCAGTGGCTTAAGCAGTTTATCACACTGAAAATTTTGCTGGAAGCTCAGAGATAATGAAGCATCTCATTTAACTTTGTGAATTGTATCTAGCATTGTACTGAGTGAACAGGTAAAGAGCATAAACCGTTTGTACCGCATTCGTTTCAAATTAATTAATTCAGTAGATACTAAATGTAATACGTGCCATCATTTTTTTTTAGGTTTAACGCTTTAAAATCCAATCTTTGCAATTTATTATTATTCTAGTAAATATAATACTTTTCATAATAAACGTATTTTTTTAATTTTGGGTAAGTAGCAACACTTGTGGCTACGGCCAAAATCAATACACTGGGGCAACTTTTAAACTTAAGCCTGCAAACACTTTTTCATTTTATGTAGCCTGCGATTTGGGATGCAAGTTTGTGTTGTTAAAGTTATGAGAATCCAATTTTGTACATAATTAATAAGTGTTTCGTACATACATAATGAAAAATGCATTGTGAAGCCATGAGTAAAATATAAATTTCTTTATTAATTCACACAATCATGTGGTTAATAATAAGGTCGTAATTTAGACACAGTAGAAAATAAAGACCTCAAACAGACGTAGGTAGATAGATAGAGTTCTTGCATTATACTCAGAGCGTTGATGTATTAGTGTCAACATCACTGCACCGACCACTGGGCTGCTAGGCACGGGAAAAGGTTGAGCATCATCGACGTCGATATGCGATATTCATTATAACTAACATTTTGAAAAATAATAATATGAGCCATCTTATTCATTTGAATTTCGATTCGTAAAATAACTGTTTTGTTTTTAGAGCACAGTTTTCATTGAGTTTTTCATTCTAATTTTTTTTAATGGACTAACCTAATTGACTAACCTAATCGAACAGCGTACATTTGCCATGTTTTAAACCTATCTACCTTTTAAATAGAAAATGATATATAATAATGATAAAGTCAATTTTATAAATATTTATCTTTAATAGGACACGCAATGGTATCTTGCCTAAGTTCTAGGAATAAAATTTTCAGAATCTACCTATAAATAGACTTTAGTATTCACTAAAAAGATCGTAATCCTACAGAGGCATCATGGTCTAATACTAAAAATACTATAATAATAAAATGGAATACTAACTCGACTTTTATTGTCTGCTATGATTGAATTTCGTAATTGGGTACTTACTCATACTTTATAGTCTGACCTATTTCATCCAAATTCTGACAATGAAACACACATTTTACAATCCGTGGGCTTTCAATAGACTTTGAAGTATGTAACTTAACGACTTTTTGTCTTGACTTTATTATTGTAGGAAAACCGTTATATTTCCACTGATCTTCAACGAACTTTGACTATAAGCACTAGCATTTTAAGTACCGTGAGCTTAATGTAGATCAAACATTTATTTATACAAACAAACGTTGCTTCGAAAAGAAATCATATGTTAGGATTATGCTAAGCACTCGGTCCTACTCTAGAAATCTTTCTCTAGTAGTGAATTTATGATTTTCTGAGTCATTTTTAATATTCAAGAGATCACATTTACGAAAGTAGGAGAGGGAGTACAAAAGATGAGTAAACACTCTGACACAGTCAACAAAGTACCTACCAATTAGACAATTGATCTCTACGTGATAAACTCTATAATACTGACATTTTTTTGTGATAAGGAGGATACTGACATAAGGATAGCTGCTTTCCTATTAGACCAATTGATATATTTACCAACTGGCTACTTGACAGTTTTTGAAAAAGTATTGTATAATATGCATTCATTGTATATCCCAAGCAATTCAATTTATCTGGAAAAAATGTAAATTACCAGAGCAAAATAAGATCCTGTGTAACACATTTAAAAAGCGCGCGAAAACGCCAAGTCACGTGACTGTAGAAATTATGACTTCAACGTTCTATACACCAAACCGATACGGGTCGGAACGACTTAATTTTATGAAAATATCAAATTTTTTAATAAATGGAAAATGTTTGAATTAGTCCTTAATAATATGGAAAGATTATAATTCAATTTAATCGGAAAAATCATCATCGTTTAGCTACTTTAAATTAAATAAAATTGGCCGACAGCTGTCATTTGCGAATTGTAGTGTTTAGTGACGTCACACAAATGGTGGTTTCCGTTTCGGTTCTTTTGTTCCACAGATAAAAAAAGTAAAATTTGATTTACTAAAATAAATCACTAACCAATGCTTTTAATAAAAAAATAAAAATGTAAAATCATTACTTAACTAATAAGCTGACATATCCAAAACTGACATATTTTATTGTTAACACTGTCAAGTAGCTAATTATACGTAGCTCCTAAGAACTAATATAAGATAAGTGAGAATCTAAAAATATATATATCTCATTTATTTTTAGTTTTTCTTATAGTTTATTTTTTAACATCATGTTACTTATTTACATACGATGCATGAAGAAGTTTTAACGCAAGAATATTATGTTATACCTTGTCAACATTTTTGACGTTATAATTTTTGAAGTTAGTTTTGCAAACCACTTAACAAAAAACACAAATGCTTATACGTATTTACGTTACGTAGTACGTTTATCTAATAACATGTATCTATACAAATATATAAATAAACTGGCCTACTCCTACAAAAGATCCCTCGCAGTCACGATTCTCATTAGCAAGGAAAGAACCAAGTTAGAGTTAAGTTTAGGGTTAACAATCGCACGACTTTTAGCTACTTCCTAGCCAAAGACGTACATATCCTAAATTAGTTGAGTTTTGGAATGTAAAATTGTAGAAGAACAAGCCCATAACACCTAACTCACGTTGGGTATATTATGTATTGAAAAAATGGTTCAAAGTAAGACAATATTTTGTCTATAGACAACCCTAGCTGACCCAGAACCGTCAGTGCCTAATCATATTTTGGACTACGTGCGGGTCAGATGCATGTTTAGAATGGGACAAAGGATCCTATGTATTGGATGTCCCAGAACTTTAAGTTGGCTATCGCAAAGAGGTTTTTTGTAGTCCTGTCAAATAAGAGTACCTATACCTAACATAAGAAACAGTGGAATATCGAAACGGATTAGAAGTGAAAATTAATTGCAAATGATGAAGTTTGAAAAATCATCTCAAGGTTTTTATAAATTCTAGAGTTAGTTCTTGAATTGAATAGACGACATCATATTAAATACGACGACATTTTATTAAATATGGATTTCAAGAACCTCATTTTCTAGAGTTCTCCAATTTTGTATCGTGTTAACCTATTGAAGGGCTTTTTAATTGAAAAAGTGATAGCATAAAATGCACTTGATGGTGACATCTATCGATGAAAGAAGCAGTATTAAAACTATCGGCCTGACCGTTTTCTTTTCTCAAGCCAGTAATTGATCCCAGAATTCTAAAATCATACTCCAGAGCTTAAACAACTGAACCATTGAGACGCTCCTATATACATTTATTGAATGAACTCATGAGTAATCATGAGTAAATGATTCATCATGATGCATAAAACCATTTCACATCTTTGCTACGTCGTAGATTGAATATCTACAAAATTGACATATTAAATCCTACAATACCCATGTTCCATTTTAATTAAACTAATCTGGATTTAGGCACAGTTCAGGTCTAGTACATTCGATATATTCAGATAAACGTCTGTTAATTGTTGCATCCCAGCTCAATTCAGATATGCAGCTGTGAATAGTGCTCCGAGCGAGAGATTTAATTGAATTATTTGAATGAGCTCACTTCCGCCGCCCCGTGCCGACTCCAGGATATACCAATTGAAAATATGTATTTCTGTTTGTTTAGTGCACGCTTGGACATTGAGATGCAAGTTAACTGCTTTTTACTGGTCTTACTTGGTTGTGTAGTTGTGTTTTAGTTTTTCTACATCCGGATTTTTTAAATTTTTAATCATTTTTCAATAATCTGCGTTTTATATACTAAAAATGTATGTTTTGTAATGATTCTTAAATGTTATTTCACTTTAAGGTATTTAAAAACTCACAATGGCGTCTATTTTACGAGACCTACTAATTTTGTCTAATTCCGTCCAAACAAAACAATATAACATTTATTTAAGTAAATTTTAAAACGTTAAATCATCGACTATCATAATGAAGGCCACAGATTACTCCAAAAACACAGTCATAATAAAAACATGAGTTTAAGGTTCATCTTCAAGATAAACTCTCAACTCGCTAAGTTTACAAAAAGATATACTACATACGTTCTTAGTAACTCAGATCAAAAGAACTAGCCAGTTCCTTTGCTTGAACATGGCTTGACACGCTGCTGCGTGTTTAGATTACAAAGAACCATTACAACTTTTGAAAAAATAAAATACTAACTAGATAACTGTTATCGATCAGTATCAGTATTATTTCGTTATAAAGTTACAAATTCCTGGAATTTTGTACTTGTAATAAAGTTATGTTCAAGATATGAAAGCTCAACGTTCGTTTACCAAGAATTTATTTCTAGCTGACCCAACAGACGTAGTCCTGTCTTAACTATGATTATTTAATTATATTACGTATACTTATTTTTTTCTTTCATAAGAACCTTCTCCCGACAATAAAACTAAAAAAAAAATTGGTCCAGCCGTTCACGCGTGATAGCGTGACCAAGGGAAATAGGTATTCATTTTTATATATTAAGATGATAATTGGCTACTTGACAGTTTTTGAAAAAGTATTGTAAAATGTGCACCCGTTTATTTTATATCCCAAGCAATTCGATTTATCTGGAAAAAATGTAAATAACCAGAAAAAAATAACATTTTTTGTAACACATTTAAAAAGCGCGCGAAAACGCCAAGTCACGTCACTGTTGCAATTATGACGTCAATGTTATATACTTCGAACCTATACGCATAGGAACGACTTAATTTAGATAAACGAAAAATATTTAAATAAATTCTTGATACGGTAAGAGACAAAATAATTCAATTAAGTCGGTAAAATAATCGTTGTTTCGCAACAATAAAATAAATAATTGTCGCCGACAGCTGTCATTTCCGAATTGCAATGGTGGTTTCCGTTTCGGTTCTTTTGTTCCACAGATACAAAAAGTAAAATTTATTTTGCAAAAATAAAATACTAACTATGCTTTTAATTAAAAAATGAAAATGCAAAATTATTATTTAACTAATGAGCTATCATATCTAACACTTTTCATATTTTATTGTTATCACTGTCAAGTAGCCAATTGCATTACCTACTTAACATAATCTTATTATTGCCTAGGTGAGTACATCACCGTTATTTACAATCGGCCATCGGAAATTGCACACCGTGGCGCAAAGATTTTTTAATCAGTTCACATGTTAACATAAATGTTAAATACACTTTATAAATGTCACATTGTTTTGCAGCTGTTTTTAAGCCAGGCGTGTTTAGCTCATCATCCCGTTGGGACCACCTTTTTGACGTCTTGAGCGCTCACTTTGAGTTTCTAATGAAAAAGGAGACCAGGGGGTCTACTTCCTACTACTCCCAAAAACGAAACGAACAAAGGAAACGAAAGGTTTCGTTTTTGAAGATTAATCAAAAGTTTGCGAATTAAACGTGGTTTTTGATTTGTATAAATAATATTTTGTTTTTTGATAACGCTTTATTCGCATTCGAAGTGGTTGGTTTCGATTTTGAGAATTAAAAATTGCTATCCGTCGTCGGATCCGACATATATCGTTTTTGGGAGTAGGCCTACAGGTCCTAAGATATCATCCTTAGTTCCTTCAAACTTAACTTACAGACTAAAGAAGCCCACAAAGAAACAAAAACTATTTCAGGTAAAACATTTCAATCAAAAGTTGCGTTTTAAGGACTTTTTTCGCTAGGGCAGTTAGCGTAAGACCGCTTATTTTCAACGCGTTGTATTACCTATGTAGGTATTTGTATCTGTATCAATCTCGTATTTTTTGTCCCGTCCCTATTTCGAGTTTGTTGGGTCGAGATAGAGTTATACGACATCATTTATATCAACTAGTTTTCCGTGTTGAGCTTTACCCGTGATATTTCTTTGTTATCGCGCAGAGCTGTATTTGGGTAGGCTCATTAGAAAAGATAAGATTGAAAACAAGTGCCTGTTAAATGGATAAAATTCTTAATGGAATTTAAATTGTGTATGCAAAATATAATTCATTTTGGACATTCTTATTGACGTACCTACTTATTCACCATAATGAACTTGTTTTGTACAAACGCCTTTTCAAAATGTGCAAAATATTTTTTCTTTTGTTACAAAATTGAAACAAAAAAAATATTCGATTGTGTCTGCGAAATACAAAAAAAAAACACCTATTTGTAAGTTTATAAAGTACCTTATTAAAACAATGATCAAAGGATTGTCATTTAATCAAAACTGTATTATATTTTTAAGCGTTTCGGATTGGTTTCCAAATATATCCGATACATGCAAAATTACACATTATTGTGAAGTTATCAAATTAAATTTCATAACTTTTAAATCAAACGAGTTTAAAATAGCTCGTTATCACCAGTTGAGGTTAAAGGTCTGCTCGAACTGCGTCCCTGGGCGCTCCCCCTTTGACCCGGGCGCTATTAGGGGCGATGTTATAAGAGGAACGAGCCTTAGGCACACTACGACAAAGGCATAAATGGTACATTTTTCGGACTCAACTTGTACTAAAAGTTAAGTCTAGAAGATTGGTTGTACCTAAATATCTTCGTTAAATAATAAACATTCAGAATTCAAGTATCAGGGAAAAAATGGACCGATTAATACCCGGTTCCAATATTTCAATGGTTATCAACATTAGGTACGATTCTTAATGTGTCAAAAATGACTTCGTTTTTCTAAGAGTCGTTAATTCTTATTTCAAATTTACTTTCCATATCAGCTGTCATCAGTCGTACGTCAGTCGTTTTTAGCTTACGCCTCGTATAATTTATTACTATTCGTAACTAGAACGGATCGTTTTTCAAATAATTATAAGTCAAACGGATCAGGTAACGGTAAAGTTTTAACTGGCTAGTTGACTGCCCAAAATGTGCATAATATGACGAATGCCTTAAAAAATAGCACGTTAAGCAGCACCTTGCATTATCTACGAAATGTCAAACGCATCGAGCAATAGGTAGGTCTTGAAGTGAGGATCAAGTGCATGGTGAAGAATAGAATATCAGTTTTGTTTAAAATCATCTTCACTTTTTGATAAGACATTATTTTGATATGACTTGTTACAATGATATCATTTTGATGATTAATAAATGAAGAGTGGAGATGTGCCTTAAAGAACCGTAGAAAATTACCCTAAATATAACTTTCTACGGTTCTTTCTACGATATTTTGGTTTTACTTTTGAAGTATTGTGGCTATTGAGTATATTTTTGAGACGATAATCTAAACTTAAGTATCAGTTTCGAGCTTATAATAACTGAGTGTATGGCAAACTATTTTCTGAGAAATAAAGTTTATGCCATCTATGGTTTTACGTAAAAACATTATGACATAAATGGTTTCAGAAGATATGTGAACTCGGTTAGACTCAATTGTTATTATAATAGCATAGTCTATTTACTGGCTTATTCGATACTAACCTGAAACCTAAAATCGTCCGAGATAGATTTAAATAATAGAATAGGTACATTCTCATGGATACTTCCAAATCTCATAACTGACGTATTGTATTGATTTTTTTTTGTTCGGCCTCGTTCTAGTTAGGAATAGTTTAACAAACAGTGATGTTAGTTTTTATAAAGAGATATAAAGAAATAAATGTAGTTTTTTAATAGATATAAATATTTAGACATAAATAGTACTACTAGTATTAGGCTGTAATTATTATTAATCTTAACCTATGATAAAAGTGGCATAAGTATTTGTACTCAAATTATTTTAATGGTGTTTAAAAATCACTGAGGGTAAAGCAGAGAGGTTTTAAGAATATTTGTCTGTTTGTGTCGGCATCACGCGAAAACTACTACACCATATTGAGGCAGAATTCTTTCAAAATTATGTTCGTACAGGTCTATCTTAAAAACTGGGCTTTGTTTTATCAGGGTCCGTTTTCGAAAAGTACCAATTTGTATATTTTTATTAATATATTAGTTGCGTTATTATACATATTGTTATAGTCGTGTTAATTTTAAAAGTTAATTATCGATGAATGTTCCGTCATTGTAAGTGCAATAATTAAATGTTTTAAAAAAATCTAGTATAAATGTTAATTAAAATATCTACGTTTGGACAAAATACATCGGGAAAAGAAAGTTGTAAACGTAACAAGTAGTGAATTTTTTTTCACAAAGACTACCTCTGAATCAGCATGAGCAAAGCCTCGGCTTAATATGAACAGATGACAATTAATTTAGGTACAATAAAGACCCTTTGTAACATCAACGTCCATTCGGTTCATTGTTCTTCGGAAGCGATCTAAGAAAAGAGATGTCTCTCTGGTGATAATTAATTTTGACCTACTTCTGCTTAAGTACAATGCAATGGGTTGTTGTTATTGTTTTTGTTTATGATAGACGAGGTTGTACAAGAATCACGAACGATAAAGTGAAAACTTTAAAATGTTACTCAAATGGTGAAACGAGTATTATTCGTGAAAGGTGGATCGCAGCGGAGTGAGATCCGTATGTTGCCTATGCAATCCGCATGTAAAACCTTTGTCGTCTCATCCGAGAAATTTAAAGAGAGGTAGGGCATAGCGATTTATCGCTCGATCTGGAGCAACCCGACTGGTGAAATACCTCCACCTTACAGAACACCGCAGCCAAATAACAATTACTTTTGTGTTGATGTGTTCCTGCGTATGAGTAAGGTTTCCAAAGCTTTTGGGAGGTGGTACATT
This sequence comes from Glyphodes pyloalis, assembly GCA_037074685.1. Lineage (NCBI taxonomy): Eukaryota > Metazoa > Arthropoda > Insecta > Lepidoptera > Crambidae > Glyphodes > Glyphodes pyloalis. The sequence goes on from JAYKKO010000008.1 coordinate 6,189,734, forward strand.
AGTAGCAGGGGTCAAGCCTTCAAGGCAAGAGCGACAAGTCCAGTAACAGATTTATTATGCTGTACTTCTTGCCCTTAAGCTAGGACCTCATTACCACATAACATCAGGTGGGATGAGGTCAATCTTGATGTGTAATATAAAAAAAATTACGTATTGCGCATGATAGGTCGGATGGACTATTCATCCAAATAGCTCATGTAACGTACCTAAAGACCTACTAGTCCGGCCAAATCGTGTATAGCGTGCACATTCTTTGACACTGCAGTAGATCTGCGTCTTTAAACAGTGGATAATATGTAGGAAAAAATAAAATGTACTATGTGGGAGAAATGGTTTGGTAAATATCTACAAGAACCAAGAATATAAAACAAGTCAACAGAAGAGGATAACCATTAACAAGATGCCAGCGATCGTTCTGAAAGGGACTACAACCGCAATTCAGAGAACGACTTTGGGATTGATAGCTTCTGGATTTTGAGAAAGTGTTCCTCGAGTATTTTGTTGCTCGAGTCCGCTTCAAGTTAGTTTAAATCACCTTCGCAATTTCAGTAGCAAACGGAATGTTTAATGAATAATCTTATACTCCAATGAATCGAAATGAAGATACGAAAACTACGTCATTTTGGTACCCAATATTTGTTAACTTTTGCTAGTATAAAGTACTCGTTTTATCCGTGTTGAAAAGCGATAGTTAAGTTGCATCCGAATTAGATATCAGTAGAAGTGTTTTTGATTTCTAAGTACCTATCTACTTGTAAAAAACGAAGTAAATAATATGATACGTACTGACAAATATGGAGTACCTAGATATGAACGGTGGAAAGCATGTGAGACTTTACTTTAGACTTTATACCATTCTTATGTTGTGGGCATTAGATAGCACTTAAATCGACCTGCAAGTGTTAGCCTTGATATGCTGTTGACTGGACTGTAAGTAAATACACATATCAGATACACTTTGGAGTTTGAGCCGCCTTTAATATCGTGCGTATAAAACTATTATCAAATAGTTTTCCTTGATGTGCTGTTTAAATAATCCTTTCATGATTTATCTTAAATCATAATTGGTAAACACGGTATCATATCAACCTAATTAAATCTATGAAATTGTCAAATAAATTTTTGATGTCCGAGATATTTAAGCACAATAAATTCAAATTGTAACTGACGTATATTTGCTTCCATCTATACTTATAATAAATCTGTAGAGAGGTCAATTCTGTACATGAAATATATTTTCAAAATAACTATCAGGGGGTGATTAGTGATCGATACTGATGCCAAAAATGCAATCAGTAAATTTTTTGTCTGTCTGTCTGTCTGTCTGTATGTTCCTCATAGAAACAAAAACTACTCGACGGATTTTAACGAAACTTGGTACAATTATTCTTCATACTTCTGGGCAGGTTATAGTATACTTTTCATTACGCTACGATCAATAGGAGCAGAGTAGTGAAGGGAAATGTTGGGAAAACGGGAGAAGTTACTCCATTTTTTAAGCTTCCGTCGCGTGTGCAGCCTTAATGGTTATAGTTACATAGAAATTATGTATGACAGAAATATTTTACATAAAATTGACTAAAAAATATCCCGCAACAGCATATGTCTATCTTTTATGGTTGACTCACAATAACACGTGTAACTCCTGATAGCTTAGCAGTTCGGAGCATTCTGATTATATTTGTTTACTCTTACGTTAATAATACTCTCATTCATCCCTAATTTAAAAAAGTTATCATTATTACCTATTCAATAAAAAAAGAATCATAGAAATCGGTATAGAAACACCAAACTTATACATGAAATAAGCCATCGCGCCGTCGCACGTGAATACTGAATCATGCTATAAGGATTATTTTTGTGTAACGGTTGCCGCGCTCGACACGGGTCGCGGCGGCGGTAGGGTATAAAAAGGCGGGAGTAATAAATCTGTAAAGAAGTCAATTCTGTATAATAAATATATTTCCAAAATTACTATCAGGGGGTTATTAGTGATCGATACTGATGCCAAAAATGCAATCAGTAAAATGTATGTCTGTCTGTATGTATGTCTGTCTGTCTGTCTGTCTCTCTGTCTGTCTGTTTGTTCTTCAAACAAACAAAACAAAACAAAAACTACTCGACGAATTTTAACGAAATTAGGTACAATTATTCTTCATACTCCTGGGCAGGTTATTGTGTACTTTTCATCACGCTACTATCAATAGGAGCAGAGCAGTGAAGGGAAATGTTGGGCAATCGGGAGAAATTACTCCATTATTAGGTATTCGTACATCCGTACCCAAAGGGTAAAAACGGTACCCTATTACTAAGACTTCGCTGTATGTCTGTCCATCTGTCTGTTTGTCTGTCAACAGGCTGTATCTCAAGAACGGTGATAGCTAGAGAGTTGAAATTTTCACGGAATACTTATTTCTTTTGCCGCTATAACGACAATAATTAAAAACCAAATAAAATAATTATTTATGTGGGGCTCCCATAGAACAAACGTGATTTTTTCCAATTTTTTGCTTGATATTAATAGAAACTGTTGTTGAACGCTTGAAACATTCACAGAATATTTGATTGTATATTTTCTTCGAAAATAAATAATTAAAACAAAATAAAATAAATATTCAAGGTGGGGTCTCATACAAAAAACTTTATTTTTAGGCGTTTTTGCTAGATGTTAGTTATAGACAGACTTCAGCTGATGAAATAAGGAATAATTTAGGCTACTTTTATTTAAGAAAAAAAATATTCAAACTCATGTAGTCCACGCGAACGAAGTCGCCGGCACAGCTAGTTATAAATAAACTGATGATTTTGCCAGCTTTACTTTGTCAAACTATGCTATACATTTCCTGTATTTTAACCTTTTTAAAATGAATATTACAGAAAACTGAATTCTTAAGCACCTACTATGCGAAATGGCATAACATGTGATTCAGATTTGGTTGGGTAGGTACATACCTACTTTAGCGACAAAAAACCGTTCAGATGTTCTACGCAAAATATTCCAAACATCTATTCGATGATTGAAAGTAAATTGAAAAAAAGATGTTGAGGAAAACCTCTTATTCGAGTAACCGATAAACAATCTGATTTTGGGAATACCAGGTAGATACCCCTTGTAAGCTCCACATCAAAATGTGAGCTACATTCTAATGTGTTGGCAGAAATAAAATCTTAACATTGCCAAGGTTTTCTCACTTTCCTTTTCAAAGTAGTCGCGAAATCCCCAAGGATAGCATAAAGCCGTGAGATGACAACGCATGTACTTGGATATTATATCAATCTCTGTTGAACTTTTTATATGTTTGTTATTTGAATATGTTTTTTCTCGACCTCATTTCATCTGGGTACGCATATTGTTCCAATTTTTGTTGAAAATTGTTTGCAACTGACGGCAAGCTTACGGTTACATTTGTGCCAAATGTAAGTTAGCCGTAAGGATATATAAACCGTTTTTAGGGTTCCGTACCTCAAAAGGAAAGAAAAAACGGAACCCTTATAGGATCACTTTGTTGTCCGTCTGTCCGTCCGTCCGTCCGTCTGTCAAGACCCTTTTTCTCAGGAACGCGTGGAGGTATGAAACTGAAATTTATATCAATTACTCAGGTCTACTGTCCCTTGAAGCTGTGAAAAAATCAAACTTCTAAGCCAACGCAATCAAAAGATACAGCCGTTTATGCCGCAAATTTTCGACACTTGCAAGGGAATCAAAACCTACAGGGTGCTTCCCGTGAACTCAGAATCTTGAAATTTGGTACGAAGCAACGTCTTATAGCATAGATAAAGGAAAAATTACGAAAACCATAAATTTTTAGTTACATCACATAATATATATTTTTTTAATAATTTTAAACTTACTACCCATTTCCTCATAAACGCGTAAAGGTATTAAATTGAAATTCATACCAAATACTCAGGCCTATAATACCTTTAAGCTGTAACAAAATCAAACTTCTATGTCAACGCAATCAAAAGAAACAGCAATTAAAGCTGCATATTTTGAAACTCTAAACTCGCAAGTACTCGCAAGGGAATCAAAACCTAAAGGGTACTTCCAGTCGACCTAGAATCTTGAAATTTGGCATGAAGCAACGTTTTATAGCACGCATAAAGGAAAAATTCCGAAAACCTTAAATTTTTAGTTACATTACAAAATATATATTTTTTAATAAATATACGATAAAGAGATCTTTCTCTTAAATTTATGCTCCTCCATCTTTCCCCATTGTAATGTTATGAATTTCATTTTGCAATAAAAATATCATAGTTATGACTCGATTGTCGTAATGAACGAACTTTGTAAACCTTGCAGGTTTGTACGGAACCCTCCGTGCGCGAGTCCGACTCGCACTTGGCCGGTTTTTGTTTAATAATGTTAGTAAGTTCCTAACATTTGAAAGTAAACAGAAAATCATTGCGTATTACAGTATGAATAATATAATAGCAATATATTGTAAAACTTCAAATCTCGAAACTATCGAAATTCAAAAATTCGTTACCAAAACTGCAAAAAAGTTTCGAATAATTTCTTGGGTGGAGTCTAGATGATATCATGATAGGTATTTTGGTTTTATCCGGGTCTAGCTAGTATAATACGTATGAGCTAATAGGTATTGTGTCTACGCTACAGTACGTGCAATATTTTCTGTAATGGAAACCGAAACCGATATCAGATTGTTTACCTAATTAAACGCATCCATGTCAAATTTCAAATTTAGATACATTATATGAGACATCCAATCGATACCTTACGTCGACACGGCCAAGTGATTTCCTAAGCCTGATGCGACACAGAATAAATCTTTATAATACTTGGAATTGAACCCACGAACTTGTGCCACCCAGCCCAACACTTAACAACTGCACTGCCGGCTTATCTTCTAATAGAAAATGCGTAGGTACCTAACCCAGGTTTATGACTATGACCTATTTCAATGAACGTAGCTGCTATTTTGAATTTCTGAAAAACAAGTTTTACCTATTACGAACTTAAACATATCAAGAAATTGTGTAGTTGCCAAAAGCCATTTCAAACACTTTTCATAAAGTTTGTTCATTAAATGTATGTTCATAATAATAAAACCGACATTATAAATCCTTTTAAAACTTAAAACTTTTTTAAGCACACATTGAAATCCAAAAAATAAATAAAACAATACAACTTTTCAGTAAAATACAAAAAGTTTCCAAATGTAAAACTAAAAAAAAACTATGCCAAACAAAAACCACAATCCAAAACAATTTCCCTCAACAACGACGTCATTAAGCAGCCAAGTCAATGTTTATCTAGAGTAATCCTCGACCAGACGATCGCATTTACCAAACACTTAAGCTAAGCTTACAACTACATAATAACAATACGTACATATAGTATTCAAACAACAGGTGTCAAATTGCGTAACGATGACCTTGGCTGGACAGTTCGTAGTTGAGTACTAAGAGTGTGATACACGCGCTCACTAGCACTATTATATATGGTGGCCAATAATGTAATTAGTTGGTGGCAAAGACGCGACACTACCCCGTCTAGGTCGGGAGTCGGGGGTATACTGAGCTCCGATGTCGGTCGGTAGCACGTGGGGTTTCTACATCGAACCGAGAATTACCCACTCAGAGCGGGACCTCAGCGGAGGACTGTATTTTTTAGCGAGGAAAGTTTACAATGTGAAGTTACAAACAATGTGGGTGTGACATTTACACTTCTCTGGTGGAGATTTGTCGGTTAGTAAATACAGACTTGATTAAAGATATTCAAACTTGTGGTTACAGTGGTATTATGATAATAAATCCGTGAGATTTAGGTACGAGCTGACCTTTAGCAACCCGCTCATTAATTTTGTTAACAAAATATTGCAAACACTAAACTTGTAACTTTTGCAGTGTATTAAATACACCTATTTGCATGCATGTGATAACTGAAAGCATGTCCAAACTTTGACCGTATATCTACATTTAACTTGGTTATAGGTAGATAGTTACTGGAATCAGATTTTTGTAAAATCTCACGACCGTTCTCTTCGCTCCACTGACAACCTAAGCTTAAACATTCCTCGTCATCATAGCGACTTCTTTTCAAAGTCTTTTACTGTGCAAGCCGCCCGTCTTTGGAATGCTCTGCCCGCTGATACTCGACAATCCCTGACTAAGGGAATTTTTAAAATGAAAGTTCGTGAACACTTCTTCTCTCTCGCTAATACATAAATCGTAGACATGAATTTGTCAATTGCTGAATCCATTTATATATAGTTATTATTTATTTTATATTTTTAAGTGGTATTCTTTACTTATGAATATATAAGTATATATATATGATCATTATGTAAATTTAAGTATAGCTTCATATTTTATATATATATTATATTTATTCATGTATGTCTATATGTATATTTAATTGTTTCCGAAATAAATTTTGTAACGCTTGATAGTTACTATTCTCGTGTATTATGTTTTTATTTTATTTTTTAGATTACTTATGCACTTTGTCACTATTACCGCACCCATAAACTAACTCTCCGCATGACCCAAAGGTTGACTGGTAGAGAATGCCCACAGCATTAAGTCCACCTGTTGTACTTTTTTTTTTGTGCAATAAAGTTTTTGAATAAATAAATAAATAAATAAAAGCTAAAATACATTCTTAAAATTAAATTTTATTAAATTAATTATATTACACATTAAGCAAACATACATTTTTGCTGGGACGTGCAATTTTTATAGGAGTACTTTTATTTATTGTTTCATTAATCTAGAGTAGAAAAGTTTAAATTTTCTGATTGCTTATAAATTTTCGAATACTGATAAAAAAAATTAAGGCATTTATAATTTTAGCGTTAATAATAAAGCAATGAAACTGATAATAAAATAGATTAAGGTATAACTTACTACGTACGTATCTACCTACTACAAATTAAAATCCAGCAACACAAGGTAACTATTTATTTATACCCCATTTCTAAGCAAAATTCATCGCGCTGGTATCCTTCGGTGTGGATGATCACTCTTCCCGACCGGTATCGCGCCCGGGGCACCCCATACGATGACCCCTCACTCTGCCACCCGCTACTAGACCCAAACCTATCGTCTACCGCTTCCATTGACTGCCTAAACACTGTTCTGCGTAGTCTGCGTAATACCCACAAAGCAATGAAGTACGACCAGCTCAAATACGTCGTTGAGGTTTACCGATATTGTTATGAATCCACAGTTTCCGTGGAGCAACACCTCGAAAACGATTAAATAATTGCAGATTCGCGGTTGCCGCAAAGCTCTTTCGTGAATTTTCGACGAAATTGGGGCATTCAGCAGGAACTTTCTTGATTACATTGAACCTAATGAATAAATAATAGGGTCGTTTGGTGCAAGGGTTTGCTTTCGCGGTCGCTGCCAAATTTATTATTTGCCAGCTAACGAATCAACGCATTAACTATTGCCTGGGGTTATTGATTTTGTGGGAAGTGCCCTTTTGACCCAATCAGGTTTGGTTCAGGTAACTAGTCTTGCTTGATACTTGCGAATTATTTGGTAATTAAATATTTAATCACTTGCTTTGTGAATTTGGGATGAAAATTCTGTAAAAGTTTAAGCAGGGTTAATTTGAAACAAAAGTTTTAGCCGATTTATTATTTTATCGTAGTAAACATCGAAGTAGATAACAATTGAATTAGCTTATAATTACTGAATAAAATAATACGAAATTTACACTATAAACTTCACTGAATACTAAATGAAAACACTGATAACATGTTTGCTTTACGCATCACATCCATTGAATACCCATAACCGCTTTTAGGAAGTGCTTGGGCGAATAACATAATTTTTATTTTATTCGACTGCACCGATACCGTATTTGGTGGTCCTACCCTCGGATACAAGGTTCGTCTATTTGACTCCTACCCAATACAAAAATGCATGTGATGGGTTTGTTCTCTAACAAACTCAAACGTTCATCAAACAGGTAGAGATCCAGCTGGGTGCCTAACAATGTACTGATAAGTCACGTCAAAATGCACACTTTGGACTTCGCACCACTTTTATGTCGTGCGAATAAGATCTCATATTGAACTGCAAATGTTTACCGTCAATTCTGGTTTCCAAAAACATTCAAACGACGCATTTTAGTTTGGGACAAAGTCAACACAAACAGAAAAATTGTTTACCTACTCGTCTTTCTCTTCTTCCCGGGTTCATTCTTTTAATGCTCATCTATAAGAACCAAGAAGTTACCAAATTTACATTAATTGCTGTAATTTGTTTAAGTCACATCAAACACAGTTTAATTTTTACAGAAGTGCCAACTACCATAATATTGTACAAATTGATTTTAACTGATGCCCGGTTCCAATAATTGAAAAACGTAGCATTCTAGTTACGGATAGTAATAAATTATACGAGGCGTAAGCTAAAACCGTTCCAGCCTCGTAGTCAGTTGTAAAAAAACCGATTGTAATTTTTGCCGCATTACGAATCGTAAACTATTGGGACCAGGCATAAGTGGTCAAGTGCATACCGCATATCGTAGTAGCGTAGGAGTAAATTAAACGGGCAAGCATAAGTCATTTATTTCGTCACTGAAGATCTGTGACTAATATTTTCAACGAACATTTCTCTATATACAGATGTAGATGTTTCTCATTTGTGCAAAGTTATGTAAATGAACACAACTATTGAAATAAATTGTCTAACAAGTAATCAGATACGCCAAAGTCATCTAAATCAGATATTAAGCTCAGCGATTTTCGCTCGACCTGGAGCAGCCCGACTGGTGAAATACCTCCACCTTACAGAAGACCGCAGCCAAATAACAATCACTTCTGTGTTGTTGTGTTCCTGCGTGTGAGTAAGGTTTCCAGGGCTCCTGGGGGGGTGCTACGTTAGTAGCAGGGGTCAAGCCTTCAAGGTAAGGGTGACAAGTCCAGTAACAGATTTATTATGCTGTACTTGTCGCATTTAAGCTAGGACCTCATTACCACTTAACATCAGGTGGGATGAGGTCAATCTTGAAGTGCAATATAAAAAAAACATATTTATTCATCTTAAACTTTGATCTTCAAAATGTGAAGATATATTTAAAAATATATATTTACCTGTCTTCACATGCTATTGCAATCATTTGTATCGGGCTTTTTCTAGTAGGTACTATGTAAATGATTAGTACATTCTGATAAACAGGAGGCAGCAAAAAGACAGCAGGAGGATATCCGTCCACCGCAGACGACGGCGACTAAGAGCGCGACCGCAGTACCTACACCCGCGCACTATAATCTTCTAGAGACCGACTGACTGATGATATGAGAGCACATCAACTGACATTGCATTGTCAGTCTCCACAGCGAGCCGGGGATAGTCCAATGGATAGGCCATCCTCACTCCTCACCCAAACCATTCCGGGGAGTGATGACAGGGCTGCTTAGTTAGCGACCATTCCGCCGGTGATCCTGTGGTAGGTCTTCTGTTCCCTCGGTTGCATTTAGTGGATATTCCTGCCCTTATAAGAGTAGAGAGTCACCAACCTCGGGTGACGGTACGTTGCGACAATGCGTTCCCCCCACAAAAAAGGTACATTCTGAATTGAGAAAAGTTCCATAAGACTTCCATCTTGATGAATTCCCTACGTAAATATTTAATTTCAATAGATTAAGAAAATTGTTCATGTCATTTCTCAAACCGCATTAAAGTCTGGAGGACTTTCTTTCATTTCTCCAGGATACTGTTAAGGACTGTAGGCTGATAAAATAATGAAAGCTCAAAAATGAAAATATGCACAAGAACCTAAACCATATGTTTAAACCAATGTCAAACAATAAAAATAAAGATAATAAGTCGTAAATAATGAAACCTAAAAGAGTCCATTGTGCAAAATACTTTCTTTGGACCTTGGCCTGGTTACTTTACAAGCAACCCCCACACTGAGAATTGATAAATTTGTTTGATAAAAATGATAATATTCATAAAAATCAACCCTGGTGAAGCAACACCTTTAGACGCGTGCCAAAATAAATCATTTAAAACTTAGGATACTTCCTTTTCACGCGTTATTAAATTACTACTTAGGGTCATTGTCATACCCATGTCAAATATTCTCAAGTAAGGTTACTCACGCGGGCCAGTAGGTACTCGTATAATCTTTTTCTATTTGAGCGATCTGCCATGAACAATTTGGCCATGAACATTTAAGCAGTGCCACTGAAATCATGCTTGTATGAAGTTTAGAAAGAAGAAAGAAAAGAAGAAAATACATTTATTGACCATCAAAAATCATAAAACAAGATAATCAATACAAAATATTAATACCCTTGTGTGGCGAATTTGGGCACCATCTCAGCAAATGCTGCTACGGTACTGATAGCACCGTATTAGCGCTGGTTAAACCCTCAGCTTGGAAAAATTGCAAGAGCCCCCTGGCTCCGGCTAGTTCCCCACGCAAGCGAGTGGCCTTAGTAATTTTGACATGTCGATATCGTTTAGGCATTCATTATAAGTGTACTATAATGAACTAAGTTTAACGAAGATTTCAAACGATGTCGATTTAGGATTTCCATAAAATGCTGTCGCTTGAAATATACATTTTACTGTTCGAAACGTTGTACAGCAGATGCTAGCAGGAGTTACCTACTCCTCATTAGGAAGCTTAGGTAAAACCAATTAGCGTGCGGCAAAGTAAGCTATGCTGAGAGTTTCTCTACATGAGCGAAATAATGAAAGAAAGAAAAATATTTATTAGGTACACACTGTTTATACAAAGTTAACTTATATAATGTGCAGGAACAGAGGATATCTGTAGCGGATCTAGTCACCGACATAGCTCTTAGAATTTCAAAACTAAAGTGGCAATGGACAGATCATGTAACTTAAGAACCAATGTCTATTGAGACATGTTGTAGAAAGAAGACCACATACTGTAAAGCGCAGCGTCAGAGCTAGTGGACCAAACAGAGAGTTGTGTAAGTCTTGAGAGTCTTCAGCGGTGGATGCACTTTGCCAAAAAATACGTTCGTTTAATAACTGTTACGTTATTTAATAAAACGTAGCGGCAGTCACCAATTTGTTTTAAATTGCTGCTCAATGTTTTACATTTGTCGAACCTGTCAAGGATTTATTGGTTTTCGGTGGATGGTAACGAAAGGCACAAACGATACGTTTTATTTGTTTTTATTTATGATTTAGTGAGTTTTATTGTGTTAATGTGGAGAAAATGTGTGCATTAATGAGTGATAAATGGTTTACCTGTAAAGTGAACCACGTCTAAACGTGTATTGAGTGTCAAGCAACTTAGGCCCAACAGTGCCCTGAAACGAGCTTTTACTGGGTTATTAACCTTCACGAAATTCATGGTAAGCCATCCCGAAATCCCATGTTCTATCGTGAAATTTGATTAGTTCTCACTAGAGATTGGCAGATATAGACTTAGTGGAAGAAACTTATTTGCTACTTATTTAACGAAACAAATACACGCATAGATATTCCATTCAAATCGGTCATATGTACGATTGTCAGTAATTGATACACTAACTTCCGTACATTTCTAATATAAAACATTGGGATATGCGAGTTCTTACTTGTAGGAGAGTTCCATTGTGCCATTAGAGGGAGATTATTATAATTGAGATATCATGACATGACATCATTCGATCAGTGGCGCAACTTGACGAATTTCGTATCTATCTTAATATTTGTATAGGTAGTTCAAGTAAGTAAGATAGTAGAAGTTCTCTAAGAGATTTTTATATCATAGGTTTATACCTACTGACTGTTGTCAAACTATCTGTTACAATTCTAATTGAGTTGGTGTAACTCATTCATAAATAAGCATCTACGGCTAATTATATTTTAAGATAAGCTCATAATATTTAAATATTTTATGTAAGTACAATCACTCTTGAAGCTGTCATTATTTTAATGGGTTCGGAAAAACGCGGCGTCAATCGCTCTCGTCCTCCACTTACCGGTCCAACAATCTATTACCTCAATGTTTTGCTCCCTCCGTTGTAAAATCGATAGGCAAGTATAACCAATTCAGTTTACATAACCTAAATGTTTAGGTGAAATACTCTTTAAATTAAGTTTTTATTACGTCCATTGCTGGAAATCAGCCCACTTATTTTTCAAAGCTGGGCACTTCAAGATTGACCTTATCCCACCTGATGTTAAGTGGTAATGAGGTCCCAGCTTAAGGTCGACAAGGATAGGATAGGATCGAGGAAGCATAAATCTGTTACTGGACTTGTTGCCCTAACCTTTAAGGCCCTTACTTGATCTCAGGAGTTCATTTATCGAAACGCAAAGGATCAGTAGAAAATGTGGAAAAAACGGGGTATTACGATTACGAAGCCGCGGCGAGCCGCTAGACAGTAAATACTAGCTTAATCACCGTACTTGCCAAAATTGGACGGGTGATCACAAACCAGAGCTACTTGTATTTCTGAGTAGGAATCGAACTCAGGGCCCCAACAATTCAATTATGAAACCATAAAACCACTGAGGCGTTGCCGTGTGTAAGGCTTTACCGATATTAACATTTCAACATATTCCGGCATGATGACCTTTTTGTCATAATACTATAGATTAAATAATAATGTAAAGTGTGTATTTTGTGAAAGTTTAGTTTGTTCAGGTTGAAAACTCGCTAACGCTTTGTGAACTAGGTTTTCACCTTAGATAAAAGAGACCGCAATTTGTGTACGTAAACATGGTAAACAAACTTTTCGGTTGCCATGAAATCCCCTGAGAAAAGGCAGGTGCGTGCCAGTAATCGACTTTCTACTCTGATGCCTACTTATATAGGTACAGGGAAAAATAAAATATAAGAGGTTGGTATATGAGTACCTACTTTACCAACTTGTACGAAGTTAGTTTAAGCATATTTGATAAATTATGTAAAGACCCCAGCAGTTAAATAATAAACTCTAGCTGAGCTAAATTGTGCGTAGATTAAAGTTGATTAGGTAATATCTAACAATAAGTAAGTGGGTTATCTGCAAACTGCCCTTGTATTTTTGAAAAAGTCTAAGAAAATAATACTATTTATTGTATGTGTGTCCTCTATAAAATATTATACAAAACTGCTATTGTAATAATACTTTAATACGATTTCAAGAGTTGCCTAAGTGATTTTCTAGACCAAAAAAATAATTTCGAGGTAGTTGAAACTGCGGCCAATGTCATGTTTAAAAAGGTGGATACCTAAAATACTTTTTAAGATATAAGTTTCAAATTTACATAGCAAATATGTTTTCAACATTTTTAGGTTTGTCGGTTGCAAATTGCTCAAAGCGTGACATAAATTACAACCAGAAGAAACCCATTCAGATATAAGTATTATACGTTTTTAGAGAGAAACAAACATTTCACGCTGTTAGGGTCGACTTATTAATTACACAAGAGAAGTGAAATGTGTGAGCAGAGTAAGTTTTTTTTGATATTGCACTTCAAGATTGACTTCAACCCACCTGATGTTAAGTGGTAATGAGGTCCTAGCTTTTGGACAAGTAAGTACAGCATAATAATAGCTGTTACTAGTGATGGTTAACTTGAGTAACTAACTCGGGTTAACTCGAGTTGGGCTTAACTCGAACCAACTCGAGTTGACTTCTCTCCGACTCGAGTTCTAAATCCGAATCAAACCGATATGGATTTTGGTTTTTTCTTTAATTTAAAGAAAAAGAGATTATTTTTGTTCAAACCTATAAGATGTTTTTTAGTTATTTATGTAAGCTTTATGTTTTGTTTATTAATTACTAATAAATAGTTAATTGAGAGAAGGAAAATATTTTTCGTTTTGCTTCTAGTAACACTTTTATTTATAGAAACAGTTATGTATGACATCTTAACATATAATTTAACTACTTTACATTTTTTCTTGTGATACTAATTAAGTAATGAGCTTCTTGTTATATTGATATGAATGATTGTGATAACTAGCCTATAAGTTTACCTATGACATACGTGCATCATAATGATATTCTGATTTAATTTTGAAAAGACTGCTATATAATTAGATAGTGTTACTAATAATGAACATATATTTTTTTCATTAAAATTCAAGTCAAATATCAATAGAAAAGTTATTCGACTTCAAAGAATAATTTTCTTTTTTACTTTTGTTAGTATAACTCTCCCAATAAATTATAAATAAAAAAATATTAATTCAAACATGTAAGAAAATATTAGGTCTGTTTAATTTTCTTGACTATTACGCGACGCTGGAGGAATTTATTGGTAAAAATTATTTACTCTTCTATTGAGTTAACTGGGGTTACGAAACTCGAGTTCAACCCGAGTTCCGTGAAATTTAACTCGGGTTAAATCGAGTTACGTTTTTTCCGAGTTGGCACATCATTAGCTGTTACTTGACTTGTCGCCCTCACCTGAAAGGCATCAACCCTTCCCCTGCTACTGACTAATGCAGCTGTCGCGCGCCAGAGCTAGCTAGATAAACATTTATGTTAGATATTAATATGATTCGGTAGCCTTCAAATTTGGCAGAGTCATAGAAAAAAAAGAATGGTTGATCCTTTCTTATAAAGGTACCATTTATTGGTTTTAATGGTACCTATATTATACGATATATGGAGTTAATGTGCTTAGAGAAAATTTACCAACCTACTGTTAAAAAAGTGAATCGTGGTCGCAAGGACAACGTGCTTTAGACCTGCTTGTGACCTTTCTATTTGGTTTGCAAGGAATCCTCGCCGAACACTAGTGTTTTATCGTAAAATTAAGTAATTTGAAGGTGAAGCTCATATAAATGTAAGTACTTCGCAGAATTAGTTGCTATTTAACTAAATAATCTGCTCTTTCTGTTACCGTAACGAATACATGTGTGACGAACTGGCTGATTTTACAAAGCAAGCTATAAGTAGGTAAGTATGATTTAATATTGAGTAGCATAACCTATTGGTCAATATACCACTAGGACACTCGATTTATTTACTGACTTCTGATTCATAGGTAATAGTTGTAGCCTAATAAGTAAGAAAATATGTTCATTCATGTATTCAGGTACCTACTCGTTGAATTGCATCCATAGAGGCAGCGAGCTCCCCAAGACTGCGAGTTGATTCGTTATAATTATTTGCTGCTGCAATAGATAGCGTCACACTTCCATCTAGATGCTGCGTGCCATGAATACTGAAAGCACAATTTAGCTCTTCCAGTCTGGAAGTAAGGGAAAAAAGGCAAAAATCAACATTAGGTATTGTGTATATAAGTAGTTTACTGGCCTAATTGTAGTCGTAACGATAAAATACTTAAAATAAACCTGTAGGTACGTAGGAGTTATTGCCCATTCTAGTCGGTACGGTACGGTTTATGCTACGTTAAATAGTTATATTTCGTTCTTTGATTTAAGTCAAAGATACGGCTTTAGACATCGAGCTTGATGCTCCTTACCTAAGCATGTCTTCAGCCTATGATGAAGTGGGGCGAATGTGATAGGTACAGGTTTATAGGGTTAAAATAGCTCGCGGGACGACCTTGATCGCCAAGTGACCCTATGAATGGGGACTCAACAAACTGCCGGTGAGCTCTAAATGGCTCCAATCCCTTAGAGGATATTGAGGTTAAACATTTAAATAAGGAACTTCATTTGAATGGCTATTAAATAATCTGAGTTTCATTGTGAGTCAGGTTTGATACAAATGTCGAACAACTCAATGGGAAGTATATTCGATAATATTTTATTTAAATTGGTAGCATATTGGATTTAAAGAAATAAATTTGGTTATTTTTTTTTCTTTGTGAGTATCAATGACTAAGCCTTATTTTTTATTAAAAAAAATAATGTTCCTTTTTGACAAATTTATCGCCTTAGGTCCAACTTACTAAGGCTATTTTGACGACTTAGTTAGTTCCTTAGCTAGAACATCACGTTTTTGCTTACAGTTTCAGTTACTTGTAATACATAGGAATATACCTACCTAAGTATAAGAAATTGTAAGTAGGTACTTACAATCACATTTTACAGTAAACTTTATGGTAAATTTATTACTATATAGGTAGGTAGGTACTGGACATCTTCGTGTCTTAGGCATTTCCGTAAGAACAGGTAGGTACGCACTAAAAAAGAATCAGTTATGTTTATCAGTTGCCTAGTAAGTACCTACGTAGGTACCTAAGACATAACCTACACTTCGAAATTTAATCAATCAAAAATATATTTATTTAGTCTACTAGGTTATAGCGTCACACATTTAAATATGCAAAGTGCCTCAACAATGCAGAAGAAGCCAGGAATAAACTTACTCAAACTTCCAAACTGTAACTAGATACCTACCATGCTTAATACTTAGATCAACTCAATATAATTTTGGTTTGACGATTAAAGAGAAAATAAACTAAGTACCTACCTACCTATGTACGTTAATAACATTTCGTCGTTTCTATCAATTCTTCCGGACTGGAGTATTTTTTAAATTGTGCTAAGAGCGTTGCCGGCGGCCGTGATGAACGTGAGTGACATTTTTATATTGTAGACTGTTCTAGTACAATGCTGATTTGTTAGCCATCCTAACCTATTTTTATTACCTGTCTAAAACACCTACAGACCTTCCGCATCTATCCTTCTGCATCCTCAATAAAACATAATTGCTCGACCTTTTTAGAAGTCGCTACACTACGCTTGGCTGCGTTATCAAGAACCTGCTTACCTCAACGTCTATCTGGAGGCATGGTAGTGCTCCCGCCGTCGTGCAAAAAAGCGGCACGGCCGTACAGGTATCTAGTATTTACACGCAGTGGTGGATTTACACTAGGGGCAGTCGGGGCTAGTGCCCAGGGCGGCAAATTTTCTAGGGTGGCAAATATTTTTTTTAATTTCTATAGTATATAATATATGAGTAAATAAAAGATAAATATAAATCAAACATAATGTATAATAAAGAATACGTGATACATTATAAATTTCCTGCAATTGATTAGTTATTCTAATTCTTAAAAAATAAGATACCAAAACTATTAGAATAAAATTTGAGTCATAGGGCGGCATTTTCTTCAGTGCCCCAGGGCGGCATAAATTTAAATCCGGCCCTGATTACACGTATTAGTATCCCTGGGCACATTATAATAATGGGGCTCTTGTTGCCACTTCAAATTTCAGGTTTCATGTTTGATAGCAGAAGCAGATCTCTAGGTACTGTTGATTACAAAAGAATTCTGATTTTTTAAACCAGCTACATTTAAATACATGTTACACTTAGGTAATTGTTTTTTTATTAATATTTTTAAACATGATGCAGCCGGCCTAAATTTAATTAAATGTATATAGAGTGCGGGTTTAGAGTGGCTATTCGTCATGGGTCGAGCTAGGTATAAGGACCCCATTCCTTCACGGGGCCCTGAAAAAAACTGTGGCTGAAGCTCAAGAAGTAGTACCTACCCGAAAAGAAAAAGTAGGACAAGAAGAAATGGATCCCATAAAACAAACAATACTTGGTAAACAAAAGAAGTCTCGTAACTCAGTTAGTCTACCGTAAAAAGTACTGGGATCCATTTAATTACTCGTACAAAGTCGGTTTTTCATTATTTAAGACCAGTCCCTACTTAAGTGACCTCATTTCTTAATTTGTTACTTTATTATCTAACCATTCATTTATATTGACTACGTATATCAATACAAAAAAACTTTATTAACGTATATAGTAGGTAATATATAGACTTGGCGATCGCACTACACAACCAAATTAGGTAATGTTTTTATATTACTTGTGAGATATTTTGTGTTTTCATGAGACGGTCGACCAGTCAATCCTGTATATGTACCTACGAATAGCCATGTGGATGTAGGTATTAACCTCCGAGCCAAGCTCTCTTAATTTTTGCTGTAGCTAAGTTTAGCCTTAGGTCCGTTAGACCAACAAGTATTGGTAACATTTATCCTTTAACATCAAAATCAAAGTACATTAACAAATGTTTCATAACCGTAAGATGGATAAAGCTTTGGTTGGGTATCTAAAAACTAGAAATAAAAAAGCTTCGATTATTAAAACAAATATATTTCATCAAGAAATTAATTACCAACAAATCCATTTTTCAACACCTTTTCAAACCATTTTCAATTACAATAGGGAAATGTGCCTTTTTTTAAAGTGCCAAATATTCATTTAATGCGCTACAAAAATACAGTCACCGTATATTAAAGATGAGATCATTGTAATATTAAAAGCATTACCTAATTAAAACTGAACAATAATTTAATTTCATTGTTCTTCAGTGCTGCGGTAACTATACTTTTATAGCTAAAATTTTACGCCTAATGGTAACACTACAACACACATATTTATTGCACATTTAGAAATTTCGTAAAGTATTTTTGTCTTTTTTTCTTATTTTTAGAGATCCAAGACATTTACTATAATTTTGCACATCGACAAGAAATAATATACACAATAGCGTAAATTTAGATTGTGGTATAATACACATCCAAAATATGGAACTATACCTAAGTTAGTCTGGACATGGACAACACTATTAAACTAAATGGACCGTCTTGTAGAATAAACCGACAAATAAAATCATTAATTATATGAAATTAGTTACATAATCGTTAAAATATAAACAGAATAATCTCTTCAACAATAATATTCATCTGAAATATACAAGTAAAAAAAATATATGTTACATGTAACAGTAAGTATGTCATATACTTTATTCTGGATAAAACTATTTTAAGCGATATAAATTAAAGTTTATTAAAAGAACGAAACCCGCTCGAAAAATTGTACATCATAATTAAATATACATAGAGATAGATTAGTGCCCATTACAGTCGCTACAATAGAAGAAAAACACAAAGATATTTCCTATCCGAATTTATTTTAACGTTAAGAAAGTTATATACTTATGTTATATTATGTAAACAATGTTCACAAGACAACTTTATTATTAATAAGGCCATAAAACAATTTATACACAATTTTCCATGAAATAAAATTACACAATGTATCGAAATGATAAATTGAAATATTATGAAATTTTACTAGCTAGCCATCTCTATCGACAGTAACATTGAAACACACGAATGTTCATGCCTTATTAATAAATTTTAATCACTTGGACGAATATAATAAAGTAGATAAGTAATATACATAATAAATGTATGTAAAAGACTACAATTTCCGAACACGCGCCACCTCTGCAGTTTTTGGTCGACAAAAATCTCACTGAAATAAATGACGTTAATGCAAAACCTTTAAAGGTACCTACTTCCTAAGCTAGGTACCTACCTACTTTCCAAACACTTTCTTTCAGAACACAATTCAATATAATATTTGGTTTAATTGATTCTAAGAGAAAAATCGGACAAACCATTTCTATTTATTCTTTAAAATACTGGGTAAAACAAATCCTTATTTATTTACCTAAATCAAATTATTGCTGATGTTGTAGGTTAGGTATATCATAAAATGTAATGTGACTATATTTATTAGCTATGGAAGTTTCAATAAATAAAATGTCTCTGAAGAACAGTTTCTATCACATATCATTACACATTGTAGCACCACGCGGTTAATAGACCCATCTACAATAACTACACTTACCACTATTCTTGTATATGGAGATGTATAAAAATCAATACATCTGAAAAATAATTTAAGGCTGGTATATAAAACATTCTGTATAAGTTATGTTTAAAAATTAAATAAACTCTCTTATTGTTTTATGTCATTAGACTATTGAAATTGTGTTTTGGCTTTAAACAGTTTTAAATCAATATCTAGTTATAAATATTACTTATTGACTGCGAAAGTTCTGGCCTACTTTACTTCTACCCGAAAATCAGTCTACGTTCGGTCGTCGTTGGCTTGGTAATGGAGAGACTTCATTCTGACATTCCTTCGTTCCCACTTTGACTTAAAGTAATATCACAAACATTGCAATCACCACAAAAAATTACGTCTACGATCAATGCCCCATAGATATTCCGTTAAGATATAATTCATACCCACTTTCAGCCTCAGGGTAACATGCCCTTCACCATACACCAGAGTTCTAAATTATAAACCTAAAATATCGTCTTCCCTTCAAAAATCCAATTTTACAAGGTAATTATTCTCCCATTTTTTGATAGCTTCTTTTTTTTGCAACAAAAATGTTGGCCTTCTTTTGTAATTTTGAACAAATTATACATACGTGTTTATGTTATACCCATAATATACCGTCAAATAAGTATATCTACCCAAGCGTTAACCCCATATGGGCAAGAAAGCACTAACGGGTGGCTTATTTAGCGCTTAAAGAAATCTTTCCAGCTCCATTATGTTAAATAGGTATCTATTGGGCAAGCTGGCTCGCTGTGGCCAATAGAGTAATTTCGAAATAGTTTGATTTACTTTTGTACACCCCAGATGAGGTGACTCATAAGGTTTTAAGGACTTTTCCATCAGTGGGCTATTGTTAATCCCAAGCTTCATTACGGGGCAAGAGATGCAACTTAATATCAATATAGTGAAGACGTTCGGAAACTAGAACTTAAAACAGCAAATATTTATTCTTCAATTAAAATTTTGCAATTCTAACACGTTGTGATTGTCAAAAAAGCAATTAAAACCACAGAAAACCTTTCAGTGAATTGCCTACACTAACAAACTAGTTTAAACGGAATTATGATTAGCTAGTTTGTTGAAATAGGATTTCTTGATTTTTTATTTATGTACCCTCATAAATATTAGATAATAACTAAAAATCTTAAAATGTCTGCTAATAATAATTCAGAAAAACATAAACAACCTCAAAACAATAACTTGATGTCAATTCTAACCTGTCAAAAACTGCTGATATTTGGCATCAAGCAAGAAACCTATTTTGAAATAAGACACACAATGTTAAAATTGGACGGAGATGTATAAACGATTTATAAAGTGGTTAAAATTGTGCGTCGTCATACAAAATCTATCCCTAGAAGTTTTCAATCACGCGGTGAGTCCAAAATCTTTTGCTATGGAAGTCCTCCTGAATAAAAGTAAAACACGTTTATAATAAATAGGTACATAATGCCCATGATTTCACCCATATCTTACGTCGTATTAATAAAATTATATGTTAGAAAAATACCAGTGTCCATAAAAAGTATAAGATGATGAAAATTTTAAACCAAAATAGATTGAAATCTTTTCTCTAACCAAAAGAAAATAAATACTTTAACTCTAATGTATCACATTTCACCTGGTTAGCACTCGCGTATTTACAAAACCATTGCAGTGCTCACAGAATTTAAAATTTAATTTAAAATTATCTGTAATATTAGAGTTATTAATATAATACATGAACAGATATAAAGACCACACCAATTTTTAACGCTACGAGAATTGAAAATAATGAACCACTCAAAGTTATGCCGTGACTTTATTCAAACGTCAATATAATAAATATCATCGTCGTGATCTATGTTTGAAATGGTATTTATTAAATCAGCAATTAAATGACTAATAATGGGCGCTCGGCTAGAAAATCACTTTGAGTGGTTTATGACCTTAACTCTATAAGACACTAAATTACACCACAACATCAAGTAACTACCGCTGATATAATTATAAAAACAGTCAACATCAATTATGAATAATATTTTTATTATAAATTTGACATATTGGCAAAATATCTACATACATTATACACATTTCAATGCTTTTTGCATTGTTTTATTTCGATGGTACTGTTTATATAAACTCGCACGAGGTAAAAATTAAAACTGGCTCAATGTAATGTTCACAATAAATTATATATACTGAACCTATTTAAAATAACATCACTTATGCTGGTATAAATTATTATCAGCTGATAACATCACATGCATCAAACTAATCTCAAAGAAAAAACAAACACAAATGTTCATCACATTCATGTAAGTGCTTTTTCGGGATTGAACCCACGACCCTTAGCACAGAAGGCAGCGATCACTGCCAAATGCGTCATGTAGCAAGTCCAAGTGATGTTATTTTATATTTAAAAGAAAATTTTGCAAAATATACTGAAAGTATTAATTTTTAGAGCAGTTTTAACATTTACATCGTAATATAATTAGAGTATTTGTGTAGAAAAAACTAAAAAGTTCAGAGTATTGCTTCTCGTTTATACTAAAAGTTCCGTCTAACTACAATTATTACTTATTATATCCCTCTGGCAAAGTCGCTATTTCAATTTAAACGACGCATACTATTTAACAATGAATAAACTTAGTTTATTTAAAAATAAATTCTTAAAATTCTGAGCTAGAACCGGTCTATGACAACAGTACTAACTAAATAATAGAATTAGACTAATGTTTAAAACTTCGTTTGACGTTTCCTGTAGCTGGTTATTTCGTTGCACTGACTATTTTGTAAATGTATCAGAAATTATGACATACTTTGAAAGCTTATAGATAAAATGGTTAAAAAATATCGTGAAAAATACTGGCCCACACAGTAAATCGAGTCAAACTATGTAACAATGATTAAGTATATCCAACTAGCCTATATTACTTAATTGACAAAGTCCAAGTCCGTTTGAAAAATGTTATAACAATGCAAGATGTTCAATGCACTTATGTAATAATTTCGCATGTTATTTTTTTTTTTACATTATTTTTGCAAATCTATTTGCGTATTTTTATGATCTACGTGTAATTATTAGGTACCACGATACCTAATAATTACACGTAGACAATATGTAAATGTATGCAACATTCATACTGGATATTTAAAAAAAAGTTTATTTGAAGAAAAGGATCAATTTATAATTTAATTTGGAATATAAATATTATATTAAATATCAAACGGACTTTATTATGGCTACTGTAATCTAAATTATTGCAACAACAAATATGACCCTTATAATGTAGGTACTTAACCTCTAGGTATTTATATCTATCAAAAATATAAATATAATATGTACCCATTGTAGTATTTGTCAAATATTTACTTCTTAAACAAGTTTAGAAAATTATCATATAATATAAAATAATAATTTGCATAGATTTTAGAGTAAGCGACATAAAGTATTGTATTGTAGACTTAAAATCAGATAAATATTAATAATTTTATGTGTTGTAGGTATATATATCACAATATTGGCAGTAATTAGTAGTCTTAAAAAGATACAACTGGCTTCTATTATTGTAC
This sequence comes from Glyphodes pyloalis, assembly GCA_037074685.1. Taxonomy (NCBI): domain Eukaryota; kingdom Metazoa; phylum Arthropoda; class Insecta; order Lepidoptera; family Crambidae; genus Glyphodes; species Glyphodes pyloalis. Next base: position 6,212,818 of record JAYKKO010000008.1, read on the forward strand.
TGAATAAGTAACATATTGTTACGGGCTAGTATTTTTCACTTCCAAAAACAAACTTTTCTTATCCCGATTACTTTTAAAGTAAAGAGGTATTGGACACATAACTGTAATAAATATTATAGTTGATGAAAATAATATCGCAGTGTTAACTAGATAACAAAGAAATCTAAAAACGAGTTGTGTACAATTAAACTTCGATAGTTCGTTATCTACTTCGTGTTACTTTATGAGGTACATATTTTGGCACAGAGAGATTTCTTAACACTATATTATAATTTATGTATATCTAGACGTTTAAAATTAGATTAAATTACATAAAACATTTTCGATGTTCTAAAACATGTTTGACTGGTCTTAATCATACAAATCACAGCTTTTTGCATTCTTCTACTTATCTATCGTCTCGACTACCAATTTCCTAATTTCCCCTTCAATGGAATGAGTTTTTATTAAATCTTAAAAATTACGCGGGCATACAAAAATATGGCAAAGGATTACCTTTTCAAGCATCATATAAGTTATAATAATAATAACAAAACACAGCTTATTTGAGCGGTTGACTAAACGATTATAGACTCGATGCCAAATGCCACATTTTTTCATCCAAGACAGATCTTTTGATCATAATCATAATATTTTTGTTCTGATTTTATCGGAATTAAGACAATATCTGTAATTATTAAAAATGCATAATGTACTATTTTCTTATGCAAGAAATTAAGGTTTTAAATTCTGATATACCAGATTAGAAGATCATTACATCAAATTTAGTATGTTAAAATCAAAATTAATCAGTTAAATGAGCTTATTTAATATTTAAATATGAATACAAATATAGATGGGACTTTAAGTCATGCATTTAGTTTTAAAAGAGCAAAGATACTTCATCCACGTCCTATTCTCCTTTATAGTTACAATATCGAAAATGATCTCAATAAATATACATAAATCACTCTAAAATGAAAACAGTACTGTAAATGTTTAATCAAACCTGCTTATTTTAATTGTAAATTTTAAAAAAGTTTTTAAAAAATATTCCCATTTGCTGTTTATTATAAGTGTCGGTTACTGTATAGGTTGGAAAGAGGACGGCGCGAGCATCGATCAGCGAGCGTTATGCACGTGTGTCGTGAGGTGTTTAGAGAGGTAGTCGGCGCGAGCGAAGCACTTACCGCAGGCCTCGCAGTGGTACGGCCGCTCACCGGTGTGGATGCGCAAGTGGCGCGTCAGGTCGCTCTTGCCGCCGAACGCCCTCCCGCAGAACAGGCAAACGAACGGCCGCTCGCCAGTATGCTTACGAACGTGCAACTTCAAATTCTCCTTCGACCTGACGCATTTGCCGCAGAAGGGGCACGCGAATCTCCGCTCCCTGTCCCTCTGCCTGTCATCGTTCGGCATAAACCCGAGAATGCCAGAGTGGGAACTCGAGCTTTCGTGTTTGCTGTTATCCCCCCGCGATTCGCTCTCCGAACTGTCAGCCATAGAACTTACGCTGGCGAACGACACCGGCACACGCCTCCTCTCCTCTGATGCGGTTTCGTCGTCTTTTTTACTGTCCGTCTCAGAATTTCTACAATCGCCCGAATCGTCGACCGTCAATGTGGAATCGGTGGGGCCGTTCGAATCAACCGTGCTGTCTTGTTCCGCGTCTCTAATCACTTCAACCGGAGGAGTTCTCGTGGCTTCAGTCCTTGTCTTCTTTTTCATTGACAAATCCATTTCTCCACACTGGCCTATCAGCGCCTCGTTGGTACTGGAAACCTGCTCCAAACCTTCAGGTGGGTCCGTATTTTTGGTGTGGAGTCTTTCTAGGGTGTGGTTGAGACGGTGTTTCTTGAAAGACTTCAAGTATCTGAATTGCATTCCGCAGACGTCGCATGTGAAGAGCTTGTCGGCTGGAAGTCTGGCGCGATGGTTTTGTTCTCTATGCTTGACGTACGCGGAACGGTAACGGTAGCTTTGTCCGCATTGTTCGCAGACGAAAGGTTTGTCGTCGCAAGACGCTTGGGAGGCGTGTTGGAGCGCAGCGTGACGTTCAAGTAGCCAAGTGGAAGGGAACGAGGCCAGGCAGACGCCGCAGCGCCTACGGTCAGTGTGGAGGAGGTGGCGATTCTGGTAGGTCATGCAGTCATCGCTTAGGTAGCGGCGGAGGCGGCACGCTTGCAGCGCCAGCAACGGCGACCACAACGGCAATGCGGTCGGGCTTCGAGGTGGTATAGGGCTTGGGATACTCGGTGAACTGCATGTCATGTCCAAGCACATCTGTAATTTGAAAAAAAAGCCAATTAATTACGAGTTAATGAGGTATTGCGATTGAAATAAAACGAGATACGTTTACATACCTGTTATTTAAAACATGGTGTTCATCATAAATAGAAAAACGTGATATTGTAATGATTGTAGAGCTTTTATTTGTCAAAATTGTATTTTTACAGCTATGATATGCTTATATTTGTTTCAAAAGTTACAATGATCAACAGCGATGGGTCTGTTAAGACTGTTGCACAATTGACAAAACATTACACCATTTTGATCCTCGACCATTTTGATATAATATGAAGGTACTGTATCTATTTCTCAACAAAAATGTACTGCTCTTTGTTACAACATTATGAACTATTAATAATGTTAAGGCAAAACAGATTTATCTAATCTAAAATGTCAACAATGAAAGTTAAATAAACCAGCTTAAGGAAAAATAATTATTGGTCTCTCAAAGAAGTACCAACAATTACTAAGCTTTATAAATAAAGTGGACCTACGTTATTTGAACTTGTGCTGAATTAAATTTATAGTAGCATAATATACAAAATATATTACGTTCGAACATTCTTACCAAATATGTCCTCATTGGAAATGAGTCCAAACTGAACACATTTGTCTGTTCGTTGAATATAAAGTGACATGGAAAACGTATTGTACTCCACACGTCACAACATATATTACGCTAATACAAACAATAAATCACGAAATACTATTACCTAAATAATTTATCATAAACACATTATAATTATTAAAACAATTGTACCAATATACAATAATTAATACACCTACAGGAACTTAGAAAAATTGCAATATAAGTTCTATATTTAGGTATGCCACTTAAAAATTGGTAGGTTTATACACAACTAAACCAGTTCGTATTACCACGACTTACTCTTACCACGATCTTGATGGACGAAACTTAACGATGCTATAACTAACACTATATAAAATAAATCTATTGAAATATTGGTCACCAAAAGAATTTTGCACTGGGTGTTTCATTGTATTGGAAATATCATCACAAGATTGGAATGCGCTAACTACGGAGTTACACAGATCGCCCCGTACACATTGTATGCGACACCAACTGTCAGAACTGCTAACAGAACAATTATGCACAAACCAAATCAGTGCAAGTCACATATCATAACGCAACTTACAATTTTCACCATAAAATTACACAATTTTGTCTATCCGCTACATATTCTAATATGTATGTTCCGTGATTTGCAGCCTTTATATAAGTCTTGTATAGGCAAGAGGCACTCTAAATATAAAACTGTGGTCACAATTTATTATATAAAAATGACTCTACGTTGATCTATTTCAACACATGAAATATTTCGTGCTAGTGTTCTTTTAAAGTTATCATGCTCTGTATTTAAAAAAAATCTACTTAAATTTGAAATATTTGTAATTTATATTAATTTGTGCTAACGGCGTGTGAACTTTGCGGGGACGTGGCATCAACTGGTAAATGTTAAAATTTGAATAACTGCACTTGGGGGTCGTATAACCTATTGCTCATGTATGGTACAATTCACTAACAACATTCACCGCATTGCCTATTTACACATCAATACATAGAAATATAATTCTATTAATATTATTATTATTATTTGATTAATAAATAGTACCTCTGAAAGTTAGGAAACAAAATAGCATTTTAAACTGCATTCTGTACTATTATAAAAAACTATGTCGATAAAAACTCGTACAAATTTGTTAATTCGTATCATCATTAACCATTTATTTATTGCTATTATTTATTTCTGTAAATTGTAAATATTCAATCTTTCTTAAAATAAGAAGAGGAACATTAATCAAGGTTTCAATATTGCTATAAAGTTTGGTAACGTTCGACTCCGAAAAATAAAAAGAGTGCAGCTTTTCAAATAGCAACATTCTCGTGAAGTTTTAATTAATTATTAATTAAAACATTAATCCAATGCTAGCTCCGGGAAGTAGCGCATCTACCAATCTATACACTAAAATGCATTTATACACGTGCGGGTCTAATGACGTTAGACCAACTTTAGTTTTACTTTCCCGCAATTGAATTCGTCATAGATTTACTATTTATTACATGTAAATATAAGAAATAATTCTATTCAAACAACAAATAGGTACTCAATCTCATTATGGATGTTCAAATTTACTCACAATAACGGTCTACAACACTCATGAAATGTGTAAATTCAAATATCCACCATTACATATGGAATGTTTGTGTTGCCAGATTTAATTAGTGACCAGTATAAATCGCGCACTCTCTACAAATAAATTATTTTGAAAATACACGGAAAGAAACGTAGATTTTAGAAGAATTTCGTAGACACTACCATATCATTATTTTAATCTCTAATACCTCAACATTCCATCGAAATCAAGAGATTTATTTTTGAAATGCTGCGGTACTCACGGCGAACATAAGTTTGAATTGGAAGTTTTTATAAATATTAAACATAAAGCACCTACACAAAATCGGTGGAATCCCAATATGAATATTAAAAATGACACTGGAATCACTTTGGAATGTTAGGCGTTTGCAAACCTAAAAATTATAAGCATAGTAAATTTAGCTTGAGTTTACGAAAAAGCCTAAAATGAGTAATTTTTTTAATATGACATACACCTTAAATTCTAGACCACGCCCGAAACTTAATAATTAGAAATGAGATCTGTTAATATCAATATATTATTAATCACTATTCTTGGCTGATAACCTCCGAATTTATGATTGCATAATATTTTTAGTCCTTTAAAATTAATTTACTTTTGTCAGATTCACACATGTTGAATCTTTTCTAAAAAGGTCGAAAACTAAAATTTTAACTCAAGTCTGAGATCAAAATTTATACTCCCAGATGTCACGTCCTTACTTTTATATATATCACAGATCTTTTCCTATATAATAACCATAATACTCTCATTTGATAAATTCCAAAGAATCAAATACTATATATCTAATATTTAATAGTCATTAAAACGCCTAAATTCAAGTCGAAACCGTACATAGTAATATAATGTAAGTAGAATTTTAAAATAATTTCCCCATATTCTAATAATTATAACAAACTCCTTTAAAACAAGAATGTATAACAATATGTTTTTTTGTAAGATATAAAACATGATATGTACTAAAAGGTTATGAAATGTTTAGATATTTTATCGACTAGGATAATTAATTTAGAACTCAAACATGTGCTAAATTCACAATTGATACGTTTACGATCATCAGTTCCAGCCAGAGAGTACCGTCGGCAAATCAAAATCAGTTATTAATTTACCAAGAAACTTACGCACTAAAGTGAGCCAACATCCAATCAGTTCCAAATCAAAGCTTTAGATACATTTCCCATTTGTGATGTGTGAATACATACTTGGATAGGACACATGATAATTATAATGTGGGTAAATAATACTTAGTTCCGAGTTTATAACGAAAAGCCATATTAGATACTATTCTATTAAAAGGCTGTGAAAAAAGAAATCTCTTTTTATGATCCATAAAATATCCCTGTATTAGACTCTGTTGAATTTATTGAACACAGCAGTTGTGATGTTTCAAATGCTTTGCATACAAAATATTGGGTTCAATGTGTATGGAAAACAGTTTTTTAAATAATCGTTTAGATTCCAAACACACTTCTCGAGAACACAGCATTTGAAATACCCTAAGTAATGATAAAACAATGTAGTTTTGTAGTATGAAAATATATGGAGAAATTTTATACATATTATACTATATAAATGTTACGTGGCCATGCCTCTTACATCCAATAACGGTTATGGCTGATAGTTAAAACTCTTTCCTGGAAGATTAGTCTGATGGAAGAAGAGGCATCGCGTTCGGACAGAAATGAAACAGCGTTAAAGCTTTGATTTCCTTAATCACACTTCCACAACCCTCCCCATGATTCCCGATACAGAGCTACCGAAGCATTTACATTCTAATAAATTTCCTAAAAATCCGATATTACCAAACTATATGTTATTTACATTTTATATGTCATAATATTGCTTTTGGATTACCTCAGGGGAGCGTGCGTCGTAACTTCGAAAGACATAAAATTATTAAAAATCTCAAATCCCTAACTTTTTTTTATTCATTACGAACTATATTGAGTGCAATTTTCGTTATGGTCTCTAATAATAATAATTAAAGCACTCATTTTCAATCTTTAATTTGGTTTTATAAAAAATCAACTCTGAGATGAACCTACTTTTTTAATAAATATGCAAGTCTCTAAAAGATTAAAGTCTGTTCTAAATCAATACATTTTACACTTTCTTTCTTTCTTTTCATAGCGTCAACAAGCTTTGAAATGGCAACCAAAAATCTACGAAAGCTCGTAACGAGAAATACATAAACTTTATCAAGTATGTAGAATAGTAATAGGTACAATTAGTAAAACAAGCCAACTAAAGGGAACGGGTCCGAACTGCTCGGACCGAAAATAAACATAACAAACGAAGTTTAACTTCTCTAGCTAACTTTGGCTATGCCGTCTAAAGGACTCACGAATGAGTTTTATTTTATTATCTAAAGCGTAAAGAAAGCACCTAAATTTCAAAACTCGTCAAAAAGCAAATAATAGAAGAAACCAAAAGTTTGTTTCGAAGTTAACCAAGGAGTAACAACTTTAAAGTGTCAATTATCTATTAGTGAAATATCAAATATTATTCATATCATTCAGATCACAGTTGCGGCGTTTAAATCACATTCTTAACTAATTACAACATATTGTCCTCCTTTTGTTCATTCGACTATCACTTTCCGCTCAAAACATTGACTATTACCAATAATAACTTGTACTATCGGCTATTATATTTTCGTAGGCTAATTGTGGGTTGTAGCCATCCCATACTCATTGATGTGGACTCTCCTCTTCAGTGTCGACGGGGCTTGGAGACAGGAATTTTCGAGCGTACTTTGGATAATGGGTCTTCTCGTGCGCTTTTAGTATGGTCGACCGGGAAAATGTCTTGCCACATAGTACACACCGAAATGGCCGTTCACCTATAATATAATAACAGAAATATTAAAGACATAGTAAATCACCAAAACATTTAAATAAATTACTAACAAATTTCTAATTTACTTTCACACTTGTTCATATTTATCTACAGCAGGTATAAAGGTATGTTTTAATATAAAATTTGTCATTGTATTTTTAATAGATTTAAATTATCTTACCTGTGTGAACTCTACAGTGGTCCTTCATGTGATGCCTCAGTTTGAATGCTTTTCCACAGAATTCACATTTAAATGGTCTATCGCCAGTGTGCACTGGCAAATGTGCTATTAATGAAGAGACGTCAGGAAAACTCTTGCCACAAAACTTGCATAGTACTACGTTCCCAGGCTCCACAGGACCTATATCCAAGTCTATGGGAGATTCTTCCGTGGGCATGCTTATATAAGTCGGTTCACTGAATTGTCCTCCTATCAGAGGAATCCCCATAGGTCTTCCAAGTATCGCGTCTCGGTACTTTAGCGTGTCCAGCGTATGCGTCGTCAGAATGTGTCTGGCCAGTTTGCTCTGGTGGGGGAAAACCGCGCCGCAGTGAATGCAAGGGTAACCCCTCTCCCCTTCCTCAATTCTCCCCCTACCGGACCCTTCGTACTCCTGCAACCACAAAAAAGAACATCAACTTCTTTTCTCTCTTGTTCTTTGACACGGACCATACTGTGTGCAATATCTCTACCACTACTTTCTAAATTGAGATGCAGTCTCGTTAGGTTTTAAATTTTCACTATCTAAATAAGAAGTTGACGCTCATTTTTGCCCAATAATGTGCAGGAGGGACCCAGGAGCCGTCTGCGCGCAATGCCTTGTCGTTAGCAACGGTCACGCGTACAGAATCAACGATTCGTACAATAACATATGCATGTGGCCAAAGTTAAAAATAAAAAAAGAAAACTGCCCAAAAATATATATCAAACAAAATGAATGGATATAAAAAATGATGGCCAACAAAATGAAGGTCAACTTCTTGACAGCAAGGCATAGTACTTCGATGTTCAAAATAGCGCAGCACATCAAACAAGCATGCATAGTAACAAATTAATTTACACATAAAACACCAATAACAACTAATCATCTGCTCATGAAAAATGCCTTTTACACCCATCATTCGAAATTAGATCTTTCAGCCATCAACATTATCATACTGTTAAGAATTCTCACTACATTGAGTTAAATTTAATACAACAACAATCGCATTAAACTAAAATAACATATTGTTTCATACAGCAATGAATTGTACCAGATTCTACTGTGTGAATTATTATTATTCATAATTTTTTTACTAAAATAGTAACTGTATTTCTTCATTGAATTTACATACATTTTATATGACACTGTATTCCATTTTATTAACCGACTTCAAAAAACAGTAGGAGGTTCTCAATTCGGCCGTATATATATATATTTTTTTTCTTTATATTAGATTTTGATATAATTTTTAATATTAATTCAAGATATTTAATATTGACAATTTCTTTCTTAAATATGTCGCTTTTCCAAAATACCATATTTTACACAGTCCATGCACAACTTTTTTACCAAATGCCACATGTTAGTATTTATAAAGCAGACATCCAGCAGAAATGGAAATAATCGCACATTGAGTTATGTTGAACAAAATTAAATATTCTCCTTTACTAAACTTAAAATGACTATAAAAAACATATTTTTAAACGGTTTTTTAAGCTCGACCCAAACGGTATTTATTTGATCAATACTGTTTCAAAGTAAAATGAATTATAGTTTAATAGAAATAAATTTATTTCTAACCAAACATTTTGGGAATAATTGAATAATGAGTATTTCTCATGAAAATGATATGCAAAATGATGAATGAATAATACAAACATTGAATTGCCAATTCTACATTCAAGTATAATATAAATAAAGCATTGCGATTATTTCAAATCAATATTAACAAATCTACATACAACATCCATATAACATAACTATCAAAAAACACATTTAGAACTTTTAATAAAATTTATACATACTGATTCATGTTGTATCCGATATTCTGACGATGACTCTCCGCCGCCTTTTTCTTCATTACTCCTGTCCCAGTCTACTTCTTTCTTCAAAGACTGTTAATAAAAAATCATTATAAATACAATACCAATAAGCAAGACTCATTCTTCAATAGTGACTTTGCTACCGTTATGAGACTTAATTTCAATAGATTCCTATGAATGTTGTTACTTCAACATTGTATTTTAAATATAATTAGAACTAATCTCAAATTGCATCAAAAAACCAGCTTGTACCATATAGTATGAACTCACTTGTTTTCAGTGACTTTGCTAACATTTCATCCAAATCTATCAGTTTTGTTCTAAGTTTTTATGTAAGGAGTAACAAACATCCACACAAACAAGTTTTTACATTTTTAATATAAGTAGGAGGTAGGACTAGCGACCCACCCTGAATTTGCACCGGTAGTTGAGCGTATTATACCAACATGTTTAGTCTATCGTAGGTCATAGCGGGAGCTCGTTATCGCTTACGGATTTGAATTTGGTTCGCGCGCTGATTTTTTTTGCGATAACTCTCCAGATATATATTGTGTATGTGTATGTGCATAATGTGCATGAAATTCTTAATGTATTAAGATGATAAGGTTTTATACTGTAACCATATAAATATGTACATATTATACTATGTAATGCATTGTACGTGACCATTTTTAAGAAGATAAAATGGATATACATACATAAATAGAAGTATTTAAAAAAAAAAAGAATATCCTACTTTTTTGTTACATTATTACAGAATTTAAGACTATCGCACTCCATTTTAAACATTCAAAATAAATTAATGAGTCAAAACGCGACAACCATTTCTAGCAGTTAATATAAACTACTTAAAGCCCAACGCTTCTGTTATGTTGCGCCATACATGGTCACAAGCTGACTAAAAATGTTCACCCGTTAACCCCTATTTACTTGGTAGCTTAAAATTTGATTCAGAATTACTCTGATGATGCATATTTTTTACTAGTTACCAACATTTATTGAGTATATAAGTAGACAAAAATGACCCAAAGTATGTAGCTTAAGAAGATGAATAAGAAAACTGAATGGACTACTGTGGCAGTTTAAACTAATATGGACACCCAGACTTAGAATAAAAATAAATATTCACCAATGGTTTGTCATGGATTCAGATTGCAATCTATTGCAGGGTTCATAGGACATAATGCATATCCTGACCATATATTTCATTCATTCAATGTTTGTAATCATTTTTGTCCCTTTATTTAAGAAAACTAAGGTTTGGATGCATTGTTAATACAACACGTAAAAAAAACGTACTAATGGTACTTGTTGCACTGGAGGCAGCCCAGAAGGTCCAGCTATAGGTTCACTTCTAGGGCTCGACAGTGCCGGGTGAGGATGCGGCAAGCCCGGATGCGGCAATGCGTTCAACACGCTCAACCTCTGTTCGACGGGCGAGTACCGAGAGCCGAGTACGCCGCCATGACTATTAATTGTCATATTGATCCCTGGAAAATTAATATAACAATATAAGTAAGTACATCCATAGTTAAAACTGAGTAGAATTGCTGACACATATGAGCATATGAACATTAAACTCAAAAAAAAAATTCTATGGCAAGGGTGTTACACTTCAACAGCCTAGCGATTTAGTAACTAGTGACTAGCTATCCCCATGAACTAATTTATATATTTTGAAAAATACAACAATGTGTGCTTGGTTTCAAAATCGAATACATAGGGGCAGAGAGAGATGATCAAAGGCTGCCGAGTTTAATTTCCCAAAAGAAACTATAATACTCAATAGTGTTTTGTTCTTCCTTTCACATTATTATTTTACTTCACCTATGTCAAAAGCATCTGAAACACAAATGAAAGAGAATGAAATGTCATTTTCTATTAATTTTTCTTTTAAAACCCTAAATAAGACAATACCACCAAGAGCAAAAGAAAAAGTGTCCATTCATATTAAGTGCATAATTGAAATGAAAAATCTTTAATCTAAGCAAGTAAATGTTTTGTATTACAATATCATTGATGTAGAGAAGACACTTAATAAGTTCAAATATTTTTGGAGTATGACCCTTTTAAGTTTTATATCAAGACTTAAATATAATTTAAATTTCAAACAAAATTATTTTAATTTTAAAGTTTAATACATTAAATAATAGAAAGACACGCAAAGGTTACATTTATTATTTTCAATCATGTTGCGTAATGTACTGTGCTTTGATATGTATAATAATACCAATGAATACAAAGCTATTCTTACTGAAGTAAATTCTCGGTCAGTGAATAGGTCTATAATTTATTATTAAGCTCTCATACCTTCTTTCAAGTGATTCTTTGTCTAGCTTCCTTGATTTTCAACCTTTTCAAACGAAAACAAAAACATTGTTCCAAAATCGGACAAAATAATCGCAAAAAGATTCTCAGGTCAGTGGATAGCATCTTCATGTAGGTACAGACAAAAACGAAATTTAACAATAACATAGTACAGACATATTCCCCATAAAAGCACTCAATCAATTGAAATTGTGTTTTAAAATAGATTTCATTTGTTTTTTGTTTTACATACAAACAAAAACATCTGAACCACTTGACAATAATTATTAGAAAGCAAATGTCAATGTCAATGTCAAATTATTTAGTGAGGTTATTTTACGGTACATAACGCAATATTTCCCAATTGCTAATTTTAGTCTTAGGTTCGAAAACATCGATTCAATCGAAAATGTTATTCTACAAAACCTATGCATTTAAGAAGTTTAAGTCCTTTGTGCAGTCCCCAAAAATCCGGTGATTATCAAAAAACTACCTGCAGCCATAAAAAATAATAAATACAGTAAAGTAAAAGATTTACGCAATAGTTTGTATTTACTTATTGATAATTTTTTACTATTTTTACACTAAATACTTATATGTACAAAAATGTGACGAACGAATTCCCAACGATATTTTTGGTTTGGATAGTGTTTTCAGATTGTTAACGTAAAATTACTCGTTAAAAATATACATGCTGTCGGAAGGACATGCAAACATCTATAAAGAGATATTATACACGGACTCGAAATGCAATGCAATAGCAAATCTAATCCAAATATATTTACTATTATTATGGTTAATAAATTTTAAACGTAAAATACTAAAACAAAAAAGTAAAAAAAATGTAAATCAATTTGATTCACTCAGAATCGATTGTTCTCAAAGGCAATGGAAAGAATTTTAGTATGTGAACATCACTAGATTAGCCTGTTTGACAGGTGAACAATAAAAATATAAGACTTGAATGGACTTAGTCCAGAGCTGTTTATCTCTTTCAAAAAATGTTGAGAGCCGTCACTTCCGTTCTCTCCAGTTCTAGACCGCGAAAATAGGAAAAACTTTTGAAGTTTAATTTGAAATTAGATCATTGTATTTTTTTCATTGCATGACGTCCGAATTTCATTATGAATCAAAGAACTTAGTTCTGATCTATTATCTTTTTTTCATAAACAAGTTAAAATAAAGACATATTTACCAATATTTTCACTTTGAGCGCCATTCGACCTTATCGACACTACGTCTTCCTCCGGAGACGACGACCGCATCGGCTCGTCAGGGGGCTCATCTTTTGGTAACGGAGGATGTGTAGTGGTGGGATTATCACTAGAAGTTTCGGGTCTAAACCGCCGCACGGAAAGCAAAGGAGATATCCTCGGAGGCGACGCCTCTGGCACCTCCCTTGGGTCGCGAGACTCTCTTACGTCCCGCATATCCCTTTCCCTCAAATCCCGGGGTTCTCTTATCTCTCTGGGCTCCCGAGATTCTCTATGTTCCCGTATTGACTCCCTCGACTCCCTAATATCGCGTAAAGTAGACTCCCTTAGATCCAGGGATACGCGCTCTCTTTGTTCGCGCAAATCTCGCGTCTCGCGCACTTCTCTCGCGTGCATTTCTCTTGCATCTCTCGGTTCTTTTGTCTCTCTCTCACGATGTTCTCGTGCCTCCTTCACTTCCCTTCTTTCTTCCTTTACGTCCCTGTTTTCTAATCTGTCGTGAGTTTCTGGACACTCTCTGGTGTCTTGCGGTTGGCACTCTTCCATTGGTTCCGGAACGTTTCTGGTGTCGATGCCAGCCGCGCTTAGGGTTGTCATTTCTGCTAATCCTTTCACCTGAAATTTTAAATAAGGACATTTATTCTTGTTGCTTTCATTAAAAGCTACCTACGTTGTCACATACAGTGATTGGATCTTACAGTGATATATGTATTTCGTATACCTACATACTAAATATTATATGGGTCTACATTGAAGCATAAAGTTCCTATTTTCAAATAATCAAATTAAATATCATTTGTTTAATATTAAACATTGACGTACGTAAGTACTTAGTTTAAGTTTATTTGTTTATAATTTGTAATGCGGCAAAATGAATTACAAAAATAATACCAACATCTTAATTGAAGCGTAAATAATTAAGTAAAATTTCAACGCTATGCTATGAAGGGTTTTACCTACTAGCTACTAGGAAGTACATTTAAAGCACGTCTCTGTGAATTATTACGTTATTAGGTACCAAACAACCATGAGTTCATGTTGCATTGAATGCAGCATACTTTGATAGGAGTAGGTAGATATATCTATCTATTGTATTCCATGCAACGATGTACTTAGATTTAATTTAACAACCTACAGTCCTGCCGTCATTAGTCACCAACGTGCGTGTATCCTAAAAATGAGTTCAGTTCTAAAAATACTATAAGATGCATCAGAATTTGTCAATTAACAATGACAAATTTATAAAACAATAGTGATGAAATGTTGTACAAACATGAAGAAAATTGTCTGACAACCAAAAGATACCTACTTCCTGTGATTATCAGAAATATCCACTTATGTGATACCTACACTAAATGATCGGCAATGCTTTGCAAATGAAAACTTGTAAATTAAATTTTATAATAAGAGTGTCCTTTCGAGTAGGTCCTACATTTCATCACATATTGATGTTTGTTGTAATTTGTAATGTTTTTTATTTCTTCGCTCAGCATCTGTTTATGCAGTGGCCTGTATTATTTTTCAATTTCAGTAGATGCGAACGACACTTATTAATCTGTAGCACAGACATTACCAATAGGTTGACTTGGTAGACGGCTACAGCCGCAAAATCTAGAATGAAATTTATTTAAAATAGGTATGCAGACAGATTACAGCCAGTGAGAAAAACAATAAGACACAAAAAAAGAACTTAACTAGACGGCAATCTAATAAAGCATACACATTATGTTTAAAGATTTTAGCTTGCATTTAGAAATTAAATATAAAAAAAGACTTAAACTAGTAAAACAAATAGACTTTACTGGACTATCGTGGATAATTATCAGAGTATCGGAAACATTTTTCTTGTATTGCCCAAATCTAGCATTGAAAACATCTATGCCACCACTACTGTGAACCACATCGTTGTAGGTACGTGCGGCACATTCTAACAATTGGGTTAAAGTACGAGGTGTTGTTTCTATACACGCGTATTGAAAATAAGCAAAAAAAAATGCTTAAAAGATTCAAAATGTCCATGTACCTACCACAGTTTTTTATGTTACTTCTGTTATTAGAAAGCAGGATTTAGGAAAAAGTTACAGATTTCTGAGGTAGTCAAACTAGCGGCGGCTTCATGAAACAAAGATAGATACCTGGAGGCTCTCAGCAGTTTTGAGGAGGGCTGGCAGTTGGCAGTACTGGACGTTGACTTCGCCCTTGTACATGAAGTCGACCAATGTCCTTAGTTCCTCCAAGCCCACGTCTTTAAGGATCACGATGGGGTGACGCGACGGGTGGTCCACGAACAGCGAGCGGAAGTATGACGAACACGCGGACAGTACTACCTGGAAATAGATAGGGTGTCTTTTAGGTAACAGGCTCCAAAACTAGGACAAATCTGTACCTATCTTGCTTACGTGGATGCGGTAAAATTATTTTATTAAACGACAGAAGGAAATGTTCTTTGTTCCACACGTAGTTAATTAGGTATCCATACCGGTCAATATTCAAAAGTGTATGTGCAAGATTTTCTCAAAAGCTACTCATCCGATTTGGTGGCAGGTTTTGGGATATGGTTGCGTATTTTACTGGGACGGGTCTAAAACATTTTATGAAAATTTGGATCAGCTCTTTTAAAATTACAGAGTATGTAGTTGACGTGTAGCTAGATATAGGTATTTTTTCTATTCTACAGTCATTATGGGCAGAAAAAAAATCATCTCAGCAATTGTTTTACTTCCTATTCTCACCTTTCTCTGCACCTCTTAAAAGTGGGGCCTAACTAATCCTTGCAGCTACAATTATTTTAGCTTATAATTTACGAGTTGATTAGGTACTGCATAGCGCTAGTTAGTAGATCAAATTCTGAATCAAACGAGACTTTCAAGGAACTTAACATTTTAATGGTTGATGATGATCCTGAGGAAGCAAATTGAAGCTAAAGATAGTTCAGTTTTATTTAACAAACGATTTAATTAATTGATCTTGAAATAGGAACAAAAGTTTCAAACCGACAAACGATAATACGAATAAAAGAAGCATTAGGTATTCATGTTATTAGTTAGGTACGTCTAGATAGGTGAATAAAATGTTCTCATGCTATTGGTTGGAAAAGCATACTAAGTATTTTAAAAAATTTACATATAGTAGGTAAATTTAATTTAGCAAAATGTCAATCAAATAGTTAGAAGTAGGAAATAATTGTTACTTACACGAATAAAAACAAATTAAATAATATAATGGCAGTATAGTGTTCAATGCCTGCTTACGTATTCTTAAATGTATCGGCATCATTGCGGGGCTAAAATCCATCGTTGAATTTTATTCGTAAGGGCCTATTGGTTTATTATCAAGTCTGCGAAATATGGATTGACTATTACAAACATGTCCTTAGTTTCAAAATTCCATTACATATTTTTCTCGAACTGGGACTGTTACCTACTCGGTACCCTAAAATCAGGGTCTATCATTTTGACATTGTAAAATGAGTTAATTACGAATCACTAGTGTACCTTTCTTATGGATGAGCGTTGAAGCCATTAAAACCTGATGGAAAAGTCTTAGAAATTACAATCAAGCCAGGTTAAAATTAAAAACTAAGAACATTTCTGCCCATCTTGGTAACTATGAGTTTAAGCTGTTGACAAATCTGTATAATGTTTTGAAATATTATTTTTGTCGTGCAAAGTAGCGATTGCGGTTCAATAATGATCAAGTTAAACTACCACACCATAACAGAAGGGTACTTCCGATTAATTTGATTTAACATGTAATTGGAAGATTAAGTAATCGGTCCCGGGTTTTAACTGAAAGTCTTTAAGCCCTTTTTATAATATGATACCTACGTAAATAAGATTTCTGAGCGATTCGAATTCGGAATCTATCTTTTATTTCTTTCATGAAATAAACGGTTGTACTGAAACAAAACTTTGACTTTTGGAATCGGATTGATTTCTGATGTTTACGAATTGGCACGCAAAAACTCTCAGTTGTCAATTTTTAATCTGTGCTCGTATAGTCTGTACCGGTACAGTTTTCTTTGGACCTTATCCCATGCTGTTCTTGTACGGTCGAGAGTACGTCGAGGGTAAACGTAGAGGCGGTGCAAAGTCCAAAGTGTCTGATGTGCTTTTTTCTACGGATATATCGTCAGAGCCTCGTTTACATGTTGCCTAAATTGCACCATGTGTAGCTGTGAGGTTATATTGAACTGTTTTGATGGTAGTTCCAGTCCCTTACATTTTTTTTATTGCACTTCTTGATTGACCTCATCCCACCTGATGTTAAGTGGTAATGAGATCCTAGCATAAAAACGACAAGTAGGTACATTATAAATCGTTACTGGACTTGTCGCCCTTACCTTGAAAGCTCGACCCTTGCTATTAATGTAGCACACCCCGAGGAGCTCTGGCAACCTTACTTACACGCAGGAGCACAACAACACCGAAGATGTTGTTATTTGGCTGCCGTCCTATATTATTTTATACATAGAAAAAATAGCCTCACCTTATGAGCCCTAATGGAGGCACCTTCCGAGCAAGCAAGAGTGACGTCCACCAAGCTTTCGTCGTGTAGCAACTGGCTGAAAACACCCAGCAGGTTGCTCTGATGATTGTTCCACCTTAGGCAATAGTGCTCACTTCCCATGTCTGAGCTAGCTCCCGCCGCTGTTGGGACAAAAAATAATAAGGTTAATTTACATGTTTCTGATATTTTTTTCTTATATTACTCTTCAAGATTGACCTCATCCCACCTGATGTTAAGTGGTAATGAGGTCCTAGCCTAAGGGCGACAGGTACAGCATAATAAAGCTGTTACTGGACTTGTCGCCCTTACCTTGAAGGCTTGGCCCCTGCTACTAATGTGTGCTACATTCCTCCGAGAGTTCTGGAAACCTTACTCGCACTTATATAAATACATACTGAAAATCTATTCAAAGATGAACGTCTTCTATATTAATTGAGCTATCCTACTGCTCAGTATTAGGCCTCAACTATGAAATGGAACCACCAATAATGCACCGCTGGGGACAATTTTAAATTTATGTAAAGCTTTGGAATCATTTTTACACTAAATCTTTTATAAATACTTAGTTATAAAAATAAAAGGTTTTTTTTTATTTATTCGAAAAAAAAATTAAATAAGAAAGATAAATATTAATTAAATATTAATATTTCGGTTTAGGCTTAGAAACAATAAGCACACATACATACTTGAACCAATAGGAGATATTCCAAATGCATTTCTTCATTAACGTTTCCCATCGCCAGAATAAAATAAAAATAACAATTTAAGCTCACGTGCACTGTTCACTCTTACTAGTATGTATTGATACTGAATGCTTGGTTTTCATTATGTATGCCTAAATTATGTCTAAGTCTAATTAATTCAGTGAAATTTGGCATTATCTCGTAACATAAGGTACCTAATCGACAGAATTAATATTATCTGTACCTTTTTATTATAAACTAACTGATGCTTGCGACTTCGTTCACTGCATTTCGCGATAAAAAGTATCCTTATCCGTATAACAAATTACATTCAAATTTATTCAGTAGTTTTTGCCTAAAAGATTAACAAACATACAGCATTGTAACTTTCATACAAACTTTCAAGATTAAAATAATAAAATTGAAAATAAAAAAAAAGCTAGGTATATGCACCCACATTTTATAGCAAGTAATGTTCAGTATGAATTCGAAAAGCAATAGGTATATTTGCCCCGTATATAACTTCATAATGCAAGTGCAGGATGACGTTGTAAATTGAAGGTTCCACTTCAAACTTTAGGTATGTATAACGATATAGGTAGGCGTTAATCACTCTTCTAATAACTTATAAAGTAGGATGTACTTTGCGATACTAGTACCTAATGCTTTCTTCAATCGGAACTCCTTCGCCTCATTTCAAGTTTTACGTCGTACTAGCGCAATACGAAAAAGAGCCCATTTTCGCAAACTATTTTTGAAGGTGTGACCTACGCAACAGTATTTTACAGGTGGGTATGGTGAACAGGACATATATTATATGGAGGTTAAGCTAAACACTTGCAGTTCGATATTATTTCTTATGCCGACGAAATAAGGGCGGTGCAAGTCCAAAGTGTTTTTGATCATACCTAATAACTAAACTAATTTTACGGTTCACGTTTCGATTCCAAGTGGCTATATCAAATGAGACAACGAGCATTAATATTTACCAAGATAGGGAAACATTTATTTAATCTATAATACGAAATTTTTTTTGCAAAACCTGCTTCGGTATTGAGTTTTTATAGACTTTTAAAAAGGTAATCACAAAAATACACTATAATTGACTTAAAGGAACTATCCTTTAAGTACAACATGATCATGTACCTATTCATAGTACGAGTATAACTTTAAGTGCTGTGCTTACCTACTATGAATAAACCAATTTAAGTATGTTGCACTACTAAACGAATATCATTACTAAAATTTAAAGCGGAATGTTTTAAAGGCAAACTCCAATACGCAGGCTTTTTAAGTAGGTATTTTATAGCGACTTAGTTCCACCATAAATTACTTAGCTACTTACTATAAGATGCAAAACCGCTATGTCTGCTGAGAAGAGGAAGCAAGAAGAATTTGTCAAATTTCCATAAATAAATAATGAAACTTCAAACTGTGGTAAAATACATTGTAACATGAATACAATGTTATCAATCATTGTTTTACCATGATTAGCATGTTAACTAAAAGTGGCTTTTCCCGTCAATTAAATAGGTAAAACGTTTAACAAAACAATTGTTAAGCTGACTAAAGGCATTCGAGCCGCGCAACCGACTGTTTCATAGTTACACATGTCAAAATTCATGTGGTACGCACTGAAGGAGTTAATTACAGCTTTTATATCGCGTTCAACAGCCGGAACTGTCAGATTCGCTAATGACTACAAAGTGCCGGTGCGGTATTATTTTATATTTTCTGATTACCGTTTCGCGGCTTCACGCGCTGTGATAAATATAGACGCGGGTATTGTACGTACCGTGCGCCTATAGAGATGTGGTGCGCACACGCGTGCGACGCAGTCAAGATCAAGGGCGCGCGATTGCGCAAGAGCTGGCGGTCGCAGCGCTGCAACGTGTGATGTCATCGTCTGCCTCCCCACCCTCCCCGCTCTCCTCCGCACACGCCCGCTTCGTTAAGGCCGCGCGACTGCGCGATAGGTCTATTTTGAGTTTTTATCAGGACTATTTCGTCTGTCTAACAGCCTACCCTTTCAAGAATCAAATCAGCCAGCTTTATGCTGATGATGAACAAGGATACGATGATAAAATTATAAGATCCATTACAGGACTAATGAAGCTAATCGTGAGCAGTGTTGCAATGTTTATATTTAAAACATCTCAAGAAGTTTATTTGAAAACCAAACGAAAACCTAACACTTTTAAGTAAACAGACAGGATGTAACCTGCTTCTTGAAGTTTGACCACAGAAGATAAGACTTTTAGACAAGTACAACCCCCTTGTATGTATTATAAAGCGCGTTTTTTTATATTTTGCTTTGCCTTTATAATTTGAATATAAAACTCATTAAGCCGTCAAAGATTTTATAAGCTAGATTATTATGCATAAACGGATCTGGTGGCTCTCTTTTGCAAAACAATGATTGCTTGTATGTTAGATACAGATCCTCTTAGCAGTCAATCATTTGACTAAATACATTGGCATTAATTATAATATATATAACTTTACTTTAAATGATAATTGAAGCATTATTTACTCGTATATCAAAATAATTGCCAAAAAAAGTGTAACTGTTTCTAGCTAGAAATAAAGTTCATAAGATGATAAAGTAAGATATTGTACCTATTCATAACAGTAGGTATTCAAAGATCGTCATCATTATTTTTAGCATCAATAAATAATTATCTGTATTGAGCTCATGCATGCATTACAAACAAGTGCAGCAAAAAAATCATCCTAAGCAGGTATAATATGCATTTTCATGAACCAAGTCATTTCCGGATGTTTCATTAGTTCAAGTTATTCCTTGAAAAAGTTTATTTTAAAGCAACGGACAAATTACATCCTCTCTTCTTGTGAGAGATTCGAACCCACGACCTTCACGTATCGCACGTGTTGCTCTTCCAACTGACTCAGAGTTGTTGCAGGTAATTATTTTTTTCTGTTATAACCTCTTTGCCTTCGGTTAAAATACGTAATGCACTATACAAAGTTTTAATTTTATTAGCTATATTTTTTTATAAACGGACACTCCGTTTTTTTGATTCATATTAATATTGAATTTGAAAATTTCTTTAAATAAAAAACTTACAAGTCGTGGTACAATATATGGACATTAGGCTGTGAACCGGCTGTAGCTTTAATTTTAGTTTATATAGTAACGATGCATAAATGTGATGTAATTCAATCTCAGCTATCTGGCCTAGTGTAGCCAAATGGCTGGTAATAACTATTTCGTTTCCATATCTTTAAAATGTTGACATTCATTTAGAAAGTCAAATGGTCGTCGGAATCATCAGCCTGTATAATCCACTATTGGACAGAGGTTCTTTTTAATTAGATAGCACTCTTTGCACTTCAAATACCTATCATCACTTCACATGAAAAAAATGAAGGTAATAGGGGTAAGAGCCTACTGTACTTCTCCACGAACTCGGTGACAACGATAATACTTCGCAGCCGTCGATAGTAAGGTAAAAAAAACTCAACGAAGGTCACGCAGTTGTAATTTGCGAAACATTTATTTGGGTTATCGAGTATAATCTTCTTTTTCTGAACCGACACACCTTCGCATATGCATACACGTGCTAGTCGGCATGCGTAGCCTTCGTAATAGCCATTTGAATATACAAACATATGTAGGGGACTTACTAGAAAAATGTTAAACGTTTGCGTAACTACATTTTAAATATTATACATTTACTCATGACGCTAGGGGAACACCCTTTGCGAAATCGAAGGGGATAGTTAAGTTTTATTTCTTGTCCCCGAATAATATTACATTAGTGAGGGTGTGAAGTTAGCATTGAGTTTAACCTATTAAAAAAAAAAAAAAAATATTGGACAACATCACATACATTGCTCTAATTCTGTGGTAAGTAGCTTAAGCACTTGTGTTACAGAAATCAGAAACAACGACGGTACCACAACACCCAGACCCGAGACAATATGGAAAAGTTCGTTTCCCATATTGACCCGACCGGGGATCGAACCCGGAACCTCAGAGATGGCGCTCGCCAAAGTCAGGCCCGCTCGCCTCTCGGCTACGGAGGTCGTATTAAATATCTAAAGATTTTGCCTAACGCCATGAACACTTTTTGTATGATAATTATAGCAACGAAGTCATTGAACTCTTGTCAAGGTAATAATAGTATAGAGAAAATTTTGTTATAAGGCGCTCCCGAAAAGAAATTTGGACAAGATCGAAGGATTGCTGAATAAATACAAAGTTACACTAGTTGTACGAAGTAATAAAGGTATGGATTTACCTATGTTACTTATGAGGTGTGTAACTACCGGACAGTATTACCTACGCCGTATGTGACCTTCACTGCACAATAGTCGCCGACTAAGGAAGTACACAGATGATCGGATGAATACAATTACATGAGGACCTACATAGAACATGTGCACCTAACATCTTATGTAAACTCACGCCGCTTACTGTGCCTCTTAATTTTAGACATTGATAGTATAATTTCAGGAAACTAATCAATCACTTTGTAACGGAATCAAAGACTATTTTGCTTTAAAAAATGTCGCCGGTGTAAAAAAAACGCCGCTAAATTCAAATGGGATTTTAATTAAAATCACGTGACAAAATAAATCACTTATTTTTTTCGTGTTTGATCAACAGTTAACTTGTGTGGTTTTTATTTTTCAGTGAATTACATTTATATCAATACCAATAGATACAATCATTGTACATAGTGCTTAGAATAAATTATTAAGTACTAGCGGCCGCTCGCGACTTCGTCCGCGTGGATTTCGGTTTCCATAAAAACTTTCATAATAGTTGCAGCGTGAAGTAATATAGCCTAAAGCCTTCCTCGATAAATTATCTATTCAACACAAAAATAATTTTTCAATTCGAACCAGTGGTTCCTGAGATTAGCGCGTTCAAACAAACAAACAAACAAACTCTTTAGCTTTATAATATTAATATTAGTATTAGTATAGATTTTTGTTTCACAATAAATGTCTGAAAAATTTTAGGATTATTTTGTTATGAAAAGAATACAGCAGATATCGTAAAAATACTTAATTACTTCTTCTAATACAGTACAGTATTTAGTTTATTTGATCTCCGTTTACCTACTAGATTAGATTGACCAATACGATTTTACTGGTAGCGGTAGTGTGCAGTATGGACAGCTATTTTTTGGGTTGTTATCAGCACTATCTACTCAATTTTGATCACCTTACTATTTCAACATAACTTATTTGTTTCATTATAAAAAGTTAAAGAAGCATTTTTATTTATTTTTATTTTAAAAACTTTATTGCACAAAAAAGTGCAAAAGGTTGAGGTGAAGTAAAGCATGGTTGATTTGTTTAATTGCTTTCAATAACATTCAGGTTAATATACTAAAATTTGCATACGAACATATATATTTTTTTTTATAGTAGCGCAATATATTGGCTCCTCCCAGCCTGATGATAAGCAAGAGAGGTACCCACATCGCGATGACAACGGATTTGATATCAAAATATCCTATCTGTTAGCAACGCCATACTGGCCCGCAAGATGTTTCTTCACGCTCCTTTTGAAGGAATCCATGTCAAAGGAAGGAGGAAACACATGAGCCGGCAACGAGTTCCACTTCTTTATGGTCCGGCAAAGATAAAAACAATGTGCAGTTTACAATAGTATATAATTTGTTCAAACGCTTATTTTAAGTTGTTAGGTAAATTGGTAACGGAATTAGCATGTTTTACTGTAGTTGGTATACATATGTGGTTGAGAACGTTTTAAGAATAATCACATTTAAAAAAATGATTTGTTACCATTATCATATTTTGAGTAAAGCGTGGATTATTAGGTGGTCATATAATTTTTATATTTATAAGTGCATCGCTGTGCGTTTTTTGCTAAAATAAGAGAATGGCGAATGTTAATTTTAAAATAATTGTGGAGGTTCAAGAAAGGTTTAAAAGGTTACAAGAATTTTGTAAAAGATCAGTCGTGTAACGTTTGCAGAGACGGCTTGTGAGTTATGAAATAATTATTTTAAATTTAACTTACATTTGTTAAAATAATGTTCCTTTAATCATTTTAAGTAAACTATTAGTGCCCTTGACATCACTAGTTTACTAAATATTCAATGTATATTATATTTAAATGTACATAAAGTAACGTATAATTTATTGATTTACTATACATTTGTATTAAAAAATATATAAATGGATAAATAAACGTATCAGAAATTAACTTAAGAGTGCCAATTTGGATTTAAAAAAGAAACCAAAAATTATGAATTCAACACACTTGTTATGTGTAAACACTTGTGAACAAATGTGTATAACTTAACTTTCAAAATTGATTATTTAGAACTTATCAAACATTTTGCACCTAAAATATGTGTATAAATACCAAAGAGTATATTTAAGTGCTTTAAGTAATATAACTAGGTATATGTAGGTACCTATCCGTAGTCGGTAATGGTCTTACACCTACCTTATTTTACTCTGTTGTTCGTGTAAAAATTACTTAATTCACAACCATAGTTGACAATTTGACACAAAACTACCTAATAATAGGTACATATATTATTCACCTATTGGTTCGTATTCCACATAAGTTGCACCTCATGAATTGACTTTGTGTATAAAATTAGAAAGTAAAAGTGAGTTTATGACTGCAACTGATTATCATTTTAATGATACCTACATTGTACCGATAAGCGTGCAAACCAGCCGATAATATTTTAATGCCATCATTATTATTATGCAGTTTCATAAACGTAATCACATTTTTAGTTTCAAATCTTGAACATGCGCTAGTTCACCACATGCCTACTTGAAGTCATATACACAAAAATTACAAGAACTTTAAAGTCATAATCACTTGTTAATTGGTTTGCAAAATTTTAAAATGTATGACAAATAATATAAATGCAATAATATATAACGACGCGGGTTTCAAGTATCAACAGCTAACTCTTACTCGTGGCTTCGCGTGGTACTTTTTCCGGGTATTGTGCCTGTCCGAACTCAATTTTAAATACTTCCTTGGACTCGCAAAAATAATTCAATATAAACCAACTTCCAAAGGATATGTATGTGGGATAGCGGATGTATCCGAAGGTAATGCATGAGGAATGCATGTACGTATGAATATCCGAATGAAGAGAATGACTGAGAGTTAGATTTTAACGTCGATGAACGATGACGATGTGGAAGACGTGTGTATGGTGTATCTAATTTTATTTGGCTATATTTCGATTATTTACAATTTCTTTTTATTTCCCATCCACAACATGTACAAATGACAATCACTGTTTTTAAAGATAAACTAAAAGAACAAGTAAGCGGATCATGAATAATGCTTTAAACTCTTAAGTAACTATGGACTCTAAAGTGTATGCAGTTACAATATATCTAGGTCCTAGACTGATACACTCATCCGCCAAACTAACACAGTCGGGCCGATAGCGCGGTTAAACTCTTGTGCTCATACCATATGCACATTGAACATTTTAACACTACAACCCTCAATTATAATTTCATTTTCAATACAGAGACCATGCTACGTGCCTTTCTTACCTAAATCACAAGACAACGACAAAATATCAATTCATTTTAAAGGAACCGGTGTTGGAAATTGTGAATATGGCATAAGTCGATTTTAGAACCTTGCTCGTTCCATTCATATTAATTTTAAGTTTTGTCTGAAAATAAGACTATGATCATGATAATGAAAATCGTTTCTTTTCCAATTGTCTTAGTTTCAGATAATGTCTTTAATGGAGGCCTTTATGAGACTGATAAATTTCTTGATCGGGACCTACTCTAATCCAGTTTATGTTTCTATTCCATTTCATCTTATTTGCGAACTTCTCCTGGGTAATTTTCGCCCGCAATATTTTCACTCTATTTAGATATATTCCACGATAATACTAATAATTACGCTTAAAAAAATGGTTTCGGGACCAAAGGCTGTGGGTTTTATCCCTCTAAGGGCAAATGATGTATGTATCTGATTCCGATTTTCTTAGCTGTAGTTAGGGATGTTTATAAATGTATTTAAATATTTCATCCATACTAAATTATCGACCAATCTATGTTTAGCGTTTAAAATAAATCAACCAAGGAGAGATACCTTCTCACGACTTATCTATTCATTTCAAACAATTTTATTTTTTATTTTTATTTATTGAAGTTGCAAAGTTTTATTTAAAACTACTGTATCTCTCAAGGATATGAAAACTAGCTTTAAATATCAAGGTCTATAATTTGATTTTGACTTGTAGAAACAGCACTAAAACTGTTTAATATAATTTCTAACTTTGTCGTAGCTCGTAGCTTGTCACCCAGTTGAGACGCTCAAGCGGCTACGAGTCATACTACTGTCCAATATTTTATGAACTTGTTGTAAGCA
Organism: Glyphodes pyloalis; assembly: GCA_037074685.1. Lineage (NCBI taxonomy): Eukaryota > Metazoa > Arthropoda > Insecta > Lepidoptera > Crambidae > Glyphodes > Glyphodes pyloalis. The sequence goes on from JAYKKO010000008.1 coordinate 6,239,215, forward strand.
TTCAGATACTAACAGACTTGTTGTAGTTATTTTTCAATAATTTTAAACCAAAAAAATATAGGTAAGCCTATTTTAAATTGCCATTTTTTTGCGTTACACAGCAACATTCCGAAGTAGCATACAAACCTAAATATACATTGTATATGATAAGCATATAAAATATTGTTGTCAAATAGGTTGGTAGGTACATCCGCTACCTAAAAGGAAATCGACTTTCAAAAAATGCTCCCCTTAACAATAATATGATATATTATTATTTACTTTTATATTTTTCTGATTTATTGATCCTGAACTGTATTGATGATTTTACACAAGATGGTAAAAGCTATCCTGACTTTTGGCATTGGATGGAGTGTCAGAATATATGTAACGCTATTTCCGTCACACGGTGCATATTGGACAACAACATCACATACATTGCTCTGTGATTCTGTGATAAGTAGCTTAAGCACTTGTGTTACAGCAATCAGAAACAACGACGGTACCACAACACCCAGACCCGAGACAATGGAAAAGTTCGTTTCCCATATTGACCCGACCGGGGATCGAACCCGGAACCTCAGAGATGGCGCTCGCCAAAGTCAGGCCCGCTCGCCTCTCGGCTACGGAGGTCGTCATATACAAAGCTTAATTTCCGTCGGTCTTACAGTTCAACACGGTGATCCAGGAAGGTGCTATAATGTGAAGGTAGCCTAACAGTACACGCGCAACGAGTGTGCGCTTGCTGCGTGGGGATCAAGGTCGTTCGAAATAACGCGTGCCTACTCCGGCCGCGCATTTGCGATATCTTTGTACAGTTGCCTACTGATTAGGGCTGCCAGATCCAGTACAACATTAGCTGCGGAACTGAGTCACGGGTTAAAGTTACATGCAGGTTGTCGTCTGAACTGGACGTCATAAGACATGTTTTTGGTGTCATAAAGCAGTATCAAAGAAAAAAACGGCGCCTCCTTAGTCATAGTTTAAGGGTACATGCAGATTGTCGTCTGATCTCGACATCATAAGGCATCTTTTTTTGTGTTGCTGAGGTTTTTTCCAAGAAGAAACGGCGTTCCTTTGTAGGTGCTGTGTATGCTGTAAGAATTTGATGTACCCCGAGGAGGTTGTGAATGCTGCAGTTAATCATAGTTGGCAAACGTACGCGAGAAACTATTAATGAGATACTTTACAGAGGATGCCAGGTTTGTATTCCAAGAATACTATCAAAGAAAATGGTCCCCACCATTAAATAATGCGAAACGATATTAGATAAACGTATACTTGTATATACGTGAAAGTCAATGGGTTCAAATCCCAGACATTACATTTTTTTGTTTCTTTAAAGTTTGCTAGTGTGTAAGTACTTAATGAAGAAGTTGAATGATTAAGTCTTTTAATGTTCCTAATTAGGAATATTATACTTTGGCTTAACAACCAACTTGCATAAATCCAAGTTTTAAAACATTACATTCCATCGTAAACAATGTTAAAACACGTCTATCTATTCAACTTGAAGCATCATATACGTAAATTTTAACTGCACTGAATCTATTAGAGTAAGAAAGTAACAACCCGACAACCCTAATCAGCGTCATCCTGCCTAGATAATCTGGCGTCAGCCAACCAATTATTCTTCTTTCATCCATTCTCGCATTATTGAACTACGAGTAGACTCGTGTGTCAGCCCTATCATACGTAATGCAAACTCGCAGCGGGCCCGGGTGCCGTCGGCTGGATGTCCGGTCGCACCTAAGTCTATACCTAAAACCTAAATTCGCCGATGATTGCACGCATTCCGCTCGACCTAGCCACGCAACAATGGCAACTGTATTCTCAGCATGCGCAAACGTGGCTACCACGTGTATTTAGACGTGCAATATAACCTACGATAAGTTTATAGCTCTTGATATGCAATCTTTCGACTAAAGAGACTTTTTATAATAAACTAGCGAACCCGACAGACTTCGTTTTGTCAAAAAGATTTGGAATGTGGCTTGACTCTAAATTTTAGTTAGAAAACGTTTGTACTGGGAAAAAGAGGGCTATCTTTAAAGTTTTCCCGGCAATTATTCGAATTTTTCTCGCCGTAAAAACCATCCTTGGACTTCAACGAACATTTAAAAAAAAGAATTGTCAAAATTGGTCCAAGCGTTGTTGAGTTATGCGCTTACCAACACATTTTGCGATTCATTTTTATATAATAGATTGCACATAAATATTGCACAAATATTACGACCTCTGCAGCGTAGGCAAGCGGGCTGAGCTTTAGCTTCGCATCACCTATATCGTAATTCCCGGTTAATACGAAACATGAATTTTCTATAATGTATCGGGTCTGTAGTACCGTTGTTGTTTATAGTTTCTGTAACATAAGTGTTTTAGCTACTTACCACAAAATCAGAACAATTTAAACAAGTTATTCGTAGTTTCAATAAACTTTTTGTCCCTAATCCTGATCCCTATTTTAAAATTGATTCGATAGAGGGCGAGGGCGGAAACATACGCGGCGCCTACGCACCATTTTTGCGACACGCAATAAATCCAGTGTTGTTGTTAGGAAAACCATAACGATATCTGACTAGCGTGACAACGTCAAACGTTCAATTTATGTACCGGCTTATTAAATTGATTGCATGTCGGACATTTCGTTTGAAGTCATTAGGTATATGTCTCGTCGGGGTAACATTTATTTAACACAAGTATTACAAACAGATTTACATCAATGTAGCTTCTTAAAAAGATATGATATTTTGTACTGCGCTCTAGCAAAAAAAGTATTTAATAGAATATGTTCAGATTATTTACTAAAGATAGTCCGCACCGGCATAATAGGATTTCCAGAATACTGGCATTTTTTCGTCATCAAGCTATTACTAAGAAGTAGGAGATCGTAGTTATTTTTTAAAGGTCGAAAGTAAAAAAAAAATGTAAGTTATTTTGTAAAATGTATAATGATGGCATATTATTTAACGCCTTGGAATTAAAAATCTTTAATTGCTTATAAATTTTATTGTGGTTCTTACAAGTAAGTATTTTGCATATATAGATACGTACCTATATGTAATATATATTTTGCGGAATAAGAAAAAAATAATGCCAAACTACTTTATTTTTTAATTAAGGACTCATTATTTTGTTTGCAAAAAAAAATACTATTTAAACTTACCTTCTCATTTAATAGACAGGTATAGTATCGTACAGTAGTACATATTTTCAATTTAAAAATAAGTTCAATAACTCATTGATAGGACCATTAAAATCGGATTACACTTGATCATCAATCCAATAACTTTGACGCTTCGCCTATTTTTAAAACGGTAGGATGTACGAACAAAAAGTTAAACTAAGTAGACTTTTTCTTATTTATAGTAAGTAGGTACTCCAGTCCATTTTATTAATCAATCAAATTCTGCCTATATACGACAGAAATCAGAGCATACATAGCTGATCATAGGATGATTTTCAAGTTACTATAATAGGAAAGTATCTATTAGCTACTTTTAATAACATCATCATAAAGCAACTGTACCTATACCATTAAGACGCAAAAAAAATCTTGTAATCTCGCTAAATTCAGTCCAAGGAAGTTCCGAAGCACCAAAATCATACATCTTAATTTAATTAAGTCAATTTTAAAAGGTAATTTTATGACATGAATACCGAATTATATACAATACTGGTTTTTGTTTGCATTTTATCAAAATTAAAATCCTATATCTTATATATAAATTTATGACACGAGACTCTCGTGTATCGACCAAATTTTATTCCATTGAGTCATTAAAAAAGTCTTCGAATTTAAAATATTAGAAGGTGAGTAATAGCTAAATTACCTTTAAACGGTAATTTAAAATATGACAAATAATTATTGTTTTATGTGAATGGTTTCAAATGTGCTTTTAATTCATCAAAGAAGAGTATAAATTAATGCACAAAATGTCATCCAAATTGGTTCAGTCATTTAGGTGGTGTAAGGTGATAAACGAACAAAATAATACATTTTAAAATACTTATACCTATTAGTAGCTCTACTTCGCCCGTCATCATTTTGTAAACATGTAACCGCATTTCTGTTGTGTCAATGTCAACACTCAGGTGGTGCGGTTTTAGAAACCCCTCAATCGATCATTAAACTCCTTGAATACGTATTCTAATTTATTTAAAACTCGCGCCTTTAAAAAATCTAGACTTAGAAAGTTCATCGAATGTCTGCATTCTTAAGTAGGTGTTTTGTTGCAGACAGATTAGCAAGTAACAAACATTTTAGATTTTAAATCGTCTTCTAGATTGTGCGATAAAAAAGTGTGCATTTTTAGTACCTACATTTCTAAATTTAAAATAACAGTTATACTATCGACGCCAACATGTGTACAACTATCAAAAGCGAGTGCAACATTAGAAAAAATTTGTGAATGAAACAAACGAATTTGATCGGAAATGGAAAATAAGATAACACTTTTGATTCATTTCACGAAATAAAACATGATAGTCTTCACGAATCTACGTAATGCCTACTTTCAAATAAAGCAAAGAAGCTACTATTTCTATAATTCGTCTTACGTGTAAAGTTTTATGCATGACCTCGAACAACATCGCACATAGATCGAGCGTGTGGAGATGCATGTCTAGCAAAAAACGCCTAAATATATACCCGCAGCCCACAGTCATTTTGGTTGAGATTTTTTGTTTTTAGTCTGGCACGTCAAACCAGTCTAGACCAGCCGCGTGCGTTAGATTAACGATAGCGTAGTCCGTTATGTGATTCAAATTAGTATAAAGTAAGGAACGTTTTATACGACAATTATGACAATACGCCCAGAGAAAGAATACAATTCTCAGATCAGCATTGAAGACATCAATAAATTTTTATCTAATTCTAATGAATTAATAAGACTTTACAAATGAGGCTATTTTATTAGAACGTGACGTACCTATAACAAATACAAAGATACTGTATCTTATGAACTACATTTCTTCTGATGTAGATGAAATTTTGGTCTATAAATTGTTAATTTGAAAATACTTCAAGATTAGGTACTATTTATCGCAATTACAATATTGTTAATTATTGTTTGATGACCTCGGTGGCGCAGTGGCTAAGGTAGGCGACCAAAGCGCAAAAGGTCCCGGGTTCGATTCCCGGTCGGGTCAATTTGGAAAACGAACTTTTCTAAATTGACTTGGGTCTGGGTGTGCTGGGATGACGCCCCCAGTTAGTATCCGTCGTCTGGTGCTCATAGTACAAGGGAAAACCTTAGTTTGAGACCAGGTGATTGGTGTGATTGTCTGGCGCATTTATTCATTTATTTATTTAATTATTTTACACTATTGCAATCAATTTAGCACTCAATACAAATTATTCTTATTTTATTTTATTTATTTATTTAAAAACTTTATTGCACAAAAAAAAGTACAAAAGGTGGACTTAATGCTAGGAGCATTCTCTACCAGTAAGAATTTGTTGAAAATGCACTAAAGCATTGATTATGTTTAATATTCGCCTATTGAAGTGCTACTGCAGGACAAAGGCCTCTGTCAATCTAGTGATGGTTCCAATAAATAACTACTGGCTTAATCCCCACGCTTGCTAAATGAATATTGATGAACATTAATTTGACCCCCAGAATGACCCGGGAATTGAGTCCAGGATCCAACTTATGTTAGACCCCAAACAACTTGGAAACAGGGCAGGAAATAACAATGAAGTGAACTTAATGATGACCAGTGTAGAAGAATACCAAATGGAATAACAAATTGTGACGCACTGTTTTTTACTCTATGCCATCGCACAAAGTACTCTAAAAAGTTACGAACCGCTGGTTTTAGCTGTTAAAATCATAACCTCACTGGGATTTCCAAAGTAATCTCAACAAAAAAGATGATAATCGCTAACGAAAGGTCGACGTGCCTAGCATCCCTATTCAAACGATGCGTCCGTATTTGGACGGCCCCAAAATCTTTTGTCTGTATGTTAGTACAGTCAAAACTACATCACGGTAAACACTAGCAGAATTCGTTCTTAGGCCTACGATTTAAGTGCAATACAAAAAACCTTTAGATAAATAATAATAAATAAATAAATATCGGACAACATCACATACATTGCTCTGATTCTGTGGTAAGTAGCTTAAGCACTTGTGTCACGGAAATCAGAAACAACGACGGTACCACAACACCCAGACCCAAGACAATATGGAAAAGTTCATTTCCCATATTGACCCGACCGGGGATCGAACCCGGAACCTCAGAGATGGCGCTCGCCAAAGTCAGGCCCGCTCGCCTCTCGGCTACGGAGGTCGTCAAAGATTTTGGTACAGAGTGTGGTTTGACGTGTTTTTGACTTTACATGTAACATTTTATAGGTCATTAAATTATTCACAGTCAATAGTGGATACTTGCCCTGTTTCCAGATAAAGATAAACATTTTTTTTATATCAATTTTAAAGTAATTTAAGATATTATCTCGTGTTATAATGTCTTGCTATTACAGTTATAATTTTAATGTACTAAGCCTGAATGCATGAAAGATGTTATTATAAATGATTTTTATAAAATTATAAAAAGCACTTATCAACTAGTCTCCAACTAAGTTTTTTTTAACTATAAGTACCTAATAACTATACTAAAAATGAAGGAATATACGGTGACGCATTAAATTGAATTGTCGTGTGAAACAAATGAACATATTGAAACTTTTCAAAACCAAAAGTAGCCTATGTCCATTCTAGAGGTTCAAAGTATTTATATACCAAATTTCATCAAAATCGGTTTAGTGGTTTTGGCGTGGAAGCCAGACAGACAAACAGACAGAGTTACTTTCGTATTTATAATATAAGCATAGACAGTTACCAATATTTTAAAATTTAAGCCAATTTTAACCGACTTGAAAAATAGAGGAGGTTTCTCAATGCGACCGAGTCATATACTTTTTAAGTTTTTTAATCTTTCATAGACCGATCTTACACCATAATCTTCAATGTCATGAATTTGTTGGCATACTTTTATTATGCTAAAAAGTCGAAATTACAACTAGATATCTAATGTCCCTGTCTAGGACTTAGATAAGTGTCATTTACGCATACGAATGTAGTGAATATGAATTGAAATGGGCGGCGCTGCAATGGATAGGGTCTTTTAACATTTTTTCTCTAATACATATGACTTCAATAAGGGGAAACATTCAAGTATTGGCTCGTCTATTGAGGGATCTACGCATTTTTATTTTGTTACAGCCATTCAAACGCACGCTTAATAATGGCAAACGATCGTCAAAATGTAAAAAAAACTTAAAAAGTAAATCATTTTTGATAAGAACTTAACATCTCAATGCCGTTGTACACAAAATTACAAATTACGGAATTTTATAATAATTAAAAAGATTACCAGTGCTTAGTAGTGAGTGACAGAAGAAAAAAAGCAAAAGATAGTATCAAAAAAAGTCATATAAAAAAAAGAAAAATGATATGAAATCATAAAAAGGTTCCATTTGCCACGATATTGTTTTTTTTTAAATAACGGCGGCGATATTTAAACAATTTGCATGTTCTTGTATATGACCACACATAAATACTGTTCATTTATTTCAATATTAGTATTTGGTCATTGAAATCAATATTTACAGATGCATGAATTGAAATTGTAAAATACTAAGATTCTAATTCAATTTCAATTCAATTTATTTATTCAAAAACAATTTACATTGTGTGGAATATTAAAATAGTATAATTTAAACTAGCCTAGCAAATTTAATTATAATAACAATAAAAATATAAATTAAATAAAATAAAATGTCACTTCAATTTATTATTAAGAATATGTCCATCAATGTATCCTAAAATTCCTTATTTATATTATTTTGCTAATTGGTTGACTGTCTAACATGTCATGTCTTTAAGGACCCTCAGTAAATTCCTCCACGGAGTAGTACGACTTTTCCAACAAAAAAGACTTGAGCTTATCCTTAAAGCTACTAATATAAACTATACTTTTCAATTCTATTGGTAATCTGTTAAATAATTTTACCGATTGATACTGAGAACAGTGCCTGACTACGAGTTTACTTGGGATAATTTTATTTGGAAAATCTTTCCTCCTTGTATTCTCTCTGTATATTTTTTCATTATTAGATTCATATCTATGCAAATGTTTTGCAAAATTTGTCAACAACACTAAAATATACAAGCTCGGAAGTGTCAATATTTCAAGATCTTTAAAATGCTGGCGACAAGATTCTTGTTGCTTAATGCGGACCATAGTTCTGATTGCCCTCTTTTGCAACACGAATGCCTTTTGTACATTATATTTAAAACTTCGTCCCCAGAAAAGAATACTGTAGCGCAATCGTGACTCTATCAGTGCATAGTACACCATTTTGAGATGATTAATATCTACCTCATCACGAAGGCTACGGAGCACATAGTAAGCGGAGCTTATTTTACTTTCTATATCATCTAATTCAGGCTTCCAATTCAGATTATTGTCAATTTGCACACCTAAGAATCTAGTTATTTTCACTATGTCAACCTTATTACTATCTAGATATGCATTTATTTTTATGTCATTCCTGTTATCAGCTTTATATATCATGATATTTGTTTCCGTAGCATTGATTAGCAGACCATTAACAGTAAACCATTTTTTTAATCTTAACAGGACCTGATTTATGGTAGTTTCTAAATCGGCTGATTTTTTTGCAAAGATAATTGCATTTGTATCATCTGCAAATAAGACCAAGTTTACAGATTCATTCATAATTTTAATAAAGTTAACGAGGTCATTTATAAATGAAATAAATAATATTGGGCCTAGAATAGATCCCTGTGGTACACCTACTTTAATATTTACAATCCTTGATTTAGTTTCTCTTTGACGCATCCTAATATTATCATCTTCATGTGTTTTGACTTCTACAAACATTTTTCGGTTTTGAAGATATGATTGTAAAAGTTGTAGAGCATTGCCTCTAACACCGTAGTGACTCAACTTTTCCAGCACTAAATTGTGATTAACTGTATCAAAAGCTGAGGTCAAATCTATAAAAAGTGAAGCCACCCTCATATCGTTACTGATCCTGTCAACCACATTATTGATCAGAGCGTTAATTGCATCTTGAGTACCTACAGCCCTCTGATATCCATATTGATCTACATTTATAACCTTATTCAAATTAAAATGGGACACTAAGCGAGCTTTTATGATTTTTTCGAAAATCTTGGAATGTGTGGGTAATAATGAAATGGGTCGATACATATTCGGGTCTTATTTTGACCCCTTTTTGTGAACCGGCACAACTTTGGCAATTTTAAATTGATCCGGGAATACACCTTCTTTAAGACATTTGTTATAGAAGCAGCTTAATGGCTCAGCCAGAATGTCAATATTGTCTTTTATTATCGTTATGGATATCTCGTCATAACTGCAGGATGTTTTGACCTTCATTTTTTGTACTATTTTTGTGACTTTATTTCCAGTGGTGTAATCCAAGATCATCTCTTTTGTGACACGTTCTACGCTGTGACGTAGATAGTTAAGAGCCATTACCTTGTCGATTGGCACATTCCTTAAGCTATGATCAAATTGGCTAGCAAACACGTCGGCATTTTTTTCAGGGTTATCCAAAATCTTATTTCCCATTTTTAGTGTTATTTGTTCCTGTATTTTGCCTGTTTTATTTCTGTGTCTATTAACCAATCCCCATATGTCTTTAGATAGGTTATTTTAAAGATGTATTTCATTTTGAACTGCCAACTTTGTGGCATGTCTAAGGACCCTCCTATATCGTGTAATATATTTATTCATGTAGCTTCTTACAGAAGAGTCATTATGCTGACCTTTCTGTACACATAAAAAACGTTTCATTTGGCTCGATACTTTAATCCCCTTAGTGATCCAGCGCAGACGTGTATTAGAATGCAATTTGATTTGCTGTAATTTCTTTTTGAAGCAACTTTGGAAAATTTCGCAACTTGTTTTTATAAATGCATTTACCTAAAGTTATTTCAGCATTATTTTCTATATTTTATCATAATATCCCAGGAAATAATTGTCATGTAATGTGATTCCCATAGGATATTTGATAAGAAGGAATTGTTAAATGTGTCTTAAACTTGGCACGAAATCCTTGATGCGCAAGTCAAACTTTAATTGACTGTGTATATTTATTTCAAACAGTTTCCATTTCTTCTGTCTTGTAGCTTGTACCTACATGTTACTCTTAAAACCAAAACAATACACATTATTCAACAACCACCAATGCCTGCAATTTTATGTTTATTTTTGCCGTGAATTTAGCCCGAGGTCAACGCGTGTAAACTTACATTATACAAGTTGTGACCGCGACTTCGATCGCGTGGCCTACAAAATGCTTGCTACGACTCGTGTAAAGGAAGGATGTGATGTATCTATAAAGGTGCTTTTCTTTGAATTTTTTTGATATATTGTGAATGTTTTTAGGTTGCTTTTTTGTTCAATTGACTTAAGGTTTTTGTTGTTTCAATATTTTTGGTCGTTATGTAATAGATGTACCTACCTATCAAATTACCTTGTAATGTCTATGGGATGACCTAAACAAATTAACTACGTGTAGCCATTTTGTCTATTTTGTGCACTAATACGTAATTTACGATAATTATTTTTACTATTACGTCTGCTTTGCAATCACTAATTAATATTATACTTAATTACAACATTTCGATGTTTCATCAGCACAACGAATATTATGAATCAAAAGCAGAGTTTGAATGTATGGAATGTCCTTTCTCGTAAACTAAATGCAATTTATTATATGACATGACATTCAAAACATTAC